>CM053169.1:15639899-15669201 GCA_012977825.3 Pteromalus puparum
GGAAAGAAATTCCCGTGTTATATGGCTCTTGCGAATGAATTTCCCACGTTTCTTTTAGATTATTGTATACAAATTTTAATTGATAAAAATGGATCAGTATTAATTATTTCCTTCGTGAATATTTAATGAAAAAATATATTATTCAATAATATCATTATCTTTACAATTAAATATTTACTTTTGAAAGCATTATCTTTAGACAAAATTCATTGTTATCAATAACCATAATTTTGTATAATTTCATCATGTCATGAAATTATAGAAATATTTGGTGATTTTCATACAAATAAAATAAAAGAAACAAAAAAAAAATCAACGCGCCTGAAGTTATTATATAATAAATAGTGCTTCTGACAGTACCCCTTGGTGGTGTGGAAAACTGTCTATAATAGTACATATTTAATTTTCTAATTCTATTGACAATTTTATACTTTTTTCTGATCTTCCAACATAAAAAGCATAAATCTGAATCATAAGTGAATCATATGGACAGGGTAAGTGAGTTCTTTGAACTTGTACTCACTTACCGTGTAAACTATTAATCTCAAATATAATTAATTAATCACACTTTTAATGCCCCAATATGGGAATGGTGAGGTGTGGGGCGGGGCGGGCTTGGATATTTTCAAAAATCACATAAAACGAAACAATTTTGCGTTATTTGGTGGGAGTCGTGCCAAAATGACTATATAATATATATATATATTATATATATATTATATATATATATATATGGGTGGTTCTCTGTCAAATCGAAGATGAAAAATTTTTTTTTGATCCAAACTTTAATATAGATTCTATAAGGATGCCACATGGTTTGATTGGGCTAAAATTTTAGGAGAATGCTTTATCTTATTATCTTTTGGTATGAAAAAAGGGATTTGACTATAACTAAATTTAGAACCTCAAAAAAAATTTGCATTTCACTTATATTCCAAAAAGTATAGTCTGCACCTGACTCTTATGAATGAGTCGTTCAGCTGCATCCGATTTCGTGAATCTGTTGCACGAAAATCTAGGGGGCGCTCGATACCGGCAAATCGTACATCTGTTATTTTCAGTGTACTTAACCTTAAAAATGTAAAAAATTAAAATGCGCGGAGCAATTAAACTTTATTCAATGTACATAAGCACTTTTGTATTGACCGCTCATACTATAACTGCGTTTAACAGGAATTTGAAACACATGCAGAGACACAGCAAAATGTGAGTTTTATTCTTATCCATTTATTAATGTCTGCGCTCAGGACGAGAAATTGAACAGGGTACATTCACATTTTAGCTGGAACGCTGACAGATTATATATTACGATTTCAATTTGTTGGAATTCGTCAATAATGTGTACACACAAATGCAGTTACACGTATACAGTAGTACACACGCAGACTACAGCGGACCACACCCAAAACACGCACGCACGCACACACACACACAGCCAAAATTATCTGCACGGACATTTTATAAAACCATGAAAACTCTCAAAATATACTAAGCTTTAATTATCAAATTATATGGTTTAACAAAAATTATAATGTTCAATCTTTTCCTAAAATTTCAACTCAATTTAAACCTTTTTACTCCCGTAATCGTACGACATAAAAAAACCATTTTTTTTAGTTTTTGATTTTTATCTCAAAAACTAGTCGCCAAAATTGCTTAAAATTTTTACAACTAGTAGATATCGTTGTTTTTTATTGTCATGAATTTTTTCAAAACATTGAACTATTTATTTTTTTAATTATATATGTTTATCGAAAAATTACCTTTTATATCATAAAAAATGAACAGATCAGTCAATCTAGAAAATCTTGCGGGAAAAAGTAGACAAATTTATGTTCTTTTAGATACACTATTGTTGAATATATTGTATAAATCATATCATTATAAAAAAGCAAAAATATTTTTTCAAAAATAGAAAAATGGCTATAATATGGCCATAAAATGGTCAGAATCATAAAACAAAAAATGACCTAAATTCAGAATGAGAAAAAATATATGCATATCAAATTTTATTACGATCCGTCGCATGGTTCCAAAATTATGGCGGTATACGTACATACACACACGCGCACACACTCACACACACACACACACACACAGCCATCCGCACGGACATTTTCTAAAAACGTATGATTCGTACTCCAAACACCTCCAAATGCGTTTCCACGAAGTATTAGCAAAACTGAAAATTTTACTATTACAAAGCTTCTTCTTGAGGAGGAAGCAAAAATGATAATTCTTTGTATGTAAATATAAGTAACAACACAGGTTTATCCTTTTATAGTACATTATGTATGTATATTGTCTTATCGAAAATTATATAATATGTTGTATATATATATATATATATATATATATATATAAGTTACGGTACAAAAATGTACAAGTTTTAATATTTACAAAGACGATTATAATATACCTAGTTCATAATTGTATATACGTATAACGTGATTAACAAAATGTATTGTCTCTCTCACTGGGATTAATTGAACACAGAGTTAAAACAAACATAGTATATGCGTTATTTATTTCATTCGCACCCGGAAATTCCCTTCCGTTTCAGATCTATAAACCGTTTAGTTGGAAAATTTCGCTTATTACTTTGCAAAGCACTTGCGACAATAAAAGACTTAAAAAAAACTTTCACTTCAATAGTCATTATCTGGATATAATACGATTGGCTTTAACGACTTAAAAATTTCCGTTTCTCGCCTTTTTCAGATTCTTACATCCTCGCAAAGTAAGTTATACCACAATTATTGTCTTGTATAATGCACATTGAATATGTTAGAAGATTTCACAAGTCTTTCTTTCAAAATAGTTCCACACAATAGTTCGCTTTCATCGCGATACACACTGTATTCATGAATACGCGACAAATAAATTATAAATTATTGTTTTCGATCGGCATAAGTTATATACACACACACTCGCACGCACTAATCTTGTATATCCTTTCGAAATACTGATTCTGACTTGGAAACATATAACAGGTCATTAACACACGCACACAAAATAGTTCTCAAAATCGTCGAGAAATAAAAAGACGTTTTTATGCAAAAATAAATCTTTCTCCTCAAATAAACTCGGTAACAAAAATCTTTTTGAAATCGGGCGCAGAGCCACCGATGTCGTGCCTGCAGATCTCTCCGTTGTCGAGGTAGCTGATGTCCGAGCTCCTGAGGATGCTCTTGAGGCTCTCGATCGAGAGCGTTGGTATCTGCGTCCCTGCACCACTGCTGGGATGATGGCAGTATCCGTTGTTAAACTTGTCGAGGTCGTTCAGAGAATAGCCCGGGCTCATTTTCTTCTTCAACTGGTACGACTGTATGACGGGCTTGGATCCGTTTCCCTGTAATTGCTTGTTTGCCTCGATGACCATTCGAGGGGTGAAACAGCGCATACTGCCTTTGCTCTCCGGCGCCGCAGCCACTCGACTCGTCAATTGTTTCGGCGCACATTGTTCCTGCAACAGAGATAGATTTTTGTTCGACGCATATTAAAAGCTCGAAACGACTATGTATACTGTTGCGTAAGAAGAAAAGAAAGAATTGCGCCGCGACCCGTCCCACGCAATCATCAGCAAAAACGTTGCGACGAGCCTTCATGTCGCGCGCTCACGACCAAGTGGGTTAAACGCTGGCTTACGCGCGGAAAGTCAAGGACGTTTGCTGCTATTGCAGTAGAGTAAGTAGATTAGCTTCGTCGTCGTGTCCCCCATAGAAAATTACAGGGAAATCGCAATTGCGACGAAGAAAAGTAATGTGTGTACCTTGGTGGATTTGCGCTGAAAGTACTCAAAGTCGTCGTTCGCGACTGTGGTGACGGAGCAACAGCTTCTCGGTCTACCACTGCGACACGAGCTCATCGTGTCGAAGTCCTGACTTCCGAGGTCGCAGCTCTCGTCGTCGGATGTCTCGTAGCCGGCTTCCCCCTCTTGGCACTTGTCTTCGTACTCTGCGAATAACGATGTAACACAAAATTGTATTATTCTATTTATGAATGTTGCCTAATAGATAAAATATAAATTAGTACTGATACTGACCGGCATTATTCCTCTGCGTCTGCTCGAAGATGTGCAAGCTCCTCTTGATGGCCAGTTCCCTCTTGACGTCGTACGTTTTTGAGCTAACGAACGGTAGCTCGATTCTGGGGTACCTGGGGTGTATGTCGAAGCTCTGGTTCCTCCTGAGCGCAGCTGCGTGGTTTCTGGCTCTCTCGACTTGCTCGTGGTGATGCTGCATGACGCTACGAGTGTTGCTGCGACGAGGTATTTCGTCCTCGCGGATTTCATCCAGGCTCTTGGCAAAGTGCCTCAGACGTCTGGCTCCGTACTTATGTATACAAAATGCAAATTTTACTATTATTTAAAAACCTTCCAAATTTGTATTCCGAAATTTCATTTAAGATATTGACATTATAATTTAACAAGCTAAGAATTTCAGGATATAATTGTAAAAAGTTGTAATTTATCATTAGACATATTTAAATTACATTTTCACTTAATTTTATAAATTAAATAATTTTTACAAGCAAAAAAATGTCTATAAATGTCCATAATAATAGGATAAGCTCCTCTATTATAATATCTCCAATAATTTAATCAAAGAGATGTATTATAAACCTACCCCATACGTCTGTTCCTCAAGTTGCATAAGATTTTCAGTACTGGCCTTGCAAGTGCTATTTGCTCTGCTGAGATTCACGCGAGATTGATGCTGCCGTGAAGGCTGCTTGTTACTGTTATCCAAGTTCGCGGCTTCATAGTTACTTTCCTGATGACTTTGATGACTTATCGAGGCATAAGTGTTGTTGTCATACTGATGTGGAATAAGGCCCAACTGCATCGTGCTCCCGTTGCATTGACCTGTTATAATAGATCAGCTCATTTTCATAATTACGACGAGTATCCGCTATAATCGCGTGTGATAAAGTAATTTATGGAAGCAATATAACTTAAAAGAATAGTTGTAACGCAAAAGACTGTGGCGCGATAAACCAAACGCAAAGTTAGGAAATTACGAAATGTTATTTTGAAACTAATTTTTATGCGTTCTATATATAGTACATTGTCCGCCGACGCGTAACGCTGAACATAAACAATAAGCCGAAGAATGCCCGAGTGTGGGTGTATAGTGTATAGTGTATACATACCTCGGGACTGTTGCTGCTGGTTGTGCAAACGACCGTAGAGGCTGCAGTTGGCTGCTGCTGCGTTAACTGCCACGTTCGACTGCATCGGGAACTTGAGCCCGTGGTTCAAATTCAGCTGGAGCTTGTATTCGTTGTCCTGCTCGAAGTGGCGAAATGTGCCGTCGACGCCACCTGAGATTTTGTACATTATTATTTGGCATAAAATGCATCGACTTTAGGAGTTGTACAAAAAATGATTATTTTTTAAAGAGAAAGTGAAATACACGTACATATGCCATGGCTAAGCCTCGTCGCGCGGTCCTGCTTCGTATAGACTTTGGCTACGTAGCGGCAGAACATTTTGTCGAAAATGGCGAGAAAAATTGGCAGTAAGGTATCCTTGAGCAATGGCAACCACGTCGCCAGATTCTGAGCTGTGCACAAGTTTCTCAGGATGCCTGGCTTTAGCGATACGATCTGTAACAGAAGTGTCGGGACAATATTCATCAAATGGATGTTATTATTTATAGGTATATCACGATTCACGATCGACCCATCCATCCTATCGACTTGAGAAATAGGCCTATCCCTTTTTTGTATCATTCATCAATTTCTTTTATTGATACAACGTTACCTCTCGGATTTACCATGTAAAACATACTATTACAGAATCAATAGACAAAAATGGCATTCCGATTAGACATAAAAAAATCTTGTTTTTTAATTCTTCAAATTATTATTGTAAAAGCGCCTTTTTTATCAATCCCCTTAAAAGTAGTAATTATTTCCACACTTCAAAAAAGGTAGGCTATTTTGAAAATTACTGCCAAAACGATATCGCAACTTTTTCAAGGTTTCCTCCATACACCATCTCCATCTAATTACACCTCGTGCACACACTTTCAATCCGTCAATCATTAATAAGTATTCCCAACGCGCGATGCGTATCATCAAAGCGAAAAACGAAACTGGCACGTGCGCGCCGATCGACTCGAGCTATAGATTCCGATGCGCGTGTGACTAGAAAACAAGCGAGGTGTACACGCGGCTCGCATGCATATACCCGAGAAATGTATATCCCGCGCGCGCAGTAGTGTCACGCGATGAATTTGAATTTAATAATATTACGACGAGCTGACTTTCACGCGTGTCCTCATTAAGCATCACCTGGATAAATATGTAAGGACTCGCGTGCGTTATTTGTATTCGCCACAGTTCGCGCAGCTCCTTTCAATCTTTCGAGCATCAGCTTTGTTTTCGTTTTTCATGCACCGTCGCGCGATTATTCGTATATCAGCGCTCGTTCAAGATTCACTTTCTACTTATATATGTGATGGGAAAAGCTGAGCGCTCTCGGGTTTCCCGCATTTTTACAGCCTCGATTTTCATTTCGATTTGCATTTCTAATAAGTACACCACGTATGATAAATAAATAAATTTGTCCCGTTTCAAAAACACATGACGTGCGGCAACTCATATACAGCAATATAACAAACGAGAAAATACGACTTGCACGTATAAAGAAATTCGAGCAAAAACACACGTAATCCGTAGCCGGCCAAGCGTGGACTTTCTAAACTATGTATCGGCCCGCGCGATCAGCAAAACAGCAAAACGTTAAACGTAACCCACTGTATTTTTCGTTCTTCGGTCCGCGATCGACTTCTCATCACTGATACGATTCATCGTCGCGCGAATTCATATGCAAACTACGCAAGACGCGATAAAAATTTTGGATTCGGAAAATCGCTTAAAAAGAATACGCCGATATGGAGAGATTTCACTTATACTTAATAAGAGGGAAAGAGCTAGCGATTTCGCTGAATCGCTGATTTTTTTATCGACTGCTTGCACGCGCTCGCGCAGTTGTTCGTTACACGCGCTACACACGTCGTATATAAGTATTTTTCTTTCGAAGCAGGCATGCGCGGCAGAGATGAAAAATGCTTCTTTGTAAGAGGGTTATTATCGAGAGATTTTTCTCTTTGATTTATTATGGACACCTTTATAATTAAAACAGTGCGCGAGTGAAGGATTTTCATTTTACTGAAAAGTTAATGATTGATTTTCAAACGCGAGTAAAACGTATTCCGATGCAAATGAACGACAGCGAAAACGATTCGTACAGTGAAATCTCGTGTCTTCCTATACTTCTATATATAAATAATTACACACGCGGTTATATCCTGCGGTATTATATGCGTGTACGGTATACTCTATATATAGCTCTCGCGCGAAACAATAGTGTATTTTATATTATACTCGAATAGGAAGCGAAGCGGCGGTAGATTCTCAGATCATCACTTCCTCTTCATTGACGAGACGTGAAAAGCATTTTTTATTGCGTATAAGTTCGTGAGTAATCTACGGGTAGATTAGAAGACAACGCTGTATGTCTCTGTATGCAGTGCGTCGATTAGAAAATTTATAAGGACGAGCTAACGTGACGGATAAAATTAGGTGAAGAAACTCGGAAGAAACGCGATTAATCGATATTCTAACTGGACCACTAGCATTGGTTATGCTCCAGATCTGATTTTGGACAAGTTTCACCCTATTATTTATAACGATAGGATAATCCATTGAATTTAAGCATTATTATATTTTATAAATACGAAAGCTCGTTTTTCTATTAATTATCACACATTTAGGAAAAAAATCGAGTATAATATTCACTGTACAGGCGAGTATATACAGCTTCACTCGAACGCCGAAACGACGTAATAAAAAATGCTCTATCCCCACCAGCGGCAAGTGCGCTTTCACAAAAACAGCGTCGGCGGCGATGCGCGAGCGAGTAAGTATCCCGTTAAATGTACCGCCGCGACATTCGCCCTTTCACGCGAACAGACGAGAGCTACGTAAGTATATACGTACACACGAGTAGTCGGTGCGAAAGAGAGGTCCATACTTCCGGAAGTCGTCGTCGACACAATCGAGGCGCCGTTTCCGGCACGAACTAGTGTAAATATATATACACTCTTGCGAGCGCGAGTATCCGCCAAGCGCTTTAAAATTTTACTGTTTTGTATTATCTCTCGAGTCTCTGTCGAGATGATCAATTTTGGAAGGTGTATAGAAATTTTAAAACAAAATAGTGCGAATAATAAACAGCGACGTTGAACGTCATTGAATAATAATATTTTATCATATATTGTTGGCGCAATAGTTGAACCTAATCTAAATTATAGTACTGACAAACGATAGCACGTGAGGGTTACTGAAATGTAACGATAAGCTCGACTTTTGCGATACACGTATTTTATTTGCATAGTGCAAACTTGAATTATATACAATAAGAATGCGAAAAGTTCCGATCCAAAGTAAATTATCTGTCACATGAGATTATATAATTTTAAACTGAGAATTATATGTTGAAAAAAAATCTGACATTTTCAACCACACTAAATCTCTTGCATCTGTACAGGATGCAGAATCACGAGTTTCGTTAACTCGTAGTGACTATTTTTTTTTTTTTTTTAACTCTGCGCGGGTTCACGCGCCGCAATTAAATCACCGCCATCGCAGCTGCTTTATGGAACCGACTGAGCGCAACGCCACGTGTACCATTAAATTTACTTTTGTTACTTTTTATTTTTGTCAACATCTGCGTGAAACCGCCCGTTTCAAAATTATCCCTACTGTAATGTTCATATATTATTAGAGACATTAATTACAACACTTTTTCTATTACATCTCGCTAGAAACTGCAAAATTAATTGTTTAGAGATGATTTGTGTAATAAAGATAACTCACCAGTATTGGCAGATGATCAAAAACGTAGCAGACGAAGAGGATACTGTAGACAGTAGGCCATCCGCTGTTCTCATCAGCCACCTGTATCCGATGACTTTTCTTGAGACAGGCACGACTGTTGGTGGAGCCACTGGTGCAGGAACCGCTCGATGGTTCCCAATGTTGCTGTTGCTGATGCTGCTGCTGACACTCAAACGCGCCGGATGTCGAATTTTTCGAACTGGCCTCGGATAGATCAGACACGCTTTTCAAAAGCTCGGCCTTTGGCGAGGGACGACAGACGGCTCGGAACATGGCTACCAGCAGACTACGAGATGTTCAAAATTATATTTTTTACCAATTGAATTTTATTCTATGATATAGCCACTACTTTAGACGGCCTAGTAATTATATAAGTCGCATCAGCTGGGAAAACGATATATCTACATATTATACCACTACTCAAAAAGTTTTTGATTTTTTGATAAAAAAGAAAACGAAAGTACCCGCAGTTTTTACTTTGCGGTTGCTAATGTTGCTAAAAATTCCTTATTAAACTTAGATTCAAGTTATTTTCGTACATCACAATTCGCAGTTATAGCATGAGCGTCCAAAACAGCAGGTTGAACAAGGCAGTTTTGGCATTGGCGGAACACCCCTATATCTAGACTTGGCACGCCTATTGTTATGAGGGAAATGGATAAGTACCTATATGCGCCACCTAAGCTGCCTCAGACGCGGAGACTTTAGGCGGTTACGAAAGGCTTCGCGAAAGGGCCAGTCCGCAAAACTGATATCGCTCTATAGCAGTCTACACTTATACGTATAGGTATATTAAAATTAAGTTTAATTTAGACTTGCAACTGTGTTTTATAAACTTCAAATTTTAATTTAAAACTTTATGAGGTACGGAATCCAAACATACGCATATACATCGCGCGGTAAAACGAACAGCCGATCAAAAACATAAACCGAACTTAAAAGTATCTACATAATATACTGGTTTGAAATTACACTTTACGCGCTTAGCACGAAACTACTATTGTGCAATCGTGAGCGCAAAGTTCAACTTTACACCCCTGCAGTAACATTCATTATACCGCTTACCTAATCAGCGCCGTGACGATCAGAATACACCCGAGTCCGTTGAAGAAAAGTCCATACTTGGGCGATATATCGCGTGGAAGAAACACGCATGTCTCTGGCTCAAAATTAAGAACACCAGTGATACCGATACATCCACTTATAACACTGAGACTAGCCAAATGATACTTCAAATGATGCTTCTTGATCCTAGTAGATGGCTCCTCTCCACTTCGCCTGACGGTCAACGCAGCGAAAATCGCGATCGACGTCAAACTTAGCTGCTGCAGTATACTCGACGAGTCGATCAGCCAGACCAGAGCCGAGCAAAATTCTACAAAGAAGAATAGAAAAAAATATTGGATTATATCGTTTGAAGAAATTTTTCAAAGTGCGAGAATCATTGCACAAAAGAGAGAAAGTTGTTCTATAGCTGGTACCTCCAAAGTGATTTGCCGGATGGATGAGCGTGAGTATCGCGAAGAGTAGAAGGCCGAGTTGATGGGCCAGGCTCTGGGCGAGTATCGCCACGGTTAAGACGTCGATACGACGCTTCGCTGCCGCTGACTGATTCTGGTAGATCAGTAATGACCAGGACAGTAGGAGGATACAGATCGGCGAGCCGACGCATGTTGCCAGCCATTCGCCTACCTCGCTTCTCATTTCGCTGCTGCAGCTGGAAAGTTTTTTTTTACGTTGAGAAATTGAAGAGTTTTTTTATGTAAGCGTCATGAAAATGCCTAAAAAAATATATTAGTTCTTTTTGACCCTATGATTGTTTTTTTTTTTTTTTTTTTTTTTTTTTAATATAATAGTGATGTGTACGGAGCTGCAGAAAATCGCACATATTTGGGTAAAAAAGAAGTCTCAGTTCTAACGTTTTCCTGCATTTCTATGAATTATTAGCGAATTTGCATGCATTTGAATTTTGAATTACAAATTCCGATATTGTTATTCCTACTAAGCTATCGGGAGATAAATTACACGCATTCCGATCTAGTGATATATACCGATGCATAACTCTCAGTACATCATCAGCACTTATGAAAATAATAAATTATTGTTATCTAGTGGGAATGTGCGTATACGACGAATATTAACTTGATTGATTAGAATAAAATATGGACTGCGCAATCACGTAAAAAAATAACTATATAATCTATACATATATCTAGCAATTATTATATGAGAAGAAATCATTTAAAAACTAATAAACACTCGACTTGAATAGAGGACAAAAAAATTAGTTCTGGCTCAGGTTCGAATATTACACTCCCGTTATTCAGTGACCAAACCAAACCAATTCCCAATTGTTACAGTACCTATTGCAAGATTGCCTATGTACAGCAACTACATTCAAAAAACTATGCACTGTATAGAGTTTAAAATCGAGCGAGTGCACAACCGCGCGAGCGCAAGAAACCACCCAACGGCGCAGAGATATTCGCATGTATATGAATTCGGCCGTAAAACGTAGGAGCTGTTTGCGTATAACGGAGCATTACACGCACAGTATATCCTAGCCGCGCGCGTATCTCGTGCGAAAAACGCGAGCGAATCCTTTGGACAACTCACTCCTTGTAATGAAAAAAAATATATATGCTCCAAGCTTATAGATCAATGCTGCGAACTTGTCGGAGAAAAAAAATTGTCGAGCAAACGCGACGAAGAAAAATCTCTCTTCCATTATATTCACATCTGCATACTCTTTCTCTCTCCTCCTTTCTCTTCGTACACGTACGCGGAAACGAATTTTCCTTTCTCGTTTTATAGCATAGCTCTCGAGACCTCGTTCTTTCGTCGCGTCGACGCCTTTTCTCAGAATTTCGAATTCTGCACTGTTATAAACTACGAAATAAGCTATACTCCGGTGCACAGCGTTCGAAAGAAAAATACCGGCTACAATCGAGTTGTTCGCGTTCTTTTCTTCGGCGAGCGCAATTAACGGGCGAAAGCACGAGTTCGGCATACGAAAGAATTTTGAGCGCCACTGCGAGCGTAATTGCGTAAATATAAGCGTACTTGCGCTGCTGCAGTTGTTCTTATCGGTGGCAATTTTTATAAAGACGGCCTTTTGTTATTGCGGTGTATACGCTGTCGTTGTAATACTACTCGGACGAAAGTTTCGCGTTATCGCGTAAATTTGACAAAACGACGCGATGTGTGTGTATATGGAGAGTCATTAACGACTGCAAGACTGCGTTATTGCGAAAATACGCCATACGCCGCTGAAAAATATTAATCCACGTATATGTATATAGTAGTGCGCAACGCACCAAGGCGTTGTGATTTACATAAGAGAATGTCGAGCAGCTGTATAATTAACGTGTTTTTCCCGTCTCTGTATAGGTGTATATATACTTCTTACTGATGTTTGTTGTACGCGGAGATGATGACCGTTGCGAATACAATTATGGGTTCTTCTGAGAAATTAACGAGAAAAATATACGTCGCGATATATCGGGAGTTGATACTTACGCCAGTTTTCCACTTTGGCGCTCGTATAACAAAGTGCGTGCGCTTTATACGACACATTTACCTACATTCCGCGCAGCTCTCGCTCTTTCTTGCAGCTTTTACTACTGCTACGGCCGATAGATACCTGATGGTGCTTCATGCGTGTGTATCTATATATGCTTATATAAAGAGTAAGTCGGACGAGAGTAGAAATTTAAACATGCATCGTCGTTGTTAAAGTGAATGTCGATTTTTTTTTCAGTTTAGAGAATATTGAAGGATCGAAGTTTAGCAGATTTGAATAATCTCAGCTCCATTGGGTACTCTTAGGGATCAGCTTATGTGCAATTATGCATACGCGCATTTAAATATATAAACAAACGCAGGAATCGTTGTCTCTGTAGCGACGCGAGAAAAGAGAAAGGAGCGCGACTGACACTCGCGATTTCCCACGCGCAGCTATGCAGGGAGCGTCCTTTTTGCCAATATCTATATCTATATCATTGTGCATACATGTTCTCTCGATTCGCAGCTCTGTTGCATCCTCGTGTTAAAATCGAAACAAGTCAAAGGTATAGAATAATGCAATACCCGCAGGCGTCGAATCGTCGATTTTCCATTTTCTCGCGGGTGTATATAATAACAATAATAAGCCAGAATAAATCCTCGTCTCTATATAACAGGTGAGTCGTGATGCGAATTCTGCAATTAGAAACGCTTCGCGCCACAGAGTGTAGGTACACCGCTTGTTTCGTGGAATGCAGTACTGCTGTCAACTCTGACACTGCATGCCGCCACTCCTGTACACTCATCAAACAATTTATCGAATCGCTCAGAAAACGCTGTAATTATATTATACGCACGCAATTATCATTCAAATTTGAAATATGCACGCATCGTTATACTGTTACATTCCAAATAAAGACCTGAGCAGCACGTAAACATGCCATTGGAATCGAAACTTGCATCCGTTCCCTGATTTAGCCCAAAAATAACGAAAAAAAAAATATATATATAAGGTGTATATGCATATACGCGTCGTAGTAGCGTAACGGTAAAGCCGCGTATGCAAATAGCGCGCGAGCGAGGAGTGGAACAGCACCGCCGCCGCGCCTTCTTCGACTATATACCTGGATACCTAGATACCGATTCGTCGTGTTGTGGAACTGTATACTATTATTATGTATACGAGATGATAAAGGAAGAATCGGGGAAGATAATATAGTGTATCTCCGTAAAAACCGGCTCAAGACCGGCTTTTGAAACGAAGGCTCCACGGGTGTAAGTGAAATCGGCAAAATCCAGCTCTATTATACACTCGTACAATTTTTACCCAAACCGAGTGTAGAGCACTCGAAATGATACACTATAAGTAATCGATGATTGCATGCCAACTCGACTTCCGCGCGATATCCAGGTCGCATACCTGCGCAGAGATGGCGATTATAAAAAAAAAAACAACAAAAAACAAAGCGTTCCCCTTTTCCACACGCATATATAGATAGATAATACCCACACACACACATCGCGATTCGTTCGCTGCATAGCCTCTTTTCGAAACTCGCTCCTGCTACTATAATAGAGGCGAAAGAATGCGAGCGCGTGAAAGTATATAGACACATAGGTATATGAATATATAGTGATATGCACGATGCAATGCGCAGAAAGACGCCGTTTATGCGGGTATGGCGCGGCGAACTAACTAAACGCACGTGTGTGTATGATGTGTGTACTTGTGTGGCTTAACGAGCGTATAGCTCTAGCTCTAGTCGAGTGTATCTATATATGTGCGGTATATATGGATGCGAGTTTGAGTTCAGTAGCTTTTAAGTGCGCTGGTTCTCTCGAAGTATCGATTGATTTTCACGAGGCTGCTTCAGTCCGGGAATTACTCAATGGATATTTCGTAACTTTTGGCGATGGTTGGATGCAGAGTTAAGCTCCCTTTAATTATATGAGAGGATTGAAGAGCCAAATTTGGTTTACAATTATTATCTGCCTCCGATAAAAGAAAACCGCTGCCAATTCATTGGCACGTAGCTTCCTCCAACGAAATTTATTGTTCCAATAAATAAAATATTGTTTTAAAATACAGTATAAATGTGAATGCTATTTTAATATTATCAGTATGACATAAATTCGTAGGGAGGGACTTTACGACGTGCAACGACAACCCTATATAAGAGCAAGCCAAATCTTTTAGAAAAATCGGTTTTTACATTTCAGCTCTTTACTTAAGAACCGCTCAACGAAATCGTTTGAAATTTTAACAGCAAATATCTTTGTTTATGGTGAATCACCAAATAAAATTTTGAAGAATTTGACTACATTGTTTTAGAGATATAAGGAATCAAAAAATTAAAAAAAAAAATTCAAACCTTGATATCTTAAGAACCATAGGGGTTTTAAAGCTGCACAATGAACTTAGCCAAAACATATAAAATATCTACCTTTTCCCAAAATCTCAAGTGCAATAAGGCCTTTTTACGCCCGTAATCGAGACTCAAAAAAATACGCATTTTTTTCTCAGTTTTCGATTTATTACTGAAAAAATAAGTGGTCAAATCATTTGAAATTTTAATGGAATATAGTTTGACACGTAACCCATCAACATATTTTTTTTCGTGAAGTTATGATGTTTAGTTTCAGAGATATTAATTTTTTTTTTTAAATCACTTTTTCATTTTATCTGCTGAACGGAGCGGTCAATCCCGAGGACCAAACGGAAAAATAGGTAATTTTATATTATCTTTCAAATGCATTTTAGCTGAATTGTTTGTAACAATGGAATGCACACACACACACATACGGACATTTCTTAAAAACATTTAATTCGAACTTCTAACATCTAAAAACATGTTTCTATGAAGTTTTAGCGAAACTGAAAATTTTACTATTACAAAGCTTCCTCTAGGAGGAAGAAAAAAAATAATGAAACAATTACAGCTTCGAATTTACTGAATCTATATCCTCGCTTCTACAACGATAAAATTATAGCGCATTATTTGAAAGAACACGGCGCGGTGGCTTTGTAAATGAAAATTGAAAATAGAATTCTTTTAAAAATGTGATCTGTCTTCATTGGGAGCAATGATACATAATGCGAATGTTCAAGTCTAACATTCGAAAAATCCACCACATCAATTCGTACCTACATGCACATACAACTGCTTACCGCGATAAATTAGACCGACGAGTCGCTGCGCAGGCGCAACGAGTAGAAAGTTGCATCGTTACGTGTATAGATTGGTATAGGTTTGCGCTACAGGCTTTTTTATGACTCGAGAGGCTCGATTCGAGTGTACATATATACTCCTAGAGGAGACTGGATGCTGCGCCGCATACTTCAGCTGAAATGTCACTCCGCAGATGTTTCAACGACGCTTGTTTCATCGCGGAAAACTCGCGGAGAACTTCGAGAGTCGTGATGGTCTCCGAAAAACGAAAATAGTGTAGCATACACTCGTTATGGTACGCGAGGTTCCATTTAAAATCGAGGAGTCGTTCCGAGAATCTTTGTTACACATTATACAATTAGTGGTTACGTGTTGATTCCGTCACAAAATCGCACTTCGCACTCAACCGCACCTTCAGCAATTTCACTCTACAGATATACGCACATAATTAACTTACAACATCCGTGCTCCGTATAATCTCGTTTATCATTCGACCCACGAGAAAGAGAGAATCGGACGTCGAATAGAACAACGAAGAAAATTTCACTATGCATATAACGCAACGCTGCGTGACATCGCTGTATTTTTTAACACTTCGTAACTCACGAGCTGGCGTTAGAAAATAAGGCGTAAGTATGAAAATAAGGTGTGCGGGTATAGAGCGCCAGCGAACGGTCTTGAATTTCGTCACAGTCTCTGCGCGCCGACGCTATTCGAATCGCGCGGCGGGACGGCCCGCGCGAAGGATCGTATCGCGCGATCGTGAGGTTATCTATATATACTTAATCGCGGCGACGGTATAGGTATGGAGCTCTTGTGTCGAGGTTGACCCGATGCTGTGGGTTGCGATGCTGGTGCTGCTGAGATGGTAGTTGTATAAGGGATAGGTGAATTGTTGGGTGTTTGAATAGGCATTTCGTCGCTTATGGAATTGGATATTTTTATTGTATTGTCGACTTTATTTAGTAAGACAAACCTAAATATAAATGAATCATTGAAGATAGGAATGAAAGCTTTACGATATTTACAGAGACTAATTTTTTATTTACTTTTAAAAATAATAAACACAATTTTTAAACGATTGATTTTCCATGTACTTAGAAAACCGGAAAAATAATCCCGACAGTCTAAACGCAAGCTTTATCGAACCGATATGTCTACTCGCCTCTCTAGCTCATTTTAATTTCAAAGTTGAAAAAAAAAACCCACATGCGAGGCTCGCATACACACCATAAAAGCAAAACTTTCACCGCGACCGGTATAGCCTTGTCTAGCGTGCATCACGTAAAAATACGTCTTTTTTTGTCGTACTCTCTTTTCACGACCATAATAATGGTATCCGCAATGTACGAAGTACATATAAGCAGTGAAAATAATACTATTGAGCGAACGATCGTGTAACATCATCTCGCTTGTGCAACGCGTATAATAACTGCAATCTGTGACTCCGATGCTCGTCGTCGTTGTAGTTTTCGCTGCAGTTTATAGATTATTACATTACTCGTGTATGTTTTGCAATTGCGCGTGAATCGATGGATAATCAAGCAAAGCGATGATTGCATGGAAGTAACGATTATTTGTTTGAACTAAGATATATTTTGAATTAAATTACATTTTGTTAGAACTGTTTGAACAAATGTTAATGACATTATTAGTCGTTTTACCACACAAGCGTAGGTGGGAATTCATTCGCGCACATCGTAGCCGTGTGACAAAATTCTTGAAAATTAGATAATAATCTAATGGCGTGTACATGCAGACGAGAAAATTGTAAGGAAGCGGCCGATCAGAGAACGAGGCGATATTACGTACCCATATTTTACACCTATAGAAAAAGTATTTTAAAAAGTTTTAAAAAAAATCGCATCAATGTTGAAAGAAGAAAATGAATCCCAAGTGACATAATGTACATCTGACGAAGATCGAGCGAACATTGCGCCAGAACTCGGCTAGATCACACCCATGATTATGACCTCTGCAGTCACCAATTAGCCGGCCGGCGGTCGTCCCAGCGTGTATAATATAGACCGTCGCGCTTAAGTACCTCATGTTGTACGTTACGCGCTCGTATATGTACGCGACGTTAAATGTGTGTTATATTACGGTTCGGACACGGAAAAAAACGCGGCCGTGTGAAAAAACGTTCTTCTTTTTTTAAGTGATGTCAACTCGTGTGAAAAAATGATTGATTTCGACTATTGAAATCTTAAAAGCCATATTATAGTTGCGAACCGCCTGTACAACTCCAAAACTCTGCCGTCTATAAGTACTCGTGTCGAATTGTTAAACTGTTTGCGTCAAGGGTAAAATTGTTCACTTAGCACTTCTAGCACAAGTGGGATAATTGAAGTGGCAAAACGGCGATGGGAGGACATCAAGGTGGCCTCAAAAAGTGGCCAGTGATGATTCAGGGGATGCGCCAAGGAAACTTGCACGCAGCCAAGTTTAACTATTCAGTTACTATAATAATAAGAATTTGGAGTTTTTATTATGAAGATGACTTCTACATCTATATTTAACAAACTTTATCCCAAATTAAAAATCTTTTCCGGTACTTTAATTCGCATCAAAATATTTTATTCGCACACTGCGAGACATTGAACATATCATACTGAACAATGGCTAATTTTCGTTTCTCTTTTCCGCGTTAAATTCCAGTAATAGAATAGAATAGTCGAGAAAACTACGAAGCCGATATCCGTCTCTTACCCGCACGGCCTACAAAGCAAGAAAAGACATCTCTAAAGGTATGTCTTCAAATATTTTTACACGAAGCCTTCAATTTAATGATTTTTGCAGCCTTCCTGACATACTTATCATAAAAATTTTTTTCAAGTCAAAGATCAGCTTTAATTGGTATTGACGAAGACAATTTCACGTCAGAAACTTTACTAACGAAACAAAGCGGAGTCGAGCTCACGCGACGACTCGTCTCGCGGCGAGGTTACGTCTCGCTCGTAGCGGAATTTCTGCGAGAAAATCAGAAACAATGCAGCGGTTCGTCGAATTTTTTCACGGCTTTGTCAATTAAATTGTGGATAGGGGAGATTTATCGTGTAGGTACTCAGCGTCATGTCTCTCGAGCTGAAAACGAATATGGCATTGTTCTCCCGTGAATTATGAAAAATATATTATGTGAACTGTTAAAAATTTATACATCAATGGGATATAACAGAATTTATGAATATGCAGCACGTCTTAGAGAAAAATCGTGGCTACAACAGTGCGACCGATTAAATAACTCATAGGAAGTAGATTTGTACACGGCGTCTATACCATTACGGCATCGAACCTATATACTACTCTATTCTATATAACACTTTATGCTTACATATATGGATGCACATTATACTGTTACTCAATCGATCTTGGCGACTTTTTTTGTCAACCTTCACTTACACGTGCTGTATAAAGCAATCAACATTATGTATTCCAAACCCATAAACACACTACTCTCTCACTCGCTTTTCCTACATCATAATAATTAATCTCAGATATTAATTTTAATTTTAAAAAAATGTATCTTCAACAATCAGTAGGACGAATCAGCATTGCACATCTCCCTATACCCCTCGCTCGCACAAGAGATCAGATCGAATCATCGCAGTCCTCGTGTGAACTCGTGCGTATACACGCAAGGTAGAGGTCACATAGCGCATACAGCAGGAAGAACGCATGAGAAAAAGAGAAGCGTATAGCTCATCGCGACTCTGTTATATATCTATATATATATTCGCGTCGTATTAACGAGCCGACGCGCCGCGTCGGGCGATTTGTATATTATAAGCGAGGAAAGAGCGGTGAAATGAATTACTGTATAGCGGCGTTCTGAGATGCACACACAAAGGAATTTTGATTCGCTCGCTCGCTTAATGAATTGTTCCTTCGTTATACGAGCGCATCAGGTATGTGCATGTGGCTTAGAGATATGTATATATATATATATATATATATATATATATATATAAGAGGAGGAGACACGTCGTTATAAAGAGCCTCACTGCGGAACATTAGCGGACGATTAATGCAACGGCTCTTTTGGCGGCAGATTCTTCCGATTTTTTACTATTTTTTTGCGCAAGGCTCGTGGATTTCGATACTATGCAGCTATCATAGCAGTTTGAAAAACGTTAATTTACGTTGCTATACTGCTTTTACACTGCTGTAAGCTGGTATTACTCGAAAAAGAGCTACACGCTAGATTTCACTTCAATATGCTGTACTGGTTGACGAGTTTCCGTGATTCGTTATATCACTCGCAGTTAGAAAGTTTTACAATATTATACTCAAAACTTGAGATGAATAAGAGAAAAAAAAACTAAATCGAAAAGAAACCAAAGTAAAAAATAGAACATCTATAGCACAACAAAGCTCACACAGGTCACCGACCACTTAATGCACACACATGTCCTCTCTTAAAAAAGTGATGTGAAGCATTTAATTGATGTCCAATTGCCTGGTACAAGAATTAAGGAACGCGAATTAGAAACGCAACATAACCTACAAACGCTTTGAACTGTTAATGCTCAGCAGGCGGCAAAATTTTAAATCATTCTAGAAAGATATAATTGATGGTATTATATGAAGTGCGCGAAGCGCACTTAGATTTCCTAGTATATATAAATCAGTAGTCGAACTCGTTGAACTTGGTGACGCGAAGCGCCGAAAGCCGATTTCTCCGCGCGTCGTCGCAGGCTATCTAGGCTAATCTTCCTATGCGCGCAGCTGCTCGACACGCAGGCGAAAAAAGAACGAGAAAAATGTCAGCGCGGCCGCCTTTCAAATTCCTTCTCTCTCCAACACGCGGATACCCATATTATATATCGGTATTTTCAAAGCGGCCCTATTTTCATAAATTTGCGCGCGCGCGCGCGCAAAATCCATTTTCAAACGCGAGTTATGCTAAGTGAGCCTCTAATCGTTCTGAGCCATTATTCTTACGGGAACCGTAAATTTTTACGTTCGCGAGTCGTAGACTGACGAGTTTTGCCTTGATTTTTTTTATCAAGCGTTTTGAGCGGCGGTGAAAATGTTGAAGGAAAATTTGTC
This sequence comes from Pteromalus puparum, assembly GCA_012977825.3. Taxonomy (NCBI): domain Eukaryota; kingdom Metazoa; phylum Arthropoda; class Insecta; order Hymenoptera; family Pteromalidae; genus Pteromalus; species Pteromalus puparum. Next base: position 15,660,533 of record CM053169.1, read on the forward strand.
TACGCAATTGTTAGAGGGAATGCAATTAAGTTTTCGATTTAGTATGTATCAGCTAACTAAATTTTTATATGCCTATTATAATATTATTGCTATAAAACCACACGATAAAACTGTTCGGTGATCAAATATCGATTGTATTTCCTGAATTAAAAGTTTTCTAATAATCGAACCAATATGCCTCTGCTATGAAGTACCATCTCTAGGTGATAAAGCCTACTATAACTCAAGAATTATGCGGTATCCAACATTTATTTAAAAATTAATAAAGTAAAAACTTCTTTAGTTTTAAATTTAAGTATCGTCTCATGCCTCAAATGCTTTTAAGATTATGATTCGAGCTACTTTTAATACACACAGAAAATTCTGTAAGAACTTTTCTAAATCAGTGCGAATAGAAATACTCGTAAGGATTCCTATCAAGAGTTCCACAAGTCTTCTGCGGATTTTTTCACAAAGAACATATCATTAACGTCGAAAGGAGTTTTGAAACTTTTCACTCCTTATTCAACGTGTTAAATAATTTATAATTTAATTAATACACCCGTTATATTTCACGAATTACAAAATCTCGCGCGATCATTAAACGCTTGCGAAAAAAGATGGTATACTATTACAGTAGCCGTAAAAAAAGAAACCCGCTACAGTAAATCAGAGAGCGCGCAAAAAGCCAAAGGTACAATCGGCGCGCGGCGCACGACGTAACAGGTATGTACGCATATACAACAACCACATAGCGCATATAGCTCGTAATAAGTCAAGCCGCGATAAGCGATCTACTGACACGACGCTGTATATACTCACTTATATAGTATGCAACTGTTGAAAGTGCACGCAGCAATGGTGTTTTATATCGTTTAGGTGGCAAAAATCAAGCCTATCCTCTCCCCAGCGGCTGTAACAGAGCGGCTCCTTCACTAGCCGGCGATACGCGGCATCCAGTGCCGTATTTTCGATCCTCGCTGCACTTCCAAGTCAACGGCTGCATCGATGTTTTTTTTTTATTTTTTCCGACAAAATTCAATTGCTCGCTGGAACTTTGCTCATCTCATCAAACCGCGTTGCAACGCATCGACTCGCAGAGAACAACGACAACATTCTCCAGCCGCATTCTCCAGCGACGCTTTTTTGGCCTCTCGAGCAAGTCTACAAGTATTAGAGCGAGCGGCGCGTTACGTTGACCTCAAGGATTCTATACGGCTGGTCTTGGAAATCACTGTACTTTACGATGGAAAACAACAACACTCTGTCAACGTAGGAATGGAAATCTGCATCGAGATCGTCGAGCTTATGTTTATTAAATTTTTCATCAACGAACAAAAAAAATTTCGCACTTCATCGACGACAACACACAGAGCCGCCGATCGACAACACGGATCGCACGTCATTCGCAGCCCGCGGCCGGGAACAAACTGACGCGCGGCTGTACTCCGCCGCTGTAGGTAGTACACCGCTACCGCCGCAGCACCGGCGGCTTTCATATTTGGGTCAGCGACACGACGCACTCTGTTTTATTTTGACTTTAGCATGGACAAAATTAAGTAGCGCCTCTTAGAATAGAGATGAAAAAACCGCTGCCAATTCATTGGCACGTAGCTTCCTCCAACGAAATTTATTGTTCCAATAAATAAAATATTGTTTTAAAATACAGTGTATGAATGCTATTTTAAATATTTCCAAGTTTAATTATTTTGTTGTAGAAGCACTAGACATCCATATAAGAAAAAGCCAAATTTTTGAAAAAATCGGTTTTTACATTTTAGCTCTTTATTTGAGAACTGCTCAACAAAATCGTTTAAAATTTTAACAGCGGATAGCTTTGTTTATGATGAATCGCCACATAAAATTTTGAGGCATTTGACTACATTGTTTTAAAGATATAAGAAATCAAAAAATTTAAAAAAAAAAATTGCAAAAACTTGATATCCTTGAGATCGCCATCGGGTTTAAAAGCTTGCGCATGCACTTAAACCAGGACAAGATAAAATATCTACCTTTCCGCCAAAAATCTCAAGTGCAATTAGGCTTTTTTAGCGCCCGCTTTAGAGCTACTTAGAGACAAAAAAAAAAAAAATTCAAACCTTGATATTCTTTCTATTAACCTTGAGTCTATACAAACTACCATTGTGTACTTCAAGAATAAGTGGGAAATAAACGAGAAGCATTTATTAATAAAACTTTACAGGATAATAGAAAAAAACGATAATCACAGATTAAGTATAACTAAACACCGTGAATTGTCAGCAGCTTGCACATCTTTTCAGATTAATTTTTTTTTTTTTTTTTTTTTTTTTTTTTTTTTTTTTTTTTTTTTTTTTTTTTTTTTTTTTATTTTTAATATTTAAAAACGACCATTTATAGAATATAGTAAACAGCTCTAGCGTCCGCACAACGACACACTCACGCGTCCGAAACAACTACTCACGCTTACTCCTTGGCCTTTTTAAGTTAACCCCAGCACTCCTCTCCACGTCCCTGGTTGATCCTTAACGGCACAGCTGAAACCCACCACGACGCACACACTACCATAATTTCTCCCGCGTAGCTAATATATATATATATATATATATATATGGTATTTACATACATATACATAATCAGTATTAAACTAAATGCACTAGGGTGGGACTTTAAAACGTGAACCACACCCGTTAGACAAGAAAAAGCCAAATTTTTGAAAAAATCGGTTTTTTACATTTTAGCTCTTTATTTGAGAACTGCTCAACAAAATCGTTTAAAATTTTAACAGGCGGATAGCTTTGTTTATGATGAATCGCCACATAAAATTGAGGCTTTGACTACATTGTTTAAAGATTAAGAGAAATCAAAAAATTAAAAAAAAAAAATTCAAACCTTTGAGTATCTTGAGAACAATAGGGGGTTTAAAAGCTGCGCAATGAACTTAACCAAGCAAATAAAATATCTACCTTTTCCCAAAATCTCAAGTCCAGATTTAGGCTTTTTGTACGCCCGTAATCGAGGCACAAAAAAAACTCATTTTTTTCTCAGTTTTCGATTTATTACTGAAAAATACGTAGACAAATCACTTGAGATTTAATGAATATAGTTTGACATCGTGACCCATCAACATGATTTTTTTCGTGAGGTTTATGATGTTTAGTTTTCAGAGAGATTAATTTTAAAAAAAATACCTTTTTCATTTTATCTGCCCGAAGCGGTAGCGGGGTCGATCCAGAGGACCAAACGGGGAAAAGTAGTTAATTTATTATCTTTAAAATGCATTTTAGCTGAATTGTTTGTAACCAACGGGATGATTGCAAAAACGCAAAAAAAAATTTTTTAAAATCAAAAAATCGCCATAAAAAAAAATAATTAAAAAAATTTTTTAAAAAATGTTTTTCCCGAATTCAGAATTCAAAAATAAATATGCATGTTAAATTTGATTAATATTGACGAAGTAGTTCCAGAAATATGACGGTATACATCCACACACACACACACACACACACACACACACACACACACACATCCATACAGACATTTCCTAAAATCACGTAATTCGAACTTCTAACATCTCAAAACATGTTTCTATAAAGATTTAGCGAAACCGAAAATTTTACTATTACAAAGCTTCCTCTAGGAGGAAGCAAAAAAAGAATTAGAAAGCTTAAGGATAATAGATTAAGGGAAAATTAGTCGCGTTTCACCTGCACCCCATTTACACCCTCAAAATTCACCCCTAATATAAGAAATTTGTATAAAAATGTACATTTTCTGCTCTCTTGCTTGAAAAAAAAATTGTTTTTATAGACCCCGTGGGCGAATTTATATGTTTCTTGGGTCACTGAATCCGAATCCGGGCTCCGCTTGTCTCTATCACGTCAGGGTCAAGGTCATTTAGAGGTCAAATTCACGATAGTCTGTAAGAAAATCTGAAAAAACGCATGTGTATGTTTTTTGGGTCGCTGAATCCGAATCCGGGGTCTGTTTGTCCCTATCACGTCAGGAAAATCAATAAATCGAGTTTTGTGGAATCGACATCCGGTGACCATTTCGACCCATTAGCTTTGAAATGGTCACTTCAAGGTTATTTGAAGGTCAAAATTAAAATTTTTTGCAAACAACTATTTTTTACACAAACTATAGCTTATTAGCAACTATTCTTCCTAGTTTAAAAGTTTTTTTTTTCAAGTTTTGATATATTGAATAATTTATATGTTTACGCAGATATATAATTAACGTCTGTAATAATTAATTTTGTCAAGTTCTGATATCTATAATTTGAATAATTTATATATATATGTATATATACTAGGGGGGGTACCCCCCTGCTCGCTCCGCCGCCAACCCCCAAATTTGATTTTGAATTTGTAAAAATGTAACTATGTTTTTGAACGAATTTATTTTAAAAAATTTACTTGTAAATAAATTTAGCATATAAAAATATTCAGTAAATAACAAAAATTCAATATAAAAATAACATATAAAAAATGGTTAATCTTCTTGTTTTGCGTCCGATCCGGTATCTGGTTTATTCTGAAAATAAGATATATTAATATAAATAGTTAGTTTAAGACTTTAAGAATCAAAATATGTTTCAATAGATAATTTATAAATTTTACTTTTAGTAGAAAAATTTCAGTGAAAAATATAGTTTGGAAAGAAATTTTTAATTAATACAAAGTTTGTATAAAACTTTTTGATTCTATATTTGTTGTTCTTTCGTAATATCAATGGATGTACACGACATATACATTGGCTCTGTACGACTCCATATTTCCACCTCTCTTAAGCTCTTTAGTCAAACTATGAATCTTGTCAAGTTTCGAAATCGTAAAAAATAAACCTATTACAGTTGTAACAGTTGTTGGAGAATTGGTTGTACTATTGTGTTTTTTACAAATAACAGGCTTCATAAAACATTGTTAATTGTAAAAGTGTTTTATCCTTCGTTTGGTGTAAAATAATCTGTAGAAGTGCTCAAATGACTCGTGTTATTTTTTTAATTTTGATCCAATTTGAGTATTTTTTTCTATTATGTGCTTTATTTAATTATATATAATTTTAAATAAAATTATGTTTATTTGTTCTAAAGATGACATGATTAAATTTTACAAAATTATGGTTATTTTAAAAAATTAATTTCGTTTGTAAGATAATAACATTTCAAAACAAAAATTACTACTGATTCATTTTGTATTAATTAAAAATTTCTTTCCAAACTGTATTTTTTATTGATTCACCTGTGTCATTTTGAATGTGTATATTGTTAGGGTTTCTACATCAAGATAATGCAACATATAATTGACCATGAGAAAACAATTGCCGTCTCAAATAAATTTAATGTGATTGGAAATTTTTTTCTAAAAAGAGTAAAAGGAAAGGACGACGAATTTTCAATATTTAGTGTTTATATTCTTGGTATGAAAACTTTTTGGCCTATACGTTCGCCTGTAATTATTTCTCTTCGATGTTATAATCATACAATTTAGTAATCTTTAAACGAGTTCCATTGCATAAACCATCTGTTACACTATTTACTTCTATATTGGTGTTCGGATTTTTCATGATACAGAAAAAAATGCTTACCGTTACTGTTCGTGAGTTTTTTGGCTTATTACTATCCTTTCTAAGCTCAACTATGATTTCCAACGAAAATTTTTGTAAATAAGCCGTTATTTTTAATAATAAACGAGTGTATACATCGCGAATGCTCGGAACAGTTTCTCTAAATTCTCCAGTCTCCAGTGACTCCAGTGCGTTAGGACCGTGAAGTTGGCTTTCAAAGTGGTAGGAGCATGAATTTGGCCGCACAAGCTATGTGTAATACAGTTGGGTATCGCTTTCTCACTGGAGCCTGTCTACAATGCGTGCTTTCCGCTATTCTGGCATTCCGTTCCTCGGGGAACAGAATGCTGTTGTACCGACAGGAATATCAATGGAGTTTCCTATCTTAGATAATTTGCAATTCAGGTCTGCTAGACTACGTTTTAGACTTTCTTGTTCGTATGCAGGAAGGAAGAGTGGAGAAATGTATGTATAGTTGAATTAATTTTAATAGTGCAATTATAAACTAATAATTTAAATATGGCTTAATCCATCATCGTCTATAATCCCTTTGTTGCTCACGTCTTCAAGTAATTTTAATAAAATTATTAGTTTATAATTGCACTATTAAAATTAATTCAACTATACATACATTTCTCCACTCTTCCTTCCTGCAGGCGAACAAGAAAGTCTAAAACGTAGTCTAGCAGACCTGAATTGCAAATTATCTAAGATAGGAAACTCCATTGATATTCCTGTCGGTACAACAGCATTCTGTTCCCCGGGGAACGGAATGCCAGAACAGCGGAAAGCACGCATTGTAGACAGGCTCCAGTTTTCTATATGCTGCGCTGAGTAAATGTATTTACATTGTCTGCTGTCTTACGGGGTGGCCGATGACGAGGTCTAGATGGTGCGCTCTGTGGTTTTTTGTGTCTAAGTGTAGAAATAGTTCGAGGGCGGTGTCTAGGTGTAAAGGGTGGCCGATGACGAGGTCTAGGTGGTGCGCTCCGTGGTTTTTGGTGTCTAGGTAAGAAAATCATAGGGGGACGGCGTCTAGGTGTACGAGGTGGTCGATGACGAGGTCTAGGTGGTGCGCTTCGTGGTTTTTGGTGTCTAGGTGTAAAAATCATAGGAGAACGGTCTAGATGTACAGGGTGGCCGATGACGAGGTCTATAGGTGGTGCGCTCCGTGGTTTTTTGTGTCTAGGTAAAAAAATCATACTGGGACGGCGTCTTGGTGTACGGGGTGGCCGATGACGAGGTCTAGGTGGTGCGCTTCGTGGTTTTTGGTGTCTAGGTAAGAAAATCATACGGGGACGGCGTCTAGGTGTACGGGGTGGCCGATGACGAGGTCTAGATGGTACGCTTCGTGGTTTTTGGTGTCTAGGTGTAAAAATCATACGAGGACGGGGTCTAGATGTACAGGGTGGCCGATGAGGAGGTCTAGGTGGTGCGCTCCGTGGTTTTTGGTGTCTTATAGGTGTAGAAATCATTCGAGGGTAGTGCATCAGAACAATCAGTGATTTCATGTTAGTGATAAAAATTTTACAAAAAAGCCTTATATTTTATTTTTAGGACAAATATTAAATACTCAAAATAATTTACTCAAAAGGACTGAAATCTCTAAAAAAAATTAACTTCAAAAAAAGTAAAAGGTTATAGGCGAGTTTGATATATTCCGCAACGAAATGACATTTGTGTTGTTTATTTTGTTTATTGGTAAACAACTAAAATTTTCTTTTTATGCATTAGAACGTCATAAAAACACCAAAAGTACAATGAAACGGTTATGGCAAGTTACGAAGTAGGTATCTTGAGAGTTTTTCCTAATTGATTATTATATAACTAAACTTTAACTTGAGTAAGCCCTTTATTGACCAAAAATAATTTTGTTGCTTGATTATGATTAAATATAATAAACTTGACTTTGTTTGATTGATCTCAGTTCTTTTTTATGTGTCATTTCGTTGCGGAATATATCAAACTCGCCTATAACCTTTTACTTTTTTTGAAGTTGCATTTACTTTTAAATTTAGTTTATGTGGTGGGAGGCCATCTCGAATTGAGTTTAACATTTCAACTGGATAATTTAAATGAATATTCTCCTCAGTTTGATCTACTCCTGAATACGTAGCATAATCTATACTATAATATGTTTTTGACTCACCATGTCGTAATTTTAAAACTCTATCATTTAAGTTTTTGATATCTTCATTGTGAGGAGCTAAGATTACACTATTGATAGAAGCTTCTAAATTAATATTTTTGTTAATTTCATTACAAACATTAGTAGTTTTCCAATTTTGGGGTATTTCAAATGTATTGATTTTGCCTTCTCCTACTTCTTGTAAAAAAGAGGAAAATTCTACATTGTTTGAACGCATATTTTTATTGAGTCTCAATATTTTAACTAGCGCGCCACAACGCGGCCTTCGGCCGCTATGTGGCTTGCCGCCTTGCATCGCTTCGCGATGCAAGGCACGCAAAACGCTCGCGCTTCGCGTTTTGCGCATAAGGCACGACCGCTGACGCTCGCGCTTCGCGCTCGCCAAGCGCCCAAGCCCCGTCGCTCGCGCTTCGCGCTCGCCATAAGTACCTGCCGGTGTCGGCTCTGCACTCTCGCTGTCTGACGTTTGTTATCTAATGTATAAAAAAAAAAAAAAGATGAAAAAAAATTAATTTTGTATCTATTTTGTATACAATTAAAAAATGTGTTCGCCATGCGTAACTCGAATGTTTTTTATTTATTTTAGTTTTTAACTCATAATTTTCAATATTGTTGATTTTGGAATATACATTCATAATTTTGATATGTATTCTTTTATCGCGACAAAATTTACTTTAAATATGATTAAAAAAACCAATTATTATTCCGTAAGATTAAAAAAAATACTTATCATTTTATTTACGTTAATTCAAATTAATTACTTAGATGGGAATTCGCCTTGTGTTGACGTGGCAAACCCGAGCGGCGAAATCGGTTTGGTCGCCGTCCCAGTCCCGACTCCTCGTCACTATAGTTTTTTTTGGGTTTCTTCCGAACGTTGCCTGGACTCCTCGGAGGGGGTCCCGCTAGACGAGCCCCGAATCGGGTTTCAGGGAGATGGAATTATATTGCTACAAGTAAGTTATCTAAATCATTTATTCGCTCAAGAGTGCTC
>CM053169.1:15674067-15684068 GCA_012977825.3 Pteromalus puparum
TGTAAGAAAAAATGTTTTCCACGGTAAAAAGTTGTGATTCAAAAATATCTACTACTTTTATATTTAACATTTTAATGTAAAATGTAAATCCGCAAAGTTTTATGGCAAATAATTGGTATTTTAGCTGTAAAAAATCGATTTTGGGCTGTAAACTCGAGCTATATGCATTTTCATGATTTCATGTCAATAGAAAAAAGTTGTATTTTTTAAATATTTACAACTTTTCTATTTAACTTTTTTTTGTAGAATGCCTATAATTCGAGTTACAGCCAAAAAACCGTTTTTAGCGATTTTTTTAGGTGCTCGCATTCTGCGTATACGTGCAGGATCAAGCCCAAAATAGGACCGTCAGCTTACTATTATGAGAGAAGTTCGCACACGAATTTTCAGCCCGATTGATTAAAGTTTCTCCGAGATAATCGCATCACAGGAAAATTTGTATTAAAAAATAAGCTTAAAAATCGAACAAATTGGGCCCGCATTTCAAAACGACGTAGAGGATCGAGATAAAAAAAAAATAGTTTTTTAGCTTTTGCGAAAGGAGACTTCTCCTAAAATTTCAGCCCGATCGGTCGAAAATTGTGCGAGATATCGCATGGTACACATTTTTCGCACACGAAACTATAAGGCACTTCCGTGTCGCGGTCGTGCTTAAAAAGAGGCCATAAAAATTAATATTTGATTGTTTCCTCTACGATTGTGTTACGGTACCCGTGTTTAATTACTGGTATAATTTGTCTGAAATCACCTCCTAATACTATCAATTTGCCTGCAAAAGGAATATCATTACTACATACATCTCTCAAGGTACAATCAATAATTTCTAAAGCTTTTTTAGGTATCATTGAAGCTTCATCCCAAATTATTAAATCTGCCTCTCTTAATCTTTTTTTGTCTGACTCTAATTTCAAAAAAGCGCTATCTATTTTATTTAAATCTAAAGGTAATCTAAAAGTTCGATGACTTGTTAAACCTTTAGGTAATAAAATAGATGCGATTCCAGCCCATGCCATTGACAAAACTTTTTTGTTTAATGGCATGTAATAATAGATTAATGTTTTATATAAAAATGGTTTTCCTGAACCTCCGGGACCATCAATAAAGTCAATTTTGTCTTTGTTGTCAATTAACTCTTCAAAAATTGACTTTTGATCAGTAGTTAATTGATCTAACATATGTACAAAGGTATCAGTAAGTAAAACATGATCTGTAGATGTTTGATTATTTTCAATAGTCATATTTGGTTCTGAAGATCATAATCTTTCCTCGTTCTCTAATATAATTTAAATATGAGATAGAGCATTATTTTCTTTATTTGTTTTAAAATCTTCTGTAAAATAATTTTTAAATTTATTCCAGATTGTATTAGCTTGTATGTTTTCTGCTAAAATAAACCATGCAAAAAAATTTCGCAATTGAAATGGTAACATAATGTGACAAGCTTCTTCAAAAATAATAAAAACATGTGAATCATCTTCTATCAAGCCCATTGCAAGCGCTGCGTCTTTGTATGTTTGATACGTTATACCTTTATGAATTTTTAAATCTTCAAACGAAGTTGGACCTCTTGCTCGGTTCAATATTAATTTAAAAAAAAAATCTTTCAGTATCTTTTGGCGATACGATATTGAGTCGAGCAATAGTGCTAAATTTATTATTCCGTGTACGTTTTATCCAAGAGTGTGATTTTCTATCAAACCTATAATATTCTGGTAGTTGAACATATTTAAGTGTCTTTGCAAAATCATAAATTTTATTCAATTCAAAACCATGCTGTTAAAGTAGTTTCTTTTTTGTTTAATGCTTCTGATTCTTTGCTTTCTTCGTAAACTATGTGTTGTTGATCTTTTGTATGGATTCCTAAACGTTCTACAGCAGGAACTTTGCCACAAATAGGATATCCTTGAAGACGCCAAGCAGCTTCCATTGGGCTTAAATATCTACCATCTACGTATTCAGTGAGTTCATCATGTATTAAGGGAGTTTCTTCATTAGAATTTTCAGGATTGTCAATTTTTTGTACCCTGCATAATGCTCTATCTCCTCCTTTATGAATATATTTAAATATATATCTAATACTTTGAATTGATGCACAATATTCGACGTTAATGTGACACTTATACTTTTTTAATAGAAAGTTATATGGAACAACCATTCTGTTATCGACTGGAATAATACGTTTAAATTTTTTCACTCTGTAAGTATGGTTTTGTAAAGTATTATCTCTCCTTCGATATTCAGGATAACCATTTTCTTTAAAAATTGTGGTATCGCGGAAATGTTTTGGAAATTTTTTCTTACAAATAGTTTCATCTTTTTCAATGCAAGGAGATTTATTTGGTCTATTATATATATGTGGTTCATGTAACATGTGTTTAATTACTCATTCTTGTAAATCTATATCTAAATCGGGAATTTCAGCAGATATATATTTATCAATTATTTGAGGTGTCAAGAGTTTGTTTTTTGGATGTAGTGTAACAACTATATGCGCGTGGTAATCCCCTCTTTTGAAACTCTATCGTATAAACGTAAGCTATTACTTTTCCAAATATTTCATTTTTTACTATATCATCAAGTAATGACATGAATTTTGTATAAAATAATCTTACTGTAATATTTGGAATATCATTTGGAGAAGTTCCTTTTGGAAAATGTTCTAAAACTCTTTTTAACTCTACCCATTTAGGATTACACGTCATGGTAATTAATAAATCAGGTTTTGTTTTTGATCTTACTATTGCCATAGCATCTTGATAATGCTGTTGCATGTATCGAGGACTACCTATGTATGTTGCGGGTAAAATAAACAAATTGCCTAATCTTTCTTTCTTTTCAAAATTTTGAGAATTGCGGCTGAATTGTAAACGTGGTCATATAAACCTTTGTAACATTCTATTCTAAGTTGTCTTTGATTACTTCGAAAGAAATTCATTTTATTACTTTCTACCATTATAAGTGCTTGTAAAAAATATTGTTGTGTTAGTCTACCACTAAATAATATTGAAGAAAAGTTTGTACTATTGGGTCTATATGAAAGTCTATAATTATAATATTGTAAAAGAGTCAAGTTATCTAAGCTTCGTTTTGATTTGGAATCAGAAGTAAGATCTTCAATATTATAATAATTTCTCGTAGAATCTGGTTTTTTATTGTATCCTATACTCCATCCCAAATCACCTGGTGCTTCCGACAGTACCCCTTGGGTGGTGTGGAAAACTGTCAAATGAAGAAGTACAGAGGATATTGATCTTTCTAGATGATATTAGTAATCAGCGACAAAGAATAATTAAAGGTCAATATATGAAATGGAGGGGCCGGTGGAGGGGCCAATGGATGGGGGTGAAGGGGTGGAGGGGAATCAACCCTTCAAAATAACGTAAATTTTGAAATGATTTCACGTTAAAAAGTGGAGGGGGCATGGAGGGGGGTGGAGGGGAATTTAGCTTCAAATCACGCTTAGATAGATATATTATATATATATATATATTTATATAATTTTAAAAAGATTTTTATTAAAAAATTCAGAAAATTTAACAAAAAAAATATCAGGGTAGTTTTTGTTAAAAATGCATCCCTTACGAGCTACGAACCATTGAATATAGACAAAAAATGCAAAAACTGCTTAAAACAACAACTTTCACCAGCTATAACTCTAAGCCAAGTGAAGGGATCGTGCTGAAAATTTTTTGAGAGTCAGGGGCATCTCATAGAACATATATATAAAGTTTGAAGCAAAAAAAATTTTTTCAACTTTGTTTTGACTGCGAACCATCCATCCATATATATATATATATATAGTAATTTTGGCAAGACTCCCCACCAAATAACGCAAAATTGTTTCGTTTTTATGTGATTTTGAAAATATACAAAGCCCGCCCCGCCCCCCACACCGCATCATTTCGCATATTGGGGCATTAAAAGTGTGATTAATTCATTATATTTGAGATTAATAGTTTACACGGTAAGTGAGTACAAGTTCAAAGAACTCACTTACCCTGTATATATGATTCACTTATGATTCAGATTCTGCTTTTTATGTTGGAAGATCAGAAAAAAGTATAAAATTGTCAAGAGAATTAGAAAATTAAATATGTACTATTATAGACAGTTTTCCACACCACCCAAGGGGTACTGTCAGAAGCACATTATATTATTATATAATATACTTCAGGCGCGTTGATTTTTTTTTTGTTTCTTTTTATTTTATTGTATGAAAATCACCAATAATTTCATATAATTTCATGACATGATGAAATTATACAAAATTATGGTTATTGATAACAATGAATTTTGTTCTAAAGATAATGCTTTCAAAAAGTAAATATTTAATTGTAAAGATAATGATATTATAGAATAATAATATTTTTCAATTTAAAATATTCACGAAGGAAATAATTAATACTGATCCATTTTTATCAATTAAAATTTGTATACAATAATCTAAAAAGAAACCGTGGAATCATCGCCAAGAGCCATATAACCACGGGAGTCTGAGATACCAATACTCCTCCCCTAAGACTCCACCTCATATCATCATCCGTCCTACAGCATCACTTTTACTTGATAAAAGTTTTCTGAAAGAAAGATATTTTGCAAGAGTACACATATTTATGTCATTAAATATTACTTTTCTGCTTCTATTATATAATAAACAATGAATTGGCAGCAGTTTTTTTTACGTGGTGCGATAACAGGAGAATGAAGGTAATAATCAATTAAAAATTTTAGATTCAGTTAGCATTATATAGCATGTTAATCCCTTTCTTCGGGTTGCTTATGATACCAGTTAGTTTTAAACATATTAAGCTTCAAAATATAATTCATTAAATAATATGCATTTATCAATAATTGACAAATAATTTTGAATAAATGTAAAAATAAAGTGGATAAGGCTTCTCGCATAATATTGCTTCCTTTATCCTGTTGCAACAAACACATGTCATTAATACAAATTAGGTGGAAAGTATAACTTAGTTTATAGATAAAATATTGAGATCATTTAAAAACTATTACTTTTCCTTGCAAAAGAAGGAAAAACGCGCGAGATATCTACCGCACGCTTGGTAGCAAAGAAAACATATATCATTTAAATGTTATTAATACAAAATTTCGTTAAATAAACTTATGTTAAGTGTTGTATAGGATGTAAAAAATTAAGCTAATACTTACATTGAGTTTCTACCTAGCTGTTTGGCTTCTGGTTCTATGAGCATGCGGTACAAGATCAAGCTTCATCTTGGCTAATTTCGCCTTCGAAATTAAGTTAAAATAAATATAAAAATTCATCCATTTTTACCTTTTCCTGCTCTCCTTGTCCCATCTGTCAGCTCAGTTTTGCTGTCTGTTGATTTATTTCCTGGCGATTTCACCAACCCTCATGCACCTTGGATTTGACGTGGCGTCGCTTGTGGTTGGCGAGGTTCTAGTGATCCTCACGCTCCTTGGACTCTTCGCGCATCGCTTGCTGGTTGGAGGCAGAGTTTTCGGTTCACGCAACCTCCGAGCCAGCCTCGTAACGTCGACTCTGGTACTGTTCAAGGATTTTTGAAATCGTCACATTCCGCTCTCGCCGAGGCAAAAGTAACCTTGCTTTGGCCTTTACTTTTTTTGTGTGCTCTTAACTACTCTCTTCTCTTTTTTTTGCGGAGCATATTAGTCCTAGCAAGGAATATTAAAGTACGAGGATAATTAGGGTAATACAGAAATGAGTTAGAGCTTATGGTGCGGTAAACGAAATCGGGCACTGAGACAGAAAAACTTTGGTTTACTTCGTACGTCTTTGATCTAGGACTGGGAGATGTTTTCTAGTCGAAGTTGAAACTGACATGTGAATACATACGTTGATCACCCCGTATACCCAAGCCATACCCCGCCACTACCATGATTGGATGTGGGCGGAATACTAGTTAAAGTGGGGTCGGTGGTGGGCAGGGGGCGCGGGGGGGGGGTACGGTTTTGCGAAAAGAGAGTAATTCTCTGTAAAGGCATGTACGCTTGGTGAATTGCAAATTTGATAAAAATTTTGTTTCGCTTACAGAAAAACGAATATGATCCCGATTTAGAGATTGTTTTTTAGTTGCGATTATTTTTTTTTCTCGAGCATCCTCGCATTCTATCTGTATTTCAAAGTTATATGGGGAAAACTATTAATCAATTTTCGAGTTAGCAAGCCATCACACTCGTCTTGCGCCTGAGATATTAGGCAGTCATGGTTATTTAATCCATCAGATTGATGCTATTCGGTTTCTTTTAATCAGATATACCTTTGCAGCTAGCGAACTTTGCAGGACTATTGTATTGAAAAAAATCGTCATTTTTTTCTGAGTCAGAAGGTTTTTCAATGATATAATCAACGCATGTTTGCACAAACACATGTAAGCAGTTTTTCAGACGTAATTTACAAGGCTTCTTCTGCGAACTTCAAAACTGACTGTCGACGCGTCGACGCCGTGGGCGGTGCGCCATCAAAGATTTGCCTTGTCTATACTGCGGCTCGAACTAGGCGCCGAACGACAGTGGTGCAGCGGCCACAGATGCGGGCGGCGTTGTGGAGTAGAGTTTCCCCTGATGCGCTAATCGAGCATTTATCTGCAGACCGCCTTTCTTGAGCAGCATTTTCATCATAGCTTCGTTGCCCTCCTCGAGTGTACGAAATATCAGCCTAGTGCGGCTATTCCTGTGACTCCGAGTATAAAGACACATTGGCGATTAACGAGATGGGCAGTTTACCTTGTCCCTTGGCCATGGTATTCGCTGAAGACATTCGTCGACACCAAAACGTACCAAAATCTATTCAATCTTATAACCCTGTGGATAAAAGCTTCGAGATAAAAGCCGAAAAGTATGAAGCTGATTCCGCGAATACTGGTTACAGCAGGACGACGCACGTTTCAGATTGCGTTGCAGCTGCAGGCATTTCGATTAATCGATAAGACGTTGTTACAATTTTTTCTTTCTTATTGCTAAAATACCTAATTACTAAACATAAAAGCTTCTTATTATCTATCGCCGTTGATTCGTCAATAATTAAAGAATAAAACGAGTCTCCAATATCGCCGAGTAATTCTTCTAGTATCGAAGGAGAAAGATCATGTTTAATCAGAGCAGTGCGATGCAGCTGGATTTCTCGCAAAACAGGAGACTGAGGATCCAAGCTTTTAATGACCGTAGACAAATGATCTATTGTACGAATGGATGTGTGTTCAGCCGTAAAAAAAGCCAACTTTAGTTCGGCAATTTTTCTAGCTTCAGTTAAAGCTGGCTTCGCAAATTTGTCTATTTTTGGTAGAGATATTGTCTGCTTTTCTCTGACCATTGCTTGCTCATGTTTTTTCGTACCAGCATGGTCTGTCAAATTTTTGTACTGAGCAGTTAAAAAAGTTGGGCAAACCTTACAATATGCTTCCTTTTTCTCGGGATTGTCTGGAGCTCTTGTGAGCCAACCTTCATTAAAAAAACCATACGTTTGTTAGGTTAATACGCAAACACAAGCTGAAAATTCGACATACTAATACTATATGTGCAAATAAAAATACCTTTGAAGATGTCGAGGCTTTCCCACTCTTTCCTATACTTTTGTTTGTAATACGGTGTTTGCTTTGCTGATGTTTTCGTAGAACTTACTTTAGACATTTTGAAACTCGAAAAGTTTTTTTTTTTGCAGATTTGGAACGGAGGAATAGTTTCCTCGTTCCGCGGCTTGACTAACGTCACTACGTCGACCCTCTACTACTGTTGAGTGTTTTGCCGGGAAAAATAACCCGGTTGTCCGTGAGGGTTTCGTCTTAATGATTGATAAAATGGAGTGGTTCTTCTTTTTAGAGTGGCTCTTGAATACGGTTTTCAAATAAGTTTTTCCGTGCAAATTTGGACTTTTGCTTAAAACTTGCGTTGGAGTGGAAGTTTAGTCGTTATATATTACATTCATTCGATAATTCCAATTAATTTACAATATTTTGGCGAGATATTGTGAGGAATGGAAATTAATTCGAAGTATATCTAGTGATGTTATACATAGTCTGCTTCACAAGGTCACTTTTCTTAGAAACTTGAGCCAGTCGGTCTTGTTTGTCAACATTGACATTTATAAGATTCGAAAAAACGGTCCTTTTCAGAATCTATAAAATCCTCGTCCTTGGGTACGAATTCACTTAGAAGGAACAAATAAAAAGACTTCTTGATTTTGATGGTTTTTGTCGATGGTGAGTTTAGACGGTGATAATTTGGGGATCACTTTAACTTTGCACTTATTAATGATTTTTTTTTTGCTACTAATTTTTAATTTGTCTTCTTTATAGTGATTAAAGAAAGGTTTAATTTTTAGAGGCTTTTACTAATTAATTCATTCCGCACACTCCTTAGCAAGCAGCGTAGAAGGAGAAGATATAGGAAAGACAGAGCAGAGAGGCAGAGGAAAGCCAACTGCTCGCTCCGAAGTCTGCGAAGCGAATCTCAACTCGAAAAGTTTTGTGACAGTTATGTTTCTCGGACCTCGGTATCTCGCTGTGTCGAAGTGTCTGTCAGCGCCGCACCGAGCGAAGGCACCGAGCAAGCAAAATAGGTTAGGTTCTTCATTATTACAGCCGTCAATGACCACCTCCATGACCGTATAAAACGCGCGAAATACAAATCAAATTTTATCAGCAACTCGTTGTGCGTGGGGTAAGTAGCTTTAGGGGCTTGCGGTATAACATTAGCATTGGAGTTTTTATTTTTGTTGTGAGTAGGATAATTATATTGAGGATTACGGGTTGTGCGTGGGGTAACAGGGTTTAAGGTTTGTTGATTAGTTTTTTTATGAAACTTGCTGTACGTGGGTTAGGTGGGTTTGGGGGCTTTGGGTTTAGCGCTTTCATTTTATTTTAGGTATATGGGGTAATTGGATTTTTGATGTGATTTAAATATCTAAAGGGATTTCTAGAGGATTCTCATAATATATCTAGAGGTATTCTAAAGGGAAACCGCGCGCCGCCTAGAGGGGAAGTTTCAAACCATCTGGCAACACTGAGCGGCGACTCGACAGAGCAAGAGGTCGTGCAAGGACCTTTTTTCTTAGACTTCGTTAATAAAGTTTAATTCAAGATCGACAATAGTTTTTATAGTTTATTTAAACCCTTGACATTAGTCTTGTCCCATACAACATCCTTCCAGTAAGGCGACGTCAACTTGGTGACTTTCCTCCTCGACGAGCACAAAGCGGACCTCAATGAGGTGAAACCGAGCTGGGGCAACGCTATTACGTTTGCGGCCCAAAATAAGGACGAACGAGTGATGGACCTGGTGCTGCAGAGGAACACCGGACTCGAGATCGATCGCAAGTGCGAAGCCAAGAGCTTAACACCGCTGCACCATGCGAGTGCGCTATGCTTGCTCGAGAACGTTCGCTGGCTGATCTCGAGGGGTGCCGATGTCAATGCCAAGAATGAGTATGGCCGAACGCCGTTACAACACTGCATAATAGAACCCCACACATAGGATGGTGATTACTACGCCAGTGAAATACCATTTCGAGTCAATTACACAGAGGAAAGAAGACGAGTGATGAGTCTGCTGCTATAGATTGTAGAGCCGACATTAATGATTTTACAATGCACAAGCGGGCGGCTATATTAATAAAGGACATCAAGGCGTGGAAATGCGATTGTATTTGTTGAATTCTGAATTCGGGAAAACATTTTTTTTAAAATTTTTTAATTATATTTTTTTTATGGGCGATTTTTTGATTTAACAAAAAATTTTTTTTTCCGTTTTTTGCATCGATCCCGTTGTAACAAAACAATTCAGCTAAAATGGGCATTTTAAAGATAATAAAATTAACACATACTTTTCCCGCTTTGGGTCACTCGGGATGGCGACGCGCTCCGTTCGCAGATGAAAATGAAAAAGTGATTTTTTTTTAAAAATTCATAATTCTGAACATAAACAGCCATCATAAATCCTCACACGAAAAAATAATGTATGCGGGTTTCCACATGTCAAACTATAATTTCATTAAAATA
>CM053169.1:15694073-15998528 GCA_012977825.3 Pteromalus puparum
GCCTGTATGGGGAGATGTGCTCATCTCTCCTTACACCATAGATGTACCGAATTCCTGTATTCACGAGCCTTTGAAGTTTTAGGTCGAGTTCTTGTGTCAGGTCACAGTAAACAAGAGAACAGTAGTCTATAAGAGGAAACAAGAGGGACTGCACCAAGTGCTTGCGCAACCTGAGATTGGTACTCTTCCTGAAAAAGTAAAGCCTGTACATTAGCGAGTGAGCACGTTTACACACTTGTGTAACGTGCTCCTTCCACGTAAGTTTAGAGTCGAGCACCAATCCCAGATTACGCACGGAGAATTCAAAGCTGACCCGGGCACCCCCTATTTTAATATAGGTGTTAGCTGTTGAGGGTAGTGCATTTATGTAGTAGGGGGAGCCCAGGACAATTGCTTTTGTTTTAGCAACATTAAGTTTTAGCTTATTCTGTGCAGCCCAGCCAGTAATACTCTCAGCATTAGCACTCATCTTGCTTGATAAAGAATCGAGCTCTTCAAAGTGGCTTTGACTGTAAAGTCATCCGCATAGATGAGATGGGAAACATCGATATCAAGGCAGAAACCGATGTCGTTGATGTACAATGCAAACAGCAGGGGACCCAGAACGGACGCCTGCGGGACGCCGATGTTCAGACGTCGAGGAGAAGAACGTTCGTTATTGTCACCAACAACGGCCTGCTCTCTCCCGGAGAGGTAAGGGGCAAACCAGCGGATGACTTGCTTTGAGAAGCCGCAGGTGGATAGCTTTCTCAGGAGCCTGACGTGACACACAGTGTCAAACGCCTTGCTGAAGTCAAAGAGAAGGAGCAGTGTTACTTTCTTTTTGTTTATCCCAGCCCTGGCATCATCAGTTAGCTTAATTAGGCCAGACTGAGTACTGTGACCAGTGCGGAAGCTTGTTTGAAGATTGTCTAGTAAGAGCCTTGATTCAAGGTATTCTGAGACTTGCATGTGCACCAGCTACTCCAGAGCCTTGGAAAGAAAGCAGAGAAGTGAAATCGGACGGTAATCAGTCAGAGCCATTGGTGAACTGATTTTGTTGAGTGCGCGCACAAGTGGCATTTTCCAGGCAGATGGGAAGCAGGGTTCGTTCAGGGACAGGTTGAAAATATGACTTAGTAAGGGAGCGAGAAACGGCAATGCTTTTGAGATAACAACCTGTGGAATGCCGTCACTCCCCCTGGCCTGGGTGTCAAAGTGCGAAACCGCAGCCAACACGTCCGATTCCATTATAGGGCTGAACTCAAAATGTTCCCTTGGAGATCAACAGCTAGTCAGCTATACGACTTTTGGGCTGCAGAATCTTGTTGCTATGTGAAGCGGGAAACCCCTGCCGGAGTTCTTTCTATTTGCGTCCAAGCCCAAGTTAATGAACTTCGCTTAGAAAAAGAAATAACAATTGATATTATAGGTCTCTTAATTATATATTATAAAAATAAAAGAGAGAAAAATAAAGCAGCGAAAATGTGACTTACAATGATCGAATTGCCGTTCTCCAGTGCCTCGTGCTTTCTGTCCTCTGTTCTCACGTGTGCCTTGGTACGCTAGAATTGGTCGAAAGTCCAGACTATAGCTCTCCATCCTTGGGGCCCACTGATTCGGAATATTATTATTTCATTGCGCGCCCTGCTAATGCCAATATTGTTGGTCCATCCTGGGGTCTCACTGGTTCCTTTGCGCATTCTGCTGATGCCAATTTTGTCTTTTAATAGTGCTGAACCGCTAAGATGGAACATTATAATTTCCTTGGTGGAACTCACTCTGTCCCTCCATCCTGCGAGTAGACCACTAACTCTGTCCATTGAATCGAGGCATGTTGGCTAGAAATTTACAAAAGACTACACAAAACTATACAAATAACAAAACTTACACAAGAACAAGTAGGACTCGTTAAACCTAGCTGACACTTGTACGTCTACACCGGACTCCAGGAGTAGTTGAGCTATAAAAAATTCTGATTGGCACAAAGCGACTATTAAAGGACTCGTTCCTTTAAATTCAGCGTTTACATTGGCTCCGGCGGTAATGAGAAGTGCGACGCTGTGCCTCCCAACACAGGTGCGCAACACCTAGCGCCTCCGCGTGCACTAGGATTTCTTTATTTCGCGGGATTTTACACGCGATCGCCGACGTATGGGAGTACGCTGGGGAGAGGTGGGAAAACAGGAAAGAAATCAAACACAAACAACACTTTATTCACGTTTCTGCACTTATATTTCGCCCAGCCCTTCCCTACAACGTGGTGGCCTTAGCCGCCCACGCAAGGTAGCCACGCAGGGCCCGCAGACTCCGCACACACACACTCTGCCACGCTATAGTCCTGAGGCTCTCACCTCTGAACGCAGCTGACTCTCTCTCTCTCTTTCTCGCACGTACACGCGCTAGTCCCCAAGCCGTAGCCGGTGACGTCACGCAACTCTCCGTCTCTCTCGCACACACGCATGCGCCAGCCGCACGGCCGGCTCTCCCTCGTCTCGTTCCCTCTCTCTCTCTCTCTCTCTCTCTCTCTCTCTCTCTCTCTCTCTCTCTCTCTGGTTCTTCGCTACTCCGCGCGCGCAGGCTATGCCCGACGTTGACGGCAAGCCCGTCCTGCTGCTACACACGCACAGCGTTCCCGCGCTTTCTTCGCGTCTTCGCTCTCTCTCACACACACACACTCGCGAGCACTGGCTCGACGCCTCGCGCAGATGACGTCGTGGTGTGCGCCCGCACCACACACCGACACTCTCGTCTCTCTTCTCTCTCTCTCTCTCTCTCTCTCTCTCTCTCTCTCTCGTAGACTCGACGACGGCGGCCTTCCTCTCGTTCCGTCGTCCTTCCTCTCGTGCCTGCTCGACGGCGGATGGCGACGGGATGGCAAAGGCTCTCCTGCCGACGTCCTTCCTCCCGTTCTGGCTCCCTTCCTCTCGTGCCTGCTCGACGGAAGATGGCAGCCGGGCGGTGAAGACTCTGGATTGCAGCAGTGGCGGGCGGCTGGATGGTCGTCTCCGGGGATGGACTCCTTCCTCGGGATGGCGGTCCAGGTCGTGATGCTGCTGCTGCTCTCCTCACACACTCTCTCTCCACACACTCGCACACTTAACACTCGCGTGCGATTCTCTCTCTCGTCGACGTGTCGCGTCGACGGGATCCAGACGAGAACTGCCGAGTCACGCTGCGTTCGCGCGCTCGGCGACAATCTCCCGGCCGTTAGGGCCCGGCCGATAACGTAGTCCGATTGGCCAAGCGAGGCGCGAGACGGGCTGATTGGCTGCTCGTCTCGCGCCAGCTCGGACCGGCGAACTTCTTCCCAGAGCTCACGACGGCTGGCAATTTCCGCGAATTCCCGGGACGTAGCTCACGTCCGAGAAACGCGGGCTTCGCACGCGCCGACTGTCTCTTGCTCGGCCTTCTGCGTTAAGGAGAATTTGCCGCGCAAAACAGCAACACACGTTTTGCGTGGCTGCGACGTTTGCAACGCCGCAGAAGCTTGACCAACTCCCATGCGGAACTTCTTCGGATGGCTTCAATCAGGGGTGGTGTTACCGCAGGCGTATCCATGACTTCGAACCGACTGAAAAATAAATGTTTCGTAAATAGATATTTTTTTAAAAAACCTTCAGCGTCAAACGCATTCTAATCGGCTTACAATAGTGATCTGATATAGATTATTTATCAGCTTAGCGAAGAGAAGCTATGCATTTTTCACAGATTTCATACCCAGATAGCACAAAACGTTTGAGAAACGTTTCTGAAACGTTAAAATGTCCGCTTTTGTTTCTAAAGATACGTTGGCAAAACGTTTCTTAGGTTTGAATTTAGTAAAAAATGTTATAAGTAATATCTGTCTACTACTACCTCCCCGCCCTATTACCCTAAATGCTATATTTTCATTTCATACTACCCTAACGTTTTAGAAGCATTTCCGAAACGTTTAAGAATTGTTTTGGCTACGTGTATTTAGCAACAAAAGCGGTCATTTTAACGTTTCAGAAACGTTTCTACAACGTACAGAAACTTACAAGACAACGATACAAGGTTTCAATTCAAATGTTTCAGAAACGTTTCTCAAACGTTTTGTGCTATCCGGGTACTTTCTATTCTTATTAATTTTAAGCCGAGCAAACCGACTAACTTTACGCGGTGCATCATGGTCTTATGCTATGATTTCGGCTGCATCCGATAGAACGTCCATATCCGTTTCACCAAATAATAAGTCGAAACTAATTAATACATTTGAATAAAAAGGGCTGAATCGGGATATTCATTCAATCCGCATCAATTACGCATCATTCCGAAAAATCTCTATAAATAAAATATGTTTAACTTAATTAACTAATAAGAGGCTAATAATGTGCTGTTAATCGTAGCAGGAATTCAAGATATGTAATACATACGTTCAAATTATCTTGGTTCGACTTAGCTGTCGAAAAATTTACAGATTTCTAAAGTTCCCTGGTAAAGAGACCTTCAGACCATAGCACGTTTGATCCGTAATAAATTTGTATTTATTATATTTGCTTCAGTCTCCCATTGTCGAAGGAAAAGAAAATTTTTCAATACTGTGTAAAGCAAACCAATTTTATTATTATTTGTATAATACTAAGTATTGAAAAGAAATAATGTAGATCTGTACGTACATTAGGTTTCAAAGTGTTGAGAGGTGTTCGACTATTCATTGCTGTTATCAGAGTCTATACCATTTGACAAATATTTATGGATCCCTCGCAATCTTGTAAATCTGAATGCTCATCTTCTAAAAGCTTCATTCCATCGGTCAGTTTCATCCGTATGCGTATGCGCATGATATTGTGCGAGTTTATGACTGTTCCGGGCATCGAGAGGCGGACTCGAGTGCGGTGACTTCAAAGTCGGTGTCATAAAACGATAAACTACAACTTCCGTAAAAGATATGATGTGCCGAAAAATGTGCCGCCGTTATAAGTGTCGCTGTAAGCTGCAGCAGACGCGTGACAATAATTAACAGCGTTTCATGATGCATCAAGCACATTAGGAATAAGAGTGTATGTAAGTAAGTTAGGAGTCATTTGGACAAATATTTAAAAAATTACTAATCTATCATATTGCACAATATATGGGTATGTGCTGACTATCACAGCTAGCTGTCAAATCACATTTTTCATACTAGAGTATAATGTTAGAAATACATAGGATTTGGGTATGGGTGATTCCACCGTAACTTGCCTAAAACCATGTAGACTGTAAACGTGGTATTTCAGTAGGGGTAAGCAACTTACCAATCCTGCTTTTTTAGAAAAAAATAGAATGGAGGTAAATTAACAATGTATACAACAAAACATATGTTTGTAAAAGAATGTAGTTTATTTAATATTTTATACTTATGTTTCTACGATTTTTTTACTGGTAAAATATGACAATGTCTGCATAATTATTAATTTTTTATTGAGTATTTAAATATCCCCATTCAGTAAGCAAGGTCTCTTCACTTATAACTTCCCTAGGATCATCAGTCGTAGTCATATTATAATCAACTTGGTAGTAGTCACTAATCTCGTGGATGTTAGGTATTAATGCTTCAAATCTGAATATTCCAAGGTCATCGGTATTAAGTCTCCTTTCTTTAAACAGTTATCTTTCAACATGGTTTTGGGCATTACTAGAGCTTTGGGCAAAAATTCACGGTATCGACTTTCTGAGCAGACAGGCTCATCCAAGTTCAGCAGGAGTTTGGATTTTTCGTAATTTTTATCAATAGCATACACCTTAACGTCAACCTAGAAATGAATTGATGAAAAGGCTAGCTTCTTTATACACTATTTACGCGAATTATCGTCAACCATACCCTAGTAGAAATATTAACGGGTTTCGAGCTAGAAATTAGCGAGACCCGTTAAAAATTAGCATGAAATTAGCTACAAACCCGCTAACAGAGCGACTTTTTTAACAGGTTTACCGCTTGAAACCTGCTAATTCTGAAAAATAATCACACTGCGCATGTGCGGTGCGCGGGACATAACGCGACAGCGTGGATGTCTGCGATGAGGCCCGGCCTAACCTCCCAACGTATACATTACGAGTTTTCGATTCATATTGTTAATCTGAGCTTGGCTCCTTGTCAGGGCGTTCTAAAAATAAAAATCCTTCGTCCCGACGACGAATGTCTGTGCATTGTGCGAAGCGACATGCTGTTTCTTTTTCTCCTCCGCAACGAGGTTATTCCAATGTTTTTATTTTCTGTCGATAATTTACCGACACAGAGTTCGCTTTAAATATCTTAACAGGTTATTAGCAGGTTTCAGCATGAAATAAGCTGTCAAACAGACGCGTTTTTAGCTACCGTTTCTAGGTACTTTTTAATAACTTAACTGGCGAAACCCGTTAACGCTCTACCAGGGTAGAAATATGATTCAATATTTGAGGAGGAGCACCTAGCTCCGTCCTCTACGTCCTTTACCCCCGCGGTACGACCGTTAAGCAATCCTTCGCGGGGGGACGAAAGGCTTGTTGCCCTCTTCTATTTGATGAAGTCATCAACTCGTCTTCTTCTTTCTGCATCTTCCGGGCGTCTACTTCCTTCTGCATCGTCCGGTCGTCTTTAGTGCTTCCACTATCGGCCTTGGTTGTTAGGATATCGAGGTCCATTATTTCGAAGACCGTTTGCTCTTACAGGGATCTTACTTCGGTACCTGCCTGACGGACCACTTCCACCGCTTGTCGGAATTCCACTGCCTTCAGATCTACGTTGCGGTGAAGTTGTAGTAACAGGTCTCCCGTCGCTGTCCTGCGTAACCTGTTGACACTTGTGCCCAAAATCTCAAGTTTGGACAAGGGCTGGCGCCCCGGCGAGCATTCCCCCATTCGCCACCCGGGGGACGCGCCGACTACGGGGTTACAGGCTCCCCGCGGTGTGTGTGTGTGTGTGTGTGTGTGTGTGTGTGTGTGCACGTGTAGCACGAAGTGTCGAAGGCACCTGACAAAACTAACGCCATCAAAAGCGATAAGTAAGAGTGCGACGGTATCTTTTACACGTCGCATACTGGTAGAAAAATCGCTGCCAATTCTTTGGCACGTAACTTCCTTCAACATTATGTATTGCTTTAATATCAGAATTGTTTTTACTTTATATTTAATTCTTTAAAAATTTTGTACTTTTTGACATTTGTCACGATAACGCGCGCCAATTGTTAAAAAGAACAAACAGAAGGACTCTGGATCTGCTCCATGCTCTCTTTTATCAATTCGATTGTTGTAAATTAACGCCCTCGTTTAAAAAAAGGATTGAAACGGATTAAGAAAAACCAATACGTTTCAATCCGTTTTTTGAATCCATTTAAGTCTATTCTTATCCTTATTAATCCGTTTCAATCCGTAAAATATATTTTTTCAACGTAGTTGGATTGAAACTGATTGAAAAGGATATCTCATAAAATATTTCCAATCCGTTTTTTGAACATTTTAGGTACATTTCAATATGTTTCGATCCTTTTTTTAACGAGGGAGGCGAATGATGTATCGTCAAAGGTTGATTCTGTACTCATATTTGATACTGCCAAAAATTTGAAGCGCAAATCTACATGCGCCCTACGTCAGAATTGCCTTAGCGAATGAAAATTGTAATTATAATTAATCAATCTCTCTCTTTATTTCCTGACTCAGTATTATTGTTGACATTTAGCTATGGGTATTAGTATCCGTGAAAACGGGCACTTAGTACCATAATAATTATAATCATCGTTTGTGTATTTGACAAAACGTTCGATCTCTCTCTCTCTCTCTCTCTCTCTCTCTCTCTCTCTCTCTCTCTCTCTCTCTCTCTCTCTCTCTTTCTCGGTAAATGATTACAATTAACGAATGCACAGAAAGCGTATGTGTCGTTCTTAGAACATTTTTTTTTGTCCAATTTTGACTGAACTGTTCATTATGAAATTGTTAAACTTGAGATAAATATTGTCATATAGTGTAGAATTGTTGTGAAATAAATTATTGCAAGATTATTTTAAAAATTATAAATATATATTTTATTAAATATTAATTTACGAATATATACACCTAACATAATATTAATATATGTACAAAAATAAGTAGTCTTGACTCATTATTACCGTATTCCCTAGTGCCTCCCCAGTCCTCTTATATACCCAGGATGCGCAACCCTACCGTTGTGGCGAACGGCAGGTCTGATTTGCCACTCTTCTGCCTCCTGATTGAAGAACTCCTCGAAGTTCTCTAGGCAAAGGTAGCAGTGTTGGACTTCTGTGTCCTTCAAGCTTGGTCGCTCTTGTTTTGTTGCTCTTTTGGCCTTTTGTTCCTCGATGAGATTCTCGAGAAAGTCGTCGCCGTCGAGAAAATCGCGGTCTCATCTTTATCGGCGACCGTTTCTATTGCGCACCATGTCTCGTACGCCATAGATTGAGCACGCCAAAGTTTTTCGCCGTCCTGCGCTGGCGATTTTGGGCAAAATGCCAGTCAAGTGGATTATTGCATGCGTTCCGTCGAATCGACGGTCGCAATTGCTGCACTGCTGGCCATCGTACAATTTACCAGATCGTCTCATTTTTATTCGACTGATCCTTGGTCAACTTATCCTCCATTGAGAAAAGATCATCTAAGATCATTTTTTTTTCTCGGATGGATCGGTTGGTGTTGCTGGTGGTGTTACAGGAGCCGATGGCGATGAAAGCATTCCAGCGATAGCCAAGCGTTGAAACAAGTGTGCTGGATCAATGAGTGGTTGAGCACTTGAAGATGAGCAGTTATTACTGCCATTGCCAGCAACTTGCTTCTTTTAGCCTGAGGGTTCACACTATCGCATCTCCTCTTTTGTCCTCTGTTCTCACCTGTCCCTTGGTGCGCCGCTTGAATTGGTCGGAAGTCTTGACCATAGCTCTCCATCCTTGGGACCCACTGGTTCGGAATATTATTATTTCATTGCGCGCCTGATGCAAATATTGTTGGTCCTTCCTGGGGGCCCACTGGTTCCTTTGCGCATTCTGAGACGGAACATTATAATTTCCTTGGTAGAACTCACTCTGTCCCTCTATCCTGCGAGTAGACCACTGATTCTGTCCATTGAATCGAGACATGTTGGCTAGAAATTTACTAAAAAGACTACATAAAACTATTGGGAGTTTAAACGTAGTTTAAACGCGCGCTCGATGGTAAACAAACATGGCGGCACAAAGTCTCCGGAATACACAGGGTTCTTATGGTGCTTAATAAAAAAATCTAAAACTGTAAATTTTTGCACAATGAAAAATGTTGCCAGTGTCCTTTCACACTCTGTGTGAATACAGTAAGGCTACACTATCGTCAAGAAACATGATAGAAGGCCAGAACGTTATAAATTCTGGCATGATTATCATGTCTGGTGCTACCGTGAAAGCTCCAAAAAAGATTGAGCTGTATTTATTAGTTTTATAAAAACAGTTCTTTTACATATAAGCTCCATCTGATCACAGAGGCATTATTACTAAAAATGAAAACCATAAAAATGACGTAGAAGTGGTAGCTGAAAAAGTGATCGTACTGTTGCTCAGGAAATGAATTTTTTTGAGTAAATATTATTCCTTTGCTAAGTACTGATTACAAACTCAATGACAGACTTTTTGCATTTTGGAATCACAGTCCTTTTTTAGTGGCTTTTCTGTATTCAGTACAAAAATTAATTTTGTCCTATAAGATAATAGTCAACTCTAGAAGTTTATTTAATGATACAAGAATTTACAGAGTTTATTTTTTGTTGCACTAGAAATGAAGGTGCGCTTCACGCGCTCTTGATTCTATCCCTAATATCTAAACTCTGGGTTATGACTGTTTTGAGGTTATGAATTTAAAGCGCACGGTTCTAATCTCGTTGCCTAGACAACCAACCAGCAACCAATCAGAAGCACGTATTAAATGCTTCACAACAAAGGCCATCATTTTTTTAAGAGAGGAACCAACCAGTAACCAATCAGAATCACGTATTAAATGCTTCACAACAAAGGCAATCATATTTTTAAGAGAGGAACCAACCAGCAACCAATCAGTATCACGTATTAAATGCTTCACAACAAAGGCCATCATTCTTTTAAGAGAGGATGAGAGATCTCCGGGTTTAACAATCTTGCATATTCGAGGTGTTACGCGAGCCCTATACGCTCCATGTTAAAGGATATTTACTTTAGTTCTAATACTGACCATCCCATTTAATTTTACATGTATTTTGTGGCGCCACTCATCGCATACCATCCCGAATAAAAGAACATTTTTTTCTAAATAGGAATCTGAAACTTAACGAATCCGTAGTCAAGAATCTTAAATTTTACGAAGACTTTATTAAAATATTTGAAAAATCTATTGTTTGCATGCTTATCTTGTTTGAGTATATGATGGTTAATTATTAATACATAGATTATTAGAAGATAACAAATAGTGATAAAATATAATCATTAATGTATTTTATTATAACAACGTGATTTCAGTTGATAAACCTTAGTACATCTTGTAATTAAATCAAATTTTTTTGTAATTTTTCAAAGCTTTTTTTACTAATATGAATATAATTTAAATAGTAAAATTACTACTGGAATGGTATACAAGTTTTATACTGAAAAACGTTAGGAGCATGGTGACAATTACGCTAGTAGAGATATAATATGATATGATGTCTCATAATATATGCTCGCCACTCGCCAGGATCACATAAGTAACGAATCGCGTTGAAGTCGGCACCGGAGCGCACCAACAGCTCGGCTGAATGCAGCCAATTTCTTGTGATCGCAATCCATAGTAGTGATAACTTTTCGAATCCATTTTCTTTCGACATCTTCATTCTGACAAAGGGTTCCAGTTCTCGGAACTGCTTGGTGCAGTCGGGAGCGCGAAGATATTCTTTGATTTGGTCACTATTGAGAGAGTTGTCGCGGAACAGTTTGGTGAGCGTTTATTGATGTTTGATGTAGCAACTGGTCGTAGTTATTATCGCTCTCGGATACATCCTCCTGATCTGACATTGCAACTCAATATCAATACAGTCTATTATAGGTATAGAACTCACAGGTCCTCCAAGAATGGAGAATATACGTCTGTATATAGCTTTCTCGATCGTTTCGGCGTATTTTAAAAGAGCAATGCAAATCAATATATGGGATGCTGCTGCGTCAACGGACCCTCGTCGATACTAAGTCACTAGTCGATGTCCTGGGAAAAGTGAAAAAATTATATGTTGAAATTGTTGGAAACACGGTGTAGTCAGAGAAAACAATATAATGTTTTTTTTTTTTATATTTCGTGCTCTCTCTTGTGTGCGGCCTGATTCGAACTGACGCGATCAGAGGCAAGTTGAGGCCCTACTACTCCATGCATGGGAGTTATATTATCGCTATTTTATTTAAGTATAGTGTTTTGACTGTGAGTATGCGTGTGTGTGACTTTGAAACTCTTTCTTAAAAGCATGACCTATAATTGAATTGGAATTTATGTAACTTTAGGAGATTTCGGATCACACACTTCCTTTGCTCAGTAGAGAATAAGGAAATTTATAACACTGGATTGAATTAATTTTTGCAGACATATTATTAATATTATATCAACTACCTATAGTGAAAGGCTTATTGACGAGTTTTATGTAAACCCGTTTTATATAGACAAACGCGCGTGTGTACGTGTGCTATATATCCCTTACAAAATTAATGTGCAGAGATCTGTGCATAGATCTCTGCAGAGATTTTTGCAAGATCTCGTGCCCATTATTTTCTTAAGCGATAATAGCGTGTCTATATCTCTACTGTATTCGTCCTTCACTTTATTCTAACTCTTATTTATAATAGTATATTCTACTATTTTGTGGCGCGAAATCTGTATTTGAATTGACTTTGAGACCCCCTTAAAGAAGATTCGAAGAGATCAACAAGAAATAAAGCAACTAGATCTATGTCTAAAAAAGGTCTAGAAGAAGAAAAAAGCAGACATCGCAAGTGGGAAAACACAGGGCCTATGATATATGCCGCATTTAATATTCTAGATTCCATTGACAAGTATCATAAAATGGTGTATGAAATCCAATATATTTGTTATTATTTAAATCAAACTTTACCGCAGTAATAGCATATAAGTTCTCATCTCTTTATTTTAAAGTACAGTAACTTTAATGATCTGAAGCAGAAAAAGGAAACAGTTGCTTATATCTCGAGGCTGAGCTTTCTGACGCATGGCATATTAATCGAAGATGATGATGATCACGACGATGAAGCTGTCGAACAAGAGTTACAAAAATTGAAAGAAGAAATGATTAGTGCCTCGATGGATAAATTGATAGATGATAAATCAATGGATGAAATAAATTAATGGAGTAAAAATTTCTCATATGCTTTATGCTTCCACAACTTGTAAACAACACTGTTGTAACAGAATTTATAAATAAATTAATGCAATTTTATACCCGAATCGAAGCAAAACCTTTTCTCTATTGCTCTATAAGTGAGAGAGATTATTAAAATGTATACTCTTTTAGTTTATACGAAAAGCAGTGTGAAGTACGCGATAGAAACGGCAAGCTGTCATCGCGCGGCGTGCGAGACATCGTGGACTATTCAAAATGTTATTTGAAGTAAAAATTTCAGCACAAACACCGTCCGAGCCTCGCTCCGGGTCGTAGAGCACACCTAGCTCTAGCCTCTAGCTGAAAAAAGCTACAGAGGGCTCTACCTGGACCTCGTTATCAGCTAATTTATAGACTCATAGATATTAAATCAAAATAAGAGTCAATCATCAAAGAATAATTAATGAACATCGTAATACTGCATTTGAAAATTTACCGCTTTTCTGACAATCAGCAGATACACGTGGCGCCATCTTGCAGTGTACGCAAACAAGCATAGGTAAGCATTCTTTTCTATAAATTATAGGTGGCGCGTCGCGAGAATTCATAGTGGTGCGACTTGCGAGAGTTGCGAGAGATTATACTGATGCATGCCATGGGTGTGTATAATACTTATAAGTAGTACCGACGCGACGGCGACGCTACCGTATAACTAGACTGTATCTCGTGAGATATATTCATACATATATCACATATATGTAGAAACAATATATTAGTTATTAGAGCGGCTATTAATTTGGACATTCGTTTCCTTTAATTATACGTTCATAAACATGGTTTATGTATGATGATTTGACGATTATCTAGTTGTTGATCAAAATTAACTAGTCGTCATGGTTCGAAGTGAAAAGTGAGTGTTATTTGAAAATAAAAGTCGTTTGAGGTTATGTTAGAAACGCTACCTATACGTTGTAGATGTATGCCTGCACGTTATTGAATTCGATACATGCATTATTTTTATAAATTAATATGAAATATGAGTAGTATTTTAGAAATTTGTGTTCCCGTATGTACATATAGATATAGAGCTTTGTGTTATGAAATGTTTCTATAAAGCTATACAACAGTGCCTCATCTTAAACTCCATTAGTATAAGTTTTGTTTCTTGTCTACATTTCTAGTATGTAACTAATTCATACATATTTGTTTTCAGGGAAAGGCATCATCGGAGAAGATCTAGGTCTAGGTCCAGATCCCGTTCTGCTTCCCCTCAGCCAGAAAAGAAAAGGAGGCGTTCAAGAAGTCGTGATAGAGACAGGGAGCGAGAAAAGAATCGTCATCGAGATAGACGCAGTCGCTCTCGTGATATTAAGGACAGGGAGAGAAGTGACAGAAGAGAAAGATCTGACAGGGATAGGGATCGAGAAAGAGAAAGAAAACGGTAGAAAATTGATTATATACTTTTGAAAAATTACAGCTTTGGTCAATTATGATTATAAGTAACTTACGAATGTGGCTCCAAAATTTTAAACTGCTCAATTAGCTATAATTCATTACTTATTAGACTTTGCATTTATCATTTTTATACTATTGATACTTTTTCATTCTCAAAACATAACATCTACAATATACTTTATATGTGGAAAGCTTTTGAGTACAATTTCAAGTCATAAAATACTATACTTAATAAACTACCATTGATTGTTCTCGGTAAACTAGTGGAGACAGTAAAGAAAAGCGTCTTGCAGGATCAAAGTCATCTCGATCTGGAAAAGAAAGATCTAACAGATCCAAGTCTCGTGAACGCAAGGAAAAGGACAAAAATGAAAGCGAGGAATTGCCATTTGACCATACCAAACTAGATAAGGTAAGGCTTGATTTAAATTATTGACTTGACACATACTATTACAGCAAAAAATATTGAAATCCAAATATTAATTTTTATTTTCTCATTTAGGAAGAGGAGCAGAAGCGCTTAGAGCTGGAAATGCAAAAGAGAAGAGAAAGGATTGAAAGGTGGAGAGCTGAAAGAAAAAAGAAAGAGATGGAAGCAACCAAAAAGGATGGTAAGTCATCAATGTTAGCTAATCTTCAGCTGCCAACTGCCAAAAAGTGGTCTCTTGAGGATGACAGTGACGAAGAAATCCCCATCGTTGTAAATAAGGATACTAAAGAAGAAGAAGAAGAAGAAGAAGCTAAAGAGGAAAATGAAGAAGAAAAAGTTGAAACCAAAAAAGAAGATGAGGAAGAAATTGACCCTCTGGATGCTTTCATGGCAGAAGTACATCAAGAAGTCAGAAAAGTCAACAAAGTCGACAATAAATCTTTGAAAACAAGTAAAAATGTTTAAATAATTATATATAATAGATCAATCAAAAGAGCAAATAATAATTGTATGATTCTTTATTATTTAGGTACAAATAATACGAAGACTGGACAATGTGGTGGTGTTATGATTGTAACTGGCGTAGCAAAGAAGAAAGTTCAAAAACATAAGGGTGAACTGATTGAGCAGAATCAAGATGGTCTTGAGTACTCGAGTGAAGAAGAAGGAGAGAACCTACACGAAACGGCTGCTGGCATTGCAAATAAACAGAAGCGAGAGTTGGCGAAGGTTGATCATAGTGCAACTGAATATATACCATTCACGAAAGCATTTTACCGTGAAGTTCCTGAAATTGGTGAGAAAAATATAAAAATAATCTATTATGAATTTTGTTACAACTTTCAGTTCAAAATTAACATGTAAAAAATCAATTATTTTTCAGCACGCATGACGCCTGAGGAAGTGGAATTGTACAAAGAAGAGTTGGAAGGTATCAGAGTCAAGGGCAAAAACTGCCCAAAACCAATAAAGTCCTGGGCTCAATGTGGTGTCTCTAAAAAGGAACTCGACGTTTTGCGCAAGCTCGGTTATGAGAAACCAACGCCGATCCAGTGCCAAGCAATACCTGCCATTATGTCGGGTCGGGATCTGATTGGTATTGCAAAAACCGGCAGCGGTAAAACGATCGCCTTCTTATTACCTATGTTCCGGCATATCCTGGACCAGCCGCCGCTCGCAGATGGAGATGGTCCTATTGCTCTCATCATGACGCCAACCCGGGAGCTTTGCATGCAGATCGGTAAGGATTCGAAAAAATTCACCAAGAGCCTTGGGCTGTCACACGTATGCGTTTATGGTGGAACGGGCATCTCTGAGCAGATAGCTGAACTGAAGAGGGGCGCAGAGATAATCGTCTGCACACCCGGAAGGATGATCGACATGCTGGCTGCAAATAACGGACGGGTGACAAATCTCAGGAGAGTTACTTACGTTGTGCTGGACGAGGCTGATAGGATGTTCGACATGGGCTTTGAACCACAGGTAATGACAAGTTTTCTCACTCTCGGACGAAAAACAATTAATGAAATTTTAATGAAAACAAATAATAGTTTTATCATGATTTTGCAGGTGATGCGAATAATGGAAAACGTCCGACCGGATCGTCAAACCGTGTTGTTTAGTGCCACATTCCCGCGACAAATGGAAGCTTTGGCACGACGAATACTTACTAAACCAGTAGAAGTACAAGTGGGTGGTCGTTCTGTCGTTTGCAAGGACGTGGAGCAGCATGTCGTGGTGCTTGACGACGATCAGAAATTCAGGAAATTGCTGGAGATTCTCGGCCACTTTCAGGACAAGGGATCGACGATCATCTTTGTTGACAAGCAAGAGAACGCCGATACTTTGCTGAAGGACTTGATGAAGGCTTCACACTCGTGTATGTCATTGCACGGCGGTATCGATCAGTGTGACCGGGACTCGACGATAATGGATTTCAAAGCGGGGAGAGTAAAGTTGCTTGTTGCAACGTCTGTCGCTGCCAGAGGATTGGATGTGAAGAGTTTAGTGCTGGTCGTGAATTATGATTGTCCAAATCATTACGAAGACTATGTGCATAGGTGTGGTAGAACTGGACGAGCGGGAAATAAAGGGTAAGTGTACATTGTGACATTTTCATTATTGTTTATGAAATAATCAAATTTGATTCACTGTCTAATAATTTTGAATTCTGTTTCAGTTACGCGTACACATTCATAACGCCTGACCAAGAGCGATATTCTGGTGACATCGTACGGGCTTTCGAGCTCGCCGGTGTCCCTGTTCCCGAACCTCTGCGTCTACTGTGGGAAGGCTACAAAAATCGCCAGGAAGCAGACGGCAAGAAGGTACACACGGGTGGTGGATTCAGCGGTAAAGGCTACAAGTTCGACGAGTCTGAGGCAGCGCTCGCCAACGAGAAAAAGAAATTCCAGAAGGCAGCACTAGGTCTGCAGGATTCAGACGACGAGGATATAGAGAACGACATAGACCAGCAGATAGAGACGATGCTCCAAGCTAAGAAAATCGTCCATGAGATGCCAAAGTCTGCCGCTGGAACTGCCGGTATCACCAATATTGGAGGACCAGGTGTGCCTAGTGCCACGGAGAAGCTTGAGCTTGCAAAGAGACTGGCGTCAAAAATTAACACGGCAAAGAATTTAGGTGCCGAAGCCAAGGGTGCAACTCAACAAGTCACCGAGGCTGTTCTGAAAGGAGCTGGACCTACAAATTTGATCACGGTTCGCCATTTTGCAGTTAAATTTTGCTTTTTTTTTTAAATACATACAAATTATTTGATTTGTTTATTCTAAACATTGACCATCTTATATTTACAGGCAAAGACCGTAGCAGAGCAACTGGCAGCCAAGTTGAACACAAAGCTGAATTACCAACCGCGCGAGGAGGATCTTATCGAAGGCGAAGGCGAGCAGGGTGAGCAGACCTTCCGAAAATACGAGGAGGAGCTGGAGATCAACGATTTCCCGCAACAGGCGCGCTGGAGAGTAACAAGCAAAGAGGCTCTAGCGCAAATTTCCGAGTATTCGGAAGCAGGTCTGACAGTGCGAGGCACGTACATTGCGCCTGGCAAACCCCCACCCGATGGCGAGCGCAAACTTTACCTGGCTATCGAGTCGACGAGCGAGTTAGCAGTCAGCAAAGCCAAGGCCGAGGTTTCCAGACTGATAAAGGAGGAACTCATCAAATTGCAGGCATCTGGCACGCACACAGCATCGCGTGGCCGTTACAAAGTCCTGTAAAATCATCGTTCTGATATGATTATATTTCTCACTCTTTTATTTTATTGTCTTCTGTTGTTGGCATAAGAGAGTTTTGTAAAAGATGCAAGAAATTTTTAGAATTTTGATGTGCACGCACGAATTTGCGATAAATTCAGACTTTGGGTGGTTCTTAAATGATTTTTCTTAAATTTTGAAGGGCATAGCATTTAAAATAGTCGCTTTTGAACTACTGAAATATTGTCAGTAACCTTAGTTGCTGTCGTGGCAACTGAAAAAAGACGGCGTTTTATCGCCCAGAATATGATGAATAAATAGTGATAAAACAATTAAATTTGACCTTGTGCGATTTATTACCAATTAATTATAAGCAATGAATTTAAATGTATTTAATTAATGTTGAAAAGAACAATAGCAGCAGAAGTGCACGACGGTAGCTAGGGTCGTATTTTCTTTATTTCTTCTCAATACCGTATTCGAAGCTTATCAGATTTTTAAAAATATTCATTAAAAATTTTGATTATCTACTATATTTTTCATAGGAGTTAAGAATTCCTTATAACAGAGAAGTCCTGTTTTTAACGAGCACACAAGATTACGGTAAGGATTACGTCACGGTCATAATGGAATTTCATAATGACAATACGTTTGCTTACTTTTTAGGTAATAATCTGAATTTGACAAATTTATATCTGGGCTTGAAAAGAACCGTTTAATAACATTCAAATATCACTTGATTAAGAACATACTGGCAACTTGTTTACTTATAATCAGACAGAATTTCAAATATTATCGTGTAGTTGTATTAAGCATCTAAGTGATTCAATTTATAGCAAAAAATCGGAGTATTTTTGTAATCGCATATCTTTATGTTTTCGAACTTTTTGATGGCATTGGACTTGACAGATGCGAATCGTTATTGAAAAAATTTTCCATCAATGCATTTCATGCTTTTTAGAAACAAGATGAAATATTAATGTTTAAAGAATAACCATGTGGAAGTCTTTAGAAAGTAATAAATTGCGATAATACAAAATTTTTAATGTAAATGTGGTATTTACAATGAAAGTTTGTTAATCAAAGTGACATTAATTGTGTCTGCATAATGATCTAGTATAATGAATAGCGCGACTGAGTGTGTACAATTAAACACGTGCATTGTAATTATCGATAAGAGCTAATGTAAGACATTTTGTTATACATAGAAAAGGACAATAGAAAAAAGTTAATATTTAACAGTAACGATAATTGTTGTTACGTCTTCTAATTTCTATCGTAGAATCGTAGAAACCAAATTTATACTACAAAATTTATATTATATACATTTCGCTATACAATATACGGTTATAATTATTTTTGGTGTCCCCTTTAACGCGTAAATGGTAACTTAACTTATATATTATATTATATGTATAAAATCAAACAAAAGTATTTACAAAAATCGAAACGTTCTCTCTTTGGCAGTGTTCGATCAGAGACGAGGAACATGACATAGTATGTTATATATGTATATGAAAACACGCTTAAATAATAATAATAATAATTGCATATTAGGCACTAGAAGAATCACAGACATTGAGTGCATTGCCTCTCGAACGATATGAATTCAAGTTTTTGGTATTGTTATCGCGCTAGGTTTAAGAGGCTGAGTATGATCAGCAGAGTCGCGAGACTCGTTACCGAATTCGCAGTCGCCGCTGCCGTCGCTGCGTTGCCGACGATCCGAACGTGCGCCACCTCGGCTTTCGTGAGTGCGCTAAGCGGTACCTCGTTGACGATCCTGGGACTGCGAGCCTGGATCCTACTGACGAGCTTCTCGATCTCGGTGATGCAGGCGGCCAACTGCAGATTCGACGGCCTTTTTGAGATTGGCTGGTTCACGATGAAGATGTCACCCTCGGGTGTGAGGGAGCCTCGGAGGGCGCACTCAGCGACCTGGAGCTGACGACTGAGAGCCGCGAGCATGGCCTCGAGGGTGACAGGCTGCTTGTCCTCCGAGTCCGAGTCCGGCAGCTGGTAGAAGATGAGGTCCAGCTGCTTTCTGGAGAAGAAGAGCCTGGCGGCGCCGGCGCAAACGGGACAACAGGCTCCAGGAGGCGTCACACCGAGGCAGGAGCTACGGCTCAGGACCGGGCACTGGACACTTTCGCCGCAGCGTGGCCTGGGCTGCTCGGATACGAGGCCTACGGCGAGACAGGGCCCCTGGTAGTCGACGAGGCTGCGTTCGGCCCAAGCGGCGCACTCGCTCGCGTAGGTCTCACCGTTGATGCCGCAGACTGGACCTCGGAGGCTACAGCCACGAAGACATGGACCCCGATAGCCCAGTCTCGCACCCGAGCGCAGCATCGCGCAGACCGAGGAGTGCTGTCGGTTCTCGCTGTCGCAGACCGGTTTCTGATGCGCGTGACCAGCGCAGGACGACGGAGACAGGCGCACACATTCGAACTGCTCACAAGGCCGGTGATTTGGCGCCGTGAGACAGACCCGAGGTCTTGGTAGACAAGTATAGCCTGGACCACAGGGCCTCGCGGCGCATGGGTCGCGGGCCGAGCAGCTGTTATACTCGACCTCATTGGCCAGGAGGCCGGAGCACTTGGCCAGACAAGCCGAGGCGTAGGTGACTCCTAGCCTACTACAAACTGGCACGTAGTGCTGGGGGCAGTTGCAGGGTAGCGAAGCTGCTGCGGGTTCGGCGCAACTCCGCCTCGAGCAGGTGATCTCGCCGTCGTAGCAGTGGCAGGAGTTGCACTCAAGGTAAAAGTCAAAGTCGTGAGCCACGATCATGCTGTTCAGC
The DNA here is from genome assembly GCA_012977825.3 of Pteromalus puparum. Lineage (NCBI taxonomy): Eukaryota > Metazoa > Arthropoda > Insecta > Hymenoptera > Pteromalidae > Pteromalus > Pteromalus puparum. The sequence goes on from CM053169.1 coordinate 15,714,233, forward strand.
GTTTGTAGAGAGCATCCACTCTCGGCTACCCGGCAGTTGGATGGTTCGCTGCAGCGCTCGAGTCGTGGGCCCGAGACCCCGGGATCGTCGCTGATGACGCACTGGCAAATAGACTGACAGAGCTGCTGCTCCTGCTTTTGGTGTTTCGGCACCGATAGCTGGGCCCATGAGCTCAGTGGAATAAGCTGGTTGGACATCGCGCCGAGGGTACAGCCGGGCACGCAACGATAGCCTCTTCGCTCCTCTGGCTGGACGACGCAGAGCTGACCCTGGACGCAGGGATTGCTCCGGCAGGGCATGTTGATGTCCTCGTCAATGTCAGTTCTTCGAGGCGGTTCGTTGTCAAGCTCGAAGAAGGGCTTGATCGAGATGCAGGGCTGTTCGGGTTTGGGCGGAGAGAGCTTGGCGCAGAGGGTCGCGGCGTTGTGGCCCCGGACGGCCGACCAGTCGACGCAGCTCGTCATGAGGTCCATGCAGTCCTCGCGACAGAGTCGCGTCTCGTGTGCCCGAGCTTCGCAGGGACGGAGCTGCAGGAGGCAGGCAGCAGCACGAAGAGTCTCGGCTGGACAGGAGGGGGCTGCACGGACTGGTACTCCGAGGCCTGCGATCACGCCGCCGCGGATCCAATGATCAGCTTCCCATCTGGCCGCTTCATCGGCTGCTCGAGTACAGCTTCTGCAATTTGACGGGAATTTTTAGTGAAATTGTTACATTTTCACATTTTCAGGTTGCAATGCTGGATTTGTTTAACGAAGATTTATTTCTGTTGGATAAGCTATGTGTCTTTGAATCTCTGCATGTGATATTCTATTCAGAAAATTAGCGAATGCGTTTTATTTATTTTCGTATACTCTTTGACAAATTATTTTTATCTTTTTTAGAAAAAATTAAATTCAATCAAAATGGAATTGAAGAAACAGCGCTTACCTAAAGAGCGTCGTCGGTCTATCATTAAACTTAGAGCAGAAGGACAGCCCAGAACATCCCATCTCGCACGAGTCCTCGCTGTCATCAAGGCAACGGCTAAGCTCAGTCTCAAGCGCTGGACTAGAAGACAGACACTGGTTCTCAAGTTGCTGCCAGGCAGACCAGTCGCTTTGGAATGCCCGTAAGCAAAGAGATCGGCAGGTTTTTCGCTTAGCTCGCGAACAGCAGCTGAGCTTTGCCACGTTGAGAGGTAAACGTCTATTCTTGCTCGTCCCCGTTGACGACGGCGATGATCGGCTGAGGAAACAGCTCCACGGTGGCGAGTGTGGCTTGACTGGATGACAGCTTGGGGTTGAATTGTCGAGGCCTTCCAGGACTTCGTCAATCGAACCCAGAGTGTGAATCAAGTTGAGGCAGCTCTCGACGCAGCCACGGTTCGGAGCCTTTTCGCAGCAGTCCGCGACTGCATGAAACAATGCATAATTTGAGTGAATGAAATTTATTTTAGTTTGAATATTCAAGCAATCGCATCATTTGAAGAAAGAAACAATTTCTCGAATAGCAACTTACGGAGCTTCGGATCTTCAGACGGTTTACTGCTATCGTCAACCAGGCCCTTGAGACACTTGGGCACCTGATGGAAGCAGCCCTTGCTCTTGTACATTTTAAGCGCCGACCTTCTCCCGCCAGACTTGTGAAAAAGCTCTTTACAGATACTCCTGCAGCTCGAATTTGAAACGCTGGAACAGCACTTCTCAACCTCCTCCCGATGTTCCAGACAGTCGGACAAAGCAAACTCGTCGCTCCAACGACAGGATAGCTTCAGGTCGCGCTGGTGACCCGCTGTAGCACATGCCGATCGACATGTCAAACTGCGAGCCAAGTGACAGCAACTTCGACCGGTCCAGTTTTCGTTGCGTTCTAGCTCTATAATGCAGAGTCAAAATTTAATATAATAAATAATCGAGTGCTCGCGCGCGTTATACGATTTGAGGGTTATTAGTAAAAGAGTCGCGCCCGGTTAAGAATAGAAAGGCCAATCACGTTCTCTCCGAGCTTCCCCTCTTAATATTCGTCGTCGCATCCGCTGTGGCCGAGACGCTTCAGAATCGTCTTATACGCCCCAACGAATTCGCGCACAGGATGCGCAATTTTGATTAAAATTTATCGTACTTTTGCACTACACGCGCTGCTGTGTAAGCGCTTGCGTGCATGAATTCGAATATTATTTTTCGTATTATATTGTGTCCAACGAGAAAATACAAAAGTTTATATTGTTGTAAAATTACTCACCTCTGAGTGTTGAATTGACGCAATCCCAGAACTCCACCTACGAAAAAAAAATCGAAATTTGAGAACAACGATTAATCTTTAACAACGAGAGAATAAAGGAAACGAAACGTCGCCAGCTCTCCTTTCAATCACAAGTGCCCCCGCGACACCATCATCACGCGTTAGAAAATATGACACGTACGGTTCGATATAATTCATTTTTCTTCCCACGAGAGCAACGCCCACATTTATAGAAAGAGAATATTGTAAAGGCGAGCTGTACTTAGTTTCCTTATTCGTATTTCTCTCGGTCACACACACAATCTCGAGAAATTCGATTTTATTGTACGATCATCTTACCGATTCAGGTGGGCAGAATTCCGTAAATATCCTCGTGGCGTTTTCCCTCGCATAAGAATCCGCAGCCAAGGAGAGCAATGAAACCTGCGAACAAAAAAGTAGATTAGGCCGTGAAATTGTACAATTTGTATAATGTGTATACTGTATTGTGGAAAACGAAATGAATTCAGAGGCGCATCGGAGGCAAGAGACACGTCGCGCGTCTTATAATTATGCGGCGATGCGTGTCCTATACGGGGTTTCTGCTGCTGCATAACAATGTCGCGCGCCCGAGGCTCATTGGGAATTCCTGCAAGGTGTGTGTAGCAGCGTTATTCTCCCGAACGAGGAAATGGATTTCTACCTGTTTTTTTTTTTTTTCTACTCCTTTCGTATAAAGAAGCGATGATACGGGGTTACGAGTCGTTTTTTATTCTGTGAGTTTTCATTTGAAATTGTTAAACGATTGTTTGAAATCGATTTTACATTGTTATAATTTGTTTAAACTAATACTTGTTCATATTTACTACACGCTTATGTAGGTTTTGATACATTTTTTTTTAAATAATGTGTATCCTACTCTATAAAAAATACACGGTATAATCATTTAATTTATTCGTCCTTTGGCTGTCGTTTTACCGCGCAATGTGTTTGAATGTCTCGAAAAGTGAGAAGTAATGGGAAAATATGATAACAATGGCTGTATTTCGTTATTATTGTCGCGGGAAATGCAACGTTTTAAACCAAAGTTTGAAGCTTACTCATGAACCAAACATTTCTTTTTTGAAAACATTATTGCAAGTCTAAATTAAACTTATAGTTTTAAACGTACAATGTAGGTACATGTGGACCGCTAGAGCGCTGGAGCATATCAATTGCTAAAACAAAGCAGTTTTGGATTGGCCCTTAGTCAATTCGTGTCTGTGGCAGGTTAAAATAGGCGGCGCATAGGCACTTTTCCATTTCACTCATAACAATATGCGCGCCGAGTCTAGATATATAGCGGTGTGCCATCAATGTTCAAATTGCCTTGTTTGTCTTCCTGCTTCGGTCGCGCATGCTATAACTGCGCGCGAAGCAAAAACGATTTTCGAATTCTGCAAATTTTTGCAACAATTTCGATCAGAATCCATCTCTCCGTATTATACTCAGACAAAACAAGCTTTTCGCACACTCGCTTCTATTTTTCATCATAGCAGGCGAGCTTTCGCGTGACGACTTACATACCCTCTTTGAGTCTCGCGCGCATTCTCAGCCCAAGTAATGCAAGTCGGCATCAAAAGATACGAGAATAGAGCAGTCGACCGGCGGCGGTCTTTTCTTTTCCTTTTTTACGGTCGCGTGTATCTTGTAGGCTCGTCTTTTTTGCGGCTGCCCTTTTTTTACATGAGACGTATACGAGCAGAGAAAAGCTGTCGCGCGTCGTTGACGGATACGTTTTTTTTTTTTTTTGCGCTCGAGGTGTTTAGTATTTCCACATTATTGAAGATTTAATTTTTCCTGCTTCCGTAAAGCGCTCAAAGTGTACAACGAGAAACTATTTCACTTTGATCCTGTTTGTGTTTACATAAATTACGGCAAATCGTGGGCACATATAGCGCTGGCCACGTCGATCATCAGAGCCAAAGAGTCAAAGATCAAAGCGGCTTTACGTCTTTACGCCGAGATGTAGGGGCGGTCAAAGCGACGCAAAGTGTAGGTATAAGTTATACGTATATAGCGAGGGACCCATTGCACTTGAGTCTGCAGTCTATTTCGTCTCGGCGGCGAGCGGTGCGCGCTGCACGAAAGAGGAAGAATCGAATAAAACGAGTCGTTGCGACTGTCTCACGCCTAATAAAAGCCACCGCCGCCGGAAAAAAGTCATCGTCGGCTCTTTGAATTTAAATTTTCTTCGCAGCGGCGGGAGTTTATCAAACGTTCCCTTTTTGGTGTTTAATAGTTCGAGATACGTGTATTACCGCAGTGAGGATATGGTATAGTATTTTGTTTGTAATTTGCTGAAGAAGAAATGTAAATTGGAGTCGTCGGTTTGTGCTTATTTTTATAATAGAACCTGAGTAGATAGGAAGGAAGGGACGCATTCCGTTACAAAGATAATATTTGGTCGATCGTATAGATCTTGAGTATGGTTTATCTCGAAGAGATAGCGGGATCACTGAAAACAATAACAATGATATTTTTGGAGTTTTCTATATGCAAGGAAAACAGAAGCCTCTTACACAGCAGAGTATCTCGTATATAGTAGAGGGCTATTTCCCCGTATACCTATTATATATTTTGACGTAGATAGCTGATATAGTCTTGAATTCGTCTTTTGAGGCCGACTCCTATTATACTTATGAGTAATTATGGTATATTATTTAATACTTTGAACTACTTTACTAATCTGCGAATTTGAGAAAGACAACACGATGGTCTCTTTACGGTTTTAATTAAATTTCTATTGTCATTGGAAAGAAAATTTGCCTGTAAAATTGTAGCCAAGAAACTGGAATATATCGTAACATTTTTTTTCAAATTTCTGAACTTGTATAAAATTTTTTATAATACATATTCAAATTTTATGGGGAATAACTTTCCCATGAAAGTTTATATATGTTAAAATAAAAATAAAATTCAAAAATTCAATACGCACCTTGGAGCAGACGCTGCGGCAAGAGCCAGTAGCTACTGCACAGCATGATAACTCTGTAACAGATCGAAAAAAACGTAAGCTTATGAATATGTTAGTTGTTATAAATAGATAATATAAAGTATTTATAAGTATGATCATTTTATAATCAAAAACTTGATCAGAATCGTACAAAAATCTGATAAATTCCAATTCCAACAACCGACGTAACCCACATAATCTACTCCAACTACACACCAATGAAAAGCCGGCGCATATAACGTTTCACAATACAATAATCGTTTCGACTTTTAAATCGTATTTTGACGCGCGAGCTCTGAAAAAATCGCCGAATTTCAATAGAGACCTACAAACGAAGAAAATACGGGACGTCTTTGGTGACGTACAGCAGATGCGGGGCGGTCCATCACACAGCACACATGTTGATCTCAGTAGCGCAAGAGAAGGAAATCGGAGGAGAACAAGAGCCGACGCCTGCAGAGTTTTCCTTCCCTTATACTCTCTGATGGTCCTTTCCGGTGCATAGTGTGGCTAAGCTGTATTATGACTATGAGGGCTTAGCTCGTATCATCTTAAACGCTCAAGATGATCGTTATAATTGTACGCCGCTCATAGGAAAAATCGGTTCCTTATTAATCGCGAATCGAGAAACATTATCGGAAGCATAAAAAGTCGAAATTTTAGGCGCCATTTTACGTATAGTATACAGAGTTATGTCTCGACGGAGCGGCGAGTCTCAATTTGCGTCTAATTGGTATTTATTGACTCGAATTAAGAATCAGCGAGCTCCCGCATACATGCGCTTGGCTTATGGCCGCGATGCACTCGGTTTGTAGCTGCAGTAGTCCTCGACTACATTGCTGTTTTTCTTTTTCAGTACTAATATGCACTTATGTTATATACACGTATATTCACTGCATTTATTTAGTTGTTGTGTACGCCTGTCATATAGAAGACGAAAAGATAATCAGAGCAAAAGTCAAAAAGTCAGACTTATAGAGAGCGCGATACAACAGATTCTATGTGCGCTAAGAGTATACAATCGACTTATTGACCGGTTGATTTACGATCTCGCGCGCCGTGTTCGCGCCTAATTGATTTCGCCAACAACAGAGCGCGGCTTGTATCGCGTCTAGTTTATATTCGAAAATACATTACTACTACTACTAATATACAATCGATGTAGGTCACACAGTAAGTCTGTAAAACTACGACGGAACAACTCCTTCTTGTATATACGTATAAGTATAGCGTAACCCCCGATGCAACGCCTCTCTCTCTCTCTCTCTCTCTCTCTCTCTCTCTCTCTCTCTCTCTCTTCTTCTCTCTCTCTCGTGTCTCGCCTCCTCTCCTTTTAGTCCTTCTCCCAATTTCCTCTCTTCTATTGTACTTCAATGTCGTTTGCATGGACGCGTTCCCGCTTTTCTCATTCTCTCGTCCGGCCAATTGCGCTTGTGCGCGACTCATGACGTCACTTGAGGAGAACGCTCATAACTGCTATATACTGTGTGTGGCACTTTTTTTCGACACGCCGTTCATAAACGCGGGATCTGTGCTCGTCGTGTGTATATATGAAGCATGTGTGGCGTGTAATTCGCTGTCAGGTTTTTCGATCGGTGTTCAACTCCTTGTGTATACTTCTTGCACTTGCGATTCATGATGGAGTCATTACTCGCGTATTATGTTGTGTTCGATGATTTTTATTTTATTAATTTTGCATACTTTTAACGTGTGTGTTCTGAAAGTCATGGCTTCGCCACTTGGTCAAAGATCACGATTTATTGAACTTTGCTTATTTGCTCGGTTGAGAGAAAAATCGTTTATTCAAATTCTAATAAGTTTGTAGAATTTTGCAAAAACCACAAGTTAAAAATAACACCGAGTAGCAGCTCGCATCGACTGTTTCCAATAATCGGTTGTTTACTTCGTGGACACGCATTGAAGAACTGAAATTCTTATGACTAAAATAGAACCCACGACGAATACACACAATATCAAAGAAATCCAAACGAAATTCGTCGCAGAGAGAGAGAGAGAGAGAGTCTACATCTTTGCAATCTATATTTAAATCCACAAACCAAAATTAACGCGCGCGAAGCTGCAGTAGCTGATGCAGAGAAAATATACGAAAGGAAAGAAAGCATATATATATATATATATATATATATATATATATATATAGAGAGAGAGAGAGAGAGAGAGAGAGAGAGGATTCTCGTCGCGCAGAGGAAAAAGGATGAGAGATGAGCGCGATTCACTTTCGCGACGTCGAAATGAGCTGCATGCAGCGCGTAGGCGCGCGTGCAGGAGCCCCGCAGAGGGGAGTATATAGCGAGAGTGTGAAGTAAATCTTGACGCTCTGGCAGCCAGGCAATGAATAACTCGCCGATTTTATTCTTCTTTCTCTCTCTCTCTCACTTACTCTCGCTTGCTCTCGTGTGCCGTATGTGTATATAGAAAGGAGGGGGATTTTGAAATCGCTCTCGGTACGTTCGCCGTCCTCTTGTTTGCAGTAGTAGTATGTTTTATTGTATCATTTTTAGCTATAGATCCAAATCGATGATGAACCGCGTGTAATAACTTAGAAAAACCAGCCGTTTGGGAGGTTTTCGTGTTACGCTCGAGCGACACTTGCACTTGTGTAATATACGAACGAAGCATATCGTTTATCCGATGTGACGACGGAGTAAAAAGCGCGATCGAGTAGCCGAAGACAAGTTGAGCGATTGCCTGCCATTATGAATGGTCCCGAGTGTTTTATAGCGCTTCACTGCTATGCCGCTGATCGAAATGCCGTTGCTGAATTTTAGACTCGAGAGCGGAACGAGTGAGAGGAATGTACGTACTTACGCCGGTCATATCGCGCGCCTCTTTCTATATAAGTGCGCCGCGATATAGCACAATTTTATATTTCAAATGAGTTTATACGGAAATGTTAATTTTAAATTCAACCGATTCAACGTTTTGTGAACAGAATAGAAGGAGGAAATGTCGTGTTCCAACTGCACATAAATGTGTAAAAGAAAGCCATGTATACATTTTAAGTATAAGTACTAGCGACTTTAGACGTGCAAAGTTATAGCATGAGCGGCCGAAGCAGCAGTAAGCCAAAACAAGGCAGTGTTAGCATTGATGGCACACCTCTATACATATATCTAGACTCGGGGCGCATATTGTTATGCGGGGAAATGGTAAACTGCTAACGCGCCACCTATTTTCACCTGCCACAGACGCGGAGAATTTAGGTGGTGACGAAAGGGCCAGTCCAAAACTGATTTGTTTTGATTAATTGATATCGCTCAATTGGAGAATAACAGAATACTGCTTTTTTTAGTTTGAGGCTAGGATTAAAAAAATTATACGTATCTCAACAGAAAGGGGCGAGCTATAATTTATAGGATTTTAAAAAATATTTTGAATATAAAATAATATGATACAAATAAAAACGAACGGCAAACGAGGAACATGTCAATTCGATTATTTCGATATATAATCGCAATCATTATTTTATAGCAGGCCGAATAAGAGAGAGGACGACAGAAATTGCCGGAGATAATACGCGCGGCGGCTCGATAAAACGTGGACGATAATAGCATGGCAGTAATAGATGAGATAATGAGGAGGAGGAGGACAAGTATGTAACAAGGCCGACGAAGAAGCAGCAGGGGAAGCTGGGGACAGTTATAAGGAAAGAAGAAGATTAACTTTTGGGTGACTGTTCAAGTGTTTGAATATAATTTTGTTTGATAGCATTAATTCCAGCCGGAAACTTTGCAGTCGCTTCCTCTTCACTTCGAACTTAAATTTGAATACACAAAATCAAAAAATTCAAGAATAGAAAAAATAAGCCTCGCTAAAAAAGAGCTCATTTAAAATTATAGACTTCGGGGGAGAAGATATGCAAGTGCATAAGGAAAAGGGGTTCAATGAATCTGTCTCGAGCTCGTATTTTGCCAAGCCGCGCTATAAGCACCCGCGCACGTGTTCGTATATAATATCCGCCGGCGCAGTAGCGGCGCACGTTATTTTTAACGCCGAACGCGCAGCCGCGCGCGAAAAGCCTGGCTCTTTTATTTTTCTCATTTGCGGGCGCGCGCGTTATTGCGAGACCCGCAAATCTTAAAATTGTGCATGAACACACTATTATAAAAGCTGACGTATAGAAATGTACTTGTTTACTTTGAATGACGATTATTTATACATCAGCGCGACTTACTATGAACCCGCAATCACTCGAGTAAACACGCGGTATCTCGCATATCGGAAACTGCAAAACAAACTAGCATACACAACGCATGAATTATACCTTCAGCCACTCCATCACGAAGCAAAAGCAGCAGCAGTAGCGACAACAACAGGATAATGATCATCGATAAGCGCTGCATCTTCGAACTGGCTCTTTATCTCTTGACAGCCTCCGCACTCGTCACTCGACTCATCAAGCCAGAGGATCTCCTCGAAGCGAAAAAAGAAATCAACAAGTCCCTATCGATCTATCCGTGTCACATGTCGCATTGACAACTACAACCGAGCGTCGCACGAGGTTTCGGGATAAGATCGTGGCGCGCGTCCACGAGCGACTGAGCTTTTTCGAATCGTCAGCGGCGAGTCTACGAGAGAGAGAGAGAGAGAACGAGATGTGGCGAAGAGAAGAAGAAAGAGAAGGGGGAGAGACGAGCTTTTGCGGCTGAGTGAGGGAAGACAGCGTGGGCGGGCGGAAGGAGAGACAAGCGTGCTTCGTGTCATATGCGGCTGCGGTGCAGTTGCGCTGTAGTGGACTATTGTGACATATTCCAGCTGAGGAGACCCTCTTTCTCGTGCGGGATATTCCGCAGATCTCGAGATGGCATGATGTGATGATGAGTGCTGTTGGAGGAGGAGGAGGAAGCGCTTCGATTGACGCTGGGCGCTTTTGCGCGACGGGATATTATTATGTTTTTTGGTGCAGTTGTATAGCGATAGCGCAAGGTTGCGGTTCGTTGACAAATTGAAAGATTGTTTTTTTGTTGATGATATTTTAGGTAGTTTTTCGAACTCTTATGAGAATATCACTTTACACGACGTACCCCCTAAGACAATACTCGAAAAGAAAATAGTTGTAATAAAATAGAAGAAAGATCATTTGCTGTTTCCGTGCGGGCGAAACAATTATTCATTCTCCTATGCTCAATTGCTCATACATAACTATATATATGATACATGTGTAATATATGTACACACGCAGTTTTATATAGCTAGCATGAACCCCTATATTCCTCGAAAATTATTAATTTTGTAATGCCGATGCGGGTTATGGGGGGTTTTCATGGGGAACCTTGAAATTTAAGCGAAAAAAAGAAATCAGTTTCATAAATCTTGCAGCATACTTCTAAAATATTGTAATAGGTATAATTTTACGTGTTCTTATATATAGCTTTTAGAAAATCCAGATACAGAACAGAATTCAAGGATCAAGGTGCGACGTTTTTCGATAATTATACAGTATGCGTCGAATGCCAGTGCGCAAATTTTCAAAAATCGCTTTTGCGCTTAGCTTACCTAAAAGTTTCGATCCATCGATCTTGCGAAAGAGTTCTATGTTTGTCGTCTGATTGGTCAGTTAAAAAAGGGGGGCGGTTGCGGTTCGATTCTAAATTTGAAGTTGTATTTTAAATTTTATAAGAATGATAAGTAAAAGCAATAATTAATGCTTGTAATAAAATGAAATATTAGGATGGATTTCTTATTATATTCAAACATCAGTTACTCATAGTTAGAATTTCACGACTTCAGACAGTGCACGACATAATCTATAAAACTTGCATGTATGAATTTAGAACCACAAACAAAATTAAACTTAACCTTAAAAATGTAAAAAATTAAAACGTGCGGAGCAATTAAACTTAATTTTAATATCCATAATGTATACGTGCGGACCACTAGAGCGATAGCAATACTAAAACAAAGCAGTTTTGGCATACAATGATAAAAATTAAGCTCATTCTACAACCACGCGAAACGCAAATAAATTATTGATAGTTTTGATACTGTCTTTAAATATGTATGAAGAATGATAAAAAATCTTTTTTTTTATATTTTTTGTCATCTCAACCAGACATTATCTATGAAAAAGCTCATTAGGTATTTATTAAAATTATCAAAAATACCGGACATTCCATATCTATATAGAGACAATGAACGCTCCAAAAATAATTCATTAAAATCTTTAAATAATAACAGCTAGACACTATAGCAGCCAGTACTGTCTGTTTGACCTACGATTCAACCAGACATATTGTACAAAAAAATAGCATAAATTTATTGAAATTCAAAAAATTACATCTTTGGTAGGCGTAACAGCATTTTTCGATTTTTCTTTTTTTTTTTTGTTTTATTAAAATTGTTATTCTTTTAAAAAGCACTGTTTTAGAAAATAGGGCACATGCGAGATCAGCTAGATTTAAAAAAAAAAAACCGACGATATGTTAACATGAAATACGTATTATGAGATCGGTTTTCATCATCTTCCAGTACGAGCACATGTGCATAAGTTGTCAGTTCTAGAATTGATCCTTTTCAGACTCAGGATTTTTTATCTTGTATGTTTAAATTTCGCGCCATATACCTACTCTATACTCTCCGATTCGCGAATAAACAATTCAGAAGCAAAAAACACAAGTGTCGACTCAAGACACCAACACCTATCAGATAATTTTACCCTTGTTGTGCTAAACCTATGCCAATTCGAACATTTCGCACGATTTGGCACAGCTTGGCTAGGTTTGGCACGGTTTGGCACAGTGTGGCACAGTATACAACAATATGGCATAATGCATCAAATTTTGTAAATAACAAAAAAAATTTTGATCACGTTTTGTCGAAATTCTGGTACAGTCTGGCATAAATCGGCATGGTTTGGCACAGCCTGACATAATGTAGCATAGTTTGGCACAGTTTGACATAATATGGCATAGTTTGGCACAGTTTGACACAGTTTGGTATGTGTGTGTGTGTGTGTGTGTGTGTGTGTGTGTATAAATGACAACAAAATGACATAAGTCAAATTGGAGCAATGTCATGCCCAGCTGGACCTGCCCGTAATACTGATGCCAATTTTGAGACATTTTGATTTTGAGACATTGCTTTTTCATTAACAATTTCGATATATTTTAACTTTTTTAATAATTCTTCAGCAGTTAAATTATTAGGGGTTTTAGGACACTTAATTTCTAATAGAATCTTATTCTGTACAACACCATCGATCGGCACTAAATTAATATTTATTAAATTTGTATGAAGTTGATGAAAAAAGCACGCATTTTATTTTTAATATACTTAATATATTATACTAATTGATCAAATAAATATTTAATTAAAATTTATAACTATTATTCACTTAAAGTTTAACAATGAATTATAGCTTAACAATGAAAAAACATCATTGTTAAATTTACACCAATATCGATATATATCGAGTCAAGACCAAGAAAAATCGAGACAATACGATACTTTCAATATCAATATTTTTTCGAGATCGAGACGATATTTTTAACATCGATATTTTTCGAGAGCAAGACGATATTTTTGTAAAATATCGTATCATCTCGTATTGTGGAAGCCCTAATCCTTTCGTATGCTAATTTAGCTTTGGTTTCATCTTGTTGACCTCTTAGTGTGTGTGCGTTCCCTTTGAATGTTGATTTATAAATGGTTTGTAATTTTTTTTCCCATTCATTATCACTGTGAGTATTTTTCATAAATGTAAATAGATTATAAGAAAAAGATCTGGTAATTCTTTTACTTCTCTCTTTATACCAAGTATTACTATTCTGCTTAAGGGTAGATACAAAAATTTCTTTGGCTTTTTCAATCTTTAGTGAAACATAATTATTATAGTAAATAGCTTCCTCTCGACAAGTCAACGCTATTTTAAAATTTTCTAAATATTTAGACCAAATATTATTATTATTATTAACAATATCTAACATCACTTCAGGAACATTTGTATGGAAGCCATAGATTTCATTTAAATCACATATAACTGGACATTGATGTACACCACTTTTTTCTATATTTTTTAATACTCTTAGTGGCAATGAAGCATTAATTTCATTATTCGCTTTAGGTTGATCAGATCTATAGCATCTGCTATGTTGTCCAAGTTCAGACTCGACATCAGCTTCACATAATAGCTTAAAGATTTGTTTTTGCTTCCTCCTCAAGAGGAAGCTTTGTGATAGTAAAATTTTCAGTTTTGCTAATACTTCGTGAAAACGCATTTGGAGGTGTTTGGAGTACGAATCATACGTTTTTAGAAAATGTCCGTGCGGATGGCTGTGTGTGTGTGTGTGTGTGTGTGTGTGTGTGTGTGTGTGTGTGTGTGTGTGTATGTGTGTATACCGCCATAATTTTGGAACCATGCGACGGATCGTAATAAAATTTGACATGCATATATTTTTTCTAATTCTGAATTTAGGTCATTTTTTGTTTTATGATTCTGNATTTCGGGTGTCTTCTTGAAAACCACTTCTGATACAGCTTGAGATTCATGACATAATGTATGGAAGGGTTCTGCTGCATACGTCTCGCTGACTTTTTTTTTTATTTTTCCCCATTGCTGACGAAGGTCTGTACATCCAAGCTGCGTTATACTTTCTCTGGTTTGTCTATCAAAATATGCACAAACCATTCATTGCAATTTCTTTTCCACAAACATAATTTACTATTACCTACCTGTTTAAGAATAATAAAACACCTACTGCATGCTTACAACACCCTGAATTTCCAGCTTGGCAAGTACAATGGGCATTAATAATTTTTGTCTGTTTTTGCATATTAATTTCTACATTAATTTCATGTGGATAATCATTAAGTGCAGTTGATTGTAGGCAAAGAGCAAAATATTTATCTACATTATTATTAGAACTGCAACATCCACATAACAATATATAATTTAAATTTAATACCCTACATCCTTCTTCAAAGGGCCGACTGCCCCCGTTCACGTACTTTATCAATTCAAAGATTTCAACAATTACCCCTGACATTTTTGTTACGACTCGTGTTAACCTTACATATGTAAACATATTTTCCAATTTAATAATAAACAAGTTTGAACTTGCCTTCGTATACCACGTGACCTTATTATAACTTATTTCAGCCGCGACGGTACTGCCATCTCACGGGGCTTGTCCGAATTGGAACGCACCCACTTTTTAAGCCTGAATGCCCTGAATGCCCTGAATTGTGGCCGACCCGAGTAGCACGGGGTGCGTTCCGCAATTGCCTTCAGTAGAATTTCAGTAAAAGGCACTAAAAATTTTTGTTGGCAGCATTGCTGGTAATACACGGTGTTCAAACAATGTCACCAACCTTATTTGACAAAAATGTTTAGTGAGTTTTACTGAAATTCTACTGAAGCAATTGCGGAACTTACCCCTGGTTGCACCCTTGTTTCATGTATTATATAGTATGAATCAACACTTGAAAGAAAGTTCTTTGAAATGCCGGAACTTACGTGCTTATTTTGCAACAAAAAAGGTCAGCTGCAAGAATTTCAGCAGGAGACGATAACAACGTGCACAATCATCTTGCAATATCGCACTAAACATCACGTTAGTTATGGTGGAAAAATTCACGGACTTGAATTACCCTCAAGTCCCAACCAAATTGTAGGTTATCATCTAGAGTGCTACGATGAATTCACTACTTTTTCTGATTATCATACATACATTGTAGCGAAATTGCTTGAAAGGTAAACATTAATTTATGATATTAGGTTATTTATAAATCACTATTGGGAATATAACACTGTAATACCTATGTCCCATTTTCCCGTCACATTGTTATATTTTCAATAAATCGCATTCCACTTGGCAGTACAAAGACAAAGAATGAAGACACAGATCATTCCTCACCTTCAATCACAATACATTTTCAAAAGAGGAACCGAAGCCATCAATTCGGGATGGTATGCGAGGGTGGCGCCACAAAATACATGTAAAATTGAATGGAGTGGTCAGTATTAGAACTAAAATATGTATCCTTTAACATGGAGCGTATACTGCGTATAGGGCTCGCGTAACACCTCGAATAGTAGCAGTGGAATCTCTCCAAGAAAATGCAGTTTTACCTGTGACAGGGACGACCTCTACAGCAGAAATTAATTTGTCTGATTTAGGAGCTTCCCTCGAATCGGACTCAAGTCCAGGCTCACCCTCACCCAAGCAGAAAACAATGTTTAATTCAAAGTAAATAATGTTTTTGGATATGAATTATTTTTAAATTTGTTAAAAGTAAATTATTGTTTCATTGGCAACTGGACGATACCGCTGCACAAAATCCTATTAGTAGATACATTTTGAAGCCGACAAAGATTACACACGTGTATTGTTTGTATATAAGATCAATGCGCGCTCCGCGCGCTCGGCTTTAACATTTTTATAGGTTAGAAACAAACTATCACGCGCGTCCCGCCATCTATCTCGTAATCTTATTGGCCAATCGACGACCAATCAGAGAACGAATATAATGATGATTCCTCTCTTTTTTAGAGTAGGATATACGAGAAATTTTTAAAAATACATATATCTTTGCCCCAGAAAACTTACTTGATTTCCTAGAATTCTGAAATTTTCATGATTTTTCGATATTTTTAATTGTACGATGTAATTTTTAACCAGATCGGCCCTTTTCAGCGATTTTTTCCCTTTGATCCTAGTAATATATATTTTTGGTTTGCGCCTTCATATGGGTGATTCTGCCGTAACTGGCTCATTCTGCGCGCCTGCTTCCCAGGCGTTCACACATTTGAAAAAAAATCGCACAAGCGGTTTTATGTATGTCTGGCATAACTAACTATATTTACCAATAGTTAAGACCGAGTATGCAGGCTTATATTTAAAACTACGCAATATAATAGGCCTCAAATGTCAGTTCCGTAACCTGTCTCCAACACGGATTTCAATCTAAAAGGTCGATGCAGATAAAAGTACGACATGTAAAAAAAATTCCATCATATATAGTATGAACTATAGACCTATTACAATATATTTTTCATGGTTTTGGGATTAAAATTAATTATTTAATATTAAAGCTGGCCGCTTACTCTTTGACGCCCGTTTTTGCATTAAAAAGGTACCCTCTACATTACCTTATGTTAAAAGCGTTCTAGTGTGTCATATAGCGCCGCCTATCGGTAGAATTTCAAACTATATACTACTATTTATGAAATCCAACCGTAGCATGGTTCCAAAATTCAAAATTGTGGAAGTGAGAGCTGATTTTTCATCAGAAATTTCGAAAAAAAGCACAACCTGTCAGTTCCGTAACGCTAGTAAACTACTACTTAGCAACAATGTATTTAAACATATAGGGCGTTTTTCTCGAGTAAATAGTAAGTATTTTCGAATATATGTGCAAAGAATTGTTTATAATAATTACGCTAGGCTATGCGAGCTGATAAACGCCTAAATGTCAATTCCGTAACCGTCAGTTCCGTAACACATAATACAGTAAGTATCATTAATACATTAATAATGTCCTAATCATTGCTTTTTTAGTATTTAAATGGCTCCAGTTACAAGGAAACGTCTAATAAGAGTCTAATTTTTTTCAAATAATTCGTCATTTAACGATATTGCGATCTTCGTGAATAAACGAACAGGCTGTCAAATATTGAGTGAATATACATATACATATAGATAGATAGATAGATATATATATATATCTTAGACGATTTAATTTTTTTTTTACCAAGTTAAATTAAAATTTACTGGAGTTTTATTAGCGCGAATTACAAAAATGTCAGTTCCGTAACCTAGTCAAATATGGATTCTTCACATAACTTGTTATAAAAGTTATATGTTGTGGTTTAGCTTTAGGGACTTGTTTTGTATGTAATTCCAGTTAGAATGATCGTCCGATAAGTTAAAAATAGTCGATTTTAGTATAGAACATTTTTGTGCCCGTTTTGAGCCAGTTACGGCAGAATTACCCATATACATCAATAGGTATGTATGTGTAAATGCAGTTGAACAATCGCTAATTTTCAATAAATTTGAAAAGCCAAGAAAACAGTGTCACAAGGCCCCTTTTGTGTAATTGCGTGTTCAAAAGTGATTTTGTATTTGTTAAACATATAGAATTTAAGAAAAAAAACGGCAATTCACACGATGGTTTTAGCACTGCAGTATCGTTCAGAGACCAATCATACTAATTTGAAGTTTTTTTTTGCGATTATTTACCACCGGGCATTGAGAAAAGTCACAAAATTTGTCAAAATATTTTCGTAAATGATATGAAACGAAAATCAACCTCAAATGTAACTCATCATATGTGGAATGAGGTCCGTAGTGTGCAGGAAAAGGAAAAATTAGTATACGATGTAGTTTGTTATTTTGTTAAATTTCATGTTGTTGATGAAAATGGGAGCTGTTATTTAAAATTCTTGAAAAAACATTACCACGAACTGCTGGATGTAAGAAGACTTTCGCACTTTCCTGATTTCCCACCCCAAGATATTTTGGAGACTAATAAATTAGGAAAAATGTTATTGGAAAGTTTTGATAAAAAAATTAAAATAATCACTTTTCAAAATCAGAGAATCGTTGTGCCCTTCGATGCAGAAACACAGGAAAGTGATTTTCAAATACAAAGTACAGATATGAGTTTTCAAACAGAAGTATTAAATTTACGACAGAATCTGCTAAGAATATGTTCAAACGCTTTCTATTTGGGAGAAGGCCCATCATATTTTTCGGACAGCGACGATAGCGACGATAGCTTTGATGAGCTGGAGTCCGAACCAAATAATTTACTCTATAAATATAATAAGTGTTCTCAACTTAATAATGATGAAGACAACACAAAGTGATTATCTAAGAAATTCATTCATTTATTCATTATTATGTCAATTATAGTATGTAATTCATTTTTGAATATTTACTAAATAAATTCAAAAACTCATAAATAATGTAAGTTGCAACATTTACTTATCATTATTCTGTAAATTAATTACTGTGGAGAATTGTATTATTCTTTGTTTATAAATTCTCTTAAAAGGGCGAGTCAGAGGGACACAGTTTTTCAATGATCATTATTATTATTATTATTATTTTGTTTAAACCGGTTCTTTATTGCCCATAAGTTTAATGAATGATTCGGCGGCGGCTCCGACTGGCCCTATATCGTCTATTATAATAAAGTATCAGTTAAAATTGTTACTGGGTCAACCATATCAAACAGAACTTTCTTCAAAACACAGCATGCTGAATTGTTCAAAGCAAAAATCTTATCTAAAAGCCTTTGAAAGTATAAATGTATAGCTAATAAGCGAAAAAAAATAGCGCTACCTCGCATCCCAACTTTTGAATCCACGGGTGCAGTCATGACGCTGAAAATTATATATGTTATTGTTTTATATTATATACCTACCCCTTTCTTCCCTGCGGAGAAGCAAGCTTGAAAAAACGTTCATTCGCGAGAACCTGATTACTTATTCACGGCCAATTTTCGTCGTTTCCAGCAGCTACTACTTAAAGGCTATAGAAAAACGGAGAGAAAGAAGGGCGACAGTTCTGCGAAGGACTTGGGCGAGTCGCTGCATCCTCCGTCCGAATATGCTTACTGTTGCGCGTTGCATGGCAATGAGCATTGCTAACGCCTGTGACTTGACTGCCGGTCACGCAAAAGGCGCTCCTATTTGGACTGATGTGTACTCTTTTCTCTCGGTCGTTATATACGCGCATTCTTCCACACGTATACGCGCGCTCCTGAGAAGATTGCTCAATTGTCTCTTATTTTTCGCTTCGAAATCAAATCACATTAGTCGTATAAATAACGTTGAGCTCGAGTTATACACATTCGTACAGAGAAGAGTGTCCTGGCGCCGTTTCCGATAGATATTTTAAGCAGTATACTATAGCTTTTTATTGATGCTACGAAAATTAAAATTCTAAAACTATAACTGTCTCTTAAATCGTAGATATCGCTTGATGGTAAACAAAACGAAAGGGAAGATCCGTCACTTTAGCGGTGTACAAGCATGGAAAATCAATAAAAATTATAGCGATGTACCGCCTGTGTCAGAACTGCCTATATTTATTGGACCTGTTATTTGGGCCGCTCACGCTATAACTGTTCATGATGCTGAAATTTTGACTTGAATCAAGGATATTATTGTGCATTTTTCCTATACACAGACTTTAGCTGTTCTCATAATTATTCATGGCGTAAATTGATGAATTATTTATAGTATTTGAATTTATTTTATAAAGTATTTGCACAAAAAAGTCTTTTTGAACTTTTTGCAGAATAAACTGCAAACGATATCGGAGAGGAAGGTTTCGGAATAAGTTATAAGGTTTGTGTATATAATATATTTGTTAAATTGTTGTAATCTAAGCAACGTTCGTTTAGATAAACAATTAACGATTGAATAGGTAATCTTTGCATATGCCGAGAAAAACAAAGCTAAGTATAAAACTTGAATATCGGGCTTCTTATAAACGACGACACTCAAGCACTTTTGAAGCTTTCGTTGCGATAAAGTGATATCTCGTAAATAAAAGGTTCATATTGGTGTAAGTTTACACTTGTATTGGCCCTAGTGATCGAAAAGTAAAAAAGCATTTTAACTTGTATAGATAAAGTATAGTTACAGGAAGAAATTATATAATAAGGATGATTGTGGTCCTCTAATAAAATGACATAAAACCAACAAGTTACATACTAATTAGTACGTTAGGGTTTGGTTACGATAAGTTTAAAACATCGTGTTAACATACAGAACTTAAAGAAAAACAGGCCCCTTGTAAAAGTGCGCTAATACAAATCAAAATGAATTTGGATAATTTCCAAGCTCGCGCTCTCGCGAACTTCTTCTGCGCGCAGCAAAGAAGCCGACTTGTCATTATGGAAAACGCGCGTGTTCTCTCGGCGTTGAACAAGTCGTGCCTCCTAATGAAAACCGAATGGAGGATCGGGCATTTTTTTCGACCTGTGCGCAGTTTTGTGCGTCACGTTCCGCTTTCATTATACTGTGACTGTTGTGTGGTACGCGTGTATTTGCATCACGTATAGTATGTGCGACTCTAAGTGAATTCAGTTGATGATAAAACTTGTATACAGCTTGGCTTGGGTTTGGTCATGTGCGCTGTTACAGTTTACGGTGTCACAGAAAATTGTCTGATAAGTAGTTTAAAGTTTGCGTGGTTCATTCACATTAATAATATAAATGAATGCAATAACTTAATTGATTAATTATTGACCTTAATTCCCTAACAGCACACAACGTTTTTAAAACGTTTTTAAAACGTTTTTAAAACGGTTATTTTAAAACTTTGTAACGTTATTTTTTAAGTTTAATAACGTTTTAAAAACGTTTTAAAAACGTTAAAAATGTCCGAAATTTGTTAAGAAAAAATTTTGTAAAAAATATTGAAAACGTTTATATAACGTTTTTAAAACTTAAAAAATAACGTTTATAAAACGTTACTGTAGTTTTAAATAAAAATTATATAATCAAAAACAATCATCAACAAATGTTTAAATAACATTGAAATGGGGAGTGGTTACCAAAATTGGGAGTACCATCCAGATGGTTATTTAAACATTTCATTTAAATTGTTTCATTAATTGGTATTTTTAAACGTTTTAAAAACGTTATATAAACGTTATATAAACGTTTTCAATATTTTCTACAAAAAATTTTTCTCAAAATTTCGGACATTTTTCACGTTTTTAAAACGTCTTTAAAACGTTATTAAAACTTAAAAAATAACGTTACAAAGTTTTAAAATAAACGTTTTAAAAACGTTATGTGCTGTTAGGGTACAAATGGTTAAGTCAATATTATGGTTTGGACATTAGGTCTATTCTATTAAATGCTCAAGAAACGGGAGAAAAAGCGTTTCATCGCCAGTTATTCCTGCTATTTTTCCCTATATCTTATAGTCATTTCTGAGTTTTCTGGCCATTTTAAATATTTAGATTTCTACCAGATGGTAGCGCTTTACACGTTTAAACAGCTGATTATAGAAAATCGAGAAACGGCTTCGAAATTACGAAAAAATACAGTAATATTTATCACGTAGTCTATGTACAAACAACCAGTCGCCATAAAAATTATTGTCCTGTCTTGGAAATTGTATTATACTTTACCGTAAAATTTACTACACGTGTACAGTAATTTGCCCACTATTCTCGCTCTGTGATCAGATTACTGTAATTTTCAGTAAAATTTTCCATACTTTTAGTAAATTTTACTGCACTGTTTACTGCACTGTTTACTGCACTGGATTATACGTGTGAACTCAAAAATTTTCTAAGTTTTTTCAAGTACGTGTTATTGAATTTCAACTTCTAATTCTCAGTTTGGAGAATTCAATAAAAATGTACATGAATTTTCATTTCAGTTACGAAAAACTGATTTTTCAGTTACAATATGTAATTGAAAGTGACTGAATTTTCAAGATATTTCTAACAGTATACTTACAGTCTTTCTCGTTTAGATTAGTTTTCTATGAATTCCATTAAGTCGAATAATACCCAATCAAAATGATGTTCTTGTTGTTTCGTCAAATTCAAATTTCATGTAGTCTACTACTGAATCAGTATTATGCTTGTAAGCGGATTTTGTAAATGAAATTTAAAAAAAAGATAAATGTACAGCAAAATTACGCATACGTGCTCTCGTCAATGTAGTTTAAAGAGTTTTTTCCTCATTTGGCGCAGCTGCGCGTCTTAAAGCTAATTATACCTAGACATAAACAAATTCGCATGCCGCGCGACAGTAAAACGTAACTTCTGCCATGGTATTACAAACAAAGCATTTTATCGCTGCTTCTTTGATGTTTGCACACCGACATGTCGTATTCAGATGGAAGTTATTGTGAGCCATATTGTGTTATACATTGAGAAGTATATATAATAATTATACAAAAATAAATACATTTAAGCATGGAAAGAGAATGTATGATTGAGTCCACAAGGACATGCATATAGCAGAATTAAAGTATAGTTATAACGAAAGTAGATTTGAATGCAGACTTTTAAATAATTTGAATATACCTAGGTATACTGAATATTATTTAAAGGGCGTGAGCTATCATTTTTAGACACTATTTATAATCGGCGCTATAACGTATCCGCTATAATTGAAGAAACGGCCAGTTTTCCTCGTTTGTAAAATAAACGTGAATCGCGCATTATCATTATCTATGTATATGTGTGAGAACGTGAGGCATTACAATAAAGCTTGTGCAAATAGAACAATCTCTTACCGCTTACCGATAAATTAAATAATTATGATGAATCAAAGCAAGCCGACCCTCGATTTTTCGTACTCCCAGGTGCGAACATTAACTCTTAAAACATGGAACTAAAGAGCTTCGCGCAGATTCTATTCTGCGCGATCTTAGCGATGGTCTTTGGCGTGTTGGGCGATAACAGTCCAGTGGTCGAAACGAGCCTTGGTAAGATTAAAGGCTCGTTTATGACCCAGTAGATTGGACAAACAGATCTACTCGTTTAGGGGCATTAGATATGGAAAACCGCCCACTATGGAGAACGTCGGTTTAAGGTATGCTTCTAATTCTTATAATATACATATATAATTTGATGTTCTCCATGACTTAAGAAGAAGCGTCACATTTTTAATTTTCTGCAACTAATCTCGAATACAGGTACCAGAACCGATCGATGCGTGGACAGGTACTTTCGATGCCTCGGAAGAAGGTCCGTCCTACATTCAACCAGCCGGTAGGTATCTTTCGGAAGATTGTCTCGCATTGAACATCTACACGACCAAGGTGAAGTTCATTTTACTTTTTTAAATAGATATGAATACTATTAGTGAGCTAGTGAGCTGTTGAATAACATTTCACTTACATACTGCAGCTTCCAACGAAATTCAACGCAGCAAAGCGACCAGTGATAGTATTTTTCCCACCAGGAGGCTTTACCGGTTACTCGGCTCAAAGCTATCTATGGGGACCACAGTACTACCTGGATCAAGATATCGTCCTGGTCACCGTTAATTACCGCCTATCGGCTTTAGATACGTGTTCATACAATCTTTGAATAACCTACGTTTCACTACAGCATCTATTTATCAGGTTTCATCAGTACCGGCGATCACCATGCCCCGGGAAGCTTGGGTCTCAAGGCCCAAGTCGTGGCCCTGCGTTTCGTGCGGGACAACATCGCGCGATTCGCCGGTGACCCAAGCTCCGTGACCATCAGTGGATACAGCGCCGGAAGTTGGAGCGTCATCCTGCACATGTTGTCGCCGATGTCGTGCGGTCTCTTCCACAAGGCCATTGCCATGAGTGGCTCGCCCATGAAGCCTAAGCTTCTCCCAAGCGATATGTCCGATGTGGCTAAGAAGCAGGCGCCCTTTGTCGATTGTCCGGTCGACAATCTGGACAAGATCTTCGAGTGTCTGAAGAAGGTGCCGGCTCAGCAGTTTGGTAGTACCTTTTCGCGCTTCAATGTAAGAGTGCAGGCTTTTTGTATAGGTGCAGACTCATGATGGGTAACTGATGATTTAGATTAACTTTAGCCTAAAATTAAAGGTGTTGAGAGGTTTATGCACGCTCAGCTGGTTGACATAATTAGATCAGGCGATTTCTATCAGGTACCGCTTATCACTGGTGTCACCAAGGACGAGATCGTTGGCACTGCCTTGAATAAGCGATATTGGAAGTAAAATGATGGATTATAAGAATTTTAATAAATTATATAAACACCATATCGATCGATCTTAGGAGCAGCGGAAGCAGCGTAGAACGAAAATACATCGTACTTTGACGATCTGAACGCCGAGTGGGAACGAGTGGCTCCGATTAGCTTCCAATACGATCGTACCGGCGAACAGTCCGTCCAAGCCAGCAGAGCTATCAAAAAATTTTACTTCAACGATGAACCTGTCAGTCTTAAAAATGTCGATAAACTCGCTCAAGTAAGTTGCGTAATGATAAAAAATGTATGAAATTTTATAATATATTGCTTACGTGTAATTGATTTATTATAGGCTTATGATGATGCTATCGTCAGTTTCCCGGTTCATCGTGCGGCTGCGCTGATGTCCAAGTACAACACCAAACCCGTGCACTACTACGAATTTGTTTATAAAGGCAGACACAGTCATCAGACTTGGAGCGAAACCAAGAAGCCTTATGGTAACCAGTCGATTAGAACAATTTAAGAAACGAAGAAATGGTTCTCTAGACATTGCTCCATATGTAACCATGATACCACCATGACCTAACTTTGAACCATATGCCTTTGAACTTCCAATGAATTTTTATCCCATACGGCTGTGGTAACTTTTAACAACAATTTAAGAAACCATCATATAATATGCAGAACAAACCGCACTGCCTATTCATTTAATCCTATTGTTGAAACAATAAGGGGATACTCTCATACGATACCTATGAGTGCGTGTGTGTATAGCCCTTGTTTATACTTCATGCGTTTTTGCTTTATGCCGATGTATTTATGATAAAAAGAGTTTTTCGAATTATTTTTCATTGCATGCAGAATTAATTGATTAAATTCTTATTCTCGTATAATATATTATTCTTAAAATTTAATTCGAGGGATTTTATTGAAAAGGACGTTTCTAGCGGGTACAACTAGTAGTGAGATATTATGGTCCCTTCAGTATTGGATCCGTCGATATAATATCTGAAATTTTTCATTAGTTATCTCATACGTATAGTAATTTTTTTTTTTTTTAAGTGGCATTTCGAACTCTACAGTTCATCGCCTCATCTACGCAAGCTCTCCACGTGTCTCTATTTTGTGCAAATCCCATCCATTTAGCACACTCCCGCCCGATTTCAGTTAAGTCCGTTTTTACGTTGTCCTCCCACCTGCGTCTAGGTCTACGTAAAGGTCGCGCGTATTTGGCTTTCCTTTCATTAAACGCGCTGCCGTGCGATTATCTCCCATTCTTGCCACACGTGCCCTGCCCATCTTAGTCTCCGTGCTTTAATTATTCTGTTTATATTCGGTTACGCGTATAAATTGTGTAGCTCGTCATTATGCAGTTTCCTTCACTCCCCGATTTCCTCATCTTTCTTTGGCCCGTATATTTTTCGCAGAACCTTATTTTCGAACACTTTAAAACGGTTTTCTTCCGCTTTAGTAAGCGCCCAAGTTTCGCACCCGTATAAGATTACCGGCATTATTATAGTCCTATATATCCTTACTTTAACATTTCTAGACGCAGTTTTGATTTTAGTAATAAAATCTATTCACGGCATAGAAGCAGGCATTACCCGAATGAAGTCTCTTGTTAATCTCGGTTTTAATTTCATTACGATCATTTATAGTTGTGCCTAAATATCTGAATTCGCTAACCTTTTCGAAAGTAAAATTTCTGACTCTAAGATCACCCTCTCCTTTGCAGATGCCTAGTTTATCCATGATCATATATTTCGTTTTCGATTCGCTTACTTCTAGCCCCGTGTGCTCCGCCGCATTTATGAGAATTTCCGCGTTTCTCGCCACCGTTGCACCGTTATCCCCCAGTATGTCCAAGTCATCCGCATATCTTAGAATTTGTGTTTTTCGTTAAGTCTGCATTTTTCTAACAACATACTCCAGAGTTAAGTTAAAGAGTACCGTGGAAAGACCGTCACCTTGTTTCAGACCGTCGCGAATCATGAATACCGCCTACTCGGACCTTTCCCGTACTTCCGTTCAGACATATTTGAATTAATTTCACGAGTTTTTTGGGTACTCCTACTTTTGGGTTTGATAGAATCGTACGCTTTTTTAAAGTCTATAAATAGCTGGTGTATTGTTTCGCAATATTCCCATTTTTTCTCTAACAGCTGTCTTATAGTAAACATTTGATCGCTCGTCGAATCCACACTGATAATCTCCTATTATATCCTCCGCGAAGGGCGTGAGTCTGGCCTGTATTACGTTTGATAGAACTTTGTAGTATGTAGCTAAAAGTGAGATTCCCCGGTAGTTATTACAGTCTGTCTTATCTCCCTTTTTAAAAATCGGTATGATGATGGATTCTTTCCAGTTTTCCGGTATCGTTTCATTTTTCCAAATAGCACATACCTAGTTCAAAAATTTTGAATGCAAGCGCGGTACCCCCATATTTAAGTAGTTCAGCTGGTATAGAATCGTTTCCCGCGGCCTTATTGTTTTTTAGTTTTTTGATCGCGGCTTCTACTTCTTTATAGGTCGGTTCTTCCATATGGAGTTTAGCAGTGTGGATTTCGTCTCCTGTTTCCTTGTAGTTTTCATGTACCTTTAGTAATCTATCAAAATAGCCCTTCCACAGCTTTAGCAGTTCACTTTCGCTTGTAACGAGATTTCCGCCCTCATCTTTCATTAATTGTGATCTACTCTGGANTACACTCGGCGGTAAGGTATTCTTGCGGAACGTTTTAAACTGAATGTCAACGTCGCGTAGTTTTTGACGGTACCGGCTCATTAACCTCTGCAAATCTAATGCCTATCAATTATGGCTGTTTTTTTACCTTTTTTCATCGCCATATATATAGCACATGAAACCAGCAAAATGTTAATCTAAATTTCAAAAAACAAAAGTAGAAAAAAAGAGCTTTAATTTGAGGGCCGGATAGTTGAAATTGACCGCTCGGATCAAAAGTTATAAGGATTTTAAAAATGGCAGTAAATCGCGGATTTTCGTAAAAAATCGTGATTTTCGTGATTTTTTGCTATATTCAAGCCTAGACAACTTTTTTTCTAGGCCACCATTTTTAACCCACCGGGGCTCAAATTAAATCTTTTTTCGGATACTTTGAACGTATAAATACACATTTTTCGATTGCGGCTCCTGACATAAATTCGAACTTTAGCTGGTTTTCGTTAATTTTCGCCATGTTAAATTCCCATAAGAGAATTTACAGTGTCCGGCAAAGTTTGGCAAGCAATCGGGTGTGCACGCGGACATTTTCACGCAGTGAATGGTTCTAGGAACCGAAAAAAATTGGTCAGGTATGTGTGCCCTCGAATCTAAATTTTTAACTTCCACAACCCTAGTTGTTTGCAGTCGGCCGCGGATTTGCACATGTACGCTGCCTAACTTAGCCTTTTTGCGCCTTTCAAACCAAAGTTTGCACTCTTCGTCAAACCATGGTTTGCTCTTTGGTTTTTTTTTTTTACCTAGCACTTTATTCGCTGCCTCTTTTATCGCTTTTTCGATATCCCCCCTATTTGATTTTACTTTACTTTACCCATGTTACTTTGTGTATATCCTTGTGCTTATATAAGATCTTTTGCCGCCGCGAAATTTATGACTCTAATACCGTTATCGTTGCTGGTTTCGTGCAGACTTTCCTTGCCTATAGTGGGCCTAAACATTTCCTCTTTCCCTATTTTAGCATTGAAATCCCTCACTACTATTTTGGTGTCGTAAGACACGAATTGGTCGATTAATTGTTCCAAAGCTTCATAATAAAGATCCTTGACCTCTTCCTCCTTGTCCTCCGTAGGACAGTGTACATCAATAACCACGTAATTATACCACGCCCCTTCGATGATGATATACGAGAGTGTCTGTCGTTCACGAATTTGAAACTTTTAACAGAGTGCATAATTCTTTTGTTAACTAGAAATCCGGTACCTAAGAATGCGTCCACTCGCGCCCCCCGAATATAAAGGTGAAGTTATCTTTTGCTAACATCCCGCTATCTTGCGACCTAGTTTCTTGCATTGCTACTAAATCTAAATTGTACCCGTCAGCTTCTTTTACGATTTCCTGGAACCCACCCGCTCTGTATAAACTGCGTACATTCCACGTTCCCACCTTTAGCTCCCTTTTGGTTTTGGTTTGATTTTGTTTTTTTTTTGAGCCATGATAGTAAGTTAAACCCGCGCGTTTTGGATCCAGTTCCGATCGCAGGTGAGTCAACTGTTCTATAGAGGTGCAGATAACCCTCATACCTCTCTAGAACTAAGTATGAGAGCTTTCCGACTTTGATGAGGACGGAGTCAGCTCATCGTCGGACACACTACGGTCTCATTCTCGTATCCTAACGCCCCCCTGCAAGGCAGCGCGCCTACGCTGGCTTCGTTGCCGTGTAAGACCAGGTGGCGAATCATTCTACACATCTCCTTTCGGGGCAGTTGTCATCGCTCCCGCATCCTCCACGACAGCAGGATTTTTGTAATGTGTGCTAAAGGAGATAGATTATAGACATAGTGAGGTAGAAAGAGAAAGTGAAAATAGGAAATATTGTTGAGTGTTCGTTGTTGTAGTGGTGCTTGCGTAGTGTTTCTAGATGAATGCGTTCGCCAGTGTGGGCTCATCACACCCACGCCCGGGCCTATCGGCTGTCCGCGGCTGCTTATTCGATTTATTCGCAGCTATAACCTCTTTCTCAGGGGCCGTTCCTCTATCCGCAACCTGAGGACGCGCTGTGTAGTGGTAATATAGGCGCCCACCCGTCCGCTCTGGACGCACAGCATATAGTAATTATAAGTAAGAAAAATTAATATATTTTCTTTATTATCATAAAACCGTACATAAGTGTTATTAAAAAAGTAGTGTTACTGAACTCGACTTTCACAGTATTCCCTATATAAAGTCTAGTCTTACATTAGGGAATTAATTGTCTCTCAGCCGGAGGTGTAATATATCTACAAAAATTTATTGCATCATCTACACTGAGAGATGAGGGTAACTGCTCCGTATCAATCATCGCAGCGAGCTGCTTATCATCAAGATGATCCTGTATAGCTTGTTGGAGCGTAGAGTTGCATACTGCATCTAATGCTGCTGTTATTTCTTCAATATTTGCGCTGCCTTAAAAAAAGAGAAAAAATAATATAGCAAGTTATACAAAGAGAAAAATACCAGTAAGTCTATGCGGTCTACGAGTGACAATTAAATTCATATAAAATCATGTCACTGAATTTCTTCAAAATAAAATATAATACTCCATTTGGCAAATAATGCGATCTACTGCTAATACCTATATTATTTTATTTTAGCATATTACATTGCAATCGTACAAATAAGTGTAAAACAACTTTTAATCCCGTAAAAAAAAAACCAAGACAAATTTAAGGTTCCTTATGAGCTATACTTATTATACAAAAAAGAATAAAGAGTGCAGATTGTTATGAAAACTAAATTAAAAAAAAAACATCCCGCGAAGCGTGAAAATCGGCTGCATCGTTTTCCTCGAAACAAAATACTTATACACTTAAATGGAAATATCGATATAGATGTTTCGGCTATACCTACTTTTCTGTTTAGACGGATAAAGATTTGCTTAACCGATTTGATATTTTCAATAAAATGAATGATCAATGAGCAAATAGATTATGATATTGTTTTTCAAACAGTTCACCCTGAAGATTGAACAAGTCATTTCGTTTAGAAATTATTTCAACTATAATAAATAATCTATTAATCGGATAGCTTACTTGTAATGATGGCGATCATTGCAAACAATGCGGTAAACAGGAGTAAGACAGTATGTAAGAACTTCATCGCGATTCAAAGTAACGACCCGTACTTTCTTAACTATATAGTTGAACTTTTAGTTATTGATACAGTCATAACGGAAAGTTGTATTTATATCGACTTTAATTTGTGAGAATATAATGAAGATGATTGCAAAATATATTTTATCAGAGTTACATATTGTTAAAAGTGCTTATATAATTATTGGGTATAGATACAACTTGTGGGTGCGTTTGTGAAAATGACGAAGGTAACCGCTAAATGCATTTTATCAGTTACCTTTGCTTCCAAGTAGCAGATAAACAAATTGGTCGTCGAAATTTGCACCAATTATAACATAAAGTTGTATCGAAGTGAAAGTAGAAAACTATTACTGATGATTAAACTTATCGCTCGCTCGCTATAACAATTATTTCGCTTCTAGCAACAATTTTACTTCTTCAGTTATAGAAGAAATTCTTTTCAATTTTATAAAAGCCCATTAAAACATTCGTTAGGTGCTTGAAGATCTAATTTTGTATTTATATGGTAGATATATAATGAGATTTTATAATCATTCTCAAAAAGCAAAATGCAATGAGTATTCAAGTGTTAAATTATGCATAGCTTCCCTGGTAGAAAAGCGCCTATTTAAAATGGTGGTAAAGGCAGAAACTGGCTAAGTAAAATGTAAAAAAACTAGACATTTTATATTTCTAACTAAACTAGAATTATATTTCATGAAAGTATCAATAAATTAATTAGTTTTTTGGATGCAAGTTACAAAATTATTAATATTTAGGCGTAAACTGAATAATTTTAATAATTTAAAAACAGATGGCGAAGCTCGTAGCGCTTGTGTGGAAGAACGTCTGCGTGGCCCAGTCGGTTAAGGCGCACGACCGTACTTATTTGTCCTCGTGCAGGGCGTGGGTTCAAATCCCCGATCAGACAGAATTTTTTCAGATGCAAATAATTATTCTATACTTTCCTATTATCAAAAACTCGAATCGAAGCCTGCTAGCCACGTCTTATCAATTCTAACCTCGAACCGCGATAAGCCACGTGTAACTCAGCTGTGTAACTCGACCAACTATAATGGGCAGTTTGTACATAAAAACAAGGTAAGCAAATTGAATCCAAGAACTGCCCATTAAGTGGGAGAAAAAGCGTTACATTCTGCCTAAGAAATGGCAAATAAAACTGTCTAGTTCTTAGATTCTATGCCAAGAACTGGCCATTAAGTGGGTTACCGATTCTACCAGGGAAGCTATATTTATTATTTTCTTAGGCATGTTTTGGTATATTCATATATACGTACGCACACACATTGATAACAGATATTTTTTAAGGAATATTTTTTAAGATATTTTGCTATATCATTGAAGCTTCCTTTAGGATGAAACATGATTATTTAAAAAAAATTTAACATTGATTTACAGGTGTAGTACATCACGACGATCTCATTTATATTTTCTACATCTCATATGCCTTTCCCTTCTTCAACAAAGACGCACCGGAAATTCCGATGGTCGAGAAGATGACATCTATTTGGGCTAATTTTGCCAAGACTGCAACCGATTCCCAAGAATAACGATTTATTCAAAAACGTCAAATGGGACGCCCTTACACCGCGGAAAACCCCAAGTACCTGTAGATAAATAATACCTTCGCTCTGAAGACAAACTTGTTTGCTGACAGATGTGCACTTTGGGATAGACTGTTCCCATTGTCACCTTATCAGAAGCCTGAATGTTAGATATTCAGAAAATTATTATTTTTTGACTGTTATGTGTACTCTAAAAAAAATTAATTTCAAAAAAAGTAAAAGGTTATAGGCGAGTTTGATATATTCCGCAACGAAATAACAGATAAAAAAGAACTGAGATCAATCAAACAAAGTCAAGTTTATTATATTTAATCATAATGAAGCAACAAAATTATTTTTGGTCAATAAAGGGCTTACTTAAGTTAAAGTTAAGTTATATAATAATCAATTAGGAACAACTCTCAAGATACTTACTTCGTAACTTGCCATGTCCGTTTCATTGTACTTTTGGTGTTTTTATGACGTTCTAATACATAAAAAGAAAATTTTAGTTGTTTACCAATAAACAAAATGAAACGGTTATGGCAAGTTACGAAGTAAGTATCTTGAGAGTTGTTCCTAATTGATTATTATATAACTTAACTTTAACTTAAGTAAGCCCTTTATTGACCAAAAATAATTTTGTTGCTTCATTATGATTAAATATAATAAACTTGACTTTGTTTGATTGATCTCAGTTCTTTTTTATCTGTTATTTCGTTGCGGAATATATCAAACTCGCCTATAACCTTTTACTTTTTTTGAAGTTAATTTTTTTTAGAGATTTCAGTCCTTTTGAGTAAATTATTTTGAGTATTTAATATTTGTCCTAAAAATAAAATATAAGGCTTTTTTGTAAAATTTTTATCACTAACATGAAATCACTGATTGTTCTGATGCACTACCCTCGAATGATTTCTACACCTATAAGACACCAAAAACCACGGAGCGCACCACCTAGACCTCCTCATCGGCCACCCTGTACATCTAGACCGTCCTCGTATGATTTTTACACCTAGACACCAAAAACCACGAAGCGCACCACCTAGACCTCGTCATCGACCACCCCGTACACCTAGACGCCGTCCCCGTATGATTTTCTTACCTAGACACCAAAAACCACGGAGCGCACCACCTAGACCTCGTCATCGGCCACCCTGTACACCTAGACACCGCCCTCGAACTATTTCTACACCTAGACACAAAAAACCACGGAGCGCACCATCTAGACCTCGTCATCGGCCACCCCGTAAGACAGCAGACAATGTAAATACATTTAAGTACTCAGCGCAGCATATAGAAAACTGTGGGAAAGCGATACCCAACTGTATTACACATAGCTTGTGCGGCCAACTTCATGCTCCTACCACTTTGAAAGTCAACTTCACGGTCCTAACGCACTGGAGAATTTAGAGAAACTGTTCCGAGCATTCGTGATGTATACACTCGTTTATTATTAAAAATAACGGCTTATTTACAAAAATTTTCGTTGGAAATCATAGTTTAGCTTAGAAAGGATACTAATAAGCCAAAAAAACTCACGAACAGTAACGATAAGCATTTTTTTCTGTATCATAAAAAATCCGAACACCAATATAGAAGTAAATAGTGTCACGGGCGCCGCGGCTCCGTCTGCTTCTCAAACTCGCCTTCGTGGCGCTACCGCGCCACTTGATAATACTAGCAGAAAATTTAGAGGAGACTGTTCAAAACGGGATGGAGCATCAAGTTGAGCTCGACGTTCGAACTTAGTTATATTTCTTTTTCTACCACAGAAACAAAGATGTCCCAAAATGTATAATACACTTTTTCAATAAAATAAAATTGCCCTCTTTAGGTAAAGTATTATAGAAAATACCTCTTACATTCCGGGTTCTCCCCGCTGTTAATGCTTTTTTTTAGATTTCGCAAATTTTAAAATTTATTTAATAAATAACCTGAGGACCTATTTTTCTAAATATAATTTACGAAATTAAAAATACAAGAATTTCTATCTTCATCGTCTTGCACAACTCGAAATGCACAATCATCTACCTAAATTTCATGTATTAAAAATATTTGTTCATGGAAGAAATACGGTGTGCTAATTTGAGAAGAAAAACTATGAGCTGTTTCAGACAGGGTAATCTCAACACCATACTCTATCTTGAAATAGTTTAGTTTCTCTTCTTGTTGCACAATAATGTACAAATTTCTAACTCAGGTATAAAATTGCCATTTTTCTATGCCTGAAAGCAGTCTGATTATAGGTTATCCAAATAATGTTATCTAAATAAATCGATGACACTATAAAAGTAGCTTAAAACAATAGTCAGCTATCGTTTTAGATAAAGCTTATATAAAATAAAAAAGTATTTGATTTTAAAATACAATGTAAAATAAATGACTCTCAATTGTAAAAGATGGATACAAAACATTATAAAATTATTTTTTTATTCATTATCATAGATAATAGTTAGCCTTGATTAGTTTTACAAACTGTTTCTATATCACAGGTAGACTATTTTTGAATATTTTTATTAAAATCAAGTAAAACTTATCCAAGTTTACTGATTTTATTTTGCTTTTCATCGCATAATAATCTGTTTATGAAAGTAGAAATATATTCATATATCCTTTGTCAAATCTAAAATGTACTTTACATTCTTTTGACCTCCTGGCTTGAGGGCATTATTGACAGCTTCCTGGTATTCATTAAATGGAACTAATTGATGTGGTGGAGCTAACAGTTTTTTTTCTATAAATAAGTTTTGTAGCTCATCGAACATTTTATGTCGTTCTGCTGAGTCTGCATTTTTATTGGTCCACGCCGTCATCCAAAAGCCTTTGAAGCTAACGTCCTAAAATAATAATATTATTATTGAAGTCATAAGTATAAATACTTGATGGCTCAGACATCTTATATTTTCATCATTATTTATGTTGAACCATTGAGTTTCAAGTTTAATATGTTTTTGAGCTACTAAAGAAAATGCTAAATGAACATTTAGTAATATATATTTACTTTGAAAATCAAAGACGAAGCTGGAATTGTCAATGGTTCTCTAGACATTGCTCCATATGTAACCATGATACCACCATGACCTAAATGCCTTTGAACTTCCAATGCATTTTTACCGCATACACAGTTTAATGCCAGTAAGGGCTGTGGTAACTTTTTACTTTTGAAAATATCAGTTGTCCTTAATTCTTCTTCTGTTAATACTACAGAAGCACCTAATTCCATGAGTTGATCCTTAAAAATTAAAAAAAGCAATACTTTAGAAACTGCAAAATTGCATAAATTTGTAATACTATTTTCATTTTACCTTCAAGCTTTGTACATCAGATCTATTTCGAACAATATTCACACTTTTGATACCCCAGATTTTACACAACTGGATGACCATTTGTCCTACAGCTGAGTTGCTACCATTCTGAATAACAGTATCACCTGTTTTCAAAGCTATAAAATCTTTCAACATTCTATATGCTGTACAAGGATTTACATTAAGCATACTGGCTTCAACTGTATTTATTTCTTTCTTGATCTAAATAAATTAAATACGAGCATTGTATTAGTATTATTACTGTATAAAATTATAAAAATAATTGAAAAGAAAAGAACATACTTTGAACATTTCTTGAGATTTGTATATCGCATGTGTCCTCCATGTTCCTTTGTTAACTCCATTGGGAACAACTTTATCACCTACGCATAAGTCCTTTGTGTTGGGACCTACAGCAACTATTTCTCCGACAGCCTCATTGCCTGGTACTGCAGGCAAAGGTGGTTTACTAGGATATTTACCCTGTATGGTATTGATGTCAGCTGGATTCACAGGTGAGTAAAGCCATTTCACAGCAACCTTTGAATAGGAAAATCAAATTTTTAATGACTAAATGGCAAAATAAATGTAAGCGAAAATGATTGTTTTTCAAAATTTACTTGGTTATCACCGGGTGATTGAAGAGAATCTGTGGTTATCTGAAGGACATCAGCAGGTTCTCCATATTCTTTGTAAAGTAATGACTTGACAACTGTATTGCTCGACATCAGCCTTAACTGTCCATAATAAATTGTTTTGCGGAAATTATTGACTAACAGGGTGCCTACTTTTCCTACTTGCATACTTAATTGTGAGTATAAAATAAAAGTTAATAAATATCACATACAAATAAAACACCGGATCATTAACGAATTAGAGGTTAGGAAATTTGTTTTGACAATATATAACAATATCGGCCGCACGGATCACGTGACGCGCGGGAAAAAGTGGGCAAAATTCAAAAACAGCAACGTCTTGGATAATGGATTCGTACATTATTGGTACTGATACTTATACTTAGAAATATAATTTATTAGATATGAGGTGTTTAATTATAGTGCATTCAAACATGCTGATGATTTAATATAAACCTTTTTTTATTATTAATTTGGTAATTGTAAGTACAAATATACTTATTTGCATAACGCACAATTAAATTATATTATATTGTATTAACTTAACTTGAGAGAGTTATAACTAAATTAATTTGAATAAAAAAAAAAACGCGTGACCCAGTAAAAGTAATGCCACATTGTTCGATCTGTAATGTATTTACACATTATATTATTTATAACTACGACGATAATCGCTTACAAAATTTATCCATTATACTGCACATAATTCGGCGCATTTTACATATATATATAATGAACTGTGCATATCACAAGAGAGTATTAAAAAAATGCTAACATTACAAACTAGTTTTTTCTATAAAGAGGTATTCGATAAAAGCAATAAATCATCAGTCATATCGTGGTCAATCCTAAGACTTCAGCACACCCCAGTCCTGCTTGATCATGTCAGCAGCTTTTTCACCAATCATGTAAGCCGGTGCGCAGGTGTGTCCGGCTATGATCTCGGGCATGACACTGGCGTCGACGACTCTGAGTCCCTGAATTCCATAGACCCTTAGTCTTGAGTCGACAACGCCACCCTGAGCTCGTGGAGCCATGCGACAGGTGCTGGTGAAGTGACCCAATGTCGTTGATACATGACGAGCGACACAGGCCCAGTAGTCGTCGCTTGCGAATTGAAGATGTTCACAGCCCGGAAAAGCGACCGGTAGAAGGGTTGCGTTGAATCGTTTGAAGGCTCGCGAAGAACCTACTTTTAGTGCCTGGAATTGGAAGTTCATAATGAGAGATTTTATCTGTTTTATCTATATTGAAACTATTATAATGGTTATAAAATTTTCATTAAAAACGAGACGTCTAGACCAAACAAAAAAAGTAAAATATACAGAATAATTAAATATTTAAATTTATTTAAATGACTGACGTGTGTAGAGTCTATAAAAACTATTCAGTCACTATATAGTAGACGAAAACAATATAAAAATAAACTAACCGCCTTGATGCCTCGAACCATCGTCTCAAGATCCTCCGATCTCTCGTAGTAATTAGCCTCCAAGATCGGCGGATCCATCGGATTATCACTTCGCAAACTGACTCTTCCTCGGCTCTTGGGTCTCATGAGGATAGGTACGATACTAAAAGCGTCGAAGCCCTTGTAATGCGAGAAGACTTGACGTTCGAAATCGTCGCTTAAACCGAGGATACCTCTCAAGCTGCCCGACACGTCGCCGGTCAATGCACCGATTCCAAGGACTAATTCGATATCCGGGTAATCGGCTGAGGAAGGACCTTTGTCGGGTTTGCGGTTTTCCAGAACTGAAAGTAAATTTTTGCGAGAATTGTAAGGAGAAACGATGACAAAACGGATTATTATCGCCGGTAAGATCGTTATTATGGTTCGATTAATTTGCATTGCAAGTAGGTATGCTAAGGTGTCTGGCTGGAACTGGCTGCAGTTCTCTACTTGTATTGGTCGATCATTGTTTTTTGAATCCTTGAAAGTATTTTTCGCACATTTTAAAAATATTTAACCTCGTTCGTTGAAAAGCAACGCGTTATAATCAATCGCAAATATTATCCTTTTCTTTTTATCATATTGAGATATGTAAAGTAACTCGATAAAGCTATGAACTTTTGTGAACTCATTGTATTTTAAGCAAGTCTATATAAGAGCTCATCGTTTATAGAATTTTGACGTCAGTCTAGAGCGTCGTATTTGGCTTTCTGACGGCATCAGATACATCCTGAAATTCCTGAATACGTGTATGATATACAATATGCAAAATAACATTAAAATAATTACTACTTTCTTTATCTAAATTGCGAAACGGGTAACAATTTCACTGAAAGCACTTTCAAGAAAACAACAAACCGATTACGCCATCTCGGCAATGCCAAAGTTAAGGCAGCGTGTCTTTATCTCTCTCCTCCTTTCAATGACTCGACAAAAGAAAATGTCTCTCAAAAATAAAAGAATCACACTCACGGCTCTTGGTATCGATAAAAGCGAGGGCCTCGGCGCCCCCAGGCACAGTGAACGGTCCGCTACCCTTCAGTAAATAATCGAAAGTGTTCACCGGATTCATGGCCAGTCTGGGCTCGATGATGGTCACGCTGTCGTTGACGAGGAAAGTCAACGCTGACATGCTCACGTGGTCCTGTAGATTTTGCCCCACCGGTAGGTCCTCCAGGACCTTGATCCCCAACGACTCCAAATGATCCTTGGGACCGATGCCCGAAAGCATGAGGAGCTGAGGCGAGTTGAGTGTACCAGCGCAGAGAAGGACCTCACGACGAGCTCGAGCCACGTAGGTCTTGTTGTTGTTGATACCGATGAATTTCACAGCGGAAGCTCGACGCGTCTCGGGGTTGACGAAGATCTTGGTGACCCGAGAGAAGGTCGAGATGCGAAGGTTCTTGCGACGGTTGACGATCGGGTTCAGGAAAGCTTTGCTCGCGCTCACTCGACGACCGAAGCGCAGATTCGCCTGGACGGGCGAGAAGCCTAGTAGCCTGGAAAAATGTTGGAATTTGGAATTTTTACGTCACTGTTACGACGAGCTCGTTATTTCGCTTGGAATATAACTGGTTTAATGAACAGTGAAATTAGCCGGTGTTTCTGGATTTCACGCTTATAGCCCAGTGATTGATGCGTGTATATACTGTATGTATACATAAGTATCAGCTGTGACGCTTTTGAAGGGCGCGAAAAGATTGTGCCATTGCGCAAGTGTCATCGCTGAACTTGTTACTTTTCCTTTCTTTTTCTGTCAGATTACGCAGCATTAGAAATTTATTGAGTCTCGTTTTCACATGCATTAATTACAAAGCAAATTTATTACATTTCATGCTTGAAAATGATTAATAGCGCACAAAAGACGACTCATCGCCAATATTTTGCAACGAGAGCCCATGATTTAATTGTCAATAATTTTATTGCGCACGAGCTGACCATATTTGCATGTTTATTCCTCTTATTATAAGCGGTTCTTTCTCGCGCGTAAAAATTCCTCTATAGCAGTGCAAGTGCACAGAGACGCGCAAAAATTATCCTATAATTAGCACCGCTCGGCTCGCTCATCCTCCGTGTATGACGCAATGGCAATAATAATAAAACCAAGAGCCTCCGATGGTGGTGAGTTCGTAAAATAAAAAGTAACAGCTCACCTCTCGCCGTTGTAGTCGTTAAATTTATATCCGAATTCCTTGGCCGATTGGAGAAAAGGGTGACGAAGGCGGGAGACGTACGGCACGTTCGAGACATCCAGGTAGCCGCCTATCGAGTGGTATCTTCGGTCCTGGTATTTTAGTCTGTGAAGAATTACGTGCAACGATTGTTACTGTTACGAAAGAAAATTATCGTGACTCGCGGTGTGTCCTAGTTGTGCTTGTAATTGTTCTTTGCTCAGGGCTGGACATTTCAGAGTTTACGACAGTTTATTTATACTTGCAAAAAAGTGTAAAAGTGTCATTTTGTTTAGAGCGATTAATTGATAAAAGAAATAACTTATATTTAAAACTGTACCTGCTGTTCTCCGACTTCAAAAAATACGGCAGCACATCCCGATAGGCCCATCCAGGGTTGCCCATAGCTTCCCAC
Source organism: Pteromalus puparum (assembly GCA_012977825.3). Taxonomy (NCBI): domain Eukaryota; kingdom Metazoa; phylum Arthropoda; class Insecta; order Hymenoptera; family Pteromalidae; genus Pteromalus; species Pteromalus puparum. Next base: position 15,753,403 of record CM053169.1, read on the forward strand.
TCATCGTAGTCAGCTCTAGCGCCCCTCGTGTAAATCATGAAATTGATGACGGACGTACCACCGAGAGCCTTTCCTCGCGGCCAGTTGCACCGGCCGTCTATCATCGACAAGCAGTAGCCAAGCTGTAATTGCATAATTTTAGGCCAACCTCGTCGTAATTGAAGCGAGTTAACGCATGCTGTGTGTGATTACAGGGAGTAATGGGACAGGAAAGCCTTTTTGCATTCGGTGAACTTTTTGCCGCGCAAAATATAAATATTCAAGCAACTGCATTATTCTCACGGGAAAATAAAAGCATGACTAACGCTGATTCGGAATTCGGTTCGCGGAACGCGGAATATCTACATCTAGTAGTAAGCATAGCCGATGCAGACGAGCTGAATGCAAATGACAGTATAATAAGCCTGTGCAGAAATGACTTTTTTCTTGTTCGCGCGATGCTAATGTGCACTTGAATTTCGCGCCAGACGACGAGCTGGACGAGCATCGAATCAATTGAGACTCTGATATATGAGATGGACACAAAAGAAATGCAAAGCCCAAGGTGAGGATTAGATGTTCGGACTTGAGATGCCTACAGCGAACAAATAGGATTGTTCTCGTGGAACAGGCGAATGAACTATTCTTAGTGCATATCCTGCAGCGTGTCGTTCGCTCGCAGGGATGTCAGAGCGCGCGATGTTAATTTGGAGAGATTAATTGATTTTTTTACTACGAGCTTTGAGGTTTTCTTTTCCTTGAAGAGGAGGACTTTTATAGTTATTAATAACTGATGCAGAAGAAATTTATTCGCTTTGAATATGCAGGGTTATTGTGGGCTTGAATTAAGCGATATATGAGTGTGTACGTGTGTGTGATTGAGTACATGAAAATGTTAGGGATACTTATAGTGCAATTTATATTCTTCTGCATTTACATCTTTAGTACGTTTTCTGAGTAGTTTGGATTGTCTGCTATTGAAAACGAGTGTTTTATTTATGAAAATAATTTATTCGGTTTACGTCATAAGATAAAAAATCGTTCGTCGCATACATTCTTAACGAAGATTTTTGACTTTTATTAATGCAAAACTCAATAAAATCTTTAAAAATAAAGAAGTTATAACTTTTATTACTTTTTGTAAATAAAAAATCGTTTAACGATATTTTGGACTTATTTAGGCAGATTTCAATACAATCTTGATTATAGTTCAGATAAACTAAAGTTGCGTCTCTCAATAAGAAAAAAATTCACTGTACCTTTCCAGATTTCGGTTCCGTCCTGTATCCCCAATTATAATCCGTAATGTGCAAAATCGGCGCCAGTAAGGGTATATCCGTGAGGAACATCTCCTCTTTTCCAGCCTCCAAAAGAAGAATTTTCCAGTTGGCGACTTCGCTGAGTCTGTTGGCCAGGACAGAACCGCCCGAACCTGCGCCGATTATCACAAAGTCGTAGGAACCAGCGTCTTCTTCGTCGGCGGTGTCGTCCAGACCACATCGAGCGAAATTCGTGGTGTAGATGAGGATAATGATGGCAGTGAAGAGAATGACTAGATGATGATCCATTTTTTGTGAGGTAGATTTATCTCAGTCGTAGTGTCCGGTTTTCTTTCGCTTCTTTATTTGATTTGGCATAGAGAGGACTTGCGAGTCTTGAATTTTGTGATTGTTTTACAGCGCTGCGTGAGCTTTTTAAAAGTTTCAAATATTATTTTTGATGATCATTTCTATGAAAATAATTTTTTTTTTTTTTAAGAAAAAAGTAATATTTAATGGAAATTAATAATTGTACATCTACTTTGTTTACTAGTTTATGTAAAATTTTTTAAAGTTTATGTAAATATTTTAGCATAAGAGCCTCTTTGTCTTGAAAATAATGGACAAAATTTAGAATGAAAAGTAACTCTCATACACAAAACACGCAATATAACAATAAGTCCAAAAACTATTATTTCGAAAACTTAGAAGGCGTTAAAAAAAAACAAATATATTTTTATTAAAAAAAAACTCACCATCAGCTACAAAAAGTCAAGTGACACCATCAAATCACTCAAAAAATGATAAAGCTCCCGTTTAACCATCTTGGCAACAACAAAAAGCTCTCTCACGATTCTTCAAAACGATTAAGTACCACTCGAAATTTACAAAGAAAATTTAAAAAAATGGACACTCCAAAGAAGATTCACAAAACGAGACCTGCACAAGCACAGGCCAGAGCGGCGACTCACCGATTCACCGGCCGATCGAAAACTGCTGGCGTTCCCGCCCGACTGGTCCGCAAGAGCCTATACTCGGTCGCTCGCTATCAGTGAGAAGGTCGGAGTCGCAGATCGGGATTGCTCTCGGCGTGCCGCGTATTACTTAATATACAAGCGCACGTTGTTGGTTTTTGGTAGCAGTGCCCGTTGAGTTTCGATGAGTTTCGAGGGAAAAGAAAGGTAGAGAGAATATTCTAGTCTTGTGTCGTGGGTGGTGATTTGTGTTTAGGCGGGGGATTAGGATTTTTTTCGAAGCCGATTTTTAATCCTTTACTCGATTGTTTGCACGAAAATTGCGGTAAGTAAAAGGGGTAAACGGTCTCATTTCTATTATGGATTATGTATATCCGATCGAATTCAATTCATAAAAGGTCTCGCACGTATTAGGTGGAACATATTCAAATTCAGAGTTTCATAAGTGAGCCCACCTGGCATCGCATGCACACATTAGAATATAGTCAATTTTAATTAAAAGCCTATAAAATCACAGTCCGTATGAAGGAGGTCTGACATAACTTCACGGGTATAAAAATGTTAATCTTCATATCGTTGTTTACATTTTTAACACGTAGAAGCACTGTAAGGCTTCTGTGCACATAACGATCTTCTGCATCATGTAAACATGTGCCAACAGCATTTTCGGAACGTATCGAAATTAAGAGCGCAATCAATTATAAGCAATTACGGCGAAAGGAAAAACTATTTCCCATGAGGGGGTTGTTTATATTTACTCAATTGAGTCAGCACAGAGAACTGCGAAACCGGCCGTCAGCTGGCAAATATGGACAAACTATACGCTTTCTACGCCTCGGATGCGAATTATTCAACTCTTTTAAATCATTAGCAAACGGGCCGCCTAATCGATGAGTCGTTGCAAAATACCCCGTAATCTCAATGCCAGCAAGTCTAAGGTGTCCTAGGAATTTTCGCATCTTGTTTTTACACCCACGGCCAATCGGTCTATCGAGCGAATTAAAAAACCGGTAGAATGTGTGACCGTTGTGAAATAGAAATTTGGAAAAGATATACGAGCATTTATTCCCGACGCCATTCACACGCCAGGCGAAAGCGGAAAAGAATGATTTGTCGCGCGAAATAGGATTGGGTAACAGAATGTCATTCTGCGCGATGTTACGGTTTGAAAATTATCGAAAAAGAACGTATAGACGACAGTCTAGACATCGAACGTCATTCCGATCCGACAAGCCAAACTTGACCCATATTACCTGTCGACCTTTCCTATCTATCTCCGAAACTTTGTCCCACACCTTCTTTTTCCCCGTTCTCTCCGCACACAACTCCAATAACAACGAGGTGTCACGTATACCAAACTACGTGACGCAAGAGATTCACGACGGGATCATCGGTATGTCGAATCATCAATTTCATTGCATAATCTGCGAGCAGATGGCCCGCGACCTTCCTTGTGACCGAGCGAGAAAACTCAAACTCGCTAAAAAACCGGTCGCGATCAAAACGAACGATAAGTATACACCGAGAGTCGAGTGTTCTGTATTATACATGCTACAGACCCAGAGAAGTTTGATGACCCACATATGAGGCTCTCTGGTTATTTGTAGGGCGACGGTGCGCCTGTCGTGCTCGATAAGGACACGAGGTATAAAAACGCGCGGTGTGCGATCTTAAGTGCTTCACATGATTTATTGAGCCGGTGAATCGCTCGGTAGGCTGCAAAAACGAAAGTTTATTGTTGCAAGGCTGCCGAGTTAATAGCTGTCGGGTTATCGTTTTTCGGTGACTTTATGCGCGTGTAGTGCAACTGAAATTTAAAAAGGATGATCATGTTTTAAGATAAAATGAATATTATAAGAGTTATAGTATTGATAACAAAGTGTTATTAAAGTAGTATTATAGGGTATGACTGGTGTCAAATGAAGAAACATACTAGAGATTTAACTTTGCATCATCAATATAAACAATTTATTTATTATGTATTTGATTCAAGCAAAAAACACTTGATGAACGTCTTGCTAGAAGTTTCTTTTTATAATAACAAACTATATAGATACTGCATCATCTGTTTTCTCAAATGATTTTTTTTTTCGTATGAAATTGGTGTACGATATTCATACTATCTCTATACTTTCTTTTAAAATTGGAAAATATAAATGTGATTTGTGACTTCAAGAAATACTTGAATGGTACTTACGCAAAAATAACAATCGACAATAAAAAAGAAAACAAACTGTGATTTTAAAAAAGTATGATGGAATAGAGTCTCACGAGTTAAATTTGCTTAATAGAGTTTTTGTTTTTCTGAGCTATTAGCAGTTGGTGCAGAGCTAGCTGCACTCGTAGTTCGACACACGTGTCTTTCTCCTCGACAATACTGCGAATAAGAGTCGTCATCTTTTTCTGCAAAATATAAACGTTTGTACATATCATCGTACTCGTTGCGCGTCTGAAAAGTTTCAAGAATCCAAAATATTTACGTACCTCCAACAACTGATTCTCACTGACTAGCTGGATCATGGCTGTCATTTCCGCCTCGCTGGGACTATGCGTCCTATCGATAACGGGCGCATTTGACTTTCCTGAGCTGATACGATCCACCAGCATTTCATTCAGTCTTTCAATTTCGTGCCGCTCCTGCGAAATGCGAGTTTTCAGCGAAGCCTGCATATTCAACAGTTCTTCGTAAATAAGGCTCTCCCGGAGCCTGTCGATCTCATTTTCTACTTCTGGCTCCTCTACTTTTTCCGGTTCCGCCACTACCGCTAAAAATAAAAACATTAAAATTAATCTAATGAAGTATTTTACGATATTTTAAATTTTGAGCATGAATTTCATTATTACCATTTTGTTCTGGCTTATCGGACGCTACATGTACCGCTTCAGTCTTACTATCCGTGGTATCTGTCGATATCTTTGTCGCTTTACCAACTGTATCTTTTTCAGTCAATGGTGCCGAGAGGTTGATGTTTTCGGCCGATAATCGTCGAGGTGCTTCTTTCGATGTCTCAGAAACTTTCAAATTATCACTTTCATCCTCGGTTTTGACTGCTACTTTAGTCGGTTGACTTTCAGGCAATTGTGGTTGCCTTTCTTGCAAAGGTGGTTGCCTTTCTGGCACATGTGATTGACTTTCTTCGGTTGGTTTGGGCACTTCTTCATCCAAACTTTTTTGGATAGAGCCCTCAAGCTTTTGTACTAATTTATACTTTCTCTGTAATAAAAATTTCGGAATAAGTAAACCTTTATTTGTATGTGTTGATAATTAATTTATCATCATCGTTGATTACCTTCAATTGCGTGATCATGCGTTGCACTTCCCACAGCTGTTCTTCGCGCGACTTGTTCACGTATCCGGCATTCATGAGCATGTGAATCTGCGACAAAAGGGACTCCTGTTTTGCCAATTCAGCAGCTATACCCTGAGGTGTCTCCGGTAAACGGGTACTGCCGGCTGGGAGCGGTGGAACGTACTTTGTTAACTTAACTTCGGGGAATAAAGCTTTACAGTGGAACAAGAGAGCCAAAAGGAGTCTATGGCTCATCTGCAATGCAGGACTCAGCGTCATCGCTATCGTCTGAGCGTTCATTTTTGTCGTTTTTTCCTATTTAGAGAATAAATAATAAGTTGAACCATTATATTTTCTTAGTTTTAAATTTTTAATAATTCTAAGGTAGGTAACTTACACAGGTAGTAACGTGATCCAAATGCAACGTTATCCAAGCTAAAAGTACCCTATTGCACTCTGCTAACTGTTGATTGGCTAAATCAGCAAGTTGAGATTCTCTTTGAGCAAGTTCTTTTGTGGAAGCTGCTTGCTCAAATCGCGATATCAGTTCGCTGCTTTCTAAAACTGGTTCTGGTAGTTCTCTAAAAATATATGTTCTCGTTTAAGTACTATAAAAGATTAAATAGTTCAACTGTGACTAAAATATGTACAACTAACTTAATAAAATGTAGTAACAAACTGGTAGCCACAGTTGGCTCAAATTCTGACATATTTACAGGTTCACGTTGATTATATAATTTTTTCAAATGTTGCACTTTAGACTTATTTCCAGGGACTTTATACAATCCTTCAACGGATATCCCATGCTCCTCCAAGTAATCAATACAATCTCTAACTACTAGAGGTAGTTCAACTCCATCATGACAGCGACTTCTTTCTACAGCTAAATGAAGACTAACTCCAAAAATGGGTTCTTCTTCTACAACAAAAAAATGTTAATTTGTGAAATAAAAGAGTGAATTTTAGGAAAGAGCAAACGTGGGAGGATAAAAGATCTTCTATTTGGTAAGAGGTTTTTTAATAGAAATGTTACATACCACCAATATCCAAGGCATCATCTCCATGCTTGCCTTTCTTCCGATCTTTGTGTTTTTGCTTAACTTTGTCCTTTTCTTTCCTCTTTTCTTTGTCCACTTCTTTGTCTACATCTTTATCTTTCTTTTTTTTTTCTTTATCGGAGTCTTTTTCCTTAACATCTTTCTCTCTGGATTTTTCACGCTTCTCTCTACTCTTAGAAGGGAATTTGAAGGCCTTTGTTTTCGACTTGGACTTGGAAGGACTTCTAAACATCACAATTATTCAAGTTTTTAAAAATTTAATAGCACCAAGATGAGATTGGTAAGTAAACCTTTAGTGATTCAACTCACTTTGTCTCTTCTTCATCTGCGGAGCTCTCGCCTTCCAAAGTAGCGTACCCCCTATCTTTTTTGTCTTTCTTATCCTTCTTTTTGCTGCCACCTAATAGCTCCTTTTTCGAATGTTTATCATGTACACCGTCGTCACTAACTGCAAAACACAAACATCGATCAATCCAGTCCATTAGCATAATTCCAGCGTATAAGTCATCATTTTGGAGCAATTAGTCAATGCCAGTGTAAGTAAACAATCATTGCAAAACTGGTTAAGTAATTAAAAATAAAGGAAGCAGAAGAGAGGAAGCATAAAATATATAATGTTAATCAAAGAAATTTACCATGCATCGCCTACAAAATATACCGTAAACGCCGTGAGAAATATGCATTGGAAATAGAGAGATATATATATATATCGATAGAGGAGGAGAGATTGACAGTGTATCGTTCGTTTTTTCGAACCTAACCTAATGAAACTAACGATCGCAAATGTAATTAGTGTTATAATACAATAGAGGATTAATAAAAGCGAATTGAGTAATCCAGCCAGTTGTAACTCACAGTCGCTCTCGCTCTTCTTCGCCGCGTCCGATGCGTAAAGTCCTGGAAACTCTTTCTCGACGTCTGGGCTCTCAAAGTCCATAGCTCTCTCTCTCTCTCTCTCTCTCTCTCTCTCTCTCTCTCTCTGTTTACTTGCGGGTACGAAGGCTACTTATAAATCTCCTCTCTCCGCGCGGGCGTCAATCAGTCGAAACCGACGTCGTCCTCGTCGTCATCGGCGGCTCGTCACCTTCCTTTTTTTCCTCCCACTGCGGATGATCTCCTTTCGCACTGCTGATGCATCCGTCGTCGTCTGATCTATGTTTACACGCACAGGTGCAACTGCCCTCACGCACATATATATATATATATATATATATATATACAATGTATAGGTATACAGGCCAAATATATATATATACCTAGTAGGTGTATACTCTCTGGAAAAATCGTCGCTCTGTTTTTTTTCAACTCATGACGAAGCAGTGCCAGTTACTCGCTGCACTATCTCATGAATGAATAATGAACTGGATACGGAGAAAGAGATATACCTATACATATACGTTATATATATCGCACTTTCGCGCGCGCGCTGCGTAAAATACAAATCTCTAGCAGTAGTCGCAAAAATGCGCGCCTGAGAGCTGAGTGTATTGACACTCTGCTCGTGTGGGCGAGTGCCGCTACTGCAATTACGCATTATCGACGGTTACCCATCGTAGGTGTAAAGCTCGAACTTTATTTAGACGAGATATAGTGATAGTGTTCGTGTGTATACACGTCGATTCATTTATTTATTGGGAAGTCTAAAAAAGAAAAGACTCGAAGAAGGATATAAAGAAAGAACGAAGAACACGTCAATTGTAGTATAGGTGAGGTTGGGTGTAAACGCAAGTGGCGGCAGCAGATTCGGGGGAAATGTCAGACATCGCTGCGCTGACCACCTGCCGAAATATTACCCGGGTAAGTCGCGACACTCGCGACCACAGTTTTCCTCCGGTACTACTTTGAACTTGCTTTGTTAGGAACAAAACGCTTTTCGAGATATTGATTTTACTCGGTCCAATGATTCTTGGGCTAGCTGTAACCTAAAAAGGGGATTATCGAAAAATTGAAAAAAAAAAAAAACGTCATTGTAGAAATTTTAAAAAGCGAGCGGAACGGGCCAACGTATTAGGTGTATCTCTCCATCTCTCTTGCTCTCGCGAATGTAGTCGGACGCTAACTTGACGCGCGTGGTCAGCGTGTATAAGTATAACCATACCCACGCACCCACAGGCCCACAGCAATATAGGTACAGTTTATACTGTGTATAGTCAGACCCAGACCAGACCCACGTCCGACAGTACCGCTGCTCTCTCGTCGCGCGAGAAATCGTGAGATTCGTGAGTGTGTTGGTACTTTGGTAGCACGGCGCTATACCTATAGCTATAGCTATTGCTATAGGAGCGCTAGACGTGTATATCATAAGTACTAGAGAGAGCGAAAGAAAGAGAGGAGAGGAGAGAGAGAATTTTCCAAATGGCGCAGGCACGGCTCAGCTGTGAGCTTACGCGAGAGTGGTTATTGTTATAATACAGCCATCGGCGCAGTCGCCTCCTCTGCAAGTGTGTGTCCACACTCGTAGCCAATTATGCGCTGCTTCTTCGCCTACGCGTCATCCTCGGCTCTCCCTCGTCGTCGCTGCTGTTGACCGATCGGCGATCGTCGACGTCCTCGCGCAACGCTGCTGCTGCTGCTGCTACACGTCTTACAGCCCCGCATCGTCGGAGAGAGAGAGTGAGAGACAGAGACAGAGAGAGAGAGAGAGAGAGAGAGTGAGATCTATCTCGAAAAAGCATCTTAGCCTCCTCGCGAAAATAAGTATAAGGAGCGCGCGAGATGCGCCGCCGCTTCGCCTCGTAGCAGAGCAGCCCCTGCGGGAGTAGGCAGTGAGCGCGAAAATATGCGGAAAAGCTGAGGAAGTCTGCGCGAGAGAAAACGCGAGAGACACGGCAACGGCACACCTGCAGCGGCGCAGCCCGCTCTCCGAGCTGAGGAAGTCGGCGGCCCCCGGGAGGTGGCTATCTCGGGCTTCTTGGGCTTTTATGTAGGTACACCTTGGATTATTTGTTATTTTTGTTTCCTCTACCGCATCTTATATGCTTGCATGCTCGTTGCAATGGGATATTTGTGTTTTGGAGCAGTATGGGTCAGTACTCTGGCTGTCTCCAATCTGTAGGCGGTCTATATGTTTGCGGTTGCTTAATCAGTCTTAACAAAGTCACTCGTCGAGTATAAACAAGCTGCAAAGTGTCAGCTATTTTAATGATTCATGAAGGAGAATAAAGAAGCATGATGCGTGGTGCAGTTGAGCTTTATTTTTACATTGACATATTTATATGCAGTTTTGATTTGTCTGCGACAGTGCTTGATATCGGGTATCGATATACCATGCAAAACTATAAGCAACAAACTATTTTTATTGTCCTCTTGCGGTATTTTATCTGGAATTTCAACAATTCCACCAGTAAGCGCGTAATGGTTGAGCACTCACATACTCTCAGCTTGACTTTTGCCTCTCTTTGGGGAAGACCTTTGTGTTCCACTTGGTGCACAGAGAAAGAGAGAACAACCACTTCAGATGAGCTAATTTTACACTCAACAATTGTGCTCCAGAGAGAAAGAACTATCGCCGCTCTCTGACGTTTGTTTGCCTTTGGTAAACACTGCTCTCTTTTCTTTGCTTTTTTATCTGCTTTGTATTTTCTACCCAGGGTTATGCAATTTATTTTCTTGTTCGCTTCTGTATTTGTTGAAATGTCTGTATGAGAAATTTAGATGACTTGTAGATTTAGCACACTGATAAGTAAGAGGTATACAGACTTCTGACTGGTTGTTCAGTATTGATAGAAAATTTACAGAGGTAAACTGAGAGATTAATACCTCGAGTTGTTTTTGTTCTGCAAAATTATATTGAATCGAACAAACTAACAAAGCAAGATTAGCTGTTCAACTTGACATAGAAGTTTTGGTATAGAGCCAAGTTACTTAGTGTAAATTCTATTCTATTAGCAACTGTTTGTTATTGTCTTTTGAGTTTTCAATTGAATTCACATGTTTGCATGATTTCAAGGCTGGTTTTTAACTAAATGTTTTTCTGTACAGGGCACAATCAAAACAGTATAGCGGTAGCTGATAAATTGCAACGATGGAGATCGTTAGAGATGAAGATAGGCGCAGACGCCTTAGAGCTCTGGAAGAGCGCATTAGGGATCCACGTAGCATTACAAACATCGACTGTCTACTGGATACTGTGCAGGCTCTTGTGGCTGACTGTGACCATCCTAGTGTTAAACGAATGAAGAACATTGAAGCATATATGAACAGATGTAAGTTTATAAAAATTAGATTCTTAATTATTTTGACCAAACAGCAATATGTAAAACAAAAAATATTTTAATTCCAGATGATTCAGTCGCTCAAGACATTTGTAAAATGCGAATGCGCCCAGATGACTTTACCTTAATCAAAGTCATTGGTAGAGGAGCTTTTGGCGAAGTGCAGTTAGTCAGGCATAAATCTACACAAAAGGTTTATGCTATGAAACTGCTGAGTAAATTCGAAATGGTTTGTATTGATAAATTCATGCATCTATTTATAGGCATTATCGCGCGTAAGAATACAATGTCATTATCTAACTTGCAGATAAAAAGGTCGGATTCTGCGTTTTTTTGGGAAGAACGAGATATTATGGCTCACGCCAATTCCGAATGGATAGTCCAACTACATTTTGCATTTCAAGATCAAAAGTATCTCTACATGGTAATGGATTATATGCCAGGTGGAGATTTAGTGAATTTGATGTCGCAATACGACGTGCCTGAAAAGTGGGCAAAGTTCTACTGTGCAGAAGTGGTGCTTGCACTGGATGCAATACACAACATGGGCTTTGTGCATCGCGACGTAAAGCCGGACAACATGTTGCTCGATAAACACGGTCACTTGAAGTTAGCGGATTTTGGTACATGCATGAGAATGGACGTTGTATGTTTCAAACATCAAATAATATATTTCATATAAATAATATTACATTAAAAATTCTTATTCTTTGAATTTCACTTTCAGGATGGTCTGGTACGTTCGGACACGGCGGTAGGCACACCGGACTACATCTCCCCTGAAGTGCTGCAATCACAGGGTGGCGAGGGTGTTTACGGGCGCGAGTGTGACTGGTGGTCGGTTGGAGTCTTCCTCTACGAGATGCTTGTAGGTGATACGCCCTTCTACGCCGACTCGCTCGTCGGTACTTACTCCAAAATTATGGACCACCGGAATTCGCTGCATTTCCCTCAAGAGCTCGATATCTCGCACTCGGCCAAAAGTCTTATCTGCGGGTTCCTCACCGATCGAAGCAAGCGTCTTGGGAGAAATGGTGTCGACGAAATCAAGAGTCACGCCTTCTTCAAGAACGACCAGTGGACTTTTGAAAATCTGCGCGAGTGCGTGCCACCTGTCGTACCGGAGCTGTCTGGTGATGACGATACCAGCAATTTTGATGACGTGGAAAAGGAGGACGGCCCGGAGGAGAGCTTTCCTGTGCCTAAAGCTTTCTCTGGAAACCATCTGCCCTTCATAGGCTTCACGTACTCTGGTGATTACCAACTGATTGCGAATGGTAGGAACACAGGATTATTTCAGGAAAACGTTGGCAAAGCTTTTATACAATGCTTTATTTGATTTTTGAAACAAGTTTTTTTCTGAAAGTGAAAATCTTGAGAGATATGCTAAAAAAGTTCTTAGCAAACGCTTAACTATCGGTAAATTAAACCTGATGATTAATTTTTGTATTAAAAGCAGGTGGTAGAGAAGCGGTGGATGGCATGGAGAACCACGTGAACAACGGCACCAGCGACGATATAAAGATAACACAGCTGGAGTGTCTACTGGACAAGGAGAGAAAGATAGTGGAACAACTGGAATCCAAGCAAAAGGCTCTTGCTTCTCAATTGGAAATCATAACCCAAAGCGAGGCAGAACTTCGCGAAGAAGCGGCTCGCGCTGACAAGGAGCTGACGCTACTTCGGCATAACTGCAAGGAAGCCCAGCGTCGCGTCGAGCACGAGACTGAGACTCGAAGGAAAGCGGAGTCGTTGTTGGTTGATTTGAAGAAAAAGTTCGAGGAGGAACAGTCGAGACGAGCTCGCGATGCCAGTACGACACAGCAGACTTCGGAAAAGATCACGAGTCTGGAGAAGCAGATCAAGGAGATGCAGACAAAGTTGGAAAGAGAAACGGAAACAGTTACGAGACTGCGAAAACAGGCTACAGAAGTGACGGTAGCCAGGCAAACAGCTGAGCAGATGGCCAACGAGCTGCAAATCGCGAGGGCACAACTCCAGGCGCAGAGGGATTTATTGCAGCAGGAAGTCGCAAATTTGCAGGTACATTAGAATTTTCAATCTTTTATTTATTTTTTTATTACAAATCGATTTCTCACAAATAAAAATATTTTCGAACATCAACAGGGTCAGCTATCGAAAGAACGAAGTTCCCGATCCCAAGCTTCTACCCTGACAGCCGAGCTGGAAACTCGTTTGACAGCCCTTCATCACGAACTCGAACGTAGTCACGAGCGCGAAGAGAAGGTCACAGTTGATAACAGACAACTGAACGAGCGGATATCTGCTCTGGAGAAGGAAGCTGCGAGTCTGGCGTTAGAATTGAAGGCTGCTCAGGCCAGATACAACCAGGAAGTAGTAGCCCGACAAGAGACCGAACGTTCGAGAATGGCACCTAAGGATGAGGCCAATTTGGAAGATTTTAAAGGTACGTTTGGTGATTTAATTGCTAAAGCTTTACATATTATAATAAAATAAATTAGGACATATGATAAGATTTTTAATTTTTTATTGCACGCATCAGGACGAATGGATATAATATTTACAGGTATATGGGATTGGGGTTTCGTGATGAATGGCCTCTGTTTTGATATGTATCTATTGATATTATTTGACGAATCAGATAGCTAATAAAATTATTTCTACAATAACAGCCCTTCAAGCAAAATTGAATGAAGAGAAGAATGGGAGACAGCGCGCCGAGCTCCTGGCGCAAGAGAAAGAACGACAAACCTCGATGCTCTCGGTCGATTACCGTCAAATCCAGCAGAGACTGCAAAAACTTGAAGGCGAGCATAGGCAAGAATCAGAGAAGGTTAAGGCGTTGCAGGGTCAGATCGAGCAAGAGCAACAAAAACGAAACGTTCTACAGTCAGATTTGGCTCAGCAGTCGTCGGAGGTGAGCCGATTAAAAGCGAGAGAACACCAGCTGGTAGGCGAAGTTACTCAGCTGAGGGAGGCTAAAAGGAATATCGAGGAAGAGTTGCATCACCTTAAAACCCAGAGGAACGTTGATCAGCTGCAGACGAAAGAACTGCAGGAACAGTTGGAAGCTGAGGCGTACTTTTCGGTAGGTTACAACTTTAAAAATCGAACGAACCAATTTCAAGTGCGACAACTACAGCGCGAACATGAATGGTTTATTTTTAAGAGGTATGTGTTTATTTTGAGATGGCATGTGCCTTGTTTAAGTTGTAATGTAAAACAGGCACTGTTCTCAAAATAAACATAAGAGCTTTCAGAAATAAACTGAGCATGTGTGTATTTAAGTGAATGAAGTCACTCGTACATTTTTTTCAAATTAATTTGTGTATATATACTATTCTTTTTAAATATTCTAAAATAGAATAATGTATGACTGTCATTAACACCTTTCATCCATATAGACGCTTTACAAAACTCAAACACAAGAACTTCGGGAAGAGCTTGATGAGAAAACTCGACTTCAGCAAGAATTGGAAGAAGAACGAAGTTCGCTCGTTCATCAACTTCAGTTGTCTTTAGCTCGCGCTGATAGCGAAGCCTTGGCTCGGTCGATTGCTGAAGAGACTGTAGGTGAACTTGAAAAGGAGCGCACGATGAAGGAGCTCGAATACAAAGACAGCACGTCCAAACATCATCAGGAGTTAAATGCCAAAGACCAGCTGATAAATCGTCTAAAAGAAAGTGAGGCAGAGGCGAAGAAAAATTGTGAACAGTATATCAAGGTATGGGATCCGATTAGGTGTAACAAAATTGATGTCAATATTTTAGTCAATGTTATTATTTGTTTTTTCATATTTACAGGAAAAAGAGGAGCTGACAAAGCGATTGAAAGAGATGCAGGAACAGTTGAATAAGGCACAATTCAACGCCGACGAGATCGAAAGACTGAGCACCAAATTAAAAACAGAGCAACTACTGAAACATCAAGCCATCAATAAACTCACAGAGGTCTTGAATAGGAAAGACCTGTCGGCGAGTGGCAAAACCAAGAACAAGGCTTCTTCAGCAGATCTTAAGAAGAAGGAGAAGGACTGCAGAAGATTGCAACAGGAATTGACGCTGGAGAGAGAAAAATATGGACAATTCTCGGCTAAATTGCAAAAAGATCTACAAGATTTGCAGGTGATTAAAAGAACTTTTTAAAGTGTTTTATTACACCAAAATAAAATCTGGTTTTGAAATAATTTTTATAAATTTCAGGCGCAACTCGTGGAAGAAAATCAGGCCAAATTGAGGTTGCAAATGGAACTCGATTCAAAAGATTCAGAAATCGAAACGCTACAGATGAAAATCACGTCGATGAACTCTGAAACGGCCAGTGTATCGTCAATCGAAAACGATGGGGAGGATTCTGTATTGTCGGAGCATGGTGCCATGAGGCTAGAAGGATGGTTGAGTGTACCTAACAAGCAAAACATTAAAAGACACGGTTGGAAAAAACAATACGTGGTCGTTTCATCTAAAAAGATCATTTTTTACAATAGTGAAAATGACAAGTTGAACGCAGATCCGGTCTTGATATTAGATTTGAGCAAAGTCTTTCACGTTAGATCTGTGACACAAGGGGACGTGATTCGAGCCGATGCCAAAGATATTCCTAGGATATTTCAGGTACTAAAATCAAATTTTGTTTTGTTTATATATGTTTATAAATATCTAAATGTACTTATTCTTCTGTACAGTTACTTTACGCTGGAGAAGGTGAAGCAAGGCGGCCAGGCGACGAAGGAAATGCTTTACCTGGGGCTGAGCTGTCGCAATTGAGTGACAAGCCTGGCACTCAACCAGTAAAGGGCCATGAATTTATTTCCATTTCTTACCATATGCCAACGACGTGCGAAATTTGTTCAAAGCAGTTGTGGCATATGTTCAGGCCTCCACCGGCTCTCGAATGTCGACGTAAGTTGCAATATTTTTTTATAGCAATTTATTTATTTTATAATTTATATGATAACAATTATTAATTAACTAATAACGTATTAAAAAATGCGTTCTTACGTAAACGCTATTTAAAAAAAAAGAAAAAATTCTGTACACAAATTTTTAAATTCCTTTTATTTGTATAGTTGATGTCATAAGGTATAACGGTTAGGGGATTGACGTCATTAGGCGCTTTAAAATAGTGAGAGCCATCTACCGCGAGTGTAGCTCTGTGAAGAGCGCGCTTGTCTCTTACGAAGAAGGTTCCGGGTTCGAATCGTAGTTAAGATGGAAAAAAATTCTGTTTTCTCGCACTTCCTCAAAGCACCTGCGTTATGCAATAAATTTATAACGAAGGTCGTCTATGGAAGTAGATTAATTTCTTCACTAGGTGAGGACAATGTGCTAATCATGTTGTACCTCAATCCGTGTAGATACAACCATATTTTTTTATATTTCTTATTTTTTTGTATTATTGTTAAGTATTATATTATACAAGCAAAGAATAAATATACAAATAACATTTTTCAATTAATAGGTTGTCATATCAAGGTGCATAAGGAACATTTAGACAAGAAGGAGGATGCCATAGCCCCGTGCAAACTTCATTACGACCCGAATAGCGCGCGCGAACTGCTCGTACTTGCAGGCAGTCCCGATGATCAGAAGTACTGGGTCACCCGGTTGTCACGCAGGATTCAGAAGTGCGGTTACAAGGCCAATTCGCACATCGACGGCACTGGTCAGCGTGTCTCGCCAAGGTAGCGTAGAAGCCGACTCCAGCAGCACGTTCAGCGGGAATAGTTTTGTTTCTCTGTGTTGTGTTGTTGTTGTTGTCGTCGTTTTACGCGACATCGCATGGTTTGGTGTAGAGAGGTTAGACACTCTATAAAAAAATAGCTGTTTATTGCTCTCTGCTGTGAACGTTACGTCTTTTAATGAAACGGACACGCTCTATATTTTACCCTGTCTCTAATTTTTTTTGCTTGTTGTGTCAAAAAGTGCGCGTTGCTTTATAAACAATTGGTGATTATTATGCATGGGTTGAAATTGTTATTGATTGTGTTACAAATCTGTTCACTTTCTTTATTACAAAAAAATTGCAGATTTGTACAGAAAGATAACGTACTTTACTAGAATGCTACAGCCTCGGCTATAGCTGCTCGCTTTTGTCTTTCTGTGATTATTTTTATAGTTTTTATTTGTTATTTATTGTTTATGATTACATAGAATTGAAGAAACATTCCTTTTACTGCATGGTACTATACGCAAAAATAAATACTGAAGAAACGAACCATATTTTAAACATGGTCATTCTTGAAAAAAAATAAACATAAGTAGTTGGGCTTTGATCATATTGCAAAATATATAGCTTGCTATTGCCATTTTTGTATCTGTTTTCTTTGAAATGCAAGACATTATCATTTTTTACCGGTCAATTCTAACCAAAGCACGATTTATCTTACTTTTTTCAGAGAATCCACTAGGTCAACGCTTAAACCGTATTTGACGGCCCAGCAAAGATCAGCAACTTTACCCGCGAACGCAAGCATGGGCAAGTGACTATAATAAAGAGGCGAGCTTTTTTTAACCTGTATAATTGCAAGAAAGAATGACGTTTGCCACTGGTCGGCGATTGGTCAAGCGCTCGATGAGCAAAGAAAATCCGATGCCACATGCTGATGCCGATCATTTTTGCTTCTTCTACCTACTTACCTACTGTTTTGTTTTTTTTTTTTTTTTTTTTTTTTTTTTTTATCAAGTATGATGAATCGTTATTGCAGATTTTCTGGTTCTTGCAGCATTAATACATGCTTTATATATGATGTGCCACATTTGTAATTTAACGTGCGTCGAACAATCGATTCTTTCTCTACCCTTAAATAATGATAAGTCGTTATACTAGGCAGAAACGTACAAATGAAAAAAGATCACTTTTATTCTATATCTTTATAGGGAAAAAGTTGCCTTTTCTGTCGAACCATTGTATTTTGCATTTTTTGTCATATAAGGAATATATTTGATGCATGTCCTATAGAATAGGAAAATTTGATACATTTTTTAAAACAAAAAAATTAAGTGAGAAAAAAAATTAAAAAAAACTGAATTGTAGATCAATTGAAAGTAATCTCGATAAATCGCTGGAAACTTGTTTAAATTTTGATATTAAAAATTTTGATACAACATTGAAACAGTGATTTCATAATCGTTATTTAAGTATAAAAATGAACTGAGAGGGAAAGAATGGAAAACAATTCTAAATAAACGTTCTTTCTTCCATGAATATGTTGTACTAATAACTAGTATGATTATGTTTCATTTATTTCAAAAAGTTATTGTACTTGATGACTCGTTTATATAATAACTTTTATCATGTGAAAAGCAAGAAACGTTTAAAACAACGACTATTGTCCATCCTGTGATTTACGAAACGTTTTTAATAATTTTTAGTTTCGTAAGATTTATTTTCAGAAATAAATTTATCTTGACTCTAAAAAACAAACATTTATGTGACATGCCGTTCAATTTTAAAAACATAAATCATATATTATCAAATGAATTTACTAAAATTGAGAGATGGAATGTGTGCGTGCGTGTATATGTGTATAGGTACGCGGGAGAAAAAAAGTGAAATAAGAAGAATGAAAAACACTGCGCATATAAGCATGCGCTGATTTTCAATGTTCAATGCAGCGCGAAAGACTCGAATGCGCTTAGAAAATCAACTGTTGTATACAAAACTTTTGCAGCTAAATTTAAAGAACCTTGTTCTCGTAAGGAGTTTCTCGATAATTTACTTTGCGTAAAAATCCTTGCAACGCAGTGGTATCGATTAGTTATAATAATAATAATAGGCATAAATATTCATTAAGAAGTTCAAATGTTACAATAACGTTTTTTGACAGAGTTATACTCTTACACATGCCAGGCTGCTCTTGCTAGTAATTGTGTAATGGTATTTTTTATAAGTGCGACTTAAAAAGTTTGAACAATTCAAAATATTTAGAAAAATCAAACATTTTTATTATGAAATTTTGTTAATGTTGTTGTTGATTATTAAATTAACAAAATATTCATTGATACTCGTCTCGAACTTAAACAAAAACCTTTATATCGATTTAAAATTTCATTAAAAAAAGGATTATAAGATAATAATTGATTTTCACTAAACCAGATAGAATGCGTTTTATGTAAAATATTTATTATTAATGATTGTCAAGCGTCTTCCTACACACTCGCCTTAAAGAACGAAAATATATAAAAAATCAAATAGAAGCTCTCGTGTGTGGCACATCATGTGAGCGCGCGCGTGTCGTTTCGTAATTTTTCTATTTGTTCGGAAAATTTTTACATACATTTTTTTGAGAGTTATTCTCGAATTGCTGAGATAAAATTCAAAATATATCTATAATTGAAACAAGGAAGGGTAGCGAAAAAATCATTAAGACTAACTATGATTTACATACATCGTAATTGTTCTTACGAGATTCGATCCTGATATAAGAAACAGTATCATATGAAATGATCCAATAGAGTACATATATGCCCAGCTGTGTTTTTTGTTCTCCTTAACAAGCAAAAATGCAAATTATTTTTGCAAAAATCATGTTATACGATATACAATATATTATATAATATTAGGATAGGAACCTGGCGAATTTATAGTATTATTCTTTTTTATAATTTTTTTGGGAATGAATCAATGCTAACGTTATGGAAAACCTATTGCGCTGTTTTTATAAGAAGTAGCTTAGGAGAATCAGCTGTCACGTTGTTCTCCGCTACAGGTATAATGACTGAACGAAAAAAGGTTTTAGAATAAAAATAATACAAAAAATTATTACATCTACAATAATATGTATGTCATTTTTAAGTTTGACTCATTTTAGTAATGAATTTTACGATTATCTTAAGTTTTGGAAAAATGTGAACCATCAGTTTTTCATAAATTTAATACAAGTATACAAAAAACTGTGAAAGTTCAAGTTAAAAACAAATATTTTTTCGTTCAGTTAAGTGATTCATGTTGTAATGTTGGCTGTCAAAGTTTTCTTTATCGCAATGGATCTTGCTTTTCAAATGCTCCTGTAAAAAGGACATGTATATCAAAGAATTGCAAATCACCGAAATGTTAAAAAAGATAGATAGTGCGAGTGTTGTGGACATGCTTCTTGCTTTCATAAACGAATTCATTGTTCGTATTTAATGAGTTTTTTTTTAAATCGTGAACTTAGGTTTCAATCGTCAAAATGCAAGACATATCT
Organism: Pteromalus puparum; assembly: GCA_012977825.3. Lineage (NCBI taxonomy): Eukaryota > Metazoa > Arthropoda > Insecta > Hymenoptera > Pteromalidae > Pteromalus > Pteromalus puparum. The sequence continues at coordinate 15,773,347 of CM053169.1, forward strand.
TATATTATTTCATGTCTATGTGACTTATCGTATGCTTATGCTGAATAACTTATGTGCGTGCTGAGAAAAATTCACTTTTTTTGCGTTTTGCCGCAGAATGTATACAAGGCGACAGTGATGCTTATTTTGAAATTTTTTTAAAAAGTTTGGCAAAAAATAATTATGAATCTTGAGTAAAGAATTGTATAAATTAGTTTTTTAATTTATTTTTTCAGCGTTATTGTTAAGAAAAATTAATTCGTTAAGTAAAATGCTTGTTTATAGGACAAAAATTGAATAGTAATTTGTTAAAAGCGCCGAAGTGATCAAAAGGAAAAGCAAAAGTATTTCAAGTTTATAAGATTTTTTTATTTGAAAGTTTAACAAGATTAGAAAAATTGTTTTTAACTGTCTGATGTCAAAAGAATAGAACGTACGTTTGGCTCTTTAAACAAATCATCATTGAATTTTTATTGATTAGATGTAGTTGTAGCTATTTGACACTAATACTACACAAGGAATATTGAATATTAATCACGTTTTTACGAAATAATTTTGTCAACGTTACACAACTGTCATTCAAACTGCTTCTTTTCTGAGCGCAAATAGCAATCCTTGAAAGCTTTTCGGGTATTCGTGTGAACAACGACAACGCAATCCGTGCTGTAATTTTCTACAATTGCTGCATCGCGATTTCTGTGTCGATGTTAGTATATTGTTCGATAGACGCACGTCCAAAGGATGGTGCTTGGCTATCTTTTATCTCAGTGAGATAAGGATTATCAAAAATGTTATAACGGAAAAAACATTGTACGAGCGTATAACGTAGAGAATAAAAAGGGAACCTTAAACTGATTAAATTATAACAGCCCTTACGAGAAAAAAGGAAAACTTACTGCCCCGTGCCTTCTCCCTTTTTGATCTCTCGCGTATGTACACATTATGTAAGAGTTAACCGATTAGAGAATGAAAAACAGGTTTTTTTTTTGTGTACGTTCGTTTTTTGTAAGTTTCTGCGTGTTCAAGTGTATATGCGTTAACGTATGCATGTGTGAGCGAAATACAAGAAGAAAAAAATGCATCGAGTAGTATATTAATTAATGCCGGAGCGAGAGCAAAGATTTCTTGCGTACGCAGGAATCGAGGGAGAGAAAGAGAGTGAGAGAAAGGATTAATAAGTATGAAGAATTTGTTACAGCGTATTTTATTGTTTAGTTATTTACAGCCTGTATATTGATAATTATTATTATTACGATTAAACTATTTTGTAGATAATGCGCTAGTGTTTCTTCTTCAATCTGCTTCAGTTTTTCTTATAGGTTTTTTTGGTCTATGACTTAGTCTAAAATGTTCCTACGTGGTACACAACTCTGTGCACCCTACAAGTTTTTTTGTTTGCACACCACACGTTGTAATAGCGAAGACAAGAGTTCATTCGTTTTTTTGTTTATTTTAAACCTCGTTATTATAATTATTATTAGTATTATTATTATGTCATCGTTAATATAATTATTGGTTTGTCTGGTTTTTCTCATTATCAACCGACGATCGATGGTGATCGTACGTCTTGCTGCGAAAGAATTAAAAAAGGACGGGATTAAGTGGGGACCGGAGTCTCGCAATTTTTTTTTACTACACGGTATCTTTTATTTCGATCTCGAAGCGGTAGTGTCTGCTCTTATATCGTCGTTTCTACAGAGTAACAAAACTGCCGGAATTTAATCATCATCTTTTTACTTATTTGTAGTTTTATCGAAGTAAATATAAAAAGCTTGAGTAATAGCTTGGATAGAGTGTTTCTAGAGACATAGCTGCGAGCTTCGATAAAGTTACAATTAATAAAAGAATCAATCACAATGATTAACTTTCCATTCTACTCGAAGTTCCTTTGGAATACTGAGTTTCCTTCGTCGGTGATACATTGCGTGGGCATGGTGTAAGCGCACTTGTGAGCAAAATTGAGGAAAAAACAGTGAAAACCCGTTTTGTCAAATAATCAAAGCTGAGAGCCGATTTAGATTCGCAATTACTACTACCGATTGTTTACTGTAGATTCAAGTACGGCGAAACCAAATAGCAGCCGCAATTTCATTAAGTACTTTTTATAAGTACTGGCGAAGCTTCGATTCTAAGCCTCTTGATGCGGTCTTCGCGTCATAAATAGGCGCTCAGCTTTTGTAAACAATCTAATGCTCATATTTACGTACGTAATAATTGAGATTCGCCTCGTCATTATATTTCTTTTAATTATTAAATAGAAAAACATGCAAGCTCGCACGCGAGAGAAGAATCGGTATAATAAGTCAAACCTTGCTTAAACGTCGAGACTTTGTACGAATACATATGACACTACAATCAATCTCTCAGTTTATATAGGTGTATTTTTTGTATATTTACCATGATAATTTTTTAGTTTTTTGTATATACTGAGGGCCATGTAGTATAAATTGTTCGCTTCTCGAAAACTGAGAAGCATCGATCTTGTTGTATATTCTATATACCTCTTTCTCTTTCGGGCGATTAATACTTGATACAATTGTCGGATACACAGTTGTCGTCGAACAGCAGCTTTTGGCTTGAGCTTTGTTTGTTTGTTTGTTTTTTTTTTTTTTTATTGTATATTGATAAACGAAGGATTCAACAATCGAAATTCTCCACGATTGCGTGAGCTTAGAGATGGAGTTTCACAATTAATATATATTTTTTTGTTTCAACACACGCAAGCAATAGCAGTTTCCTTTTTCTTTCTTTGTTTTTTGCGCGATACGCTTACACGTCAAACATTTTTTTCTTCGTGTGTTGCGACGCATTGGACATTTGGTAACTCATACATTGGATTGAGATTGCTTTTGTACTTGAGAGGATGTGAAAGTCGATTGATCTTTTTTTTTAACTTCTACTAGAATTATCGATCAGAAAGAATGCAAGATAAAGAGTTTTGAAACATGCACAATAAGAGAAATCACGAATTTGACTCTCAACGTTGTACATAACGATCATCATATACCTAGAAACAAATCAAGAAGAAAAAAACTTATCCTCCGCGAAATGAACATCATGAGTATATAATATAGGGCAAAAGTTAACGTTTATTTACACTATAATTGTCACGTATAACGCTCCATAACACCTCGTCGATATATATACATTTACAAAATCTCCAAACTTTATAATATACCCATTATAATAAATAAATTGAAAGATATTGCACGTATGCTCGGTTATTAACACAGCAACAAAAATGAGGCATGTATCCATACAAAAAAATCTGTAACAAACGAATCAGCTCAAAGCGCACACATCGGTATAGAGTCTGCACACACACAAACGACATCCAAGATAGAAGTATATCAATGGCCTACTCCTAATTCAACGAATCAACGTCCACATCCCCTCGCGCACCGGTTATTCTACAAGATACAATACGTAAACACGTATACATCTCCATCAGTGTAGAACAGAGTAGAATAGAGATAAGAGACACAGGCGTGGTATCTCGCGACTCAGATCTCGACGGAGGCTGCGGCTGATCGCCAGAAGAGGCCGAGGGCCGCTGCGGCCGCGTACTATTTCCTCACGAGGTTGACCACGAGCTGCCGTCCGGCGGCGAGTCTCGCCCTTCCCAACTGCAGTGCCAGTGTCCTCGCCCTCGACATCTGCTGCTGTTGCTGCTGCTGATGCTGAGGTTGTTGCTGTTTCAGCTGTTGGCGAGTCCTGGATGACGACTGGACTGGACGGGACGACTGCTGGCGCTTTTTGAAAGACTCCTGCTTGGCGCCTCTGCGGCAGACAGAGAGACAGCCGTAGCTTTGCTCGCGCCTTTTTGTTTGGTGGTGGTGATGGTGGTGGTGATGGTGTTTTTTGCACGGATTTTTGCGATTTTTACACATCGACAGATGTAGGTTTTTTGCTGCTTTTAGCGACGCGCGTCTGCTGCCGGAAGTGCTTTCGTGGATGAGTATTATATTTTTTTTTGTTATATAAAAACGATGAGGGATGAATTATAGATACAAGCTTTTGTGTTTTATTTAGCTCACTATATACTTGCTAGTTGTTTTTTTTTTTTATATCAATTTTAATGCGATCTCACTAGTCCTATACAAACGTGTTGCTACGGTCATCAAAACTGATAAAAAAAATTTGATTTAACATACTTTATTATTAGGTACTGATGAATGAATCATGTAAACCGGCAGCAGGCGCACGCGAGATTCACCCAGCCACATAAAGCTTTAATTATGCTGCGGATGCGGTATATTGACAAAATGCACGCTGCACACAGTGATATGTATAATATATATAAAAACTTATGGAGAAGATAATAATAAGAGTCAGAGTATGTAACAAAAACAAGAACACAAACAGTGGAAACCAAAGGAGCATAAGAGATATATAAGCGTTATTTTTTTGTTTTCGTTCACTTCATGTTTCTATTATATAATAATAATAATATAAGTATCAAGTAGGTAATATCACAAACACATATAGAACGTATACACATAAATATAAATAAGTAAATATAAACAATATGAATAGTAGTAGGTATAATAGCGTAAGTTCACTCAGAATAGCTGCAGCGTATATGTAGCGGCCAGTCAAATGCCTGAAATAATTCAGCCTGTGCGATGAAGCTGCGTTTTTTTTTTTTTTGTAATTTGTTTGTCATAACTCATGATTTGTTTTTTGCTTTCATGTCAATTTCAATCTCATTCTCTTTTGCGTACAATTGCGGCGGTGATATGGTGATAGAGATAGTCATAGATGGGAGACAGAGAGAAAGAGATAGAGTAGAAGAAAAAAAGGGCAACAAGTGTCGTATAAACGTAACATAGCAGGGAGCAGGTGTAGGCGGATAGGTGAAGAAAGAGCGACTTACAGGTATCGCGTCAGATCCTCGACGTCGACGAGCATCGAGTCCTGTTCCATGTGGAGATCGTCGCGGCGCAAGAGACCCTCGACCAGGGCCTCGTTCAACGTTGCTATCCTTGCGTGCAAGTCGTTTGCGAGAACTTGCAGCTGAGCAATGTTAAGCTCGGTGAGGAGAGCGCGCGACAGTCTGCGCCTGTCCTCTCCAAGTGTTACGCCGATCTGGAAGTTGAATTTATCAATTTTATTAAGTGGCGTGTATGTGACGTCATGTGAGTAATGCAGACCGCATACGATGAATCAGATGAGGTTAGCACATCGATCCAACTATATAGTTTGGTAATGCGTATGTGAAAAATCTTTATCGACAAGACTAGCGCAACATACCTTTTGAAGGCTGGCGCGAACCATTTCTGTGATGGGATTCACCTTGAGCTTCTGTCTCTCGACCTCCATCTGCATGTGCGCCATCTCCTTAGCTTGCGCAAGAGCGAGTCTGGCCTCGGTTTGGAGTCGAGCTTGTCGCGCGAAAAAGTCAGCTTCGTCGAGAGGTGCCTCGTTCGCGTGAGTCGCCGCGTCGGTGAGCCTCAAAGGTGGAAGACTCAGCACCTGTGGTCTGGCGTTTTGCATCAGAAGCTGCTGATGCTTCGACGGGCTGGTGGCTATCGAAGAAGCCGATGACGAAGACGAGGATGGAGAACTCGGGGACATCGGTGATGTCGGAGAGCTCAGTACGTAGTCGTTGCCATCTGGACCTGGAGCTGACTCCGAGTCCGATGATGTCTCGTTCATGAAGCATATTTGGAGGTTCATACCTGCAGTTTAATGGTGTTTTGGTTTTACATTCCAAATTTTATAATTGTCATCAATAATAATAATCTATATAATGTGCGCGTCTATCATATATCACGCGGTAATCCAACGCCACTGTATGTTACAAAAACAAATTGATTTCCAGAATAACGAATGACTCGAACTCGCAATTTAAAAATACTATTAATAAATAAAACTAACCACTCTGAAGACGAGACTGAAGACTGGGCTTCCTGCCCCGCTCAGCGCGCATGTCATCCGCGTCCGGGCCCATCGCCAGTCGTCTGCGGATCTCTTCTCTGTCATTGCGTCGCTGCGGATCAGAAAAAGCACACAAGACACATGATATATGAGAGCATCTGTCGTCTCGAACAACACATTGATACACATATCGCGCAAATCATACGTATCCCCACTCACAGACTCATCGCCGGCGGCCTCGTCATTATCCTCATCATAGGTCAGAGTGTACAAGTCACCGACGAAGCGCGAATCTACTTTGTAGTGCCTTCGCTTGTCCGATGTTATGCTACTCATTTGTCATATTGTACCCGAGCGACAACTCGATTTTTGTATACAACACGAAATTAAAATCGTCCGCTATAGTGATTCGAGCGAACCAGTGGCAGAACAGAGACTGACCGCGCTTCGTTAACCCGCGGGAAACACAACGTTAGACAACAGCGAAACGCGCGAGAGTGAAAGTGCACAGTTATACACGCTCGTAAAAGCAAAAGTCCGCGCGCGGACACCTATTGCTGCAGCAACTCTCTGCACCAGCTGCTCAGCTGTGTGCGGTACACATCTGCCGTGACACGAATAAACAACAACGTTGTCTCTGAGAGCGAGAGAGAACAGCCGGTCGTCTCTCGATAAAGCCTCGAGGCGCTGATTAAACTCTATGGCTCTACACGGAATCATCTTAGATGTGTATAGAGGAGTGTGTTGCAACCAGTGTCGGAGCTGCTTGGTTGATCAAGCGAATCGCGCGCGTGTGTGTTGTGTATAATTGTATATACTCACTTTCGGCGCGGAACGCGTAATAATAACGGTCAGGTTTTATTTCCAACGCTACATTATGTAGGAAAGCAATCGAACCGACTGATTATTGATAATGGAAGGTGTTTGGCGAGAGACGGTTGAGTAACGCGGGATATACTTTCGTTTGTTCGTAAACTGCGCGCGGTCGTAATTTAATTGAGTTTTGGGTCACTTTTAGTTTCCATTCTGGAGTTTGGTAATGGAACGGTGACTTTGCGTAATTGTTTTAATTGGCTTACTGCTGCTGTATGTTTAGTGTATACAGTGTATAGAATGGGTATATAAAAGTTTATCAGTTGATGGATCTTACCCGACGCTCTTCTTCGCGCGCGGCTTTCAAGTGTGTCTCAATGGCATCCATGTCGATCTTTGGCATTGCTGTTTCGATATTGTAAACATCGAAGCCTCCTAATTGAGAAAGACAACGTTTATACTGCAGCATCGTATAATATTTCTATGTGCTGTATTATAGTATATCATTTATGTAATTCTATTTAACGTGTTCGCATAACTAATCACGATGTTCCCAGTATATTATACTCAATTTCAAGTTCTAATTAAAAAACAGCAACTAACCGCTCTCCAGTTCAGTTCGGCGTTTGCTCTCCTGTCTGCTTCTCTGCGAAACATTGCAGTTCTGCTGCTGTCTGCGTCTCGCCTGGTTCCTCATCATCTTCTCCTTCTTCTTGGTATCTCCAAAGCCTCCGACAACAGCATTGTTACTACCACTAACGACACTACTGACAACATTGCTCGGCGGCTTCTCAATGATCGGTTCGCAGTTGATGTTCATCTTGTTGCGATCGGCGGTAACGGCGGTATGGAGAACGTCGAGCTCCATAGCGACGACATCCGGTACCGAGGACTGCTGGTGTTGCAGAAGCTTCTGCTGGTGGTCCAGACATACCTGGTCTTCGCCGTCAATGTGGATCAGGTTGTGATGATTGATACTCGCCAACAGGTCGATTTCATCCAGTTTACCCTTCGAGGGTTGCTTCACCGGTGAGGGAGCGATCGGCGACGTTAACGGGGAGATGAGCTTGACGTTGTTGTTGTCGATGATCTCGTCGTTCAATTCTGTGTCGAAGATGTTGTTGTTGAGGAAGGGGTTGGTGCTGTGCACCAGGAAGGGATTCAGCGATTTCGCTCGAGCTTCGCGGATCAGGTCCACTGGCTCGTCGATCTGCGTCTCTTCGATCTGAAAATTCGATCGCTGATGATTTTTAACTTTATAGCATTAATTTTTTCCAATTAAAGAAAAGACTCTGAAGCTCACCTCCTCTGCCTCGCTGTTCTTGGATGAATCGGGAATCTGCTCGATTTCGGGAAACTGAAGGCTCTCCTTGACGCTCGTCGTCAACTGGACGATCTCGACCTCGTCGTTGCCGAATATGTCGTCGGACGTCGTCGTCGCCATACCAGACTCGTGCAGGCTCTTTACGTAATTCATGCACTCGATCAGCGAGCTCACGGTCTGCAAAATGTCCAAACAGCGTCGAGCTTGAACTTTGCGTGCTTCGCCTACTTCTCCCTAACGATCTTATCGCTATTATATACAAGCCTATTTGCATCTCGAGACTCGTGTTGTACGTATAGCTAGCTAGTGTAAACTTGAAAATATAGTGAGCGAAAGAATTTAGTGTATAAACAGAGGGATTAGCGCGAATTTTCAATCGCTAATTGACGAAGAAGAAAAGAATACGAGACGAGAGTTTAACATATATGTATAGAGCTAGAGCTAGGGGTCGAGCTATAAGAGAGCCGCGTCGAACGCTCTCGCGTGTGTGTCTCCCCGGGGTGCAGTGAGACGCTTAATGAAACTTTATCTCCAGCAAGCTCTATTTTCGCTCTAAATATCCTCAACCGCGATGGAGAAAAATTGCTCGGTGCTTTTAGAATGATAATTCAACTACCTATATTGTATGACATCGAGAGAGCTAAAAAAAGAGACTCAATATTTTCAAGCAAAATCGATCGATGCGTATACCTGTATGTTAAATTTAGGTTTCTCGTAGAAGAGCTTCTGCTCGTCTCGCTGAGCGTCGAACCGGTTGACGGTGTCGTCGACGATGTTATTGTTGTTGTTATTATTGTTGTTGTTGAAGACGTCCTCGTGAGGAACGGTTGGAGGGACTTCGAGGACCTCTTCGTCCTCTAATTCGTGCTCGTCCTCGGTGTCGTCGGTGTCGGACAATAGCGACGGTCCGAGATGCTGGAAGCCCGGGTAGTTCGGATTGACGATGCCACGGCAGCCCTGGGGCAGGTTGCCGTCCTCCGAGTACTCCGACCAGTCGGAGCCTGTTAACTCCTGCGACGGGTCTTCTTCGTAGTAACCTGTGATCGGTGCATTTAAAGAAAATTATGTTTATTATAAGTGATAGGAACTTCAACTAGTTAACATAAAAGCATACAAAAACATTAAAAAAGACTTGAAAAAACAGCTTTAAAGAATTTAAAAAAGAATTTTCATACAGAGCTGTTAAAAATGCTTTTTTACACTTCTTTTTGTATTGTAGCGTTTAATTTAAAATTTGAAATGTTAGCCACTGGAAAAAAAAACCAATAATAGCTTTTATATTATCAATTACAATAATATGACTAAAGCTTCTCATAACAAAAATTTAATCGATTGCTCAGTTACTATGAATAAAGCTCCAGGTGAGGAGACACAAGTAGTGAACGCTGATAGGTCAGACACGCGCTGGTTGCCCTCATATCTATAATATATCTCACCTTCGAAATCAGCCAAGCTCTCGGTCGAGCTGCTCTGATAAATGGTATTGTCGAGATTGTTGTTGATGTTGTGTTCGAGGATTTTGTTGTTGCGTGTGATCGCGAAGGACGAGTAGGTGCTTGTGTCCTGTCCGATGCGAAAATCTTGGTTCTCCTGATCCAACGTCAGGGAGTCCACTTTTTCATTGATTATCAACTCGGACGAGCTTCTTTGTAGACTGAACGCACGTATTATACATTGTTTAGTTATATTTATAGAAATTCTTTTACGACCGTTCATTGGTGTGTTCAGTACTGATGCGGTTTATTTTTTTGAGGTCTGACATTTTTATTACTCGACAGGGGAATAAGTCATCTTCGTCAATTATTTACGCGATCTTTTATGCATGTAATAGGACGTATATGTATACACAAGTTCATCAAAGAGAGCGAAAACGTTTCCGCGTGAGCTACTTTTGCAAGGCTCGTATTGATTGTTTGTTCTCGGAGAAAATAAAAGTGCTCTATCAAGTACTATATTCACGAAACTTGATACGCTATATCTCTATACTTGTTAACTGTATTATAAATTTATTTAAATCATATATATCATTTCGTCTACTGCATAAATCACTACAATACAAATCAGTTTAGTTGTGCTTCTAACGCGTCTGAAATTGATTTTTACAACTGTACATTGAATTAAACGACCGCTGATAAATGGCACCTGCAGCGCAATAGCTGTATTGGAATCGAAGCTCTCGTGTCGACGTTGTACAATATCATATATTTCATCCTTTCAACGACACGCGCGTGTGTATTCGAGGCCGCACGACGGCTGTTTGCATTCATTTGGCCGGCCATTGTCCTATTTCAGCGCGCCTCTTCTCCTTTTGTAGCGATATTAGGAACAGGAAAGAAGCTCTCTTTGCGCGCATCGATCGGATCTCAAAATCGGGACGCACGAGATGGCTTATTTTGTGCTTTCGAGATGCGAAAGGGTTTATTGCTCCCTTTATACGTACATATTTTTGTTGACTGATGTACTTTGAACTTGTTATCCGTACCCCGCCGGAAATGAGTAAATATGCAAATAAGAGCAAGTACAATAAATAAAAGCTCTCTATGCGTACACTTCGGATTTGACCGGTCGAATACTTAGCTTCCTATGGTGAGCGCAGCTCTCGAATTAACGTCAATTCCGGACAATTATAGCTATGCACGACGTGACTCACGTCCAATGAATCCCGGGGGAATCTCAAAAAGCTCGCACATACACAAACAAAAGCTCTCTCGCAGCAATAACATAACGGGGCTCGCTTCGCCGAACACACCCAATAAACGGCAAACGGCGAAGTACGTTATATATAGAAGTCAGTGAAAGCTCGACTTACTTATTGTTCTGCAGTCCAATATGCATCGGCGGCATGGAGTTGCAGACGGTCTCGTTGAACCGCATAGTTGGGCTCCTGAAAAGCACGAGTTACAGCGACTCTATTCACACGTACACCTACCACCAGCATCTTCACCACCGCCACACTACTGTCTACCACCGGCTTCATCTGTCTTTTCTCGCGTGTATATCACCTCAGCTCTCGTTCATTATCTTTCCTCTCCTCAAGAGAGAGGGAGAGAGAGAGAGAGAGAGAAGAGGGTGAAAGAAGGCGTAGGAGAAGAAAAAAAATTCGCTTGTCTAGGCGATTTTTTGCAAAGCTCTCGCGGAGCGCGAGCACTCTCAAGCCGCGCGCGGAGCTTTTGACCCGCCGTCGCCGACTGCGCCGCAAGAGAGAAAGCTGCCCCGCCGACGAATCGATAAGCAGTGCCGAGAGACTACTAGTGCCACTGCGCGACATGTATATACGAACATACATACGTATACGTGTATGTAGACTGAGGTGTGTACGATATACATGTAGGTATGTACGTAGGTGTAGGCTACTGCACTCTTAACCGCGTTAGCCGGACAAGAGAACGAGGAAGAGCAGAGAGAAAGAGGCTATATGTGTATGTATATATATATATATATATATATATATATATACATACACATATATATATATGTGTGCTTGTGTGTGCTGCACGAGGGCTTTTTATTAATGAGAGACTAGCCGGCGGCGTTGAAGCGCGACGTTGAGGGGATTATTATTATCGGCCGCGGAGGCGGCAGGATGGTGAGGATATTTGCGACGATCAATCGTCGAGTTTACTCAGATTAATCGTGCAGGTAAGGTGACTGTCAACTTTCAAGGGTTACCCTATACAGATTTTTTTCTTTTTTTTTTTTATACGATTGTGATTATATCGATTGTAATTTCAGTCTATTAATACGCGCTCGAGAATTATACATAGCGACGGAGGAAGAAGGTGTACCGCTAGGATTTAACGGGTTAACGTCCTGCGCGCGGCGGTAGCCTCGAGTTGAAATTCATTTTTAATTAGTCATCTGAATTTCAAATGAGACGCACTCCGTGGCTCGTTATCTATCTCGATTGTTTTTATTAAATCCGCTACGTTTATATCCTCGTTATCACGCGTTTCGCGTCCGACCTTACCGTCTGTTATCCCTGAAAGCGATCGAATGTAATTTTGATGAAAAAGAGAGCTTCTATTTCAAGGGTGTAATTCGAAAAATCCGCTCAAAGCTCTGACAGGGCGAAAAACAAAAGCTCCAATCCATTAAAGCCCGCTATACAAAAAGCCCGCGTCAATAAATATACCCCGAAATCGAAAAAGCTCCGGGCCGACAATAGCCACTACTGCGAACAAAACAGGCTCGTGTGTCGGCAAAACAATCAGCCGATCACCCCTGCTAATTTTCGCACGAGTTATATGCGGATGCGAAATAGAAGTCTAAAAGTAAAGTGTTTATAAGTGGAATAATCGAAGTATACGCATAAAATTAATTAAGAAATTTCAAGAAATCTCGAGAGCAGTGTACGGTCATTCAACGGTTTCTTGACGGGGCGCGCGCAGTAGCATCAGCTTACATCACCGACTCATATCGATCGGCGCCGAGCCAGAGAGAAAGAGAGAGAGAGAGACTATAGGGGATGCGATGCCCGGCTCCGCCGGCAGCATTTTTCTACGCCACCCCCTTGCGGCCTTCTCTCTCTCTCTCTCTCTCTCTCTCTCTCTCTCTCTCTCTCTCTCTCTCTGTTTGAGTTATGCAGCCTCTCGTCCTTGCAAGACTTTTCCGAAGCTTCTCTACGAGCTTGCGAGTCGAGATATGGAAGAGGAACGACGAAGAGCTTGCGGTCTGATGACGGAAGGATTTAATTTTAGGCGCGGAGAGCTTTGATTATTTTTTCGGTTTCGCGAGAATTATCAACAGAGACAGAGAACGAGAGAGAGAGAGAGAGAGAGAGAGAGAGAGAGAGAGAGAGACTTCTCGTTGGCAACCGCGTTTCCGCTGAGAGTTGTGAATTTTTTAAAGCACAGATCGATACTCGAAAAAAGGATAAGGCCGCGTGTCGTCATCCCGATCGAATTAGCTGTAGACTCGATATTTGTACCGCTGAATAACACGCAGAGGAGAGTCGCTATTGTGCGGATGCTAGTAGGGAGAGTGCAGTAGTAGATATCCCGAGACGTTCTTCGATATCCCGAATAACGTGGAAGGCTCACTCAATTAATCAATCTCGGCTCAAACGTCGCACGTAGACATTGTACACAAAGTGTATATCTACTACCCCCACGCACACACCTGCGCACACTCGATCTCACACACTACCTACATTACCGAAATTCCCACACACTGACTATATATACTTTCGTAAGCCCGACCTACTGTACACCTGTTCCGCGCATTTTCTTTTATTTTTCGTCCATAATAGACTCGTATCGATTCTATCCTCGAAATGACGTGACTCGGACGTGACGAATCTTCGCGCGAGCCAAGAGCGGACATGTTAATTTTCATGCAGAATCCGCGCCCGAGAGAATATTCAACATTTTCGTGTACGATGTTGCACACCAAATTTTTTCTCTCTAATACAACATCTCTCTCGCACTGGCTATACAGTATGTACATATACTCACGGTGAACAAGTGCGGGGACCGACGATGGAGACTCGGGGCTGGGCCGCCTCCTGGGGAATAGCCCGAGAATATAAATAATATTCTCGCGGCGACTAACGCGACTACGTTGAGAGTATAGAGAACGACGTGGAGGACTACTGACTTGGCTGCTGCTGCTGCTGCCACCCCCTGATACGCTTTTTCGCTTCTATGCGCGAAAGCGCGCATGCGTTACGGGGGTGCGAGCTTCGCGTAGCGGCGCGAGGTTCCCCTTTTTACGTGCGCGAACGCGGAGACTGCGTCTGGGTGTTTTTATTATAGGGGAAAAGTCAGCATCGCGCGCGCATCGTTCGGATTTCGAGCTTTGTTGCGGGGATAGAGACATGCTGCTCTCGAGGTCGAGGTTTTCGTTAGAAGGATTGATTTTTTCTTATAGCGATCGGGAAGGCTGATGGGGTAATCGATTGTATCGTAATTGATTTGATTTAGCGGTGTGCGTAACTGTAGGATTTATAATAAAGAAGTTTTAACATGGGTAAATGCTAATTTTATGAAGCGCAAACTTAATTCTACTCACCGGCTCGCGTGTCTGTTTTACGACCACGAGTGAATACGTCTATTATACGCTCTGCATACATCATCGCGGAGTGCACTTCGCGCCTGGCTTTGTATTTTTTTTTTTTTTTTTTTTTTTTTTTCCGGGAGTGATCGAAGCCTCGATGTACAGAGCACACGCGATTTGTACCGGTACACGCATACTTATATATACGTACGAAGGCTTCCTTTGTGCTGGAAGAAAATAAAGGATCTAAAATGAGCCATCCATTATTTGCGTTTTAATTAGCACACGTGCTGCGAACGGTGAACATCTGAAAACGGCTATTTTTAATTTGCGCTCCGTGGACCTTTTTATTGAACAGACCCACTTGGACTGCGTAGATGGAATATTTTAAATTGAATATCGAGGAAACGGTAGATGGATAAATTATCAAGTCGTCGAATGTACGATCAATATTTTTATTCATGATTGATTAAGAGTTACTGTTATATTCTATCGATATTCCATTAACAATTAAAAATTGATAAGATAAAACTTATTTTAAATTCAGGCGTTAAATAAAAATATACACCTCTTAGAAAATTAAAAAAATATGCAGCGTTTACAACATAAAGATCAATAGTGAGAGTTAACCAAACCTAACTTTGTGATTTAAAAATAAAATTACACATCCTCGTGATTGCGTTGTAAAATTTCGCTTAAAAAATTGCATACTAGAAAACCGCGTAATCGTCTAGCTTATCAAAATTGCATAGGAAATCCGTTGCTTTTCTTGAATATCAGTCATTTGTGATTGTATAACATTATAAATGTAAGATTTATTACAAATACTGAGTTTGGCGTTATTATTACGCTAGTCATGTTTTGTAAATTTGATCAAAAACCTGCCGTGTTAGCATTGAATTGCAGGGAATACTCGATTTAATCTAATATATTGTGCGTTTTGATTGACAAACGCTTACCAGCTTTTTAAAAAAGTGCTCTTTTTGATGCGCCGCTATGATTCTCACTCTAAATCTTAGCAAATCTGTTAAATGGTAATAATAACGATAAAAAGCGCATTAAGTAACGATTCTTTGTACCGCGTTAAAGAAGTCACAATTATTTTAAAAATATACTTTAAAAAGAACATAGCCTAGAGATGTAAATAATACTCATTTTTGGATTAGATCAAATATTTGATTATATTAATAGTTTGCTTGTCTGATTACGAGTATATATTTTTTATTTAATATCTAACCTCTACTTGCGAGGCCAAGGATCTCTACTTTTGTATATTCTGTAATGGAAAAACGTTATTCCTCAAATTACACTAATCGATGTCGTTTTTCTTCAACCAGTATAAATGTTACATCTAATAACGCCTGCAGACTATATATATCCAATAAAAACAATTAAACTTACTTCATAAATTATTCTCAACACGCAAACGCATTGTTTGTTGATAAAATTAGTCTAAACAAGTCATTATGCACTTCCGTACTTGCAACCATTAGTTGAAATTCTTCTAGTTATCTTATTATATCACATTGGGACACACAATACGGCGTGTCCTTATTGAAAATAAAAATTCCTAAACATTGGTCCTAGATAATCAACCCATAAATTGATAACTTGCAGATACAGGTTGTGGATGTCTGGATGGTATATGCGAAATACTTCGAATGTGACAAGTGCGACACATTAGCCTACCGTCTAGTGGATAGCATCGTTTGTCCGGCTCATCTGTCAGTTGCATACCGCATTCCTCGCATACGTAACAGTCAACATGGAAATCCTTATCCATGGACACTACGCGTACTGTCTCTTCAGTGCCCTAAAAAATAATGATGAATGCAAAGTTAATATAATGCTGCCAATTTTTTTCATACTGAAAGTCGTGGTTATTGTATATCAAAGAAATAACCTCAGCTTTCGGAAAATGAAAAATACAAGCCACGTTAAAAACGAAATAAGAATAAACAAAAAATAATATAATTGTAGGATTAAAATTAGGGGAAACAGAAAAGAAAAGTAAAGAAAATAAACACAAAAAAACCAACGCACTTCGATATCGTTTACCTCAACGGGTGTAATTCCTTTACCACATGAGGCGCATTTCGGTGCAAACATTCTGTGATAGTCATTAACACAGTAAATTTTATTATCTATATCGACAGTAAATGGAACACCGTCTAAGCATTCGTTGCACACGCAACATCTAAAGCACCCAGGATGGTATGATTTTCCCATAGCTTGTAAAATCTGTTGGCAAGAATGACATAACGCATTATTAAAGTGAATTTGTTGAGAACAATGACTTTGTACGATATCTTACCATTTCCATAATGAGATGACCACATATAGCACATTTTTCAGCAGTTTGTTGGAATCCTGAGTACTGCGAAAGAAAAGAGTGGAAATCAATTTTTTTTCTATCGTAAAAGCAAGATAATTTTGAATTGTTTACTCACGAGATAATCTTCTTCGCAATAAACTCGACCGTCGACGTTGTAGAAGGCTTTGCCACGAAGAGCTCTACCACACGAGCAGCATATGAAGCAGTTCGTGTGATACAGATTGCCCATCGCCTGGCAGGCTTGTCCCGCACCTGTTACTTTCTCGCGACATGTGTGACAAATGCCTGCAAATAATAAGGGAGCTAATTGAGAATCTCTTTGTTTTCGAAACGTATTTAACAATATACAAATTGGCAGTCAGCTTCCGAACAATGTTCTCTATAAACGCAAATTTGCATAGAAAGTTGGTAAGACGTAATGAAAGACTCGTTTGGAGATAATAATGATCGTGAGAGACTGGCATGACGTGTAATGCATTCGTGCCAATGACTCGACTAGCCGTGTTACTGTTTCACTGGATCTGCAATGCGTGTCTGAACAACCAAACTAGAATCCGCCAACAAGTCAGACGGGTCTGTCTACAGAAAGATTAGTTACTACTGCATCGTAGCAGGTCTGTGAGTGTACGGAGGAGCATGTGTTAACACGACCATGTTTCGGTGAGAATAGCATGCGATGAAAATGCAAGTAACGCAAGACACACGTTTTTGCTTGACACGAGCGTATGTTCTTTGTTTGCTCGTTAAAATTGCTTCCCTGTCTATTTCGACTACAGCCAATTAAATATAAAATAAAAGAAACAGTACTATTGCTTACCGAAATATTCACCCTCTTCCTCTTGTTTCTCCATCTCCTCCTCGAGTTGCCTTGTTAATTCTTCGATCTTTCGTTCTGCTTCAGTCGGTCCCTGCAAATCATAAATTTAATAACATTAGTATTTTTCCTAAAATTACGTCGTAAAATTATCGTAGACAAAATTACCGAAGGTCTGGGCGGTGTAACATTGTATGGCAGCAGTCCCTTTCCAAGAGTCGGCTTGATAGGCGGATTGACTCTCAGTTCCGAATCCAGTTCAACGTGCTTCTGCAACATCGGCACACCGTCGTTCAACACCACAGGCCCGGCAACTCCGCTGGTCACCCCCGGAGGCAGACTCGTTATTCTCGGACCCTGTATACCCGATGTAGATGGTGCCTCGGCTCCGCCACTCGTAGCCGCACTCGTCACTGCAGGTTGTACCTGTCCCCTCATAGGATTCTCGGAGTTGGCTTCGCGCTTTGGCGAATGAAGTACTGCCTCTTGGCTGTTGGATATTTGAGCCATTTGAGGATAGCTGATTTTTGGAGACTGAGGAGCCGCTGGTTGGGGATAATTCGAAGCGTACTGCGGTGCTGGGGCTTTTCGGATTTGCTCGTTATGGGCAGAGTCATGGCTCAAATTTCGCTCGCTGGACGGACTGGAGGAATAACTTCGCTCGTTCGGATGAACGGATACATAGTGGTTGGAGACTCTCGGTTCAGGCTCTGGATGACTCTCCGAGTGTTGCGACTGGCAGTTTCGATCGTTTTGTTGGCTGATGCGGTTCGGAGAATAGCAATGTGCGTTTCTTTAAAGTAAAATTTAAATTAGTTACTATCTTGTTGATTATAATAATATTATTTTAAGGATTAAAAGATTACCTGCTGAGAGAATCTCCAGATCTTGGTGGGTTATATGCGGGTGAGTTTCGCGATTGAACGTCGTTGTAGTAGGTAGGATTTACAGTATTGGATCCCATGGAAGCTTGGTCGATGTACTGCTTAGTTGTTGAGACGGTATCTTGTCGGTAGTGATGATGCTGAGTGGGCCCGTCAATTGTGGCACCGCGGTAGTGCTGATATTGAGGTTCTGGAGTGTAACGAGCGGACGATGCCTCGTTATGATAAGACAAATTCGTCCTTGGAACGTATTGCTGCTGTTGTGAAGGTTGCTGTTGCTGTTGCTGCGAATGATGTTGTTGATGGGATTGCTGTTGCTGTGAATGATGCTGTTGATGAGATTGCTGTTGCTGTTGCTGTAAATGATGCTGTTGATGGGATTGCTGCTGCTGTTGTTGCTCATATGCAAAGTTCTTTGCCTGTTGAAGTTCTGAAGGTGGTACATAAGTACTCTTATTGTTTTGCTGCTCCAAAGAATTAGAAAGGTACTTGTTGCATAAATTGGGATCGTAGGATCTTTGGAATATGTTGTCATAGTTCTGACCACGATCAAACTTTTGTGGAACGTATGAAGTAGCTTTTTGTCCTTGCGGAGGAACTTTTCCGGTCATCACAACGTAGTCTCCACCATTTATATTCATGGAGTTGTAGTAGTTAGCTGGAACTTGAGGTTGAGGCCTAGTCTTGTTTTTATTTGTTTCGGAGTAATGAACATCTTGTATGTTTTCATAAACAGGTGGTGCTTCATATGGTGGTAGTTCTTTGGCTGGTGAAGCTGCCTGGTATCGACTGCTAGTTGGCACCTGGGGTTGTGCTTTCTTCAAATGTCCCATGCCTCCATCAGAAGGCCCCATGCAAAGTTGCTAAAAGCAAAACATACAAAATTGAATTCTAAATGCATCATAGAGTTTTAAAAATAACATGAAATTGTAGGTGAGTGTTCCACAAAAGTTCTTTATGCAAGTGATATAAATAGCTTGAATTCAATGCAGTACAAGAAATGAGGTGTCCTAAATTTTGCTTCAATCAATACTTTGAATTACAAAAGCAGGAATCTAGAATTTATTAACGAATTACTTTTTTATAATAATAATTTTGTTATGTTTCACTGTCTAACAGGTGAAATAATTTTACAAGACAATAAATTTCACCAGGTGTAGATCTATTTTCAGTTGACATTGACATACATCCAGGTTATGTCAATTTATTTTTATGCTCATTTTTAACAGTGCATTGTAGTAAAGCATCATACAAATTTTCTTTAATAGCATAGAGAGTCATTGTTTGTACAAATAAGCTTTAAAAAATAGTTTTATCTTTTCCTGCAACTAATTTGGCAATTTTTACTGTACTAAAAAAACCAAGATAAATCTTCAAGATAAAATTACTCAAAGCACCAACCTTGAATCCTCCATCAAACTGTTCACTAGCAATCGATGTCCTTGGACTGTCTCTTGAGCTTCTTCTGGAGTCCACCGGATGATAGTACGGTGGATAAGTAGTCTGTCCATGCTGAGGATAGTACTCTATGTTCTCATAAACCGGCGACTGTTTTTTATCTTGTCCATGCAAATGCTGATGATGCTCATCTATCTGCTCCACAGGTTTTGGAGTAGCAAATCTGGACGATGCTATGATGTTCTCCCTTTCGTAGATCTTGTACTCGGTGTTGGGCAGACCAGCCCTGTGGTTGTCTGGCTGTATGAAGCTCTCGATGGCCCCGACAGATCTGGGCACGGGCATCTGGGGCTCAGGCCTGGAGCCAGATATCCGTCCACTGTTGTCATCTTCGAAGCGAAGGTAGCTCAACTTCTGTATGAGCGAGCTGTCCGCCGAGTCACACATTGGCAGACTCTAAAAATACCTATGAGGTGTATTCACTGGAGGAGAGAGAGAGAGAGAAGGAGAAAGCAACTAAGTATCAGCACACTGACATTGTCTGAGCAGCCAGCACTCTGGACCATGAATCATCACTGTGGTCTCAAGAGCCTTTATGCAAATGAAGTCAGCTCTACAGTTCACTTTCGAAAATTGATGTACCACAAAAAATCCAGCCGAAAAAAGTGACTCGACTCTTGTATAAAAAAACACAGAAATCACAGAGCACAGCGTCCCTTCTGCAGCGGTTTTCCAAAGCTATACCGGGAAAACGACCACCTGCGGTGAGAGGGAAAAAATCTCTCGCGTGTGAGCACGACGCGCTGACTGGAAGCGAGAGACCGACGGCACTGCACTGCACTCTTTTATTGTTTGTCGTCTTGCGTCTGCAGGTCTGCACTCCCCCGCTCACGCAGATGCGTATCTACGAGGGACTCGAGGTAGGTATATAAAAGCACTGAGTATATATGTATATGAAGCTATACTGCTGCTGGATGATGCACATTGGAGCCACGGAGGACGTGTCTCTGTCTGTCGTCGTTCCTCCCGTGGTGTGCGCAAGGAAGTGCTCGCGCTCGGGCGTCTTCGGGACTTTTCGTGTCAGTAGGCTATGCAACAGCTGAGGTTACACTCACGTCCCCCCTACTCCCCTCCCTATTATTTCCTATATCATGCGAATGTCCCTGTCTTTATAATCTTGAACACTTCGATCGACCCGCCACCTACCGAAAAACCTTTTTTTGTGAGGTAAATCTTAGCCGTATTGGGTACTATTTTACTGTCTTTTTGCGATGAATAATGGAATTATGCACGCAACATGTGCAACTATAGGTATACTATTATAGTGTTAAGTATGCTTCTGGGCTTTTCGAAGACGACGTCGTGAGGTTAGGTTGAGTTGATGGCATTGAATATAAGGGAAACATCGGAGAGAGGAGTCATCGAAGCCAAAGGATACGTTTAGAGACGGAGCGCGAAGCTGACCTGTAACCTGTAAGGGCTGTAAGTATATAATTATCCGGACTCTTCGATGTCTTATCTTATGTATTATTTATGTCTGAGTATACTCTACAGCTACACTACGGTACACGCGATTCATCATTCAACTGATTCATATGTTTATATATTTACGAGAACGTGTGTTGGCAACACTGCTTTATTTACCAATAGCCGGCCGATTGGCTTTTTGAAATCTGACACTTGCTTAAAAACTTTGCTTATTATAAGTACTTGATATAATACGTAATTATTATACTATAAGGTGTAAGGAAAATTTATGTGATGGCATGGGTTTATCTTTTTGAATTATGATAAATTGAAAAATGCTAGTTTATTGAGAGGGATACTTATATATTATATGTGTGAAAATGTAGTGTCAGATATTGATAATACGAGATATAAAACGTCTTTTTTTTTCAAGCAGGCAGTGTATAGTTCGCGAAGTCCCAGAAGTCGCACTTTTTCATCTCAAAAGATACCATTTTCGGTCACATTTCCGCATATTTATAATATCTTACGTTTGACAATGTTATATGCGAACTTTTATGATCGAATAAATTTAAAATCTCATTAACTGTCTATTATGATTAACACTCGACCGATAGAGCTATGTATTTTGTGACCCTGAAAAGTGAGGTGGAAATAGCATATTTTTTGTTTGTCAGGGGGGGGGGGGGAGTGAATTGTTTTCCAATTTGTTTTCATGATGAATCATCAAGTACAACAAAACTCATCAAACTCGCTAAAAAGTCAAAAAGTGACTTCGGTCTCCATCACTACTGTCTGTGGAATGAAATACTGATAACACACTACAAATTAATTGTAGATGTAGATGATATCTCTCGAAAGTCTCGGGTAACCTGCACTGACCTAGCAAATTTTTTTCGAGGATGCGTTTATTATATAATACAGTCCGAACGATGCTAAAGCTTCGACAAAATCTTCTCGCTCAAGCGGGACTCATGAGTAAATCTGCGAAAATATGTTATTGGTATATTGATGATAAGTAATCGTGTACAACGTCAGCCTTTTTCCATCAAACAGCAGTACTTTATTACAGTCACATTTTGAAAAATTTGCATCTGCATCTTCACATTTATAGGTTTACACTCAATATGTACTACCTTATATGCACTCACACCAAAAATAAACAAGTTAAATTTTTAGGCAAATTTCAGTGACTGGCAGACAAAATGATCCAAGACCACTTTTCTGCTTCGTGTAATGCCGCAAAAGTATCGAGAGTTATGTCGTTATGTCGGAAACTCTAGACTTGTCTAAACTGATGAGTTTTTCAATAAATTGGGCCGTCGACGCGGAATATCTCTGCGTGTATAGACATGGGAATTCGAGGAAGCGTCGGTTTCGCTTCAACTGAGTTAGCGCTTCCATATGCAATTGGGATACCTCCCTCAGCTGAGACCTTTTGTTGACCAACGCGTCGAGGACCGTCACGTCACCCTCCACGCGATTCCGCACCTCTCCGTCATTCCTCAATTCTGGTCGATCTGAAAAACGAGCCTGGGTAGCGCGTGGACGAGATTTGAATTTGTTTACTTAACCAGGGAGAGACGAACCGGGGCTGAATAGAAGTAAACTGGCACTGTAGAGCGCAAGCTCGGTATCGCTGAGCTACGCTATAAGGTCTTTCGGGCCGGAGGCAATTGCCTTAAGGCTTTCGAAATCCTTCGCCTCTCTTATATGGGAGTGACAGCATCGGTACAGCAGTCCGAACTCTACTCGAAATTCCTACAGTGTCGTAATATTATACTGTAGAATCGTTCCGAGTCCGCTGTTTGGGGTCAACGGACGATAAGTGCGTTTTCTTTCTGTATTTACATGCTTCAAAAGTCATTGCTTACGTTTGATAATGCTATACAAACTTTTGAGATCTAATGAAATCTCGTGATCCATCTTATTATTTTACACTTATAATCAACACAGCTATTTTGCTTCCTCCTAGAGGAAGCTTTGTAATAGTAAAATTTTCAGTTTCGCTAAAACTTCATAGAAACATATTTTTAGATGTTAGAAGTTCGAATTACGCGTTTTTAGGAAATGTCCGCATGGATGTGTGTGTGTGTGTGTGTGTGTGTGCCGTGATATTTCTGAAACTACTCCGACAATATCAATCAAATTTAACATGCATATCTATTTTTAGATTCTGAATTCGGGAAAAACATTTATTTTTTTATTTTTTCAATTACTTTTTTTATGGCCATTTTTTGATTTTCGAAAAACATTATTTTCGTTTTTTTCAATCATTCCATTGTTACAAACAATTCAGTAAAATGCATTTGAAAGATAATAAAATTACCTACAGGTTCCCGTTTGGTTCTCGGGATTGACCGCTCCGTTCGGCAGATAAAATGAAAAAGGTGATTTAAAAAAAAAATCATATCTCTGAAACTAAAGATCATAACCTCACGAAAAAAAATATGTTGATGGGTTACGTGTCAAACTATATTCCGTTATAATTTCAAGTGATTTGACTACTTATTTTTTCAGTAATAAATCGAAAACTGAAAAAAATGAGTTTTTTTGAGTCTCGATTACAGGCGTAAAAAGGCCTTATTGCACTTGCGATTTCGGGAAAAGGTAGATATTTTATATGTTTTGGCTAAGTTCATTGCGCAGCTTTAAAACCCCTATGGTTCTTAAGATATCGAGGTTTGAATTTTTTTTTTAAATTTTTTGATTTCTTATATCTCTAAAACAATGTAGTCAAATGCTTCAAAATTTTATTTGGTGATTCACCATAAACGAAGATATCTGCTGTTTTCATTCATCAAAATTTCAAACGATTTCGTTGAGCAGTTCTTAAGTAAAGAGCTGAAATGTAAATACCTATTTTTCTAAAAACTTTGGCTTCTATAGCAAAATAATTAAACTTATAAATAATTAAAATAGCATTCACATACTGTATTATGAAACAATATTTTAATTATCGGAACAATACATTTCGTTGGAGGAAGCTACGTGCCAATGAATTGGCAGCGATTTTTACCCCTCAATAGCGGGGTTCTTGGAAATTTCACGATGAAGAGTATAAACATTAACGCATTTCTTTTGTTTTTTCATACTAACCCCGAAACGTAGACAAAATGAATAATTATATTTCGTAATTTATAGAGAACGGAAGCTTATAAGCTCGCTTTCACGCAAAAAAGTATATCATCAACAATAACATGTATAATATTCAGCGTCATCGGTGCACCAGTTGATTTAAAAGTTGGGATGCAAAGTATTTTTCTCGCTTATTGTATATATCCATATCTATTAATACTCATGAGGGCCCGTATAACCCACCTTCAGCGGTGCGAGGGTAAAATGTACGTTAATGTGAAAATGTACGTTACTGGTATATTGATAATGAATAATCGGGTACAACGTCAGCCTTTTTCAAAACAGTAATCTTTATTATAGTCGCATTTCAGAAGTTATAATACATACCCATGCTCTGTACCTCCTCACCATAAATAATAAAGTTCGATATTGCCTGAGGCAACATTTATATTTAATGTAAGAAAACTTGTATGTAAGATCGCGAAAAACGATATGGGCGCGATAAGGTACAAGTCAATTCACATGTGAAAATCGAACTTATGAACTTATGTATTTTAGGTGTATCTTTAGCTTTATGGTAATGTTTCAGCAACAGTTCTTGTCAGTTTTACATGAAAAGGGCATATTCGAAGATACGAAATTCAGTTATCGTGATTTTCGCGAAAAGTAAACTTTTGGCTGACAGTCGTTGAATTTCTGAGGCTCTTAAAATCCACAATTTACTTGATTTTTTCATAAACTTTTGCTTTGATGCCCAAAGTATTTTTAATAGAGCACAAACATACAGTACATATAACCTATCTAAAGATGCTCTATCTACTATTAGAGGCTGGAACACATAAAATCATCATCAATAATACCTGCATATACTGGATGCATCTTTTCTATGTCCTCTGTTAGTCAGTAGCTCCTACAGAAAGCATACTCGGCGATTTTTTTTTTTTTTTTTTTTTTCAGTAAAAATTCGATTAAACCAGTATGTATAATCAATCATCAATCTAATAATATGCTCTGCACTATACTAGCCAGCCGCGGCTCGATGAGCAGTTGGATTTGCCATCAGTTCTCTATAATAATAGGTACTGAACAATTCACGGTAGAGTGGCGGCAAGATTCGCTCGACGGACTCGCTGAGCTTGGCTAACGCATTTCTGTGCATGAGGGATACTTCCTTTAGCTGTGGGATCTTGGCCATCAGCGCGTCGACGACTGCAGTCGCATTATCCGCTCCCCGACTGCGGTCAAGCTCTGAACGCAGCGCTCGCAGCACCGCGTCATAGATCCTTCGCACCTTTTGTTGATCCGTCAGTGCTCGTAGATCTGAAAAGCGAGCCTCGGTCTTAGCACGTGGGCGAAATTAAAATTTGTTCATTTAACCAGGGAGACACCAACCGGGGTTGATAAGTACAACGGCACTGTAGAGCGCGAGCTCGGTCTCGGTGAGCTTGAGCTCGGCGATGCTCTTGGCTAGCTCGAAGAGGTGGACGACGAACTGCAGCTCTTCCGGGTCCTGTGTGACAAACGCGTCCCGCGGCAGCATCGACTCCCTGTAGAGGACGCAGCCCGTCTGCAGATCGTAGTACCTGCTCATGCGCAGCACTGCCAACTCGAAGGAACCTGTGAAATTGTCGTCGTAGCATTAGAGAATCGGTAAAGTGAATCGGTAAAGTGAATCGGTAAAGCGAGTATGGTGCAGAAACTCACTGGCTTTGAGAAGAACGACCTGATCATCTTGGATGAGCTGCATGAAGCCCGGGACCATCTTGGCGAACGCGATGATCATCCGTATGACGGCTATGAGGTTTTTCGCGCAGTCCAGCCAGAGCTGCTCCTGGGGCATGTCCTTGTAGAATAAGAGAATTTTTGCGAGATCCTGAGCCGCAGCCTTCCGGAACGATTCCTGGATCGTCTTGATCGGCATCAGACACGTCCTGGTGAAAGCGTCGGATATCGCCCTCGACAGTACTTCGATGACTTCTGCGGAATCTGCAAGTTCAACGAATAAAGGACTTTAGAATTTGTAGCTTTGACAGCTAGACATAGGTACAAGTAGTCACGACTTTTTTTTCTAAATTTCGCTAACGATTGCTTTATCGAATACATCGAAATGATAATGAATATATGAAGATTTTTACGATATATAAGTGAGCGCAAAATATGAATTATCGCACACGAAGCAAATACTATTGTTCTATATATGTGTACGAAAATTGGCTTTACACTCGTGTGATTCGCTTTACTCGGGCGAAAAATCTTCTACTCTTGTTGTAGAATCAACTTTATTCAAATATACTAATACAGCAGTTACTTGATGATATCGTATGTCGCTCCCTAAAAAGAGTAGCACATTTTAATTCTTGCCGCGAAGACTATAATTATTATTTGCAGTATGATACAAATGTATAATTTAATAATTTTTGCGTTAGTTGGCTCTTTGCACGTTAATGTTATTATGTATACCCTTTCGGCGTTATAT
This sequence comes from Pteromalus puparum, assembly GCA_012977825.3. Lineage (NCBI taxonomy): Eukaryota > Metazoa > Arthropoda > Insecta > Hymenoptera > Pteromalidae > Pteromalus > Pteromalus puparum. Next base: position 15,799,789 of record CM053169.1, read on the forward strand.
TAATGTTCCGAATATCTTGTAGAACAAGCAAAAACAATTCTTGGATATGTAGCGTCTAGTTTTTTTTTTTCAATCCATCTTGACGCGCTAACAGAATGTTTTTCACGGATTTCCTCATATAATTCTCTGACATCTACGCGCTGTGCCGCTTCTGCTGCCTCTATATCTATATACGCGTGCGGCTTTCTTTCTCTCCGCAGCTGAGAGGAGCGGTGCTAGTGCACGCGCACTGGTGCATCCGTAAATATATATGTATTATAGTGTCAATTGTCTATAGTGTATGCATGTAGATTAGAATAACTCATGAAGCAAACGACTGAGCGATGGTTTAATAACTAAGACAGCACCCAATCTATACACGTATACACACACAGATAGAAAGAAAGAGTCTTGAATTCATACACTCGGGGCATACACCTATATGTAAATGTATACTAGGATATAGGTACACTGTTGAATCCAAGTTGGAGATTTTTCTCAAAGTTTATTGGCTAAAATTATTACCATCACCAGAGATGCCCTCCATCTCGCACGGATGATTTCTTGTGCCCTGCGAATCGATACTCGCGAAGAACTGCCGCGATTTGAATGGAAACTAACGTCGGGAACTGCTACTGTTGAGACTCGCTTTACGGTTCTAATAATCCAACTGAGCGAGGGCCGACGTCACGCCGACGCCAACCGCTACGGTTTTCCAAGCCCACTCGGCTTTCCAAAATTCCTCGTCTCTCTTCGGGTGTTTTCGACTATGGCAGGAATGACAGCATCGGTATGCAGCTGCAGTCCGAGCTGCGTTCGAAACTTCTGCAGTGCCGCGTAATCTTATTGTAAGCCCCCTGTTTAGTGGCAACGCGCGATAAGTGCGTTTTCCTTTAATGTTCATCAGCTTATGCGCTTCAAATGTTATTGATAAATAAGGCAAACAAATTAACTATAGCGATTTTCCCCCCTTTAAAAATCGACCGATTTTTTATCGCGCGCCCAGAGTTTAAATTGAAGTTCTTTTGTTTAAAAGAAAGTTTTTTGTTATTCAAAAATGTACGTAAAAATATTCGTCTCCGCATATTTATAAGCAAACAACAAACTGCATCCATGAATCATTCAAATATAATAAGAATAACATTCAAGTTATAGAAATATGGTATGAAAAGTCTTTACTAATATTCCAACATTTTGGAACTCTGTCTCTAATCAATATATTCAAACCAATTAGACATGTGAAGAATCATCCGTCCCACAACAACATCAGGCAAAGCATCATAAACAGCTTCGTTTATCACGTCCTCCCGTTCCATCATATAGTGATACAAACGTTGAGCGCGCTCGAAGGCTTGTTTCAAGTCTTCCGTATACATGGAAAACTCGCTGAAATCGTAAAGTTTGAATTCATCGGTCTTGAATTCGGGATTTCGCATAAAGTTGGCAATCTGTCGGCGGCTCTTCTTCAGGAGATCAAAAAATGTGCAGATATCGGTGAACCTCGCCTCTTTCATCTTAGAAATACACGCGCAGCAGTTTTTATAAAACGTCCACATCTCTGGATTCTGCTCGATAACCTTTTCGTCCTTCAATTCGATCGACGACTGCAGACAATCTTTCTTCAGAGCCAACGCCTTGATCATCGGCATGATGCTTGGATTTTTTATATTTTTGTTATCGATGAGAGCGAAAGGCGTCTTGCCAGCGTTATCCTCAATGAGCACATCCGCTCCAGCTGTCAAAAGAAACTTTATGCAATGCACCTTAGTTTCTTTGCAGGCTTCGTGCAACGCTGTGCGAGCTGCACTGGCAGTTTTTAGATTAACATTCGCGCCGCGTTCAAGCAAAGTTTTCGAGACTTTCGTGGTGTATAATTTTATTGGTTAGTATCTACGTAAACTGTGATGTAGAGCGGAGTTTCGCCTGTGAATTCTATAGTTGTAAGTTCACATTTGCACCTTGGTCCAAATAGAGATTCACCTGATGGAAAACAAACAACATGGCAGTGAAGTCAAAAGTTTTCATAACATTTTCAAAATTGTTATAATTAAGATATTACCGGCAGCTCATACAGTGCTGCCGCCTAATAGTTATTTGATGGACGATATACTTGAAAAACGTGAGTTTTCCGCAGAAATTCATTTTACTTGCCAAGTCTTATTGCCTTGGACGGCCAAGTGTATCGGCTTGAACTGGTCCGAGTCCCCGATGCCTTTGAGTAGTGATAGTGAGGCACCGGTGTTGAGCAAAGCGTTCATCGCGTCACAGTTAGCCACAAGGTTATGGAACATTACGTAATATAAGGCGTCTCTACCGGTTTGTTCTTTGTCAACAACATCGGCTCTATGCTTTAACAACAACAGCAACAATTCGTTCACTTAATTTGTATTCTTTGCGAACTACAAAAGACATCGGCTTCTCGCCATCTGCGTTAAGGGCATTGGCGTTGGCCCCGTGTTCGAGTAACAGTTTGACCAGTGGCACATGGCCATGTGTCAACGCGAAGTGCGGGGGAATATAGCCACGAACGTAAGGAGTTTCCAAGTCGATGTCCCCTGCCTCTACCCAGCGGATGAGTTCCTCGATCTCTTCACGATCATTGTCCTGCAGATCCATATCTTCAGATAAAAAGTGACACTCTTTGAACTGCCAATTCCTCATTGACCAGGTGACGTTGGCAAGCTATATTTGAAAAAGAGATAAGACTTTTGAAAATGCTTAGCTATGGAATTCGACGATTTCGTGGCAGTATTGACTTACAGAAATTCGTACGATGTCGGATCCCTCCGAGACTGGCTTGAACTCTGAGAATCTACGAATAAGTGTCAGTACTGTGGACTCGGGTTGACGTTTTTCTCTGCTGAAGTTGATTCACTTGACTAACGTGTCTCATCACTGTCACTGCTAGTATATAATGAAATAAGGGGGAATCCAGGTATTCTGTAAGCAGCGCTATCTGCGTACCCCGTTGTGAAACCTTTGTCTCTTCCGCACTTAAGCGCGACCGCTCTTCATGTCCAGCGGCCACAATAGTGGTTCGTGTCACTTTCATGTGGCCGCCTACACCAAAGTTTTTTTTATGTATTTTGACCCCCTGAATCCATAAAACTTGGGTGTTTTTGCCGCAGGTGGTCACATTAAAAGTTATTAACAATTTTTATAAACAAATTGCAAATTGCTGAATTTCACCCCGGGAACAAATTTTTATGTTAATTGGCACATTCTAAACAAAAAATAATCACATAAATTTTTTCGTAAAACGCTTAGTTTTCGAGATGTACGCGTTTGAAGTTCAAAAAATCGCGTTTTTTGCATATTTTGGCGGCTTATTACCTCGATCTCATTGAACATTTTTTAAATCTAAAGGGCTTACGCTGTTCGTCTAACATTGGTGCCATTGGTGCAGCGGAGTTCGCCGCAGCCGTTTTGAGTCAAAACGGAGCCTAAAGAGGATCAGAAGCCTGCGCTTAAACGACAGCTGTATGTAGCGACTCCTGGACGGCGCGTTAGACAACGTGCCCGAGAATGGGAGATGAGACGTGATTGCGGCAACGATTTCATCGAGTTTAAGCACGAAGAGGAAGTAAATGTCAACGAGGAGCCAACGCTTCCCCAGGAGATTGGCAGTACCTGAGCCCGGCCACCCTCATGCTCAGCATACCGACAACATCCCGCAACAAGTCCAAGCCCACCATATATGTATACTTAATTATATCATAGATAGTCACAAACTCGACGTGTATGAGAGTAAACATTGCAGCGTGCTCGGGACCTCTGGCTCACACCAATGGACTGCAAACTAGGCGCTGGGAAATCGTTCTAGCGACATATAGAGAGCAAGTCGACAGCGTGCGTAATCCATGGATAATCTAAGCTTGATTTCAAGTATGCCTACTTTCTACTATTAGAGTTCGACCAAGATCCTATTGATGGCTGTAATTCTAACCTCAACGACCATTTTGACTAGACACTGGACATCGACAAATTAGTATGCACATCGTAGACTACAAAACAACGGGGCGGCAAGTAAGCATTAAAATAATAATTTTGAAAAGTATAATTATCTTATTTTTTATAAACTAGTCAGAATATTCTAGCTTACCTGCACTGACAAAAATCATTTCTTACTCCAAGAAGAATTAATTTCACTATAGTTATTCAAGATCAAAATCCGCTTTGTGTTTAAATAATTCTTCTATAATTCAGAGGAATTTGCTGGATTTCTTTATACTTATGATGTTGCTCACTTCTTTGCACAAGATGATTCGGATTAGTTTTTAGATTAATTCTTCTTCGATCGTAAGAAATGTTTTTTTGCTAGTGTGCTGATTTTTAACACTTGGCATTTTTAAAACTGATTTCACTACATTCATTAGCGTATATTGATAAAAATAGAGAAAACCATTTGACAAATTTCTTTAAGGATTTCATAACTTTTTAGAGGAAAAATTATAATTATAATACTAAGATAGATTCGTTATAAAACCTACATCGAGGTTGGTGAGGATGAACACATAACTTATAGTTTTATAAAATAGTACTGTTTTATATTTATATTATAATCATTTATATCCATCCATAAATCCATTCAGCGTATAAAAGGGTGATAACGATTATCCTCGAATTAAAAATATCATAGAGCCGATTCAGAACGTTATCAAAAAATTCCATTGGGGCCGGGTACAGTGAAAATAGGGACAAACTTCAGAGCTAGCAATTTTTAGTTTGTTTGAAATTATCGGTGCAGTCTTCTAATCAGTGTTTTCAACTTGAAATTGTGGTTTTGAAATAGTCTTAAAAGATGTGACAATAAGAACCAATGAATATTATAAGCGTACTTCAAGAATATGTGTTTACGTTAATTTTATGTATATAATTGAAACAAATAATCGAACCATTTAAGTACCACGCGTCGGTAAAAGCTTATAATAACGCGAGGTACCAGACAGAATTTCAAGCCGAACAGATGCTATTTTTCTATCAATATTCAAAATAGCTCACCAGTCGTGACCTTTTTTACCAAAAATCCGTTTTTTTTTCTTATGCAACAAAATGTATATAACAATAGTTGCCTCTGTATATTTATAAACAAATAATAAACTTCATCTGTGCATCATTTAAAGTAAGAATAACATTCAAGATAAGAGATATGATGTAAGGAGTTTTTATTGATATTTCAACATTTTGAAAACCTGCATATCTCACAGCACATTTTCAAAAAAATCACCCAAGTAACAAATCACTTTTCCCAAAGGTAGAATTTATCGGCCTTGAATTTGGGATCCCTCATGAGGTTGACAATCTGTCGGCGGCTTTTCGTCAGGACTTCCAAGAATGTGCAGCTCTTGGTAAACCTCGTGAATTTCATCCTAAAGACAGGCGCGAGGCAGTCTTGATAATGATCAACAGCTCCGGATACTGCTCGATGACCCTTTCATCCTTCAGTTCGACCGACGGCTGCAGGCAAGGTTTTTTTAACGCCAACGCCTTGATCAACGGCTTGATGTACCTCAATTCTCTGGAATCGATAAGAGAGAAAGCTGGCGTCTTGCCGTCGTTGTCCTCAGCGAGCACATCCGCGCCGGCAGACAAAAGTAAAAGAATCTTCGTGTATTTTCTGCTAACATTAGCGCAGGCTTCGTGCAACGCGGTGCGATTTTTGAGAGTTTTTATATGAACTCTTGCACCGCTATTGAGTAAAGTTTTCGAGACTTCCGTGGTATCTTGTTCGCTAGAATCTACATCGCAATTTACCCTAATCGCGAAGCAGAGCAAAGATTCGCCTGTATCTGCTCTTTGTTCGTTCACATTTGCACAGTAGTTTAAATAGGGCTTCACCTGGAAAACATACAACATGGCAGTGAGGCAAAACTTTTCAAAACGTTTTTAGAATTGTTAAAATTACAAATCATTAAAAATTTTGAGAATTTCGAAGAATTTTGAAATTTTTTCAGAGTTTATCATACTTTCTTTATTCTTTTCAATTTTGCCGAACAAAATAAAACGCTTTTCTAAATACGTCTTCCCATTCACTTTACCCGAACCCGATCATAACATTTTGGGGGCTCGTCTGGGATAATATTTTTCAGAAAGTGATCAGTGAAGGTTTATGCATTTACGTTCCGGAAAGATTACAATGGTTACAAGAACACCAACCAATGCTCGACCAGTTCCATCACCTCAACCGTCACTCACTGCAGCGAATATGGAGATAGCAGGATTGAAGAGACGGATGGGGGAAATTACTCAAGAACTCGAACAAGAGCGCAGATTGAGGGATCATTGTAACGAGGATGCATTGGATTTGCAAAGGGAACTCCACGTTTGTGATACAGAACTGTTGGATGCTCTTCGTCTCATTGAGGAACTTGAAGAAAAGATTCACCGATTGGAAGATCAATCGGTTCGGAGAGAACTGTTCGATGACCGAGAACAGAGGACTGCTTTGAACGAGGAGATTGGGATTTGACACCAGGGCGGAGACCATAGCTACAGATAATCAACATGGCGCCGCCTGGCCAGAGATTAACACAGAGTCAAATGGAGCAGAGTTCGTTTTCTGACAAAAAAATAATTTCTATGCCAAGTGTTTGCGAATAATAGCTAAGGTATCGACAAATGGCAATATTATACGTTGTATTCATCGCGCGTAAAGCGGGCCCAGGCGAAAAAGGTCTAAATATGTACTTAAACGCCAGAGGATAACCTCACTTTTTTCGTAAAAAATACCTTGCTTGCAAAAAAATCACAATTTTTTACGAAATCCAACGATCTTTCTTTAATTATACTCCTTTGGTAATGTTTAAGACAATTTTTTATGCATTAAACGATCTTTCTTTTTTTTTTTGGATTGCCGAAAACTGCTTGTTTACATACAAACTAAGATTTCAATTCTTGTTTTCTCTGGGCTCCCACAGTTTCCCACTGCACAAAAATTGTTAACAGTAATTATTAGAACTTTTTCTACATTGTGTAAACTTTCTGACGTCCACTGCACTTATATTATTAATAAAAATGACAATTTTATCTTAAATTCCTATGCTAAGCAATGCTTCGCCTGGCCACGTTTACTTCCACTACTCGCCACGAGAGGTCGGGGCGAGTGTGTCAAATCCCAATAGCGAGACTACAAACGCAGACTCTTTATTAATACGGAACAGGTCTTAACTCATCAGCTGTCACGATCAGACTGAACATAAACAATAAAATCCGCGACGTCGTTGATCTCGTTGCTAGGGGTTGCTATGCGTGATTCTTGATGTTTGAATCGCGCAACGTTCGAGATCGGTCACAACAAAATTATTACTTGGAAAACGTTAGTTTTCCGCGAAAATTTATTTACTTACCAATTCATTCCTATTGCACCATCCCTCGATGGGTAACAGCATCGTAATAAAAGCTCATGCGCTGATGCTCCGTACGGGCCCCCATGAAGGCCCTGCAATTCGCCTTGTTAAGACCTCCTATATAGATATAGTTATACAGAGCAATGTATTTTTATCTGGCTAGGTCAGTTCCAATTTTCACCGCTTCGTAGGCCCCATTCAATTTACACGTAAATATCTGGCGCTAGTTATATGTCCTTAACAATTTAAGGCGAATAAAATCCGAAGCTCTGCCTGCCGATACAGCCGAGGATGCGACAGTCGCCAGCCGTTATATTTCCATAAAAACCGCGGAAAGTCCAGGAAAATCGTGCTAAATATGAAGCTGTTCTCAAAAGTGCGAGCTAACATTTCAGAATATCGATCTACATGTTTTGGATCCCTGGTAGAGACTAAGGCGATAAAGAGACCAGAAAATTTCGAGTTTATGAACAACGCGCTCCACAGTTTTCGACGTGCAGTTGTAAGTTCTGCTCGAAGATGATGAGCACACTACCCAGGACTCTCTTAGACAATGTCCAGATATTCGGTGGAGGAAAACATAAAGTACAGGTAGCACGCTCAGTGTCTTTTGATTTGTACTGCAGAGCGCACTACCTGGACTTAATTTTTTTCCTTCGCCGGACATCGTCTACAAGAGTCTCGGGTGGCGCTTTCAACATCTTCGAGCCGGACCCACGTGTACACATCGAAAGTCATGGAGCGCACTACCTAGACTAGATTTTATTTTGCCGGTCACCTGGACAGAGAGATATACTTCTACAGAACTTACACCTGTACGCATAGAAAACCACTGAGCGCCTGTCCTGCGTGAATACCTGGACGTGAAAAGTATTTCAGTAATTTACAAACGCGAGTTTCAGCCGAGAATTAAGGTCTTCGCTACCGAGAAAACCTGGCGAGCAGCTGAAATATACTGACTAGATTTGTTGGCGAAATTTCTACCAAGGATGTCTTTATATAGTACTTGAATTGAAAAAAAAAGATTATTCATGAACAAAAAACATTTTTATATAAAACATTGTTATTTTATCCCAATAAGACTGTAAAACATCCATTTGGCTCCAAAATCAGTAATTCTAATATAAGTTTTAAAAACTTATACCTGAAGGTATGGATTCATTTTTTCATCCAATAGCAATCAAATGCTAATTTTACAATGATTAATGATATCTGGTGATGAGAGAATAACTTGATGATCGAAGGTTCAAGATAGCAGAGCGTATGTGAAAATGATGGTGTCGGCATTGATAAATAATCAGTCAAAACGTCAGCCTTTTTTCAAACAGCAGTACTTTATTAAAGTCGCACCTTTTAAATACACGCATCATGATGGGTTGTCCTTTTCACGTAAAACGCGCGTTAAAGATATAAAGTGTTTATAGTAAGATTCTTGAACAAATTAAACTATAAGATCATCATATAGAAATTATTGCTAGAATTGGATTTGTTAAATATACATACGATACGATCATCGGCAATAATAAATGCGGTGTGTATGTATATATGCACGTGGTAGATTCTCAGTATATATAGATTATACATGATGAGCGGTATCCCTTTTCTCTATTTTCATAATATATCCTTCCTGCCTATGCCCCGGCGATTATCCTTCTGATTTTGTGTTTTTATTTTTATTTAAAACGCGATTATATACGTGTATGTAAATATTTGTTTCTGGTAATATTACAAGTCTACGTATTGGTAGTTTTTTCTTCTTCTTAAATATCATTGTCGAGCTAGAGACATTTTACTTCGCTTATATAATTCACTTTTTTTCTGTTCGTTTTACTTTATATTCTTTTTGCTGAAAAATACAAGTTATGTATAATATATATATATATATATATATATATATCGCGTTTGTGAGTACGATAAATGTGTGTGTATATATATATATATATATATATACATATAATTTTTTTTTGCTCATCCATTATTTCGCTAAGTTCACTATAGAGAATGTTGATGTTTATCGATGCCTTTCATTATATATATATATATATATATATATATATATATATATTTATTTATTAAGGCTGTGCGAGATCTCTCCGTCGAGAATCTCGGCCACCGAGACGAGACGAGAAGCGGTTCTCGTCTCGTCTCGTCTCGTGTACGACGAGATCTCGAAACAACGAGAATTCTCGGGTTTTCCGAGTTCTCGGCCCTCTCCGAGACTCTAGCTTCTCGTGTGGCTGTGCTGCATCAGCGCTTTGAGGACTATTCGAGCCACTGCGGCTCGGGGCCTACGGGCCGCGCTAATCCCTTTTATGGTAGGGTTTTATTACGGTCAAACTCCAACTAAACGAATTTGTCGTTTTTTTTTAAACAATACTTTGATATACAGTTATACCAGTTCAGTATCTTTTAATAAATAAAATGAAATTTGAATGATAATAATCCGATAATTTTTAGCTTTCATAAATTTAGAATACTTTTCAGAATTTTAATATTATCTGCATACTGTTAAAATAATAATTAAGAATGCAATATTTCTTGTTTAGTCGGTTAAACTATTTATTTACAAAACGTTCATACAAACTATTTGGTTTGTATATACGATTTATACAATTTTAACATTTGATAAACTATAATACATTTTTTTTTAATTCGAAAAATAATACTAACATTATTCAAAATTTTTTTCATTCAATGACTTTTAAGTTATATAATTTTTATGTAGAAAACATAGCTTTTCTACATGTTCCTACACGACATCCTACCTCTGCATTTTCTTACACGGATATATTCTACACGAATATTCCCCACACTTATAAGAGCTTGCTTGTCACCGGAACATGTAGAAGAGCTATGTTGTCTACATGAAAATTATTATACTTTAAAGTCATTAAGTGAAAAAAATTTTGAATAATGTTAGTATTATTTTGCGAATCAAAACAAAATTTATTAGTTTATCAAATGTTGTTAAAATCTTATAAATCATATTAATATAAACCAAATATTTTGTACGAACGTTTTGCAAATAAATAGTTTAACCGTATAATTAATAATATTATTATATAAACAAGAAATATTCCATGCTTAATTATTATTTTAACACCCCAGTTGGAAATAATCTCATTCACATAATTGTTAATAAAACTTATTAGCTTTTATTAAATTTTAATAACCATTTATGAAGAGTGAAATTTGGACTCTAATAATAGCTTATAACACTTATTAAGGTTTGAAAGATTTAATTATATATTTTTTAATTTTACAAATGTTTTTAACCTTTTATTAGGTTTTGTTATTTTTTTGAGCGTGTTAAATAATCTTCAAGAAAAAATAACACCTATTAGATCTTACACAAGTTTGGTAGCTTTTATTAGTAACTTTATGTGTTTTAAAAACATTAAAAGCAAGTTATTAAAGAATTTTTTTAAAGATATTAGAAGACAAAACTTAAAATAAATTATGAAATTTCATAGCAGTTATATTATAGCTTTTTGAAAAATTTACTTTATTATTGTACGTAAATATTTTTCAAAACTTATTAGAAGTTATTAGCTTTTATGGAGGTCACGCATTTATTTATTTTTGTGCCAGAACATATCGAAAATTTAATAAAAACCACAAAAAACCTAATAAAAGCTATACTTTATTATTACAAACGTTTTTAGAGTCCAAAATCTACATATGCTGATCATCAATGTTACTAACTTTTATTAGCTTTTTTCAGATAATATTATAATTCTGAAATGTATTCTAAACTTATGATAGCTAAAAAATATCGGATTTTTATCATTCAAATTTTGTTTTATTTATTAAAAGATACTGAACTGGTATAACTGTACACCAAAGTATTGTTTAAAATATAGAAGTTTAAAAAAAAACGACAAATTCGTTTAGTTGGAGTTTGACCGTAATAAAACCCTACCATAAAAAGGATTCGAATAGTCCTCAAAGCGGTAGTGCAGCACAGCCGCACGAGAAGCGTCTCGTCGGAGAGGCCGAGAAACACCCGAGAAATCTCGGAAAATCCGAGAATTCTCGTTGTTTCCGAGATCTCGTCGTACACGAGACGAGAACCGCTTCTCGCCTCGTCTCGTAAACGGAGCGTCTCGCACAGCCTTAATATATATACTTATTTACTTGAACTATAACTTGTTTCGTAAATAACGTCGGTGCAATTTGTCGTGGTTACAGTGCATATGCGTCATAATATATTGGTTGAGTTTCTCTTCTCTCGATCCCGTCTTTTCAGCTCTTTTTACTATATTATTTCTTATCCGTAATGCCTTGAGAGCACGAGTAAAAAATATACCTATTGTGATTTTATCAAGGCGTTAACTTTGTTCTCTCTATCACTTACCCGCTGTTTGTTTTTATCTGCAACTTCTATTTATAGTACAACATTCCTCTTTACTTTTCTACTAGAACGTTTCACCTATTACATGCGTGTTTTGACAAAAGTTTAAAAAAAAATTATTTCTTTTTTATAATAATAAAAAAAAAAAAAAAACAAATCGAAAAAGTTGCTGGAAATTTTTACGACAGGACGGACCACTAAAAATTCAATTAAAAAAGCCTCTCGTAATAGATTATGTTTGACGACGACTGTTATCTCTGCAATTGTGAAATTAATATTGTGTTATGCAAATCCCGGAGAAATATAATAGAATTTATCTAACAAATACAACGTTTTTCAGAGGTCCGTGTGCCTTCAATTTCCTCTCGATTCTACTTCCTCTAGAACGCGAAACGATAACCATCTCGTATATTTTTGTATATTATCATGCCATTCAAACTGTGACTCGTTTTGCAACGTTATCTCTCTTATACAGGGAAATTGTTCAATTATTACGTTTCGACGATGCTGTAATTTATTTTGCAATTATGCATCTACATAATATATATTGTATTATTTTGTTCTTCTTGTATATACCTATTGCAAGTGTAAATCAACGATGTTCGGTTTTGGTGTCAGACGTATCATTTGTTTTTACATGCGATTAAATGTGTTATCGTGCCATATACTCGGGGTGACCACTTGATAGCTCGCGCGCGCACGTGTTTGTCTCCATTATTTTACTGTATAAGTGAATGAAGTCGAAAAGTTACTTCGATTTTACATGTATATTGTTATAAGTGAACGACCTAAACTGTATTTTACGTCTATGCCGCTATTCGATAATTATGATAACATAATAATTGGCATTTTATACGTCAACGAAAAAATGCTCTTGCTTATATATGTCTCTCTCTTCGTATTATACGCTATATTATTCACATCATTTTTATGTAACGTGTGTTTATTCTCTAAAGAAATAGTACGTATATGTTATATTATTTGTTCAGCAAGTAAGTCACCGCATGAATGGATAGTTCATGCTACTCCTACAGCGTAATCTATGTTCATATTATTTTATATGTATATCTATTTTACAACCGCGATTCTATAGGAGTTTCACACATTTCGACATGAACTATATGCAAATAAATAGAGTTGATAACGTATGTATATACAAAACAGACTTATTTTGCTAAAAAATTATTATGCAAATCGCCATCCGCATACTGGGACACATCGAAAACAGCGTCGAGCCAAGTTTTGATCAACTTCGAGATGGCTCGAGGGTTTTAGTTTTGTCCCATCAGTGCGATGGCTTTTATCTCTGTGTCAGTGCCAATAAACGTTAGATGGTTTTCAATAACTCGAAGATTGTTAACTTATTTCGAATTTCTTCAAGTTCAAACGTATATTCTAAATAATTGTAGAAATCAATGCAAAAATTACCTCGAATCTGCACTTGCACTCACGATAATATTTTGTATCTATTTTTCGTCTTAATATCACAATGAGTCTTGAAGTAGCAGCAGTCTTAATCCGCGACCCCCCTAAGAAATAATGGATTTTTTTTTTGTTCATCATGTACCCCCGGAAACGATCATTTATACACACACACACACACACACAACGAGAAATTGTTCATTTTTTTCACCAACTCCATTTATAATTTTTGTTAAATATAAGGCTCCCACGACAGTCTCACGAAGTAGCATCAGTTCTTGTATATATATGTATATATATATTTATTATAATTATAGTTAATTTATTTATGTATTTTGTTTTTGTTTTCACTAAATAAGAAAGAAAGATGCGGCCGAGTATTAATAATTGTGAATTTATTTTTACCATAATAAAAGCAAAATCGTTTTCAATGTCGGCAGTAAAGTATGTACAATCTAGCGTGTGATCGCAATTATCGAATAAGACGTATTCTTAAAAAAACGAAGAAATAAGAGACGAATCATGAAGGAGAGTGACAATGACGGTATAGAAATAATAGTAGACGAGTAATAAATGAGCATGTATAGCGGATGGATGATAACGATGAGAAACAGTAAATAGTATAATTATGTATAGTAGTGAAAAGAGTAGTAAGGTGATTGTAACAATAATAATAATGGCGATTAAAATTATGTATAACATTAATTACCTAATATTGCATTTAGAAGTAATACTAATTAAATATAAATAAAATATAAGTCTAATTGCTGTAGTTACATACTCTGTCACAATTTTTTCTTATCTTTCTTTTTGTCGTTTCACTTCTAGAGGTAACCAGCTCACATATTATCAGTTCGCATAATCCTTTCTCTCACATAATTCATTGTATATATATATATTATCCCAAAAAAAGCACCGACGATCCTTTCTCTTCTCTCTCTCTCTCTCTCTCTCTCTCTCTCTCTCTCTCTCTCTCTCTCTCTCTCCCTCTCTCTCTCTCTCTCTCTCTCTCTATATATATATATACGCAAAACTTCAATCGAGTGTGATAATAAGCGCAAAAGAATAATTAAAAGTGTCGCAATAGTATGTCGAAATATCGCAGGCGACTTATTCGACAGCAATTATACAAAACGTTCGGTAAACAAACCACCGTTCAGAACGTCTACGTCGTTTTCGGTTTTATAATATTTATAAGCCAAATATAAATCTATTTTAATTAATCCATACGTAAAAATAGTTTGTTCAGGCATTCACTGATTCACCGCGGGATGAAAATTACAAAATTCGAAAAATTATATAAACAACAAAGTCTTTTGTTTCTTGTTTCATACACATCATTGTTATCGGGTATAAACGTGATTTTTCATTTCAAACGATATAACATGCGGGGGTCGCAGGATCTATAGAACAATGCACGTATTAAATATATCGTAATACACAAAAATCTAAAAATCAGGCCGATCACATTATCATCTTTTCTTTCCGCTTTTTTAATATTTTTTTATTGTTTTTTTTTTTTTTTTTTTTTTTTTTTNTTTTTTTTTTTTTTTTTTTTTTGTTGCTCACACTTGCCTTTTTTCGCAATCTACTAAAATGTATAATTTATAAATTCCTACGTTTTTCACAATTAAAGGTACAAAAATTGAAATTTAGAATTTAGACTGTGTGTGTTTTATCTCTGTGTGTGTGTGTGTTACACGTAAGTATACTCGTTAAAATTACCGATGAATCCACTTAAACAATTAATGCAATCGCCTTAACTTTAATTATACGCGCACGCCTAAGTGTCTCATTGTTAGTTAATATATGTCCTGCATTCATTCGTTTTGACGAATGGTTATAACCTACACTGCCATGAATCTAAGTTGTAATCGACGAAAAACGAAAATTCGAACAAAAAAAAAAAACAAATTCGTGAGTCAAAATGAGAATTACATCGCATGTATTTTACACATTACTCATCAACAAATTATCTTATTCTCCGTTACAATCCATATTTTTTTTCATTGTCAAATACATAATGATGAAAGTGAATAAGTCTAAATTTTCTGGTGTCCTTTGCGATGGTTCACAAAACGGTGCCTCTCGAATCGTCGCGTATGCGAGTGTCTCCGCTCCGTTTTGTATCTCGTTTGTCGCGACTCCTCGCGTCTCATGCGCAATTGCGCCTTCGTTTTATACACAAGCTCGCAAAGTTACTTTACAGTATATAGTGCACCAGCAATGTTCACTATTTACATATTATATACCTCTTTCCCTTTTTCTGAATCAATGAACACTGAAAACTCCAAGGCCCCATTTTTTGTTGCTCTTACAAATTTGGAATACAGCTGCTGATAAAAATAAAATCTTTTTTCTCCTCATACAAAAGTCTATAATACGGGCACACTCGCGCGTAGAATTCGATCTTTTGAAAAAGTCAGCCTACTCGACACGCGTCATCCAGAGCGTTTGAGAACCATCGCGAAGAATAATATGATAATATTAACGTCTGTCGTTTTTTACGAATACTAGAATCTTAAAGCTAAATCAACTTGGTCGCGCGAACGTGCGTGTAGGTATATATAATATATTTATTTATTTATTTATTTATCTTTTATATTTCCCGCAGTGGATGTCACTTTTTTTATACCCTCGATAGTCAGTACGATATTGCCTGCCGCCTTTTTAATTTTTTTTTTCGCTCGGCGACAAGCTCTACATATATGCGCACGTTCGTGTGAATATACATAGACCCTACGCGCGGAGGATTATGCTTGCTTGAAAAATTGGTGGATTTTGAGTATATACGCGAAAAGATTGTTTCAGTTCAGTCTACGGGTGTAGAGCAAAATTTTCGAACCAGTGATCTTTGTTTGTGCAGCTACAGACATAGACAAAGCTTTGTGCTGAATTCGCTCAGTGATTTTACTCGGATGTTTGTACGAATTTCACGCGTTTTAAATTCATATACTATACTCCGTGCGGATTACGCAGATTTTACACAGTTTACGCTGTGTAAAGCCATTTATTCACACAACGTCTTTGTAATCCATATCTTTGCTTACAAACTTTGTATAAAGTCCGGGTAGTACGCAAATGCCAAGAAACGTTATCCTTTACCAGTGTTTGAGATGATCGAATCGCTACTCCAGATTTGTGTGTAAAGATTGCAGGAAAGTTTAAGTTTACAGTGCGATATTGAAAACGTTATAGAACAAAGTTTTGCCTACCACATGCTTCGAAGAGACTTTTTTTTAAATCTTGCTAACGTATTTACAAATTGTCACTGTCGAAATGAAGAATATTTTACGAGCATACTTACACGAGGCTATTTTTTACTTTAACTTTATACGAACAATTCAGGTGTACTTGTAGCGTGATGTGATGAAGAAAAAAATCATACATAATACAATAGTACATAGTATAAGCATTAAAGTTATTCATTTATATACTCTCTTATATACTGTACAGCTCTACTATAATTATATTTGATGTATAACTATATAATTGTACTCTGTTTTGTACATAGAATGTACAGTATTTTTATACTATTGTATTACTTAAATAAAAGGATAAGAGCATTACCAATTTAATCAGTGCAGCGAACTATGTAATTGTAAACGGAAATTTCTTCGCCGTGCCAATTATTATACGTATAAATAGTACAAATATAATAATATATTAACAATAACAGTGATTGACGAAGAAAAAAATGCAACGAGCAAATAAAAATCCATGCAGTCTTCAAGGGATGCACAATCCTTCGGCCATAGGGTTATAACTTTTTTTTTATATTATCCGTCAACTCTTCGTTTATTATATATGTTATAAAATTTAACTCCAAATTGCATTAATAATCTCTAGTTGCAACGTGTGTATTGTATTATATAATATACTTTTTTTTTATTTCGTTAACTCTAAGTTTGCTTCCCACGAGCGCCCGTATTTATCTGCCTGCATATTTTTTCGCCTACGCGCGTGTGTATTTGCTCATCTGCGCGCGCGTGTGTGTGTACATCGGTGTCGAATATTCTCTGGATTTCTTTATTCTTTTATTTTCGCATCACTCGCACATAACCACGTATATTTATAATAATGGGTCGTTTCCAGTGTATTTACCCCGTTCTTTTTATTCATTTATTTAATATCTGTAATGTCAGCAATTTTTCTAAAGATAAGTAAAGTCTATATTGTATACTCTCGTTATTCGGTAGAATAATAATAATAATCATAATAATCATAATAATAATATTCACGTTGCGCCTCAGCTCATTTGTCGTTATTAACATTAATGTATTAGTTTGCGCATCGTCTCATTTATTCGCATGTTTTCTTACAAATTTTTTCTACTTATTTATAACTACAATAATTATTATGCGTATGTCGCATTCACTGTATCTTTTCTTCTGCCTCCCATCGTGTATATATATAATATTTAGTATTCCTCATTATTTCTTTCACACTCTTTGTACGTAAGTGTATATTACACGTGCGAACATTACTTCCATATTTTTTAATGTATATTTTTTGCCATTTAATATGCGTAGTTTGTTTCTGTGTATCTCTGCCTTCGGTATACGACTACTCGATCTTTACAATTTCATTTCTGTATCGTCTCCATTCTTTATTTTTTCTTTACTCTCATATACCGTGATATCACAATTATGCAGCTTTATTATATGTTCATGATAACGAGGATGTCTGGATACGTGGTCGGTTTGACAATATTTTTCTGTATCGCTCAAACTGTTTTCTTTTTTATTTTATTCATTTTATGTATTCGCAGGTGCTGTGAAAACGACTCGCTTTCCGGCGCAAAATCGAAAAAATTACACGCCCCATCCGTACGTATTAATTTTCGACGCTCGACTATACATCGTGATTTTACATACGAGCACAGCTCGCCAAATACTGCGATCCATCGATGCCAATTTCAACTTTATCAACTATATTTGTTAGTAACATCTAAAATTAAACAACGGAGCGATAATTAGACTATGTAAATGATGTAACTTTCGTATCGACCATTAAGAAGAGAAAACAGGGAGCGAAGACGCTACTGGAATTCCATTCAATCTTTAGCGAAAAATATAACTTTAACGAATATGCGTCTACTAATTATTCGATCGCGACAGACGACGTGATAAGTAAATTATGAATCTAGGTGTGACAGAGTTAATCGAGTTTGAACAGTATACCGTTAGTAATGAAATTCCAAGGATCCCGTCGAGAGGAACGGATGGCGAAAATTTTATTTTGCGTTAAAAATTGAAATCAACATTAGTAGCGTTTTGATTCTCTGTCGAAAAAATTGTCAGCTTACTTTTATCACAGCTATGTAAACCACCATTTGCGTTTGTAAAGTTCGGGTGAGATGTGTGTGTGTGTGTGTGTGTGTGTGTGTGTGTGTGCGTGTGTGTATGTTATATATCGTAAGTGTACTTCTAAAAAAAATATACGTAAAACGCGTGTACATCCGTTCGCCTGTTCCCGCATCACGATCCTTCCGCACGTTTTTCTCGCCCTTTTCCTATAGCAATACGTTTTTGATTAAATCAGTGTCATTCAACAAACAAAAACGAGAGAGAAAGTTATTCATATATGCAAAGATAGAAGCCGTAAACATGCTCGATTATAGTATATACGTATATCGATAAGCTATTCCGTATAATTGTTCATTGTTTATAATATTTGCTTTTAAAAACGAGTTTACATAAATCTTTGTACATTCAGTGTATTATATATGTCTTAACCTTGCAATTAGCGGAATACCAGATCCCTCGTTTAAACTATTCTGAGTCGACAGGATAAAAACAGGTTTCTCTATATATTATACGCGCATCTTTCACGCGAGCGCGCCCGGAAAACGAGTCGAAATCGCGCGCGCTTGTGTGTGTCTCCTTGTCTTTCGCCCTATATAATCACTCGCAGTCGCACTGTTTGTGTCTTTCTCAACAGTATGTATAGGAAGTAATATTTTTGTTTTTTTTTTCAAGCATGTAAAAAAATGCTGCTGTATAGAGTGCGCGCGCCAACCAAACGTTATTTTTCTTCATTAAATTCGTACAATTTATACCTCAATATATAATATATATAATATGTATAATATAATAACTAACTAAAAATGTGTCGGTTTCGTTTTTGCTTCCTTTTTTTTTATTCTCCTCTGTGTTCGTGTTCGGTGACGTCGTTTATACTATTATTTATTTTTTTTTTTTTATTCAACCAGAGAGATCTCAAGACAAGGAAAAAAGTACGTTTAACGTGTGTTCCTCATATGTATCGCAGATATAATTTTAGTCCCTTTTTAAAGGAGTCTCGCACATACAATAGTTTTTCGCGCATCTGGATTCTGACTGAGCCGCTCTTATATAATTTATGCATTCAATATAAGCGTCGCACGGGAAGTCGCGCGTCGACGAGAGATCGACCTCGAAAACAATAAAATATCGATACAATAATAGAATTATTCATTAGTCGAATTTCTTTTGGTCCGCGTCGAAGCGGGAGCGCGACTCCAGCTTTATATATATATATATATATATATATATTTATTTATACTTAACTCGCATTTACTGTATAGAATAATTTCATCGGTCGCGCTCGCGTTTCCGGGACCGCGTAAATATCTCTATATGCGCGTATCCGGCGACTTTTCATCGACGCCGGCTTCGGGCTCTCTCCTCCCCTCTCCGACGAGCCGTGCGCTCCACGCGAGTTTATTATTATTTTTTTTTTTATATTAATATTTTTTTTCTCACCTACCTCGGTCTATACAAATGACGCGGAGTGCGCGACGCGCTCAGTCAGAATCGTCGACGAGGTGGAATTTTTTTCTCTGTAACACTCTGTTTTGAGATCACCCTAGCGCAACTTACAATTACATTAGTCAATAGAACCGTGTGTGCGTACATACACGCACACGCGGCTTACGTGTTTGTCATAACAACCGATAACTTATTTACATACAAATATATAAATATATGCTTCTGTGTTTACTATATACATATATATTTGTATGCGCATATACATATCTTATATTTATATTATATTCCTATAAACGTGTATATATATATATATATATCTTCCTTATATACTTTATGTTGCTCTGTTTATACTTTATATAACAATATTATGTTTATTTAAGGCCCAATACGTTCAATACGAAGGAAATAATCTGAAACAAGAGAGAAGAATTGTTAGCGTCGTTGCGAGGGTGTGAACGGCGTTAGATTAGGTATATATTATAAGAGACAGATCGTACCTTGACAGAGCAAGGCCCCGTTGCGCTCATTTCAGGTCGTCGTCCAGGTCGTCGTCCAGGTCGTCGTCCAAGTCGTCCAAGTCGTCCAAGTCGTCGTTAACCGGTAGTCGTGATGAGAGTGACGATGATGATGTCGATGATGATGATAGTCGTGATGCTGGGTCGGCCTGGTGCTCTGCGCTACTCGCTGTCGGCAGCTCGTCTTGCGTTCAGCTGTCGACGCTGAACAGCTCTTTGTGGAGTGCCGGGAATTCGAGGTGAGGCTGGGACCGCTTGAACTTGGCTAGCGCTTCCATGTGCAAGTGGGTTACGTCCCTCAGTTGAGGCATCTTGGCGACCAACGCGTCGCAGACCGTCACGTCGCCCTTTAGCGGCGATACGTGAGTGCGGTCGAGCTCTGAGCGCAGCGCGCGTAGCACCGCGTCGTAGATCCTTCGCACCTCTCCGTGACCCCTCAGTGCTTGTCGATCTGAAAAGCGAGCCTCAGTCTTAGCACGTGGACGAAATTTAAATTTGTTCATTTAACCAGGAAGAGACTAACCGGGGTTGAGAAGTACAGCGGCACTGTAGAGCGCGAGCTCGGTCTCGGTCAGCTTGAGCTCGGCGATGCTCTTGGCTAGCTCGAAGAGGCAGGTGACGAGCTTCAGCTCAGCCGTGTCCTGAGTGAAGAACGCGTCCTGCGGCAGCATCGACTCCCCGTAGAGGACGCAGCCCGTCTGCAGATCGTAGTACCTGCTCATGCGCAGCACTGCCAACTCGAAGGAACCTGTGAAATTGTCGTCGTAGCATTAGAGAATCGGTAAAGTGAATCGGTAAAGTGAATCGGTAAAGCGAGTATGGTGCAGAAACTCACTGGCTTTGAGAAGAACGATCTGGTCATCTTGGGTGAGCTTCATGAAGCCCGGGACCATCTTGGCAAACTCGATGATCACTTGTATGACGGCTGTGAGGTTTTTCGCGCAGTCCAGCCAGAGCTGCTCCTGGGGCATGTCCTTGTAGAAGAGAATTTTCGCGAGATCCTGAGCCGCAGCCTTCCGGAACGATTCCTGGATCGTCTCGATCGGCATCAGACACGTCCTGGTGTAAGCGTCGGATATCGCCCTCGACAGCATTTCGCTGACTTCTGCGGAATCTGCAAGTTTAACGGGTGAAGGACTTTAGAATTCGTAGCTTCGGTAGCTGGACATAGTCGCGACTTTTTTTGGATATTGACTTTTTCTTCCTTCGAAGGTACGATAAAAATCTTAACGATATATCCATCTACGTGCATCTATAGAGAACGTATTTCGTACTTCAAAAAGAGTAGACTAAAAAATATTCAGGTGACGAGCAAATCTCCGCTTGGAAAAGAAAACGAGCAGTTACGCACATCAATATCTTTGTAAAAATATTCAAGTATACAGTATGTGGTTTGGTGTTTTTTCGTGTAAAATTGCGGCTGCGTTAGTGGAAATGAAGTACGGGACGTTTTAATTTCACAGCGTGATGCACGTTTACTTGCGATTATACATCCAGGCAAGCACAGTTGTAATTATTTGTGTCTGTACAATCATAAAAAATTGAAAAAGAGTCTTTTAGAAAACGTTTCTCGCTCTGGTTGATAATGCAAAAGTATAGGTATACACACTCGGGCCACAGTGTCGCGCCAAGAACATCAGCAGAAGCTCCTGTTCACGAATAAACTCGATCTCCTCGATCGAAAGCTCTTTGATTTCCTCGACAATCGGCTCACGACCTAGGTATGAAAAAAAAGGAAAAATAATAACATACAAAGTCGGCCGAGCGCATGCGGGACGTCCATGAGTATAAGAGAGATTGAGAGCTGATGATGACACGTCAACAAAAAAGAAGAACGACAAAGCAAAGCCAAGCGGGACACAACGGGAGAGTAGGCGCACACTCCCGCGGCATACACGCGCGCACGTTTTTATCTACAAAATAAAACTCCTCGATATAATACAGTACACACACAGAGAGTGAGAAAGAGTGTAGAGTTCATGCATGACAGAGAGAGAGAGAGAGAGAGAGAGAGAGAGAGAAAGAAAAAATGGACACCAAACATAAGCCTCACATCTCGCAAGGGAGGACATACTGGGACTTTCGGCGTCGTCCGGGCTCTGCGGCTGAGCTGCATTGCTCTGAACCGCCTGGCCGGACCTGTTGCCCTGTTGTTGCTGTTGCTGCTGCTGCTGCTGTTGTTGTTGCTGTTGCTGCTGCTGACTGAGGAAAGTCGTCGAGTCGACGAGGGTGTAGGAGCCGTGTCCGGCTGCGCCAAGACTCGCGATTTCAACCTGCGTCGTAGTTGTCGTCTCCTGCTTGACGGCCACTATTCCACCCCCGCTCAACGAGCCGGTCGTGCTCCTAGTGCTCGAGTTACCGGTTCCACCACCACCGCCACCACCGTCGCCTCCAGCCGTTGCCGAGCCGGTCGTCGTCGCGCCTAACGATTTGCCTGATGTGGGTGTTTTTGGTTTGATTCAGGGGTAGAGTCGTCGAGAGTCATGTATAAGGTGCGTACTTTCTTTTGGTTATTTCAATGATGATATTCGTGATATTATATGAGTGTCAAGCTCGAGAAAGTTAGTACGTATAGTTTTTAGACACAGAGAGCGAAAAACGAGAAAGATAGAGAGAGATAGACACATTGATTCGTGGATTAGTCAAGATTGAAATACCAAAACAAACTACTCCAGACTCGTCGCTTACCAGAAGCTTATTCGGTTATGATAATCATACAGCTGTGACAAGTTTGTTAATCCAAATCGAGTCAGTGCTTTATTCGGAGAGAGATAGAGATAGGGGAAGTGTGTAGGATAGGGCGTTGTTTTCGTAAAAAAAGTGTAGCATCGTTCGAAAAAATCGTTACGAGATCTCCGGCACCTTTCACACATCGTGAGAGCGAATTCGCAGGATGAGACTATGACTTATACAAGCTTCATAGACCGGCATCGACGATACAACCAAATGAAAAAACTAATAACAAGATGTATGGATGTGGTCAACAGATGAGAGGGTTCGGGGAGTATAAGCTCGTGTGTACCTAGAGGACTTCAGT
Organism: Pteromalus puparum; assembly: GCA_012977825.3. Classification (NCBI taxonomy): domain Eukaryota; kingdom Metazoa; phylum Arthropoda; class Insecta; order Hymenoptera; family Pteromalidae; genus Pteromalus; species Pteromalus puparum. The sequence continues at coordinate 15,823,194 of CM053169.1, forward strand.
TCCTCATCATATAATAGTATAGCGCATACAGGGCACCTGCGTATATGAACTCTCCGACATCAGCGATAAAAAAAAAGTCGTTAAAAATTACCGTTGTTGACGACGCCGGGCAGTACACCAGCCGCATTGACGGACGGCGTGTCCGGCGCTACAGCGTCGACTTGCGACTGTGTCGGCCTTGGGTCGTAGGCCGTCGTGCTGTCGACGTAGTTGGTGCTCAGGTCGTTGTAGTTGGTCATCGCCGCCGAGTAGTAACCGCTGCTCTCGGTGCCGGGCCCCGGTGACGCGTACTCGCTGCCGCTGTACGTGTAACTGTATTGTACGGGTCACAGGCGATGTCCAGGCGAATACATGGAGAGAAAAACAGGAGCATAATACGTGTGATTAAAGGAATCGCGAGATTTACAGTGATTTCAAGCACTTCTATATAATATACAGTATTATGCGATTTACGGATTATATATGCATATTTTGTGTGTGTAATTCGTTAATAAATCGTGAAGTGTGTGTGTGTGCTAATTCAAGAGATAGTCTTGCTTACTTCAGCCCTTTAAGTCCACTGCCTAGAATCCGCTCAGCGATGATTCTCGGAGTCATCCTGTTGATCATTACACAGAGAGCGATTGCAGACATGTATTTATCGAAATTTTAAGAAATAGACTTAGATCCTATGTGTCGACAGTAAAGAGAGAAATGGTGAGGTCGTGTTCGACAAGAAACAAAAAAACAGAACAAAAATCACGCGGACTTAAAGGGCCAAAGATGCGATCGCGGTGCGAGTATAATATTTAATTATACAAAGATAGAATACAGTGTCGTTCGTCATCTGCCATATGCACAATATACTGACCCTCCGTTGTAGGAGTGATGCTGATCCGAGCTGCTGGGCGTCTGGTGCTCGAAGACGCTACTGTCGGGTGCCGTCTCCGAGGCAGCTCTCATCTGCGCCCTGTGAAACCTCACCTCGTCCTCGACCTTTTCCCTCTGCTTCTTTGACATTCGTCCAAATTTAACGGCTGAAAATATGATAAAAAAATCATTCATCTCCTCACTCGTCGTTCAATATTCCACCATTCTTCCGTCATCCGCGCGAAAGTCCCTTTTTTTCGAATATCATTTGTAAGTGATAATATTCCGCGGTAATTTTCAAACGGCGCAGCAGCACCATCAGCAGCGGCATTGATATCGCGCGCGGGCTGCACAAAAGACCGCGAGAAACAATGAGAATCGACAGGAAGGTGAGACGGCGGAGGCGGGGGAGTCAAACACAGAGAGACGCGTGTATGCATATATATATATATATATATGTGTGTGTATGTATATACAGCGGCCCTATACTGCCATCGGAGAGAGAGGGAGGGAGGGAGGCAAAAAGAGAGCGAAAGAAGGGCGTAGGCGCATGCGCCAGGCTAGAACGCGGAAGTGTCGCTCACTAGCTGCAGCCGTCGCCATCTCTCCTCCTCCTGTTCTTTGTACCCGACACAGTCGGGATAGGAGGGGGGAGAGAGAGAGCGGCGTGACGTCACACGCGCGCTGCACACATGCGAGGGAGGAAGACGTCACGCGCGCGGTATGTGTACACGGCTATATATACTGCTGTTGCTTCGACGAGGGATAGGTTCGACTCTTCTATATGCGGATAGGTCTCGTTCCCTTTGTTATGATCTCTCTCTCTCTCTCTCTCTCTCTCTCTCTCTCTCTCTCTCTCTCTGTCTGTAGGGAGCGTCTTGCGCTCTTACTGCCGATGACGACGTCAGGATATAGGGAGAGACGCTCGTCGATGTGTTACGCGATGCGTGTGCTGCAGCGCCCGCGAGCTTTTGGTGAATGGGTCGCTTTTGGGCGGTTGCTATACGGGCTGGATACTGTACGTCTGTTACTACTTGAAATAGAACGACGGACGGTGTGGCGAGTTTAAAAATCGATTTGTCTAAAGGTTGATAATAAGGACGACTCGCGCGTGTATAATTCAATCAACTGTGTATCGAGAACAGAGCGAGGCATTCCAATTAATTGATCAGTCCTCGTATTATTATCATCTATATAAATACGGCGAATTCAATTAAACGATTTTTCGGCCCGAGATCATTCCAACGAGGTCGCGTCCTATAATTACGCTCAATTTCGCGCTTCGAAAGAGTAAGATATAAAGAAAAAACTGCACGATTTCGTAATCCAATCACTACCACGGGATGGGTGAACTTGCCCTCTATGCAGTGAAAAAATTTATAGAACACTTGCTCACGCGCACAAGTGAGAGAGAGAGCGAGAGAGAGAGAGCAGCGTTCGGTAAGACTTTCTCGATGACTCAACGCTTGTAACGAGTTGTGCAACTACGCGCCGCCGCTGCGGACACAAAACACCGCGCGAGATCGTTTAATGAAACGGGCCTCTCTGAATTTATGTAAGCCGAATTATATTTTCTAAATTCAGTCTCGCGGTCGGGAGTAAAAAGTCCGGCGAGGCGGGCTTTTTTCGACACTTCGTGTATATACACATCGATCGGTAAGACGGCTTATTAATTTCTCTTCGAGTTTTAGCCGTCGTTGCATAAAACTAATTTCGAGCAGCCGTTTTCCCAATGAACCGCGCCTTCCGAAAACCGCCGAGTCATTTTCTCTCTCGAATCGTGTTTAAATGCCCAGCAGACCCTACTGCGTCGAAAAACAAAGCTTTCGGTATTTACGCGAGTTCAGCAGAAGCGAGAAATAAGAATGAGAAGGAGATAAAGGGTCGTCGTCGCGAAAGATAGAGCGAGAGAGAGAGAGAGAGAGAGAGAGAGAGAGAGAGAAAAGGTGATCGACCGCCGCGGCGAAGAAGGAGACGCAACTAGGAAGAAATATAACGCCTCGCGCCAGCGTCTGCCGCCGCTGCTTCTCCTCCGTCATGCATTTTCCGAGGTGCGCTATATATAGACCGCGCGAGTGTATGTATATATATATATATATATATATATATATACGCGAGCGTTGGTGCAGAGCTCGCGCGCGAGTCTTATCAGCGACGCGACGCGTGTGTGTGTCTGTGTATGGATGACACGCCCAGATGATGAGAGGCGCGTTTCGATTTGAATTTTCGCGAGCGGGACGGGGAGTATTGCGCCGGGACACGTTTAATTACGCGGGTAATTGACTATCGGCATCAGGATTGTATCGACCGCTCGTTTATTGATTTCGAGCCGGATGTCGAGTAGCGCGATATGTATCGATGTAAATATATGCATATTTTTTCGAGTCACTTTTTGTATACAGTGCCGACAAAAATAGCGTCGCTAAAAAGCCTTTTATACTCTCCTCGAGAGGAATAAAGCGAAGGAAACAAAAAGCCGCGCTTTCCCTTGATTTTTTTCGCCTCTTTGCGACGCGCGAGTGTGTACACGGTAAAAGCATTCACCTGAAAAGCAAGCAGTCGCCTGTGCGCAGTCACACTTATACGCGACGACGACTACACGCTGCGGAGATGTAAGACGCTGTGACGTGTTTTTTCGATAAGAGAGAGAGAGAGAGAGAGAGAGAGTCGATAACGGGTCGTGTACCCCGCGCTGCAATTGTTACCCGACGCTCTCTGATGTGTGTGTATGTGCTGCGAGAGTCGCTAATTGCCGCAGGAAGTTGAATGGTATATAGGTGTGATTTCGACGAGTTTTTCGTGAAGAAGCGAGCGGTTTATTTTCGGAGCTTATCTCACCGCGGACCGCGATTTTTTCGTAGTATATCTCCATATCGCATTCCGCTCGTATATATGCAATAACGGTAATGATACATCACACACACACACACACACGCACATGTGATAGCATTCGTCTCTCCGCATGTATGCGCCTCAATTTAGTTTAGGGTCGGTCGCATGGCCGAGCTTTTATAAGTTCAATTCGTACGAGCGAGCGCGAAATATTTCTGCGCCTCGTGCCATTCGATGATGACGACGATGATGCGCGCGAGCAGTGGTTCTCTCTTCTTTTTCAGCTGACTTTCTCTTTTTTTTGCACGAGTTAGGATGTGTAATCTGCGGGATGTACACACTCTGCGAACGTGTATCTTATCGCTGGTGGGAAAAATGTTTACGAGGAGGCTTTGAATTTTTCCGCGGTGTTTGGTATAATTAATGCGAATTATTTTCGACGCGCTCAGACGTTTCGATATATACCTAATTGTCATGTAATCGATTCTCGATCAGTATGGATTCGCAAACTTTCGACATAACACTCGCGGGAACTTTCACGTGTGACAATGATTTCGGAGAACGTATATGATATTGTAATGTATATATAGACTCACCATCTCTGGACATGCCAAGCCTTAGGCACTTTTGTAACCGGCAGTACTGACACCGGTTCCTGTTGACCCGATCGACGACGCAGTTCTTATTCCTCGGGCACTGGTAATTCACCACCGAGGACTGCGACCGCCTGAAGAAACCTTTGCAGCCCTCGCACGTTATGACCCCATAGTGGACGCCGCTGCTCTTGTCACCACAAACCTTGCACGGGATTATTTCTATCTGGGCTGGAATTCAAAAGTTTGTCATTGGTTATTCAATGAAATTATTGAAAAATATCAAGTTTATTGGGAAGGAATATGCGGGACCGTCTCTCTCGCTGATCGCAATCAAATACTAAAATTAATCCCTCCCAAAGATTACGACTCGCAAGCACCTCGTATCGAATTTGCCTGTATCCTCCGGTCGTCCGGATGCTGGGAACCTCTCGTGGACGAGGACGAGATACTGGTACTGTCAGCACCCCAGGTCGAAGCCTGTGAGCCGCAGTAGACCGGCAGGTTGTTCTCCATTGACGTCATTGGTCTCTATCAGGACGACACTATTTGCGTCAACAACATCGTCGAACACTGTCTCCGGTGCCTCAAGTGGCATATTACACTGAAACTCGATGCAGCCGCTTTCGTATGTTTGCGCACTTGTTCACACTTTCAACGCGCACTCTGTGTTCAGGTCACATTTTCTTTTAAGGGCAACGCTGGAACTAGACGGTTGTAGTGATTTTATTCTCAAGCGACATTTATCCCGCAGATTTTGATCGTCTATACTCATATATCTATACGGTACGTATGAATATATAGTCGTTGCCGGCGCGGTGAACGGATCGATCCGGTATGCGCGCGAGGAATTTCAATAAGAATGTGGACGTTTGATGAAATAGCTATCACACTTATCGATGAGCAGCCGAGTTGACAGCTCCGGTCTGTCCAGATAAAGCGATATACAAACTCGCCGTATAATACAGGGGATCTCTCGAAGCGTTATTTCAAATCAATTCTATAACTCGTCGACGCAATTGAAAAAAGAAGAGCTGACTTTTGCACATATTCATCTACTACATTATCAGCGAGACGCTAAAACAAGACTGAACCTTCGCGCCGAGTGTTATAATCTGTCGAGTTTGTGTGTCTCTCGCGATAAAAATAAAATCCACGTGTTCCGCTGTTTTGCCGAAAAAACATTATCTTCTGCGTGTAGTATGTAGGCAAACACGGACTTTTCCCGTTCTCCCGACCGACAATCAAAATCTGCGAGAGAGCTGAAGCCGAAAATCGTATACGTATTAACGAAATGCGACTCAATGACCTTTAAAAAAAAAATCACTACAGCCTCGAGACGCAAAGCAGCAGCAGCAGCAGGTGCCTGAAAAAATAGCCAATGTGTTACCGCGCGCCGGCAGCTGCGCCCATAAACACCGGAGCGATTTTTTCGCAGGACTGTACGCGCTTTTATATCGAACGAGAAGAATACACTCTCTTTTTTTCCTCTCTCTCTCTCTCTCTGTCTCTCTCTCTCTGTTATTAAAATTCCGATCGATGACCAAAAGGCGAAGCCATCTGTATCCGGAGAGAAATCAACGGCGTTTTTCCCCGATACTTGTTGAGAGAGAAAGAGAAAAAAGGAGAGAAAGAGAGATCGTAACGATGTATTTTTAAACGGGAGCATCGGAACAAAGCGTTTGCCAAACTATTTTTTCCTCCCGCCAGCTTTTCCAAACCCGGTAACTTCCACATCAATCCAAGCCTGCACACGACAACGACTCGTCGCTCTCGGCGCCGAAAATTTCGAGCGCTACTACCGTCTCCCCTCCCCTCTCTTTCTCTCCTACGCGATATTATACCGAGTCCACGCAGCGCTGGCGTCGCGCGCTTGCACCATATAGTCAAACATTACATAACCGAGAACGATGAACCCGGAGAGTACAGTCGGCCAACGCACTGTGTTCGCGTGCGTCACACTCATATACACACAGCAGCAGCAGCAGCAGCAGCAGAGCACTGCTATATGCAGCTGCGAGCTCGCGCGGCGCTATATGTACTCTCGCTACTCGCGTCTTTGTATATATGTCTCTCGCTGCTCCGAAGCCGAAAACCTCTCAGGGCCGATGACACTTGGCGCCGCCGGATTCCTCGATTTTTTTTTTTTTTTTTTCGAGAGAGAGTGAGCTTACGCGCGCGAAATTACGATAAGGCGTGCGGTTATCTCGCGCAGGTTTGGAAAGAGATACGTTATTATTAGGTGCGTTGTGATGTTGTGTTTTTTTTCTCGGGAGAGAGAGAGAGAGAGAGAGAGATTTTTGAACGTCGAGGGGGGTTTGGAAATTTTTCGGGAAGCTTCACTTCACTCTGCACTTCGCTATCGATCTTTCTTTCCGCGCGGAGCACGTGCGGCGCTCGATCCCCCGACCCTTTGTTCGCTCTCGCGAGAAATCACAGCGTTTTCGACACTGCGTATACGGAGCCACTTATTCTTCTTTATTTTCACTTCGCGTATAGAACCGAGTGTAACTACATGCGCTGGAAGCGACGGCCGGGGTCAACAGCCGATAAGTCTCTCCTGTCTTTCGTTTTTTGGCGAACCGTATTATACGTATATCACACACACTGCAGGCGCACAACAGCACGACACTCGCGACGTTCAAATCGAGGCGTAATTGTAATGGAATAACGAAACTGCAGCTCCAAAATCCGAAAAGCCGAGCCAGCGGAGATCCCACACGGCAACTCCTCGGAATAAGAAGAAGAAGACGACTAGCCGCGCGTACTCACTCGCTGCTTCTCTCGGTGGTGACTCGGCGCCGAGAGAGAGAGAGAGAGAGAGAGAGAGAGAGAGAGAGAGAGAGAGAGAGAGAGAGAGAGAGAGAGAGAGAGAGAGGCGAACGACCTTTGTGTGTTGAACGCGAGTGAGCGCGAGTAGCGCTCCGAAAAATTTCGGGGGGCCCGCGCTCTTTCTCTCTGTCTATCTCTTTCTCCTTCTCTCTTCGATATAACCAGCCAACTATACCAGGCAGAGAAAAGACAGCGAGCATGTATAGGGCGTCGCACTTGGCCGGAAAAGCCCCCCGAAATTTTCGGCGATACCGTAACTCCCGGTGCATACACGCGCGCACGATACGTCAGACGGAGAGAGAATCACTTGCCCTCCCACATATACACACGAGCGCGCGCGCGAGAGAGAGAGAGAGAGAGAGAGAGAGAGAGCGAGCGAGCATAGAGCGACTGGCTCGGGCTTCCGTAGGTCACTGAACTCTCTCTCTCTCTCTCTCTCTCTCTCGCTCGCGGAGCGCGCCGATGATGGCCGAGTGTATATAGCTGTGTTGCTGCTCTGCTGCTGCTGCTGTGCTGTACTCTCCGCTGTCGTTCCGTTCTCCCCCCTCCCCTCCTACGCTCTCTGATGTGCTCCGAGTTGTGCACCCCCCTACCACTCTCGGTGCTCTCCTGCTGTATACAGTTTTATACACATATATGTGTATAAAACCAACGGCGCAGCGGTATACACGCTTATATGCTCTATTCCCTATCGCCGCCACCTTATTACCGATAATGTGTGTACGAGCTGCTGCTGCTGCTGCTGCATCGATTTTTTTCTCGCAACTCTTTCGAAGAAGCGTATACTGCAACGTACACGGCTCTGGCTTTTACAGTAGTATACGTGTATTATAAGCGAGAGAGGAGGAAAAACTGTATAAGCTTATTATTCATCCGCGTCATTGACTCTGCCGGCTTGTCTAGCGACAGGGGCTTGGTCACTTTATTTTTTTTCCTCCTCAACTGTTCTACACACTGTATAGGTGCGGATAAGAGAGTTCACGCATGGACGGCCGTCGTTTCACAATGCGACGTCGTTTCTTTTCCCTCGATAGCGCGCGCATATAGCGTCGGGATGAATAATTAGCCGATGCGATTATATAGAAGCTCGAACCGAGTTCTTTCAACTCGAGCTACCAGATTCCCTTAAAATATCACACACTATACGGAGCAGCAAGACGCACAGGTGACAGCGACGTATATACCCTTATCTCGAGGCTTCGCGAGCACACATCTGCCGGTCGACGCGTTGCATAACACAGACGGGAGCGCGAGCAGTTGGCAACCTGCGCTCGCTCTATAAATACGCCTATATGTACACCCGAGAGAGAGAGAGAGAGAGAGAGAGAGAGAGAGAGAGAGAGAGTCGGCGTGCAAATAAGTAATTGCACCGGCTACTACCGGCGTAGCAGCGCCGCGAAAGATGAATGAAGTCGCGCGAAGGAGGGGCGCTATGACGCTTTTTAAAATTGGGTCGACGCCGGGCTATTTGAATATTTCATTGCGCCGCGGGAAAATCGATCCGGTAGCGGCGTCGCTCGAGCCGCGACGATGAATGTATGTATATGCACACGTCGTTCGTGTATATATTTCTGGAGAGACGTGAATGATCGGGATAATACTGTTGTTGTTTTCGATCGGCCCGTGCGATTATGGATTACTTATTATAGTTGTAGTGCGTTATTGCGACACACCGATCTCGATGCCAATTCGATCCGGGCCGCGAAAAGAGATCGTCGTCAAGGGCGAACACAGGACTATTTTCAAATCGGTTGGTGATCGGTACTTTTTTCCTATGTATAAGATACATATACCAAACTAAACCAAAACTACCATAAAATAAATCGTCAGCAAGCGCACACGCAACGTCGCGCCAGCATATAGAGGAGAGTTGCTAGGCTAACGTTTTTCCGGCGGTCAATACGCGCTGCAGCAGCAGCAGCAGCAGCAGCAGCAGCAGCAACAGCAGCAGCATAGCCGGAAGGTTAGTAACGCGGCGCTAGTCTTTGGCTACTGCGCGCTCGGCTCGACTCTCCGCGCTAATACGTGCACATCGCGCACGGTGAACGACCGGGCCTTGAGTGCGCATGCGCCGCGACGCCGCTGACCCAGATGCGCGCCGCGGCACGCTATATACAACAGCGTGATATTCGCGCTCGTACGGCTCCGACGATCCTCGACTCTCTCTCTCTCTCTCTCTCTCTCCCTCTATCCATCTATGCGAATCTATACATGTATACGTTTGAACGTGTCTCTGTGTGGGTGTTTGTGTGTGTGTGTGTACGTAAGAGCGCACCGATCGGCTGACCCACATCGGCTCGCATCACTTGCGCGCGCGCGAGGAGAGGAGCCGGCAGCGCGCGTGCTTTGCGAGCAGCTGATGCATCGGCCGCATGCGTGAGAGAGGGCATAGCAGGCTTGAACTTTCGGGGTTTCGTCCATTCATGGGGTTGCGTATAGCTATACACATAGCCGTATGATCGGGTGCATAGGATTTTCTTCTTTTTTTTCGATCGTTTAAAACGACACACGACTGCAAGAGACTATTTTTACTTATATAGCAAAGGGACAAACGACGCACCGACGTCAGAATAAAGAATCTGCCCCTGACGTCACGCGTTCGCGACTGGTGTAGCATTCATTCGCGAATTATCGACGAGGTGCGATAAGTGTGTCAGTCAGACGTCGTCGCCGCGGCTTTTGATCAGGTAAAAATACGCGTCACACGTATATAAACCATGCATCAACGCCGAAATGCAACGGATCGCGTACATGTAAGCGCATTACGCGTGGTATATGGAAAAGCGCGCGCGGCCGCTAAATATAGCGGTATTATTTTTAACGGCGACGGAGCCACTTTCTTTTCTTTTCCGTGCTTCTCGGGTTCCCGATGCGCGTATGTTATATCGTATTATATAGCCGCGGATTATGGGAAGGAAGCTGAGAGATGCTTTAGGAGCTTTCGGAACAGCTGATTCATATCAGAGGCGCGAATTTCTTAAAGCGCAAATACGTATGTACATAATAAGAGAGTAACTGGGCCACCGTGTGTCCACCCTCTACACTATACAATACCCGATCGATTGAGTCACGACGACTTGTGAAAGTGCCGAGAGGTATAACACTATATACAATCTTGTACGCATATAGCGCATGTTTGCCATTTCGTTTCGCTTCATTGTATAATACTTGTATCTATATGGCGCGGCGTCTCATTCGCGCGCTCGCCGATAAGGGGAAGTGCGCGACGAGCTTTATCGTTTGTTTACCGCGTACATAGACGCCCCGACGATCGAAGAAGAACGAGATGTGTACCTTCGCTCTAATGGATTTGCGGAAGACGCTCGTCGCGATTTTTCTTTTATATTGACGAAATCTCGATACGGCTTATCTGTGTATTATGTATATATAGTTGCGGAAAGGAAAGGAAAGGAAAGTTTGAAACGTTTGGCTTTTATCAGCGCGACACACATTACACTTTTCCGGCGCTTTTTTCGCCGCTGTCAAATTGAGATACGGATGTAAATATTCATATTTCCGTAAGTGGGTCGGTCGAAATAGCTCGTGCAAGTGGGGTATATGTATTGAATTTTGACCATTTAATTAAGGATGCGCAATATTTATGAATGTAACGTTTTTTTTTTTCGTTAGAATACTGTAACAGCGCTATTCCATCAACGGTGTTTGTCGATATTCGAATTTCACTCACTGTGGTGGAAAAAACAAATCCTCCAATAACATGCACGCTCCACTCGATATACTCCGTTATTACGTTATTTACAGAAGAGGGAAAAAAAGCAACGTCGATCTTCATCCCGTCGTTTCCGGCGCCGCGCTTAAACACACATGCATAATACGCAAATTCGCGGTTACTCGCGAATAGAGTCAGTGTGTTACACGCCCGGCGATCGATAGGGGGAGCTGAGAGGAGGTGAAAGGCTTAAGCACAACAAGCCCGCGCGCTAGGTATTCAAGATCTGCGGGCAGTCGCTGCGAGGGGCTTCGCCGCATTGTTTTCTCATTTTTTCTCTCTCTCTCTCTCTCTCTCTCTCTCTCTCTCTCCGCACCCGCTGCGTATATATAGTGTATGTATAGGTATATATCACTCGCACGCAGTAGCACTTTGTCACCGGGGAAGCCAAAAATGCAAGCGCGCACGTCGAGTATTTTTCAGAGAAGCGCTCGTCGCGTGCCAAGAAATCCAAGAGCTCTCTCACTTGACTCGATCTCTTCCCTGATTCTCGCTCCCTTTTTTTCCTCGCTTCCAGCTTATACACACCTCTCTCGTTATATTTTCGGCTATTTTCGTATCGAAGGGTCGCTGCACGCGTTTTTTCTCGCGTTCGAATATAAACGCCATCCATTCGAGAATATTATCGTCACGGATCCGCATAAGTCCTCGACGAGGCGTGCATAGCATTTGAATATTGCGCCTACTATTGCGGCTCTACGCCTGACGTCAACATTCTAATTAATTAGATGCCGCGCGTATACGAGATGAAGATTCAATCTAACTGCTGCTGCTGCAGTAGAAGAAAACAATGTAAATCATAGCCGGACACGCGGATAAAAACTCGCCTCGCGCAGCCGTTGACACTCTCTTGCGCGCGTGTAATGCATAGTTGCGCAACTCTTTGCTTGCGATGGCATATATGTGTATGAAACGAGGGAAGAAAAAAAGTGTATAATACGCAATGATGAGTGCGAAAATAAAAAATCATAATTCACTAGCAAACGTTATAAATCAGCATCAGCCGAAAAACACGACTGTCTGTTCAAAATTTTCGAGCCGTCCCTCTCCTCTCGAGACTCTCGAGTGTACAGTTCTAGTCGTCGTCTATCTTTGCGCTCGCGTGCGCACACACATATAGACACAGACAAACACACGAGGAGAGCAGTATAGCGTAGCGCATCACACACAGGCGAGAGCATGCACCTCGTCGGAAGTGTGGGTGAGCAGCGCAGTTCGCCGTGTTGGAGCGCGCGCGCGCGCGCGAGCGAGAGAGAGAGAGAGAGCGTGTACGTGTAAGTAGGTCGCGGGTTCGACAACTTCAGCCAAGGCTGACTAGCCAGCGGTTCTCAGTCGGCGCGACGAGCGCCTATTATGTGCCGCTACTGCTGCTGCTGCTGCGGCTGCGGAGTTTTACTGCGTCTGTCTGTCTGGCTATCCTCTGTGCGGTTCTATCTCTTTCTCTATGTGCATAGAGGGCTTTCTTCGTTTTTTTGTTTCTTTTTTTACGGTATATACCGCTAAGGCTTTTTGGTATATGGACGAGGGCACGTGGCGTTGACGCAACGATGCGCGTGATGACTTTAATTAGAAGCTGCCGCTGTCGCTTGGTTTATGCAGGGAACGATGTTTATTCGGGAAAAGCGATGAGGCGAGGAAAAAATATTTCGATCGGATGCTTTTCCGCGACTATTTTCGGAACGCAGTATTGTGCTTTTCTGGAAAACGTCATTAAAACAAGGAATTCGATGAGCTCGATACTCCAAAAATCGATAGCCCGGATTCATTATTTCGGTTCTGAGCAAACTTACCCCAGAGTCGATTGCAAAAATACAAACGAGTATGAGAGAGACGGGAGGGGAAGATAGCGGCTCTATAGCGCGTGAGACACTCTCGGCTCGTCTTACCTGAAACAAAAACAATGAAAAACGTTATGAAATGTTACACGAGCGCCATTATGTTATATACATTGTGCGTGAGAACAGCGCAGTACTCGAGAAATTAAGCCTAAGAATCGCTCCAACGAGATTTAGATGTATCTTTAAATACTTTCAACTGGCTTTTTAATGTCCTATACGAGGAATCTTAATGACTCGCTCGCATGCGTCGCAATAAATCGTTATATGCGTTCGTTTCTTTTTTCCTCTCTCTCTCTCTCTCTCTCTCTCTCTCTCTCTCTCTCTCTCTCTCTCTCTCTCTCTCGCTCTCCTCCTCTCTATAACAGATACGCACAGCTCCAAACTGCGCTGCAACGAATTCGCTCCGCGCGCACGTGTACCAGCATGATTGGTTTTCTCTCCTATGTGTCTGCAAGCCAAGGATTTCTAGAATCGCTCGATAAACCATCGTTGAAAATATCAAGGTGTTCTCTCGTAAAATATCCCGAACGCACCGGTATCACAATCGCATAATACAACGATGTGCGCATCGCAACTTGTGTATACACTACGACGCCAGTGCATATTAGACGTATATAAGTTATATACACACCCGGACATCGATCAGCAATGCCGGGCAAAGTGCAATGACCAATCGCGCGCTCGCCGGCTAATCGATAGAAAGAAGGAGTCCACTTTGATCGATTCATATGAATGTATATATACATGCAGCTTCTCTCTCTCTCTCTCTCTCTCTCTCTCTCTCTCTCTCTCTCTCTCTCTGTGCGAGCAGTATAACGTGTATATATAACACAGCGTATACCGATCGACGTCAAGCGTGACGTAGACTGCCGCCGCGAGCGCGCTTTTCATTATGCATTGAATTTTTGCGAGTTTATTTTTATGGGGATCAATGAGCCGCTCGCGACACGCGACCTATATTTTGCGGTACACACATCAGGCTGTTTTGTTTTTTATTTTCTCCGTTTTGATGCGCACGACACGATGTTTGCGATGAGAGATATACGTCGCATCGCACTTATCCTGGCGACAAACGGCTTATCTGCGAATAATCGAAGGAGGAAAATTGTATACGTCCCAATTCTTAGCGTCTCTCGTTGGAAAAGAAAAGTGCGTTATGACGACGGGTAAACAGACGGAGAGGGGGTGGACGTTGTGCGAAAATTATAAATTTTAATTCATTCTATAGAGCTTCTCTCTCTTCGATCGTTATCGCGACGATTTTTTTATTCAAATCCATATGCGCTACTGCGTATTGCGTACAGTGAGAAAAAGCTCGCGAGAATATGAAAATTGAAAACCTCAAGCTTTCCAACGACAACTCGCCGCTGCATTACGTCAACAAAGTCGCCCACGCGGATCGGGAGAGGAAAAACCTCGGTCGACCTCGCGTTCTCGTATACGAGCCTTGTTTTCGAGGAAAAACTCGGGAGTGAACGGAGAGCCCCTGGACTGCGCCTTATCACAACATCATCGCGTATATCTGCATCTGTTGGGATACACACGAATGCGGATGGAAAATGGATGCGGGAGAGGTTGTGTGTGTCTATCTGTCTAGACGATCAATTTGATGCTCTCGCAGCTTTGATTGGATTACGTCGGCTGCCACGCTTTTGTTTCGCTTTTGCGGAAATGACCGACGCATATACCCGAGCTTCTCCCTCTCTCTTTCTCTCTCTCTTTTCTCCTAAATTGTCTCCGCAGCGATAGCATGCAATGCGTGGCCTAATTTCCGACGCACGCGATAAAGCCGAGGAAATATTCCACGAAGAAAAACTTTTCCGTATACAATACACTCGACTGATGATGATACATATAAACATTCCCACAATTATTATTATTATACGCGCAGTTTCGCAAAAGTCCGAAAAAAAAGAATTCGTATATATACGTGCAATTACGGCGCACTCCGTGTACGAAATTTCTGCCATCGTTATTATATCTGGCTCTTATACTTCTTTTTTTTTTACCTCTAGAGCCGCTTTCGAAAGAGCGCCGGCGCAGCGTCAATTAAGTGCTCGCGAAGAGCAGAGAGCCAGAGCTGGAGTCGGAACTGTACTTATGTAGGCGCAGGAGCGAGTTGGGAACTTATGCAACGCGGAGACAGACAGAATCGTGAGCTGTCTCTGTGTTATATACAGTTACGACTACGATGTTCCGAGGCACATCCTGGAGAAGCTTCCAATGGCTTTTTCGTTTTCGTTCTCTATAGTGTGCATTTTATTTATTTATTTTTTTTTTTTTTGGTGTATAATATCATGGGTTCCGTTTACTAATTCCACGGCGCGTTTATATATAAGTACTATGTGTGTTGCAAAACCGGCGTGTCGGCTCGATGCGTGCGTGTATATTTTCGTCGTTTTCCTCGTGTGTCGCGCACACAGACGAGCGAAATTACACGTTTCTACCCGGCGACACTTCTCTCGTGAATTAACGACCGCGAGAAATACCGTATTTATACTCTCACGCACACACACACACACGATATAAAAGTGCGTTTTGGTCAATCTCCTCGATTTTCTCGCAATCGCCGCCGCTGCGTGTGTGTGTCTATATAAAAATATAATCCCGTATCTCGTGGAAAATTTTTTTATACGACTCGCAGGTGATGCACACTTGCATTGCGTAGCTGTGTCTATATAACACAGGCTATATCCGAAAAACTTGTGGAAAAAAGACGGGAGAAAATATTCCACACGTGTGTGGCGCTTGCGCAATCGTCGTCGTCGCGAAGCTTGGAAATCTGTTTTTTTCCTTCTGCTCAGCTCTTTCACTCGCTGCACGCGTGGGTCGAGCTGCTTTCTTTTTCTCGGCTCGTCGCTGCGCGATGTAACGGATTTTTTGGCGCGAAGCCCCGAATTGCATCGCTCACGCCGACTGATTCTTAAAAAGCTTTCCCCGAGGGCATTTTAAAAGTCGAGAGAGCGAGTTTTATATTCGACGAAAATTTAATTGGAGCCTCTTATTTCCAGCCGGTGTAATAAGTAAAAGTTTGACGAAATTACATACGCGTCAAACGGCTCTTAATGAAGAGGCGATATGGCAACGGAGAGAGAGAGAGAGAGAGAGCGAGAGAGGGAGAGAGAGAGAGAGACGGTTAATTAAATCAGACCGCACTATCGCTGCGCGCGAGCGGGAAAGGCTGTGAGCTGCTGCGACTGATGATAGAAACGCGAGGCTGCCTTAAATGTACCGGCGCTCGCTACTTGCGACGAAGTTGACTCAAACGCTAACAATATGGCCTTTCAGAGCCGCTCGTAACGATGCACCTGCAGTGAAATGTGTATCTCGGAATAATGCGCGGATAAATTATACGCTTACTGTGTGTGCTTCGCTCGAGGGCTTTTAATTGGTCGCCTTTGATTATAAAATCGCGCTTCGAGCGATTCTGATCCTTTTTTTGCCGATTATGCAATTGCACTGCTGCGTTTTTTAGGGAAAATACGTGATTGATGTAGAGACCTCCGGAGAGAGAGAGAGAGAGAGAGAGAGAGAGAGCTTTGTTTTCGTGCCGGGCGCTTTTTGGAACAAGGCTGAAAAATATTTTTTTCCCTGACTCAGGTCGTCGCTCACATCAAAACACACGTACGCCGCAGGGTTGGATGACGCTTTTTGTCGGGAATTTCGCGGTATTACCCAATCTATTTTTTTGTCACACGGCCTCGGCAGTATAATCGTATAAACGGAGTATACATACGTGTTATCAAAAGCGTATGCATACCCTTGAAGCGAAAACAATAAAGAGACTCTCCCCGAATCACAACAAACAATAAGCGATGCAGACACATCGATTAATCCAACGCGACCTAGCGCGAGTCGCGCGAGAAATTCGTACGCGGAGAAACCCAAGGCCATAAACGAAAACGCGCGCGCGGTGTCTCGATGTGTGTGCGAGTATGAGTAGGTATATATACAGCGCTTCTAAGGCCGGCTATACAAGGAGGTAAACAAACGGCGATTACTGCAACTCGCACACATACGCGCCGTTGCGAAATCCTTTCTTTTCGCCAGTCCTCTCACGCATCAACGCTTGGGTAATATTCAACGAAAAAAACAATACACACGAAAGCGTTATAATTTTTCCGAGAAGCAGGTGAACGTGTTGGGTTCAAATTTCGCGCGCTGCCACGTCTGACCGATACGCGCTCGAACTACTGTGAGAACGACGCTGATGTCTGACCGCAGCGACGACGTACTTCACTACGCGGAAAGCCACTGTATAGTGTGTATATATATGTAGGTATATAGCGAGAGAACGCACACCTCGCGCCGGGATATTATTACGAAACTCACAGCGGCGGCGACGACGACGGCGACGACGACGTGTACACTGTAATAGGTTTCGCCTTGAAGCAACAAGGCCTGCCGCCTTTTTTTCTCTCCACCGCCTCTAATGCACGCGTTTCTTGCCGCTCGCGTAATCGAGAGGTTAACGGACTCGATATCCTTTTTGCGTTATATAGCTATATGTGTGTATAAAAGCGATTTTTCGTCTGCTCTCTGTGTGTACGTGCAGTGTATACGGGGAGACCAGAGAGTGATAGAGAAAAATCGGCGTAAGAAGTGCGAGGGCAGTGCACCGTGTACTTTACACAGTGGAAATCGATTAATCGATCGAAGGTTTCGCCCGTTGTATTGTACGCTTTTTACCGATGCTTTGAATGCTGATCGGAGACAGATTTTTCCGAGCTATATGTGGAATAATGGAGACGTGAGTATTAACGCGTTGAATTTTCATCGTTTCCGAGAAGCAAAGGTTCTCTCCATACATCGAGACACGTACATATATAACGTGAAAGCCGCAGTAGAATACTTTCTATACACTGCCAAAATCTCAACACCAGCGCGGTTCAACTTTTTTTCTCGATGTTAACGACCGAGAGTAGCCACGCACACACACACACACACCCGTCGGCGCTGGCGACGCGAGGTCAGCGCGTTGGCCAACGATTAATTGGAAATGAGTTACGCGCGTGTCCTTACGAGCGCGCACTCGAGACACAGGTGAATCACACTCGCACACGTCTCTCTCGCTCTCGAGGGTATCAGGGCCGAGCATTAGAATTTTTACAAGGATCCGACTCGCGACGGGGAAAAATAACATCGCAGCCGCTACAGCGGCGATAAACTTTCTTGCCGCGGCCTTGTTTACGATCTTTTTTCTCCTCTTCGGACGATCGCTCGATCGCTCGGACTTTGTATACGCGATTTTCGATCCTAAAATACATAATGCCAAAGCTGGTTAATCCACCCCAGAGTATATAAGTGCAAGCAGCCGTGCAACTGAAGAGCGAAGCTCGAAGAAATTGGATGCTTCTGATGAACGTTCGTCTCTGTAACGTTGCACTACTGGCACGAGGAAATCGAAGCGCGACCCATATTCGGCGCATACGTTTGGCTTTGTTTCTCTCAGCGCAATTCCGCGAAAGAGCCGCTACACAGCTGTAATTTCAACCCCCGCCTTTACCGCTCTTATGTACAAATATAAAACAGAGCAATGCTATATTATGTAGGTATTATATACGAGAAAATCCATCTCGGAGATTTTCGAAAAAAAATTCACATTGCACTCCGAGAGAGCTTTCGCTGCACGTGTTGGCGGCGTATTGATGTTTCGCTCCCTTCCACGCTCTTCGCCCTACTCGAGAGAGCGAGAGAGAGTCGGGCTGTGCACTGCCGACTACAGACAGGGAGGCTCGTACAGTTGCACAGGCCTCTGCCGCCGCCGCTATCGATCTGCACGAACCCACGCCTCACTTCCCTCTTCCCCTCCTTGTGTGCGCCGGCGACGGCGGCTCCACCCGAGGGAGAGGGTTGTGTTCTCTCTCTCTCTCTCTCTCTCTCTCTCTCTCTCTCTCTCTCTCTCTCTCTCTCTCTCAGTAGAGCCTCCGGCGAACATCAGACGCCGAATGAAAATGTCTGAGCGCGTGTGTGCGTGGAGAAATGCGCGAGGGGTGGATTTTCTCCTTTCGTGCAGTATAGTGTAACGCATGTAGCACGTGACCTCCCGCGTGCGTGAGTGGATCGTTTAATTTTCAGGAAAATTTTCTGGGGGAACACCGCGCGAGAAAGTGACAGAGTATAAGCTGTGCCAGAGAGGACACGTTATATGCGCGAACACGTATATGCCGGTGACGAAACGCGAAAGCGACTGTTGTTTTTTTTTCTCGTTCGTAAAACGATTGGTGTATATGTATAAGCGTTATAGAAAGAGAAATTTCGCATTGTGTTACAAAGCGGCTCGAACGCTCGCGCATCCCCTTATCGAGCAGAAAAAAACGCCGGCGGCGTATATCTCGACTTTATCTCTCCCGGCATTCCGGAGCATTTTCCGAATCGCGCGATGAGACCTACATTTCTCGCGACTTCTCTCTCTCTTTTTCTCTAGATAACGCGAGAGCGCGGCGGCGCACTACTGGTATGATTGAAAGAGCTCGGGGAACGAGAGCCGCCCGCTCGTGGAATTTCATCAGGCCTCGTCGCTTATATTCGTCTGATGCAGTGTTATATGCGCGCAGGCTCTTTTTAATTATCGGGTTAAACTTTTGATGATGAAAGCTTTCGCGCATTGTTTTTTTCTTTTTCCCCCGCAACTCTTGGGACTTGTGTTTCGCGAGCTTTCTGACCGATGACAACGTTGCGAAAGTTCTCTGTTATATATCAAAGTGCATTATAATTACGAAGTATACGAGCGTCGCTGAAAATGTAACGTGTATACGTGTAGCCCGGAGCTGCGAATAAAATCCCACTTCTCTTTCTCTCTCTCTCTCCTAAGAAAGAGAGAAACTCTCCGATGACGTAAAGCTGCGCCGTTGATTCCGATCTCCGGCACACGCTCGCTGCTTTCGCATATAATATATGTACCTACACAGCACAGCCGAGCAATTAAGCTGCGCCAGTCAAAGTCAAGCGTCTCGGGCAAAGCTACGCTGCTCAGCTCTCCCTTCCTCTCTCGTCGATTTATAATTCCGCGAGTGAAATCGCGTATACGTATGTATATACGAGAGAGACGCTATGGCCGAGTGAAAGTGAGCGCGCGCGGATTTCGGCAACTCGCGCGCGCGCGCGTGCGTCGCGAAACTTCCTCGTACGGTCTGATATGTATACGGCAGCTACTACTGCTGCGGTGTATGTATGGGGGGGAAGGATGAGTTGTTGCGGTTAATTGGTTGCAGCGCGCTTCGTTTATCTTGATATGCCTCTTTGCTATTGAACGGATTATGCGAGCGGTACCACGAGAAATGTGAAATGACTTATTGTATACGATGAAAAATTTAAATAAGTTTTTTGAGGGGTATAGCTTTTGGATTATGTTTTTTTTTTTTAGGTTCCTTGCGACATCATGGATACGGGAAAAAATGGGGTGCTAATGCGAAATTAGGCACGTTATTGCCAGTCAGTTTAAGTTCTCCTATATGGAAATTAAACGATCCTACTCTATGAAAGACATGATGATTGTTATATTCGTATGCTGGAATTCTTCACTTTAAAAAGTGAAAATTGAAAACTATAGAAATTTTGGACTGTCCCTCTGATGGTAGGTGAAAATAGGTGGCGCATGGGCACTTTTCCATTCCCCTTGCAACAATATGAGCGCCGAATCTAGATATAATGGCGTGCCATCATCAATGCTAAAACTGCCTTGTATTGCCAATTCGGCTTGCTGCTTCGGCCGCTCATGCTATAACTGTAAGCGAAGCACAAATCGCTATAAGACGAGAATGGCATCGAAGTTTCATTTTTAATCGTTTTTAAAAGATCTTTTTTTTTTAATTTAAATAAAAGTGCTCTTCTCTACTTGCTTTTGAGAATTTCATAATAAAGCCTTGTCTATTGACCAGCTATTTAGATATGCACATTAAAAAGGTAAAAAGTATAGTCTTTATTATGTATAAAGCTGATCAACATACAAATTGTTGACGTGAATTTTTGAAATAAAAGTAGAATACGGGGTTCAATTGCAACCCTGATGGTTGATTAGAAAATAATGCTTGTCCGTCAGAAAGGTTATAAGAATTTAAAAAAGGGGAAAATCGTAATTTCTACGATTTTTGTTGTTTTCAAAAGTAGACAATTTTATAAAATAAGCTATTTTTAACATTTTCAAACGTTATAAGTTATCGCATATTATATCCCGTAAAAAAGCTCATATCCGCGCGATACTTACACGGTTACGCAAACGCATATTTCGGGTAAATATACTTATAACTTTTACTTTCCTTCGTCGATCATTCCCTCGCACTCGACGTCTTTTCCAATCTTCGCCACGTATTTTTAGTCGAGCGAAAACGCACATATACCGCGAATTACAAGAGGTCAGTAGTTGCAAAGTTTTATTTTTACGTCCCTCGGCAAAAACTGCGCTATACGCAGTATAGCTGCACATATATTGTTTAACGATGCGAAGCACGAGCAGATGCTCTAATTTTCATCGCTTTTCAATAGCCGTAGCGCGAGATGGGCTACTAATACTCACTCTCACAAGGCGAAACTAATTTACGCGATTTTTTCCCTTCCTTCCACATAATGTAACGAGCCGTATCACATACGCGCGCGTCTTTATTGTTACGCGCTTGTAAACGCTAATAGCTCGTCGACGATTAGAGGTTTAATCGTCGACACAGCATCCATGTAAAATACGCATCATCCCCTTATACAGCGATCTATACCCTGTGTATTCCAGAAAGAAAAAGAAGAAAAAAAAACCTAACAGCGTCATCTCCTGACAGAGAGCGAACACATCGTTGCATAATAAACATACACAAGGCGAATACGTGCGCTGGCGCGTCGTCGTAGCGAGCATCGTAATACAGGAAGCCGATAGCCTCGTCAATACGGCCCCGCGCTACCGATAAGACGTAATGCACGCCGCCTTCGTTTCTCGCGCGCGCGTACCGAGTACATGTACGGCTCTTATCATGGCGAACCTGATTAGAGGGCATTAACACCGGGGCCGATTCACCTATCTTTCTTTTACGAAACTTGCTCTATAAGCAGCTATTTTTCCCTCTCTCTCTCTCTCTCTCTCTCTCTCTCTCTCTCTCACACCGGGGGAAATGCCGAAGGGCATCGTTTCTTGTTTTTCGGGGTACACCCGAAGGCCGTGAAATTACCTTTTATGCTGCCGGACGACGTGTGCGGCGTCTGGGGCGCGTGCGACGTGAGGGGCAGCGGCGAGCCTGAGGAGGTCGCGGAGTGCTCCAGCTTGGAGCTCACCGCGCTCCACATCTCGAACATGTTGAACGCCAGAGTGGCGCCTAGACTCGCCCCTTGCGACTGACGTCTCTTCTTCTTCCTCCTCCTTCTCCTTCTTCTTCTTCTTCTGCCTCGTCTGCTGCTCCTTACAAGCCGCCGGCGCCTTGCACATACGAGCGGACTTGGACTTTGCGCTTCGAGAGACTAGAGACGGCTGTATCTCTCTCTTTGACTCTTCGGAAACTCGCGCGGAGCTTAGCTTATTTATCACCGCACATGTCACCACTTAATTATA
Organism: Pteromalus puparum; assembly: GCA_012977825.3. NCBI lineage: Eukaryota > Metazoa > Arthropoda > Insecta > Hymenoptera > Pteromalidae > Pteromalus > Pteromalus puparum. The sequence continues at coordinate 15,845,397 of CM053169.1, forward strand.
TATGTGTAAGCACTCGTTGTTCGATTTCTTCCTTTCTCTCGAAATTTCTTCGTGATGTGTGTGATGCGATGGACATTTGCTGGAGGTTCAGACGATCCGCCGGCGTGATTCCTTCACGAGATCCCCTCGCGTTTTCGGGCTCGGGTAAGGCATTCTGTGGACGGAATACAGGCGATGCTTTTATTCAAGGGGGGGAGTTTCGTGATTTGCGGCTTCTCTCTCGCCCTCGCGCACCACTGATTGATTTTTCCTCTCTACCGACTATCTGCTGTCGATAAATTAAAAGTGAGCCACGTCTCGATAATATTCCGAATATATATATAGGACTCCAAAGGGTATGAATATTCTTGCAACGACTCGAAAGAATTCGCGCGGCGATATGCAAATTGGACAGAGGAGATACTCCGCGGGGCTGGAATTGGGTTATAAAGCGATCTTTCTTGTGTCATATTATATTTTCACGTATACATACGCATACAGCAGACTCGCTGGCAGTCTTGAATTACAAGTCGCTCATTCGAATTTTAGACGCGCGCGCCTGGTAATATACTTCGGATGCCGCGTGAGACGTTTCGAAATGCAGCGAGTGATAGTGTCGCAGATAAGCCGCGAAAAAAGAAGACGATAAAACTATAACGCTAAGCTGTATAAATACGATTGTTGTATATACGGCGTTAGTCACGTCTCTCGAGTGTATATACGGTTTCATAAAAAATTCCCTGCTCGTCGCGGTGTCGCAATCGAAATTTCGAAACACCCGCCGCGCTCGCGCGGTAAACAACTCTCGAAGCTTCGGAGAGGAAAAAAAGAAGAAGAAGCTTCAGGACACCCGAAATCCGCGGTATATATTTATAACGTCATACGCGTTTTGGCCGGCGGTGCATTACATAGCTGTATAGACGCGAGCTCTCTCTCTCTCTCTCTCTCTCTCTCTCTCTCAGTGGTGCGTGCGCGCGGCAAAAGTGGAGCAGCGCCCTCGAGCAGAGCCCCCGACGACGACTCTGCTTTCATCCGAGAATAAAGCTGCGCTTGCAAGCTCGACTCGCCATCCTCGAGAGGCCAGAGACGCGGCGAGACACTCTTTTTTTCCTCTCTCTCTCTCTCTTGCAGAGGTTCGGCTTCTATTTTTTATCATGCGTCTCGCTTGTGTAATAATAAATTAATTTAAAAAAAGAAAAATCTCATGTATCGATTATATGCAGCGCGACGAAAAAATTCGAAACCCGCTGGCGGCAGCGGCGCGTTTGAAAAACGTCCGGGAATAAAAAAGCCCATCATCTGCAGCAGCAGCAGCAGTGAGCTTACACAGACACACACACATACGTCGGAGTAGTCTACAAAAGCGTCGGCCTATCTCTCTATCCGTAGGCAGCCGGCGGCGCAGCAAACTGCCGCATAGAGGCTCGGCTTGGCTCGCCAGCGGTCGATAGCGAAACGCGCCTACGCGGCGGTGCTGTGTCCCTTTAAGCCTGCAGCAGCAGCAGCAGCAGCAGCAACGGCGCATTGCAAGCACGAAAGCTCGAGGGGAACCGCACTTTGCCGCTATCGAGCGAGCGAGAGAGTTAGGGCGGAGTCACGTGCCTCGTCCGTCTGTGTATCTGTGTATGTGTGTGCACGAGAGTATAGTCCGTCCCTTTCTCTACTATATGTCTGTCTGTGTGCGTACTGTGTATGCGTGCGGCTGCTAAGCTGTCTCGCGCTGCTGCCGGCGCTGTCTGTCTCTCCCTCCGCGAACGGCTGACTCTGACTACTGCCATGGCACACACCACTACTGCTCTATATTCAGGCGCGGGAGTCCTAGTGGCCCATTGCCTTCGACCGGCTCTCTCAGCCTATACCTATATATCAGTGTATACGCGCGCGACGACCCAACGAAGACGCAGATAGAGAGACGGAATTGAATTCGCTGCTTCATCTTTTTTCGTCGGTTAGAACGCCGCGATTTCAAAGTTCGTTTACCCGTTGTGCTAGCCTTCCGAGTGAGGAAATTAAAAATAACACACCGCGCGCAACGCGGACATAAATCAAAATCTGACGTCGCCGCGCTCTATACAAAACGCGGGAACTTTGAAAAGCCGACTTTCGTAAGCGACGCGTTATATATATATTTTTTTTTTTTGTCAACCACGGTCTAATGATCATCTTCTACGCGGCTGATGGCTCTAGTCACAGTCGCGCCGTGGAAAATATAGACGAGGCGGAAAGTCGTCGAGCTTCCCACTATCGATCTCCCGCTTCTCTCTGTTGGCTCGTCGCGAGCGCGTGCATACCCATATCGCGACGACTAATTTTTTTTCTCTTCGTTCTGTCTGACTCTACACCCCAGCCGCTCTTTATCAAGCATATAATATACGCGAATTATCGTTAAATTGAAATAAAAGAACAATAACAACGATCCTAGTGTTTTCTTTCCGGTGATGCAGTTTCGTCATCGGCCGCCTCTCCAGTCAGCTGTTCCCTACCCCACCACCTCTCGACGTATATATTCGGCTGCAGCATGACGATCTCTCTCTCTCTCTCTCTCTCTCTCTCTCGCGCGCGCGCGCGCGCGAATAAGAAATCAGAGAAACAGAAGCCAGAAGCGTACGGCACTGTACTTTGCAGTCTCGCGCGCAGCAGCAGCGGCAGCGGCAGAGTATGAATTATTTTCGCCGTGGGGGCATCGCATCTTATGTAGGTCGTGTACACGTAGCGCGAGAGCCAAGCGAGCGAGCCGCTCTAGTATAGGACTCGCGCGCGCGGAGAGCCTCTACTATACTGCTGCGCTACTATACTGCACGAACGCTCTCTCTGATGAAAATTCTTGGATGCGTTTTTTTTTTTCACGGATGTTTCGTTTCTTTGCATATAGAATCGACCGAATAATCGCCGCCACGTGCGCGAATACATAGAAAAGTAACAGGATCGTCGTTCCTTTGAGTATATTATACACCCACGCAGTCCGCGTGTGCACGTCGTGTCGCATATATACGCGCCCGAGTTACTTAATAATATCCATAACAGTACGCGCCGTTGCAGAGAGAGAGAGAGAGAGAGAGGGAGAGAGAGAGAGAGAGAGAGAGAGAGAAGTGGGAGGCCTACATACGAGAGCTGCAACGGCGTGAAAGGGAAAGAGAGAGATACACGGCTTGGTTGATGGACACTGCATCCGAGCGAGAACGTATGTGTGTGAGACCACTACTGCGGGAATTATCGGAATTTTAGTTCGTTCGCACGCTTTGTTTACGTCGCAGTCTATGCGTAATATGACACTATAGCGATCGCATTTATATATCAATATACTCGGGGGGCGAAAGAGAAGCTCGCAGGGGGTATTTGACAATTGAGACCCACCAAGCGTGACAACAACAACAACAACAACAACGGCTCGACGATAAGAGCCGGCTGACGATCCTTCTTCGCTCATATCAGAGGACCTCCCGGCGATGCACTGTGTACTTCGTAGCAGAGGGTTGAGAGGATAATATTATCGCGCACACGTAACACACTCTGAGAAACGTGTGAGATCACAGCACTTTGCAATCACAGCCGGGCGTGTATATATCATGCATTGCGTTATATTCTCTCTCTCTTGTGGTGTGTTTCTCTCTTGCGATGCTCCCTCTGTATACAGCTATGCGTGCGTATTCACTTTCACTCTCGTCGTCGCGCACCCGTCGAAAAATCTAACGGCGCTCCTCCTCGACATCACTCGGACACTCATCGCACACGTTTTTTTTTACATGTCGCGGAGTCGAAGCACACAGGAAGAGAGAGAGAGCGGAAAGGAAAAAAAACACACTGCAGCCAAGCTGTCGGAGAGGGTGGCTCTCTCTCGCTCTCGTCTCTGCTGCTGCAGCAGCAAAAATCGATCCGCGTAGTAGGCACAGAAAGCGCGCTCTCTCTCTCTCGCGCGCGAGATACACGCGCGCACACACACAAGAGTAGCTCCCCGGCAACACCGTAGTCGCGCACAGTAAAAGCTCGCAAGCTCTCTCTCTCTCGGCGGGAGAGGAAGAAAATTCGAAGCTGCGACGTGAGCGAGCGAGCGAGCACGCGCTTGCAAGCCGGTGGGTGTTGTTGTCGGGGGCGGCAACTGCCGGTTGGTGAGCGACTGAGTGACTGAGTATGAGAGAGAGAGAGAGAGAGTACAAAACGCGGACTCGGACTACTGCACGCGCGACCGAGGCTCTGGGTTGACTGCTCGTGGCGCGCAAGACCGGAGCCGCGCACCCGCTCGTGGAGTGAGCGAGCGAGCGAGCGAGAGAGAGAGAGAGAGAGAGAGAGAGAGAGAGAGAGAGAGAGAGAGAGAGAGAGAGAGAGACGAGGAGCCCCACCATCAATTTCCTCGGGTTCTCTCTCCGTGCAGAGGCGCGCGCAAGCCAGTACCTTATACACGTCGCGGAGCGCACTCACACAGTCGGAGAGAAGGGAGAGAGTAGGAGCCGGCTAGGCTAGGCTAGATCATCGATAGAGAGTGTAATAGAGGAAGGCGCTCTCTTGGGTGGGTGGGGGAGCTCTCTCTCTCTCTCTCTCTCTCTCTCTCTCTCTCTCTCGCACGCTCTCGGGGGCGAGGGGGAGGTGGGGATAGATAGTCTCTGCATGTCTCTGTCTGTCTCCGTGTGTATATACACGTATACAGGCTGCACCGGAGGGCTGTCTGTGTTGGAGACTTGTGCGCGGAGTAATGATCGAGAGGTGGTGCACTGCGGTGGTGGTGGAGGATTTTTTTCTCCATTTTTCTTTTTTTTTCGTGGACGAGGAGAGTTTCATCTTTAGGGATGCGCAATGTCAGGGTGAGGACGGGTTGGGAAGAAACTTTTTGGGGGTCTTTACGCGAAAAATCGACTATTTTTTCATTACTGTGCAATCTATCACTTCTGATTATGGTTTTTCATATAGTCCAGCTTGGAATTGGCAGTCGTTTGTTTCTCCTTCCAAAGTTGACGATTAATTAAAAAAATCGATGTTGAATATAATCTTCTTCCACCTACTTCGGAAAAATTCACTTACGCAAAACTAGATTTACAGCATGAGCGGCCCAAGTAACAGGCCCAACGAGGCTGTTTTGACACAGGTAGCACAACCCTATATGTACATTCTGCGAGCAGATCGTGATGCGGGAAACAGAAAAGTGCCAATGCGCCATCTATCTTTGCTGACCAGAGACTAGAGGGAGATGTGAAGTTCACGCGTTGGGAGGAAGGCCCATCCAAAACTGTTTACGTTTACAGCTATTATATAGCTCGGCGCTGGTAACAAGTACACGATAACAGTCAGTGACTGATATAAATGACCCGGATGAAAAGTTTAGAAGCACTTTAAAATAGAGATAAATCGATTGATTTCGTGAATAGTCGAAATTTTTATGATTTTTGCTATTTTCTTCCACTTTGAACAATTTTTTAAATGGAGTTCCTTTCATGTTCTTTTGCACCCCCCCAAACATTATTATCACCCCAAAAACTCTTCATCCCCGAGCCCCCTAAGGGACGATTTCCCGCGGATTTTCTCGTATACCCACATCGACGCTTTTGAATTTTCCGCGGATCGATCGGTGCGGGTATATTTTCGCTCGTCCACTATACATCGACGTCTGGCTGCAGCCAAGCGTAAAGAGCGCGACGATGACAATACGCTAATGAACGTTAATTTTGCGTGAAAGCACCCACGCATCAGTCGGACAAGCGCTGCAGTTTGGATTTAAAAACTTACGTATGACGACGACACTTTCGATATCGATCGGGAAGACACTCACCTGTAACAGAAAGAAAACGGATCAATCAGACACAAATATCAAACGGATAGTTCGAGGTATACACGTCATCAATAAAATAAATTCAATTGACCTGATCTCCGCGCGGATTTTCGAAATAAGAATACTCCGAGATAGCGTCACAGCTGAGGGGAGAAAAGTGACAAGATCACATTAAAATACCTTTGCGACCTAGTTCTGCACTAAATTCAGAATAGCGCTCATCGACTTTGCGTATAGCTTACTATAGCTTTTCCAAACTGGAGCAATTTGGCATTATCTTTACACCGCGGGCTCGCTATTAAATTGTTAAGCCGTCCGCGTCTAAAACCGTTTTGAGCTGCTGAGAAATTTCGATATCACAAGCCGATCTAAATTTCCTTCCCAAAAAATAAAATAAAAACACGCTAACAACGAGACGAGCAGAGGAGTAGTAGTGTGTATATAGCTTCAGGTCGTCAAGTCGTCGGCGGCGGCAGGACCTCTCGGAAGGCGGTCGCGATAATTGACCCTCGAATTGACCAACGCTTATGCGCGTATCTCTCCCGAAATATTTTATGGCCGTCTGGCTACGCGCCGAGAGAGCTATGGTCGTAGTCGCGAGCCCTGCGACGGTTTATACAGGCTCTTGGTTCGACCTCGTCGAACTGAAGTGGACTATTTTGTGCAATATTAAGTGGGGGAAGCTTGTTTTTTTCATCATTTCTTAAATAATCTCTGTGTCTTATATACTCTCTCATCGAAACGCAATCCATCCACTTCTCGAATTCCCGCTCACAATAATAAACCGAAATGTATACCTCCAGCAGAGCCTCGGCTACCTGCATGCCCAACAATATAAAGCATCTCGGCCCTACACTCCCCCGTCTACGAAATCCGTATCTACTCTTCTAGCTCACAATAGAGTGGGGAAGAGTCTTCCCGTCGGGAAAGGAAAAAATCGAAGCGAGAAAAAAGTTTCCGGGGGCCTAGCGGTAAACTCGCTATATATACTGATACTCGATATATGCGAGCGCGCGGGCGCGTTTTGTACGCCGTGTACCGTTAGGACCAGAGAGCGCGATCGCGACGCGGCTTTATAAACGCGCGGCAGCGGGCTATACGCATCGATTCCCGTTCGAACCGCGACGATATCCAGCGTCGCGATGTGCATGGTAATCGATGGATCGATTTTTTTTTCTCCCGATGAGGTCTTTTTCTTTTCGGATGCAGCGCTCTCGAGACACAGTTTTATTATAGTGTAGTAAAATACGTAACGGATGTTTTCTCGGGTTGCGCGACTTCAAACGAAAGTACACGATACAACGGAGTTTTTCGTGAGTGTGTATTATAGCTATGCGTACGGCGAACTGTAACGACGAGTGCCCGCGTCGCGCGCTGCATTTTAATGATTATTCATATGTACCTCACTCGTTTGCTCGTTCGCGGATGAGGCAAGAGCCTATAGAGAGTGTCATGTTGGCCGAACCTTTCCGAGAAAGCCACAGCACTGGCGTTTCGGCGTTTCCTCGCGGCCGTTCTTTTTTTCGACAGATTACAGTTATCTCGTATACACACTACACACAGGAGAACGCGAGAGTCAATGAACTCGCCTTCGTATAGCGCGACTTTGTGAGATATATACCTGCGACGGATTATCGCTCTTTTTCCAATTTTGCAACAAACCCGGTGAAATTTCGGCGCGAATTAGGAAACGCTGTAGATACACCTTATCCTCTCAAGGCCGGTCTGCGAAAGTCGCGGGATTAATAATATAACCAGTTATATTCGCGGCCTTATTAAATCAATCTCGCGGATCGAGAGAAACAATGCGCGCTTGGCATCTCTCATGTCCGAGCGAAACGAGTAGCTCTCATCTCTTCCAGAGCTGATATTGAAACACATAGCCACGCGAATATCGTCCTCGTTTCGGCTGACAATACGCGCGAAAGGAGAGTACGGTGTATTGTAATATCGGCCGATGGCTTTTGTCGAGGGTATACGACGTGTATATATATATACACATAAACGGAAAAACAAAGAGCGCAAGCAAGCAAGTCTCTGTTTCATCGGAGCGCGCGCGCGAGTTTCGGTCATTCACCGAAAAGAGAGAGAGAGAGAGAGAGAGCTGAGGAGGTACAGTTATGAGAGCTGCGCGTCAAAGCGACGAGGAGTCTCTGCTACGACGGCGATACGATGATGATGGCTGTGGACAGAAAGAAGGATAGGAATACCGGCGATGAGACGCCGATGTGCTTCGAAGATGAGAGTGAATTCGACTGTTTCGTTTTTTTTGTGTGGGTTGATTTTGTAGATGGATTCATTTTTTTTCAGCGACGAGATAAAAGATTGTATGTAAATTAAGCGTGTACTTTTACAGCATCGACGTGAGATCGTGTTGACAAATATTTTTTGCAAATGCACGCACGTTGAAAAAAGTCCTAAGCCGTGGTAGCACAAAGCGATAGAACGAGTTTTGGACTGGCTTATCTTAGTTAGCGGCGATAGGTGGCGCATGGGCACATTCCCGTCTCCCTTACCCCAATTTTGCGCGCAGAATGTATACATATCGGTGTTTCAGCTATGCCAAAAGAGCCAAGTTAGACCTGCCAGGCCGCTCATGCTATAACTGTAACTGCTATGTATAAACTTTCAAACGCTTCCATACCCTAGTAATAATGTTTATATCATTTATTCGTCAATCTTTAGTCAATTTGATCTAAGTTGGACAATGGATGCAGCATTCATTCGTCAATAAACCTCCTTATTTCGTCATAGTTTTACGTATCCGTTGGTAAACGGTTGGCCAATTTTAAATATCGTACAAAAAGACAAATTATTATTAATAAGATCAGAAGCATAGGATCGAAAAATAATAAGCTTTTGACATAGTAGACTTAAATTACAAGTATGTAAACTTTGCTCTATTTTGGGATTATGTAATGCATAGAATTAGTTATTCACTTATTCTTGCTACTTATATATCAAAACCTCTAACACAGCAGCGGAATAAAGGGTCAATAACACGCGATAAAATTTCCCCGATCGTTCATTCGGCAAAGTGCATCGCGCGAAAAAGAAGGAGGAAGCGAAGAACAGGCGATAAAGCGCGGGTCAATCATCGCGCGAACGATTCGCTGCATGTATATACATATGTGCGCGAGAGAGCGAGCGCTGCGAGCAAGTAACGCGCTATGCAGAAAATAACCGGGAGATGTTTGACAAGCGCACTCTTTATTTTTAGAGCCGGTGGTAGCGGCTCTCACTCCCTCCGTTATGTCTCTGTGTATATACCTACTCGAAGTCGCGCCGATGCTAATTATATTTTTTTTTTAATGCACTCGTTCAATTACGAATAGACGAGTAAAACATAGGAGTGTACAGAGAATCGCCGAGTAAATTGCCGTCATCGATACACTAGGCGTAATCATGCGCGACACGGAGAGAGAGAGAGAGAGAGAGAGAGAGCCGAAAATTAATTCGCACGTATGTAAAGCAGCGTGTCGTATGAAGTGTGACTCATCCCGCGGCTTTTTCATTCCTCTCTCGCTCGCGCGTTTCGTTCGTGTCCCGTTAAACGCGGGCTCGGCCATATGCATATCACACTTTTTGCCCCTACCGCAACACGTACGTCGCACGTACGGTCTGTTATATCGACGCGTTAAATTCCCTATCGTTCAGGGAATCGCTAATGCGCAACTGTACATCCACCTACAAACGAAGCTATACATACTCTTTTGACGCGACAAACGTTCGATCAATTAGCCACTGAAAACGATCTGTCTCTCTTTAACACCAACGCTGCATTATATATAGTAAACCAAGTGTGAGAGAGACATGCGAGCCTTGGAAGCGCGCGCGCGAGTATATAGTCGCCGGCGGCGGCGAGTTGTGCAATCCGTGAAAGCAACTCTCGATTCCCAAGTATGTATATGAAGACTCGGAGAGCCCTCCCCACCGCTGAAAAGGTACCTATACTCACGAGCTGCACCACCACCGGCGGCCGGAGCGAGCGAATCATTTTTCCATACACGGTAAAAAAGAAGGAAATAAATGTCTCTGCGGTGCACGGGTGTGTTGCGCAACTTTTCAAGAGCAACGGAGATGCAGCTTCATCAGGGAATTGCGCTGATTGAGAGCCGGATTCGCGATTAATTTCTGTATACCCGATTCGGTTTGAAAATGATCGAGTTTATAAGTAACACGTGCAGTGCATCCTTGTAACCGTAAATTTGGCCCTTTTATGAAAAGAAGAAATCTTTCCGTTATACCCTCGAACCGCCGAGAAAAAAAAGTTCACAACCCTCCTCTCCGCAATCCCAGACACACCGGAGACACTATATACCCGAGTTTCCGGCAGTTCGCCTCGTAAATTAAGTAACGGGTGGCTCAACCCGTTCGCTCTCGTTGACCGTTCAGGAGAGGATGTTCCATGTATATATATACACACTTCTACCTGACATATACACTCGTATACACATCACAATATACCTGGTCAAAGGGCCACTACATACAGAAGAGATATCGGATTTGGGTATATCGACGACGTAAAAAGCTACCGATTTCCTCTCGCTGATCGTTACGCAACACCGGCTAAAAAAGAATTTTTCAGTAGCAACATCGCAGTTAACAACCTGCACCGCTGCATATAAAGTCGCACAAGGTGAGCGGTATACAGCTCTCGGCAGCGGCGGCGGCGTTTGATTAGGTGACAATTGTGGCGCGAGCAAGCGAGCGAGCCGCCGCGAGGATGAAAAGTATGCTGGCTAAATCAGTAAGATTGATTGCGACGCTTTCGAAACGCTGATGCAGTCCTCTCTCGCGCAGGAAAAAATAGGGAGGTGAAAAACGTGCTGGCGACGATTCTTTTTTTTCTTCTTTTTTTCATTATTCGTGTCAATGTTAAATTCGCGCGTGGAATGACAATGTTTACGGGCGCGGCGCGCTGCAGATTTTACGACTCTGTTTACATAACGCCACGCGTATGTGTACGAGAGAAAGAGAGTTGGTACATAGGCGAGAGATTTTTTCGAAAATAGCCCGCGATCGATCAACGTACCTCCCGTGTGGTAACAAAAGGGCCGGTTAAAAACACAAGACCGTATTTACAAAGACAACAACAGGAGCCACCGAGTAATCTCGTCTCGTCTCGCGAGCAATTATTGCGCGATATATCCTCCGCGCCGGTTTTGGAAAAAAATCGTCGCTATTTGCCGTCGCTATTGCGGGCACGTATATAAACCTTATACACACGCTTCTCTTTCTCTCTCTCGCGAGAGATGGAAAGGAGGAAAGAGAGAAAGAGTATATTTAGTTTCGAAGGGTGGGGGCACTGGATCCGCGCCAAGCTCATCAACGAAAATGAAATCTAGGTCTCTGCTCGCGAGCGCAAACTCGACCTCATCCCTTTCTTATGCGCAGCGCATCAGCCGCATGACGACCGACGACGACTGCGCTGATTCTGTGTGTGTAGTTTGCTACTTGTCGCTCGCGGTTACGTTCGATGATCGATTCCTTTTGAGCCGCGAGATCGGTATGCGACGCGACTGGCTGATCTTGAAAGCAGCGATCGCTGGTGTGGGTTTTAGAGAGGGTGCGAAAATGTATTGTTAGGAGGTGATATGGCTTGCCTAACGAGGTGTAATTGTGCGAAATGTTGAAAGAGAGCGCGTTTGCAGAAACATATGCGATTGCGCGTTTTTAATCTCGCTTACAACAAATATGTCAATATTTGAACTATCGACGCGCGCGCGCGTGGGTCGATAATCGCGACGATTCATATGTGTATTAGTTACGTCACCGATGTATACGCTCTTCCTTTACGAGAAATCGGTGATTCGATTTCGAGTAATAAATCGGTTCGTAAATTAGAGAAAATCATTATCATTTTTCCATATTTTCAATTCTATGTAAATTTTTTTCGCGTTTTTTCTTACAAATCTCACCACTAGATCTAGACTCGGCGCGCATATTGTTGTAAGGGAAATGGAAAAGTGTCCATGCGCCACCTATTTTCACCTGCCACAGACACAGAGAGTTTAGGCGCCTAAGCGGTGACGAAAGGGCCAGTCCAAAACTATACCTCATTTTGGTAATTGATATCGCTCTAGCGGTTCACACGAACGTTATGTACATTAAAATTAGGTTTAATTTAGACTCGCAACGGTGTTTTTAAAATAAAAATGTTTAGTACATATAAGTTTCAAATTTTGAGATTCCCGCGACAATATAACGAAATACACTTTTTGAAGTTAGGAATTTAAACATCCAAACCATGTCTTTTTTAGAGTAGAATGCCCGAGAGTGAGTTTTGATAAATCTGATTATACAACCGGTAATAATAATTAGCGATCAAATCCAGTCAAACTTTAAACTCCATCTCATCCGGGCATAACATACATCGTCTCATCGCGAGACTCGTGTGAAGCAAGAGCAACAACAATCCAATCGCAATATAACAATTCCGGACCCCCGCAGCTGTAAATGCACAACAACCTACTCTCCGGCGCATCGGATTAACCATTGGCACGAAAGAGTGAGTATAGCTGTAACTATACATAAAAAAGAATCCCCACCCGCGAGAAAAAAAAGTCGACCATATATAACGCGTTTGTGCAAGCGACTCCCCCCCCCCCTCTCTTTCTCTCGGGAGCCAAGAGAGAAGCCGCTAACGAAGGCTTTGCGCCGCCGGAAACACACAAAGTTGAGCTCGTGCGCGCAGCCGCCGTGTATAATATACACGTATATATACAGCGACTTGCGCAACTTCGCAAGGGTTTAGCCGCCGCTACCGCTACCGCCGAGTTTTCCTCGGCTCTACAGCCGTGTTGCACGTTTTGCAGCGGCAGCTTCCCAGCACGCGGGGATTTCTTCATGCACTCTAGGACGAGCGAGTAGTGCGGAGCTCCTGGTTCTTGTGTAGTGGTACAGAGGTATAGCCTATACGTGTTTATTATCGATTGTTTCTTTTTGTCGACGTTCGTTCGTTCGGAGAGAGAAGTTTTTTCGTCGCGGAGAGTAAGGCGATATCGCATGGTAATGAGCCGATCAGGTGCGAGAGAGTATAGCATAGTGCGCTATTCCTCGAGGATAAAAGCTTTTTTCCAAGCAAGCGCATTGGTGTAATTTATATATACGATACTATGCTTGTTTCTTCGTCTTGAGAGAGAGAGAGAGAGAGAGAGAGAGAGAGAGAGAGAGAGAACTGCAACTACTCTCGTAAATATTTTATGAAAGCATCGCGAGCCTCGGATCCTCTCGCCGCGCGATGTGAGCAATCGCCTCTTTTTTCCCTACCTGGAACGAAAATAATGAAGTCGTAAAAGGTTGCGATACACGTACACACAGACACAGAACGAACTGCGATCTAGAATATCAGATAACTGATATGCTTTCGTAATTTTTGCCGAATTCGCGCGTGTGTATTGCAGCTGTGCGGTCTCTCCTGTCTACTGTGTATTATACCCACAATTCTTCATAAAAGAGCGCATTATCCTTCGAGGAGTATAAAAATTCGTATATACTCCGCTCTATGTAGGTGATAGTTTTTCCGAGAAGAAAAACGATAAATCCACGACGGAGATTTACGGCGCCGGCATATTACTGTTTTTCATCACCTCTCACCTCGTCTATACCAACATATACTGTATACATCGCATTAGTTTAAAATCCAACTTAGCGCCCACTACTGTGTACAACAAAAAAGCTCAAAACTTTTACAAACACCTCGGGTTTTTTTCCGAGGAAAAAAGGGCGATGTAACTCTCTGGGGTTTTCGTCTCGGTGTTGCGCAACGGTCAAGCGTATAGACCGCGTGTAACGGGAAAAAAAAGTCCGGTCCAGAGGACCGGAAATGTTTCGGCGGTGTGCCTCGGGCGGAGAAAGCGCGGAATGACTCGATCTTTGCGCTGACGGATGGGACTGACTCTCGTTATCTCGGTGGTGGATTTATTTATTTATTTTACATCGAGAGCTGCTGCCGTTCGTATACAGGTATACGAGAAAGAGCGGGTGAAGTATTAGTAGTCGTGTGGTTTTAGTTTCAGATCGATGATCGAAAAGTGTAATGGGACATTGTGTCACGCTGCGAGATACGACAAAAGAAGTGCGAGATAATGCTGTAACGTAATGCTGATGGAGTTACACTATACGCCGTATCGTCGTCGACATCGTCGTCGTTGTCGTGTGGAGAAAGTCTCAATTCAATATGTTCGTATGCTACCGCGAAATTCGTCAGTGTCACCGCTTTCCTCTTATTAATATTTATTCGCGAATTATTTCCATCGATATACATCTGAAGTTACGAGCAAAAAACAAAGCCATAGTAGCTCATTGTCAAAACTTTCTTCAAACATCGATATCTCTACGTAGCATCAGGCATCATCAGTCATTACGCTTTTTTCCCTATATGTACCGGTAATGCGATCGTGATCGATCGATTCCCTCCGCCAATAGAACTCGATAATAATCGCAGCGGCGAAATTAAGATTCGCCGCTGGTATTATCTGCCTCGAGGTACATGTAACACACTCAGCGTTAGAGCGCGTTTACGCTCCTGATCGATAATTGACTATTTCGGCAACTCACCCAGCTCTGTATATATATATATATATCTACCTATATTATATAGTTGTTTTGGAGATACTCCCCCCCGCACAATAAGGCAAAATTCTTTCATTTTCATGTGATTTGGATAATGTGAAAAGCCTGCCCCCCCGCAGCCCCCCGCAGCCCCCCGCACCCCCCCGCAGCCCCCGCACCCCCCCGCACCTCCTATTAGCCAGCTTTTCCTAAAATTTATTAATTGTTAGTACAATTTTTTTATTTAAAGTTTTTTTATTAGGCAAAAAAATTTACTACAACAATTGTAATAGTACATCGCGATAAAATCGGATCCAATTTATGACACACTTTTTGAATCATCTTTAACGACATTTTTAGTCGTGTACTTCGCCACGCGTAATAATTAATTTCGATTTTCTAAAATATATTAGGCCATATTAGCTAGCACTATATTAAGATGATGTATAAAGGTTACTTTCCCTCCGACTCTACCAACGCGAACGACTCGAGCAATACAAAATACATTTGGCATAAATAATGTCTTTAGCCTCGGGAAGATCCTACATCCTTTGTAGAAACTTTTCCAACCCTCATAACAAGCTCATAGCACATCAGTATCAAAATTATATATAACAGTAGAGATAACTATATAAGAGATATAACTTAAATTTTATTTTCTATTTTTTCCCCACCATCTATGAGGTAAATAGACAGGAGCGATTTATTTTAATATTTTTTGTTAAAGTTTGACTTAAAGTTTGACTTAGTTTGAAGTAAATAATTCTTATAAGGTTTTTATTTTGCTTTTGTATTGTTAACACTTTGAGGGTGCGTATACTTAGGCATTGACTTTTGCTTTTGTATTGTTTGACACTTTGATGTGTTTATACTTAGCATTGTCTTTTGCTTTGGTATATATATCACTTTTGCGCTGTTTTTATACTTAGCATTGTAAAAAACTTTATAAGATCATAAATGTGAATATATAATCAAAGTCTTAACAAAAAATAAAGTGGTATACCCCCGATAGGCAATCAGATATATAGTATTATAGCGATTTGTTCGAGGGCCCTTAAATATTATTGAGGTAATAATTGTAACTCATGTACTTAGGTGCAAGATTTAAACTTAAGTTTTCGAAAAATGTTGACAAAAAATAAATTAAATAAAGCTATGAGCAGTTACAAGTAAGAGTTTAAGAAGTATATTTAACTTGCAGAGATCGATAAATTCGTATAGAAATAAGAATTGAGATAACAAGGAAAATACGTCCGGATCACAAATTTTTTATATGATTTGTGCCTTATTTCTTTACTTAACTTGGTCTGTAAAATGCAAAGCTTCCCTAGGTGGAAACAAAAATTTTATTTTTTAATAATTGAAGTTTTAGAAACTAAAACATTAATAAAATGAAAACAATATTTGTTTCCTCATTATGCTACGTAAAACGAAAAGATCGATCATCAACATATATTAAGAGGCCACAGCGTCATTCAACAACGCAGCAGATGGTTATTATAAGAAAAAGTAGTGGACCAGATTTATGTATAATTGTAAGCATATTGAAAGTGGGAAGAATCAAAATTAATTTCAAAACAATTTCCAAAAAAATGAAAAAAAAACTATATATTTTAAATGCCATAAGCAGTAGAAGTTCGGCGTTAATTCAGTACTTTTACTTTTTTTCTTTCGATTTTCTCTATTTCGACAAACATTAAATTCTTGACCTTTTTATGATCTACAAATTTTATATAATACAATAAGATTGTTCTTGGCCAACTAGAACTTAATCATCAGATAACGAAAATAACAGTTGAAAAATAAAAATCAAACAAAAACTAAAATGGGGGGTTGGCGAGCGAAGCGAGCAGGGGGGCGAAGCCCCACTAGTATATATATATATATGTGTGTGTGAGTGTGTGTGTGTGTGTATATACGTGTAACGGTTCTTCTAATGCGCGCAGAGTATATCAAGTCGGTTATAGATTGGGCAATCGACGACTGGTTCTCGCTTATGTGTACTTACTCACCCCCTCGTAGGATGTATGAGATTCGAGAATTTTTTTCGGGCGCTTACCTGAAACAAAAAGAGAAAGGCGGATTATTAGTAAGACGATATGGCGTACGTTTGCGAAATTGTATATCTTTGTAGACGCAGACGAGTCGATAATAACATAATCGAAAATTTTGCATATTATAAGCGATCGTATATAATGTCTGGAACGTTCTGGAGCGACGTCCTCTTTAAGCCTCAGAAACGAAAGTACAAAGTGTATAGCTGCAGCTGCAGAGATTTAATGCATTTTTTAAACGCAACACCTGCTTGGCTATATACACTTAATAAGAAGCTCGAAAAAATTAAGTTTTTCTTTTCGCCCGAATAAGAGACGAGATAAAACCGAATGTGAAAGTGTATACACGAAACGGCGGCGGCTCTCTCGGAAACTTTTTTTTTTGATTCACGCACTTGGCCGCGGCTTTAATACACTTGCGTAATTCACGAAATCGCAAGCGCGCACACGCAGCGAGCCTTTTCGACGCGATAAATGTGTATGATATATACAGCTATACGTTGGACGGTGTTTACATTCAATAATATTCCTTTAATTATTTTTCATATCGTCATTTACATAATGCCCGCTCAATTAAACACTCGTTACACTGCAACTTTGCATATCGGACGCCGGATTAAACTCGAAATGAAATACCCGTTTTGTCAATAAATAACGCGGATGATAACGACGAGCTTCTCGTTAATTGCCGTCGGTAAATTCCACTCGACTGTGCAAAAGAGAAAATTTTTCGAATAATCACCCTCAGGGGGTGGCTATATACACCCCTGATTTTCGGACGCAACGATAATCAGCTGACGTTAAAGAGGAGCACTAAAGCGTATATAGATGCGAGCAGTGGTGTATACGTGCGTGTGTATCCGAGAGGAAAAAAAATTTAAACAATAATACCGGTTTGTTCTTACTGCCAAAGAGAGATTACACGCAAGCAAAGAGTTACTTTCCATCCTGACCTACATTTGCGCGCGCGGTGCGTCGCGCCGTCGCTGACACTTGCCGACCCTGAGATTCTTTTGGTATGGTTCGGCTTCGCAAAAAAAACGTTTTTTTTTTCTTTAACGCTTGCCTTTTAATAAAATGCTATTTTTTTTCTATGCCACAGTTGGCGTTAGATATGAGTCTCAGTGGAGGATTTGGTTTCGTTCGCGAAGCTTCATATGGATTTTGAAAGGGTGTTTGGAGATGCACAGCCAGTGGTGTAAGGGTTCAACTGCAGCACACGTGACCCTTTTGAATTTATTCAGGCGGGGATTTCGATTGTGAATAAAAAAGCGACGTTTTCTGCCGCTTTTGAAAAATGTAATGCGCAGTAACGTCGTTAGTGCGTTATCGACGTTATATCGTTAATTAATTTTATATAGGTAATGTTACGATTCGAGAATGATTACCAATCATTCAAAGAGCTTATACAGTGTAACCGTATAAATAACAAACGACTCCAATTCACAATGTATAAACCCGTCCCAGATTTATTCGCAAAAACCCAACTCTGTGGCTGCAGTGTATAAAAATTTAATTCCATCAAGCTCGCCGCGTAACCTCAAAAAAATACTGGTTCATCCCAGAAGAAAAGGAAGAAAGAAGAAAATATGCAACATCCTCTAGCGCGCGAATCTCCGAAACAGAAGCAGAGCGTAGAGCGAACCACCTCAGTCGTAAATAAAATATTCGGCTTCGCTAATGGCATTATCTTCTCTCTCGCTCTCCGAGTGTACTATAGACAAAGACAACGGCGGCGGCGGCGAGAGACAACAGCATGTAGTTCTCTCTAACGTAAGAAGTGATTGTTGTCGGCGGCCGAGCGCGAGCTGCGCGCGCGGATGTCGCAATGGGAAGTCTTGCGGCTCTCTCGCAACTTGCCGCTCTGTGTTGTAGTCGGCGACAGGCCGGCGTTTCGCATCGACACACGGGGTATTTTAGGCTTTTCTTTTCGTCTCCGTCTCTCTCTCTCTCTCTCTCTCTCTCTCTCTCTCTCTCTCTCTCTCTCTCTCTCTCTCTGCGATGTTTCTACTTTTATTATAATCGAAATTGGATCTGAGCGACGTTTTATTGATGGAGAAGATGTCTAGAGTTTATTACATTGGAATAATTGAAGAGACATGCTCAGTTCTAATCGATAGACGACTGAACAAGAGACAGCCGACATCTCTGCATAATTAATAACGGAAATAAGGATCGAAGCTCGTGTTTAAAACTCGAGTTTTTACTCATCTCGGAAAATTCGCGAGTTATAGCACAAGCGCTGCCTTCAGCCAGACAATCTGGCAAATGCTACATAATTTTCCTCCTAAGTATGATTAAGCGCAACGTCGTAATTTATGATGAAATAAATTAGTCATCAGCAGGCTTTAATTTAGCGTAATGCTCCGATTAAGACTGGAATTCTGTGCGATGCTTTGCAAAACGCGGCCCCTCGGGCTATATGCCGTATACTATAATACAACAGGACGATTCACGGCGCGTCACGTAAATAAACAACTTTACGCATTCGGTATTCCCTTTTCTCGTTCATGAAAATGCAATTTTTCCTCGCCGAAGCTGAGCGAGAGAGAGAGAGAGAGAGAGAGAGAGAGAGAGAGAGAGAGAGAGAGAGAGAGAGAGAGAGAGAGAGAGAGAGAGCGGCATCGGGAAAAGGGTATATATACCTAGGTGTATAGAGAGATATATGCGCGGAATTCGATATAATTGATTTCTCTCGTTTCAAAGGAAAGAGCGCTTGCACTATAGGGTGACTATTCCCCTTCGGTGCGGACAGGCTTTTTTATGGAATGACGCAAATATTTATATTTAACATAGTATACAACCTGTGTTATACGCGTCAGGGAAGAAAAATCTTCCGTCTCTGCGAACACAGGTCGACTTTTAATCAAATTAAACCACAGACGCGTTTATAACGTGTACGATCGTTAAAAGGATGCATATTCTCGAGAAATTGCATCTATATGACACAACATGATCATCATCCACGAAAAGCGTCTCGCGTCAGTCGTAGCGCGACATCGGAAAAGAAATTTCGGATCCGTATATGCACCTCTCGCGCATGCACATTCATATATATAGAGCAATATACACACCTATATAGGCAGTAACGGTGCGAGGGAGAGAGAGAGAGAGAGAGGAACGCATGCGCGCGAGCGCAATCAAGTTCCTGAATCGAAAGTCAATATACACCTCCTGCACACGAATGTGTACCTTCGTAGGTATAATATGCACGTGTGGTCGTGTATGCGCGACGACGAGTATATAGCTCGCCAACAGAGAGAGAGAGAGAGAGAGAGAGAGAGAGAGAGAGAGAGAGAGAGAGAGAGAGAGAGAGAGGGCATAAATATAGACGAGAGAGGCGACGCATCGCGAATGAATTTTCGCACTGGATCTCTCTCTGGCTCGCTTATAGCGAGCACCGGGAACGTTTAGCCTCATTTAAATATTTATCGTAATCTATTCGATTATAGCGTACGGGACGTTATTACACGCGACTGGACTCTGCAGGCTATTATTGTTTTCGCGGGCTATCATGCAAATTTTGCGGTGCGCTTTTGGCACCGATGCTCGCTCGCGCGCGGCGGGATTCTGGAAACGACTGCAGCATTCGCGATGGATGCTTTACTTTGTTTTAGTAATTTCTATGGGCGGTGATTACTCTCGTTATGCTGCTCTTGAAGAAATTAAGTTTTTTGCTTCGACGCGATTTAAAAGCGATTCGATAATTACTCATAAATGTAATAATCACTTTTAATTTTACAGCCAGTCAATAAAAACGGAAACCGACTTCCGGACACCATCATCGGCCAAAAACTTTCCAGCCGTTCATCCGAAAAAAGAAAACCCGAGATTACCCGAGCCAGCTCCCTTTTTCATTACAAAACGACCGAGTTCCACACATCCGAGCTCTTTTTCCGTCTCTTTCTCTCTTCCCGAGCTATTACGACACGCGTTGCCTCATCGCGTATGTATAATGCAATAATATAATCGAGCGGCTGCCGGTCTGTGATCAGCTTACTCGGTAAGGCAGTTTCCCTCGCTGCCTCGCTTTCCACGTAAACTCGCCAGGTGTCGCTTTGTAGCGGTGCATAGCCGCGAAGCGGAGCAGCCAACGCCACCTACCTGCTGCATTGGCAACGAGACATAATGTGTTTTTCGCAACGCGGCCGACGAGAAGAGAGCGGCCTTGCCAAGGCTGCGCACCGACTATCACTGGATGCAAAATTAAAAGTGTAAAGGGGAGTAGCCTACTTTCCGAGAAGAGAGAGAGAAGCTTTTTATGCCGTTTGTTTTGCAGATTGCCGTTTCGGGATTGATTGATTATTTAAGAGATGTGGCTTTGCCTGGTACTACGACTGGATGTATCTCGTTGATTATGCTGACTCGAGTAACGAGACTTTAATGAAAAATATATATACATTCGCTTTTTCGACTTCAAAGCCAGCGAATCGGATACGAGGGAAGAGACCGTTGTAATATTAATTGCTATCGTAAAATCATAACGGCGAGAGCCGCGCGCACGCGAGAGGAACTTTGGAGTAATCGTGGTAATAAATAACCCGCGCGCACGCATTGATTATCATATTATTTTTTTTTTTAATGCAAAATAATGAGGCAAAGTATAATGCAACGATGACTACACACGTTCGGTTAGAAATGTAAAGCATCGCACGCGAATTCTTCCGAAGCGACGCTGCACCGTTAGCCGATTTTATCGACGTTTTGTTATGATACACAGTGTATATTCGTGTGGGTAGTTGCAATTATTCCGGCGTCGCTGCATATTCGCCGGGCTTAGTCAGGATTTTCGTTGCGATAGCGCTACTAAAAGTATATCGCGCTGATGTCTCACCACATTCGGGCTTTTCTACTGAGCTGGCTATTTTGTTGTCCGAAATTTAGCTTGCACGCTGTTTACGATAACACTACAGCAATCTACTCGAGTGACTTAACGATTCTACTCTCCGATCACTTAAGAATCGCCGTTACACTCACAGCAACAGCAAAGTCGCGTCTACACGTGTCGCGAAAGGCTTCTCTGTCAGAGACCTTTTTTCCGGCGAGATACGTGCGAGCAATAAGCCTGTTAAAACAAAGAAAACCAGCTCTCCGTATTATCGCACGTGCCGAGAAAGGGTTCGAGGTTCTTTACTCATTTTCGTTTTTCCATAATACCTATACCTATATACCGACGTTCTTCCCTTCTCTATAATCGACGCATCACAAGCGCTAATTAAGACCCTCGCGCAAAAAGCGTCCGGGTCCTCGACGATCCCAATTATCTCGAAAAGCAATCGTCCGCTCGAATCTCTCCCCGTCATTAAGTATCTCTCTCTCTCTCTCTCTCTCTCTCTCTCTCTCTCTCTCTCTCTCTCTCTCTCTCTCTCTCTCTGTGTTCTCCAAGCGCAGCCATCTGCCGAAGAGTATACGTATGCAGGAGTATAGAGCCGTGTGTTCTCACGACGAAATTCCCCGAAAATGCCCGTACCGCGAGAGCAATTACCCCCTCACTTCTCAAAATGCACATATACGTATACAGCCCGCAGAGTATAGCCTTGCGCAATACTTTTCGGATGCTTATCGTTGTACGTCGTATTATAAGCCCAGGCGATGTTACACGACGTTGTGCATATACGTGTGTGTAGAGACGAGAGCACGTGGTGGTGCGGTAACGGTGCTTCGGCAATATAACTGCGTCAGAGAGACAGAGAGAGAGAGAGAGAGAGAGAGAGAGAGAGAGAGGAGGTGGCAGAGGGCTAGCGGTACCAGCAAGCGGTGCCGTTACTTGACCGACAGATCCGCTAGCACGGACGCGCCGCCGCCGGTATCTTCTCTCTCTCCTCTCTGCCTCTTCTTCGGCTTCTTTTTGTTTGTCGCGCGCTCCTTCCCTCTCCCTCTCACACTGACTTCGCAGGCTTAGGAGCATCGTGCATGTAGGCACGTTGTTGTTCTCCACAACGCCCTTTGTATAACACGCTTGGGAGGTGAGAGTGTCTTTTGGGATAGGATAATAAATGAAAAGTTCGCCGAGAGTTTATACCTGTTCCGGTGATGGGAGGCGAGGCCAGTTGAGAACTGCTGATATCCGGAGGCTGTTGCGTTTGCGTAGTTTGTTGCTGTTGTTGTGGCGTCGTCGGCTGAGCCACCGATTGCTGCTGGGGACTGTTGGCAGCCACGCTCGTGGCACCGGGACTTCCCGCACTTTCCGCCATCCTTCCCTTTTTACCCTTTTTTCGTCCGATTGCGATTTTAATTTCGAGAAGCTCTCTCTCTCTCTCGACGATTGGAAAAAGAAGAAGACACTGATGTGCAGCTCAGACGAGTCGTGGCATTTTGCACACTTCAGTTTATTTCTCCTATTAGAATTAGTTGAACTACACTTGGTTAACGAGTTACGAATTACACACTGTTTACGTGCGGGAGACGCGAGAGCTCGATTAATTGGTTACTTGCTTATAAGCGACTAGGTTGCTTGAAAATTGGCTAACTGATTGATTATTCACTAGTTTATATCGGCTAATCTCGTGGCTTTGCGTATGTCGTAGATTAGCGCGATTGCGACGATTGTTGCCCTCGACGTTGCGGTGCTTGATGCTACTTCCGCAGGTGATTCGCGAAATTCGGGAGCCATCTTTGCGCGAGACTCTTCAGCTGTGCTTTTTCTTTCAAACTCCGGCTGACACACTCCTCGATCTGCAAGAAAAACTCGATGTCTCAATCTAACTCGATCTCTCTATGCACTCAAAGGCCAGGTATCCTCTCCACAGTGTTATATATATAGCGTCAGAAGTACGCGCGAATTTGCCTTGCTAATATGCAACCCCAATGGCAATTAAGTTCATCTGGCATTCCTCGTTAAATCGCGGCAGCCGATTGTCCCGGGGACTCAATTATACGTCGTACTCGCAAAAACGGAAGAAGTGGGAGCGACACTCGACCTTAGGCTCTCTCTCTCTCTCTCTCTCTCTCGCGCGCGCGCTGTCTCTTTTGTACGCGATCTCTGTGAGGGGTGAACACATGCAGGCTACAGAGTCAATAGGTCAGTGGGCTTTGTCTAGCGCGCGAATTTTTTTTCCCCCTTTTGCCAACTGGTTCGTTGCGTCGGTTTTGTTGCCGGGGCGCGTGTTATAGTTGTTCACGCTCGACGATGGAACGAAAATGGTGATGTTTCCCTTTGTCGGAGCTTTTTTTCCGAATAATTTTGTTCCGGTACACTGGACGGTTTTACAGCGGTTGCGAGAGTACAAATGGCAGGGACGTTTTCATTGAGCTAGTACGAAAGCTCGCGGTCGACCCGGTAATTTATTGACTCCGGTAATGACACTTGCATTCGAAAGTAACCTCTTCCCACTGACCGAGAGAAACTGTTATCTAAACGTCGCACCACCGATGAATCCGTCAAAATAAAAAAGAACTCGGAAGAGCATACCACGCACGTAAACTCTCAAGGATTAGTCGATCTTCCAACGGAGCAGAGCAGAACCCACCCCAGGAAGAAGAGACTCGCGCGCGCGTTTGTGTGTACATCCGCGATATCTCCGCGGACTACGTAACCCCGCACTTTCACGCGCGCGCCTCGAAAAATCGATATCGCCCTCAAAGTTCAGACCGATCCTCCCCCCGTACGCGTACACCTGCCGCTGTGCTCGCTTGGAAAAACAGTGCCGAGTGGAACGAGAAAAGAAGAGAAGAGAAGAGCGAAAAAAAAAGAAAAAGCTCTGGCGATCGATCATCGCAAGCTCTGCGGCAAAACATCGTCGCGACGAAAGGCCAAAAGCACGTGCGGTCGCACCTAGTCGCGTCGTGCGTGACCCTAACACACAGACACAGACACTATATACTGTAGAGTCGACCTGGCCTCTCTTTTCTCTCAGCTAGTACACAAACGCAGGGCGTTCGATCTTTTCTCTCACCTTCGACGAGCTTATTCCTCAACCGAGCACAACTCGTTCACAGCGCACACCTCGACTCACGCACACATTCTCCCAGTCACGATGAAAATGGTGGAACGTCGCTGCAGGGGCTGCTCCGTAGTGCGCTGCTCGTCGTGAAAAAGCTCTCTTCCTCGAGAGAGAGAGAGAGAGAGAGCGAGAGAGCGGGAAAAAAGCACAGAGGATCCCCTGGACGTACTGTGCGTTTACGCGCCGCGGCAGATGTGTAAGTGCGTGATGTTTTTGGGCGCGCTGCACTTATGGGGGGAAAAAGCAGTAGCAGCAGCAACGGGCACACCGAGCACACGCGTTACGTATATCGGAATAGGGGGTTGTGAGCGCGCGCGCGAGTGAGAGAGAAGGACTGTCTGTCTCTCCGTCTCTGTCTAGCTTGCAAGCTCCAAGCGTGTGCGCAGAGAGGGCTCTGGGTCACCGGGCGAGACGCTAGATGGCAGCCTGGCTTGTCAGGGGATGCTGCCGAGCCACCTACGCCAGAACTGCCACCCCCCCGGGGGGGGGGGGGGGGNTCGGGTTACGCTCGACGGCGTTGCGAGCTTGCTGGCGCCATCGATGGCTGATCCTGGGAGTTGCTGATTTTTCCGGTGATTCTCCTTCAGCTCTTCTTCAACTTATAAGAGATAACTCTTTTCCTACGAGGGTAGACTTTTCGATTTAAGGGCTTCTTTGTCGTCGAACGTCTGTTTACATAGAGCGCACGTGTCGGTTACACCTATCTACGAGCTTTAATTATTCCGGCGACTTCCTGGATCCGCGCGCTGATCAATACTCCTCTGGCGCTGCCGAGTGGTGGCGCGGGGGCGGTGAAAGCGAGAGTAGTCTCCGGCACTGGGCTGTGTCTCTCACTCTCGCTATATAGACGTATACGCGAAAGGGTTGTAGCGCAGAGCGAGAGGGAGATTCCTTTTCACGGGCCGACCTTGTTCCCCCTGTCCCACTTACCTGGCGATTCCCCCTAAACTCTCCCTCTAGCTGCTGTCGCTGCCACCCTTTTAGATGAGAGAAAGAGCTTTTTAAGTAAGCGCTGCGGTTTCAACGGGGCTTTTTAGATGCTGCATAGGAGCTGTTTGATGTTTGGGGAGATGCTTTTTTTTTTGTCACTTGGATTTTACGCTCGGTTTTCGTCTGTTACTACTGACGAGCTTCGAGCTTCTTTTTAAGATTCGTTTTCGTTGCGCGTTTGTAGTTCGGAAGACTTTCTTTTCTTTTTCAGTGTGTATATGCCCAAATCTCTCAACATCGAAATTTCGTCATCGTCCCAACACATCCCATCAACAACAGGAACGTACATTGCTGACGGTCGGTAAATCCTCCCCCAGGCAATTCGATAAAAAAAAAGCTCACCCTCGTCGATAGCTCAAGTGTAATCGGGGCCGCTCAGCTGGTGCATGCGCTCTGAGGCTCGATTGGTGAACTCGCCCTCCTTCGATCGGCGAGAAGCGGCGCGCACTCAACCCTGCCCCCAGAGAGCGTCTTCCTCTCTCTCTCTCTCTCTCTCTTTCTCCCTCCCTGTGTGAAAAAGCTCCCTCTTTCACTCGGTCGGCAGAAAGCTGCTCTTATCAACCGCGAGCTATCGGGCGCAGGCGCTGCAGGGTGCTGCGCTCTGATGTCGATTGATGGTAGCGAGGGCCATGATTATAATTTTCGTTGATTTTTTTTTTTTTAAATAAATTTTGTATTGGAACAATTTAATTGGCTATTGGTTATATGTTGTGTGGTCGACCTTGCGACCCTCGAATAGGTCTATACTCGGAAGAATCGCATGCAGACGCTCATCAGATTCTCGCTAAACACGGCCTGATGATTTAGAATCACGGGCTATTCGCGGATCTCGGCTATGTGATTTATCAGATGGCAGGTTGCGTAATGCGATCCGTCTCTTTAATCAGACCGATCGGATAAACACGGTAATTTGCGATTTATCCGCTGCGTTTGCGTTTTTTATTCTTTTTGGAAATTTACCAACCGTATAGCGGATGAATATTCGCGAAATTCATACGTAGTCATGTATTAATGCATGAAAATCAAATATCGTGCGTAAACTTACGTGGTAAACAACGGTCGGTAACGTGAACGTTTCGGTTACTCACCTGGAACAAAAACAGAGGAGAAATGCAATTAGATGCGTGTTTACACACTGGCGCATATTATTAATAATGTTCATGTGCATGCACGCATTTTCATCAAAGTTCGAATATTATTATACGAATATTATCATGCGGTAAAAACTCGTCTGTCGTACTCGGAATACAACTACTAACGCGACAGACGAGCCACACCATTTCGTAAGTACTTTTCCAAGTATACAAACAACAACAGTCGAGTCATTCTCATCGGGGCATGATAAATGAAAAAAAAAAAAATCTCCCGACGTCGCGCAGCAATTATCTTCCCTCCGGGAAAATGCGCGGCTGACGGGTGCACACGAGCGCTATAAGTAGGTAAAGATCGAGTATTATATACAGTTAGCGGTACCGGTTCCGCGGATGCAGCGCCGGCTAAACGTCGCGCTTCGCCTTCGTGTATATATATACAACACACGGAGAAACGGCTGGTGTCTGGACATTTCGAAACTTCGGAAAGCATCGGCTCTCCTCATCACACGTGATAAACTCATATATAGTAGATACGTGACCGACACAGTCGATTTCCTCGTGTATTAACAGAGACGATTTAATGGACGATTCTTTGGTGAAAAAGCGTAGCCGGCTCAAAACTATCTCTGTGGGAAAGCGCAGAAGCATCGCGAAAAAATCT
Source organism: Pteromalus puparum (assembly GCA_012977825.3). Classification (NCBI taxonomy): domain Eukaryota; kingdom Metazoa; phylum Arthropoda; class Insecta; order Hymenoptera; family Pteromalidae; genus Pteromalus; species Pteromalus puparum. The sequence goes on from CM053169.1 coordinate 15,872,432, forward strand.
AACGGTCTTTCTCTCATTCCGCGAAGAAAACGCAGTCGCACACCCCGTCGGTTATATACATATAGCTGTTAAAGTTGTGCGCCACTGCAGCAGTGCAGCCATGACGGAGAGAAAGTCAGCGCGCGCCGATGCGCCGTTATAACGAGACTCTCCTCCTCTCCTCCACTACCTCTTCTTCTTCTTCTTCTTCTTCTTCTTCTTATGTTGTTGCTGCTGCTGGCGGCGTACCGTTATAGCCGCCGCGCGGCATGTACAGCTATTGCTCGTCTTCGCACAGCTGTTTCTAATGGCACGATGGTATATAGCGCGAGACACGTGCGCGGCGTACAGCGGTCTCTGTATATACTGCAGGGGAGAGAGAGAGAGAGAGAGAGAGAGAGAGAGAGAGAGAGAGAGAGGAGGTGGTTTGTTGTTGTATACCAGGGGGGCATCACGAGCTTATATACGAGAGATCTGAGAGAGATTGTGCGCGCGAGCTTGATAAATATGGGATTCTGTGTTTTTTTTTTGCTGGTGGAGATTGATTTGCAATGATCGCTGTAGATTGTCGATGGTGTTTTGCGCTGAGGCGAGGATTATCGATTCGATCTTTGATGCTTAGGGCTGATAGTTCTGACTGGTTCACGCGAGAGTATCGGCTAGAATTTTCCGTTCCTGAACATGAAAGTCTAGTTCGATCGCACTACCTAGTCTCAAAACTCAGTAAGAATTTAATTGTCTTAGTTGCAGTTATAGCATGAATGGCTCGAATGGTAGGCCAACAAGAAGCAGTTTTGGCATGGGTGACAAACCTCTATATGTTCACTGGGCTCGCAGATTTAGACGAGGGAAATAGAAAAACACTCGTGCGCCACCTATCTCCGCTGGTCAGTGGGTGAGAGTCCAGTCCAAAATTGCTTCATTCTGATTCATTACAGTTGATTTTTAATTGTTTGAGGTAAAGAATTTATGCCTTCGCAGAGTGCAACCAGAGAATGAAAATAATGCTAACAACGTCTTTTTCCACAGTAGAAAGGGATCCTCAAACTTTCATCGCAAAAATCTCGCTCAAGCCCAAACAAATTCCCACAAGTCCGCCTACCAAATTTTCGCCTTTAGCGGTATATCGCCGCATCACGCAACTCTCGACCGCAGAGGACTCCCCCCTATCACCTGCAGTAGCAGCAGTACACGTACACAGGCGCGGTAGCAGGAATTCCTGGAAGCGCTTCAAGTTCAAGCATAACGTATAGGCCACTGCAGCGCGACCCAGTGACGGGACCACCCGTACCACCGTCGTTTTTCCCGCAAAAAGCCGCAGCAGCGGCGGCGGCGGCGGCAGCGCTGGAGGTCAAAGACACGGGAGGTCAGGACTGTTACTTGCAACTCATACACACACGGACTGCAGTAGCATGTGTCGAAAGGTGGAATAGCGGTGACGACTCCCCACTTCCCTCTGTCTCTCTGTTTTCTGCAGTATACCATACACACGCCAAGTCCTTTGAGAACGAGGGAGAGAGAGAGAGAGAGAGAGAGAGAGAGAAGAGGCCAAGTATCAAAGCTCGTTCGCGATCACGTAATGTAGGCTCGTCGGCGAATGTACCGTAAGATGCCACGTTACGTCACAACGCGCGCGCGCGAAGAGAAAGAGAAAGAGGGAACGAAGGGGAGATTCCCGTACGAAGTTCTTATAGTCTGTGTTAGCTGTGTACGTGTGCGCTGTGTATATAGAACGAGAAGCGGTGGGGATACTAAGCGCCGTAAGGACGAGGAGAAGGGATACATATTATAGCCAGGAGAGAAGAAGCGGAGAACGATAAGAGCCGAAGAATAGGAGGAGGTGTAGTGTATAGCGGGAGTTATCGAAAAATGACCGAAACTCGCGGGCTCGTTCGATCAATCGATGAAGAATTTTTCCAAAGCCGCTGAGAGTTATTCGAAAATCGTCGATTATAACGCCGTTGCGCAACGAGGCAATCAAAATTCCTCGGCTTTTCGAAAAATTCAATATAGACTCACGCTAAATTACGAGAAGCGTGACTCGGTGTTTAGGAGAAAATTACGCTTTCGTTATATTTTGAAACAAAATCCGCGAGCGCAGTGTCATCGACCCGAGTGATTCAAGCGTCGTTACAGCTGACGCGTCAATGAGCTCTATAAATACAAGTCGCTCTCATCAGCAGTTCTCAAAAAATCGGAGCGTAAGCACTAATCCAAAAGCCGAACTTCAAACCTCGTCTCTTCCCGCCGAAACGCCCTCTATCTCAAAAAAAGCAAAAGCACACCCTCTCGTCGTAAAAGACCGCGCGAGCGGCTTGTATAAGTAAAGAGCGGCGAGAAGAAGCAAAAAAAAAAAAAGAAGAAGCGGCGGAGGCACACTGTGTAATAATGCATAACGGTACGCCGTCGCATGTCCGGGTTCAACGCTGCCGCCGCCGCCGCCGCGCAAATTAAGGGCCGCGCGCGCAGCCGCGTTTATTAGCGATTTTTCCGTGGAGTCGTGCGGACCGCGCTTGAATAACGAGAATTATCGCGGACGACAGTATAAAGTAGCGAGAGGTAGGTAGGTATCTGCCGATGAATATCGTGAGGTCATTCGCGAGTCCCGTGTATACGTATACGTGTACACAGAGTCGGGGAGATTTACTGTTAGCCGCGAGAGATCGCTCGGAAGAGAGAGAACTCGCGGGAGGTATATACGTATGGTGATTAATGATTAGACCCGGGGTTAATTGATTGTACGCGACTGCACGAGTGGATATGCGATGATAATGAAGATTTCTTCCTCGTATAACCTGTGTGTATGTATTGCTATTCCGATGTGTATCTCGGTATACCATTAATTTTTTTTCTATATGAGATCGTCGGATCCACATCTGCATTCTTCAAACGACTGTTATATTTAAGTAACACGCGTTTCCTTGCGAAAACGCTGACCAGAGACGAACGCGTCGGATTGCAAAACACATACTGCTCGGAGTCATTGGCCGCGGACTAGAGAGAGCCCTCGTCGAGTTATTAATCCGCGCGCGTAGGCAAATAAATGACGCACGCGCGCGCGCCCACGAAATTCGTATTGTGTAATAATACGTCCAGGGACACACACGGCACTAATCGATTTGCGACCAGCCGTATAGATAAGATTCCGTGTGTGCGACACGGGAAAATACGGAGCCCCTAATTGAATGCTTATTTTTAACGGCTAGAAATCTTAATCTTGCTCCACACGCACCACACGCTTATCGCAGTCACCGGATTTGATTTCGCGCGACTTCCTGCTATACCTACACCCACTGCCTTAAAAAGAAGACTTGGCTGTTCTTTTTCTTTTCGCGAACCGAAAACTTTCTTTCCTGAAAATTCATAAATCGTGCGAGCGCGTGGGCGTAGCCGAAAATCCGGCAACTAATGGCCACTGCAGAGAAGAGAGTGAGTGTACACACACACACACACACACACACACACATAAGACAAAAAGTGGTATACACTATACGCAGTGCATAAAGCGGAGAAATTTCCGCGTACAGGGTGCTTGACCTTTGGTCCGACCCTTGCGCGACGTTAACCCTTATATGCCCGCGGCGTCATTTGCATATTTATCGCGTACACGCAGCAGCAGTGGCCGTTTACGTATTCGCACATGCGCGCGAGGCTCGTCAGCGTTAATGAGCGTTTTGCCTTTCTTAAAGTCTCGACCACTAAACTACTACAGCTTATTCTACGCTTTTTTATTGGACCAAACTTTGAGATTTGTGGCGTTCGCGCGACTGGTTCTAATTATGCGCGCGAATTTTTGAGAAAATTTTTTCCTGACCCACTTGCTGTTGCCTCCCGTGTATAAATTTTTTTTTCCCCTCTCTAATTACGAATACTTTTATACGCGTTCCAAGGGAATAATTTACTGCTCGGTGTAAAAACTCAATCACGAAGTGTTCCTTTGTGCGCAGGAGTAGGGAACAAAGGAGAAAAATGACTCGCACGTATTTTTTTTTCTTCTTACCTCCTCATCGTCGCTTACTTGCGAGGAGAGTAATGCTCGTAAAGCATCATCGCAAGAGAGAGCTGAGATGGTCCGTCAAACCTGAAGGGAAGACCAGTCCGACGAGAGATGGATGTATATACGCGTATGCGCGAGCGCGGGATTTAACGAGAGAAAGAGAAAGACTATATACTCTACCGGTTTTCAATGGCAGCTTGCTCAATCGAAATTTCGAGTAGGCTTTGTTATTTTTTACGAGGACTCGAATGCCTTTCGATGTTTACTATTGGTAAATTTCCCGTCACGGAAAAGCCGAGAAACTTTTTAAAACCAAAGAACTGACTCTTTTGGTGTATAATCATGTATAGTCGTTCGTCGAAGGACCATCAGGCTCCTCTTTAAAATTGGCTGCTCTCCGGCATCATCAGCAGTATAGCAGTGACTTGCGCACAGTTACGAAGCCAAGGCGGTTTGACCAGGTAGACGCGTTCGCCACGTGGTGATGAGGTCGTTGGCCCCGAGCTGTGCCGGCAACAACTCTCGACGCCGCGAGTATAGCCCTTTACGGCCGAAACTCGTACTCGCTTACGTCCCCCGGAAGAGACTCGACGTTCGTTAGTCATTTTCGGCGTGTATACTCCTTGAGAGAGAGAGAGAGAGAGAGAGAGAGAATAGAGTGCGGAACAAACACGTATTCGCTGCTCGACGTTTTAGAAAAAAATACATCCAACCCGTTAACCAAAATTGAACCTTATCAGCTTACACAATTTTCGCCCTTTCCCGTCAAAGCCGCTTCATTCACACCGGCCGTAGTTACCCGATACTATATATGCCTGGCCGTTCTTCCCGTCGAAACTCAATATCACGTCCTGATAATGACGGGATGCGGCTCGGGAGTGAGCATACCACGCCGCGCCGGATTATACGCGCGGCCGACCGTGACTTTGAACTCTCCCGAGTATATAATACCTATATACACTACGACGCGTTACATTATATCGTCGTCGTACTAGTCGAGAAAATTGTTGTATATGGGATTTTTCGGAATGTGGTGAAAATTGAGGAAGCTGTTTTGCCTCCCTTTCCAGTGATTAACGGCTACGCGGTGGCTTTGTGTATAACGCACGCGACGCATGAGCTTGCAAATTTTCGAGCGATTAGGATATTGGAATTCTCGGGCTTTTAGGATAATATCGATCGAAACACCGTTATTAGGATAGACTTTTGTTCGTCGCTTTAGAAAGTATCGCGTTGGATATGAGATTCGGGTTTTCCCGTAAGAAGAGGTGTATATGTCCTTGTCGATCGCTGGGTTTTCCCCGCGCAAGGTCGTTAAATCGGTAAGCCGATTTCTTTTTACACACCTTGGCGCCGTAAATCAACGCGTAAACCCGACGTTCACAACCGAAAACTTTATATCCCACGCCTTCCTCGGAAGACCGATTGATGAATCTCCACTTGTTTCTATAGCACAACGTTACCCCCTTCGCACAGCGATGAGAAAACCGAAAAAGAAACGCACCGGCTACTACATACAAGAAACAAGAGCAGCGCCGGCGGCAGACGAGCAGCAGAGCCGAAAAAGACAAGGTAGAAAGAGAGAGAGAGAGAGAGAGAGAGAGAGAGAGAGAGAGAGAGAGAGAGGGAGAGAGAGAGAGAGAGAGAGAGAGAGAGAGAGAGGGAGAGAGAGAGAGAGAGAGAGAGAGAGAGAGAGAGAAGAATCAAAGAGAAGGAGCCGACTTGACTATATACAGGTACGTAGCAGCGCGCGTTTCGTAAAGCGGGACCCCGAACACCTGCGGTCGACGACCCTGCTGTGCGTACACGTATACACGCGTATATATCGCGCTTGGGCTCACGAAAAATTCCTCCTCATACATATACGCGCACCTTGTACACAATCGTATATGGCTCTTTTATATCCTAGGAATCCGATATGTATTCGAACTTGTGGTTCATATTATGACCCTTTGATTTTACGCTGGGAATCGTGTGCACATATAATGAAGCGACGTTATGAAAACAGATCGTTTCTCTTATTATAACTCCGCTGGACATGCCGACCGACTGGTTTCGGCGGAGAGATCATTCAATACTATTCTCAGATTATAATTGAGGCGGGATATTTTTAACAAACAAGATACAGTTATGCGCCGGGGCATATAATTTATACGTAACGTGTGCGTTTCGATTTAAAGGGGAGTGCGAAGCACTCGCTGCAATAAAACTCTGCGTGAACGCGGCTCAATTGATATTCCCATTCTTGAATTTTAATGACTGTAACAGTTCCCTTATCGAGGAAAAAACGACGTATACATATATACCAGATGCGGATTTTAGTTTCTTTTGAGAAACCAGCGAGTGTGAATGTAAGAAGCAGAGGATCATCCCGCAGGATTTCATCATCTCTCGAAAGCAAATGAAACCAGCCGTTGTAGCCGAGGAGGAAAAAAAAAGAGAGAAGAATCCCGAAGCGGATCGGATCGTCGACTCGCCGCGGCTAATAGACTCCCGGGAATCAAAAAGACTATACCAGCTCGCCGTATACGCTATGATGCAAGCGCGATATCTCGCTCAGACGACGACGACGACGACGCGGCCAAAGAAAACAGCTGGTAGCGCGTCCAAGCGCACGAGAGAGAGCGAGAGAGAGAGAGAGAGAGAGAAGAAACGAGTCACGCAGAGTTCAATGACTCAGGCGCGCTCCTGACTCGCCTTGAGCTTCCTCTCCACCTCCTCCTCATCGTCCTTTTCTTCTTCGCGCGAGTAGCGAGCGTTACTCCTTTTTTTCTCCTTCTTCAACGTCTTTCGAGTCGTTGACGCTCTTGTGTGTGTACGGAGTAGTGCATTGCCACTAGTGCGACACTGATGCGTATTATCATTGTGTGCGTGACTCACGTGCGTGCCAACGAGGAGCTGCTCTCTCGGCACACGTGCTGGGATTGGGTTACCGAGAGAGCTGCATCTCTCGCGATGATGCAGAGGTCTTAACGAAGCCGAGTGTCGCAATATTTTGAAATTGCCCATAACCAAGACTATACGTATATGGTACTTACAATCAACCCTCCACAAATCAAAAGACCACCGTAAAAAGAGCCTCGCGTACGTCAACCCAACAAAGAGCTCGTTCATTATCCAGCGTGACATCTCGGTTTTTTGTGTATCGTCGCTCGCTATTAAGTAATATCCTCCGTGAAACGACTCGATGCACACGCGCTTATAACGGTACTCGCGGATCACCAGTCACGTTTTCGGCATCCAATCGGTATGCGCGACATGTACGTGGGCTCTTTTGGGGAAAAATTCAAAACAGCTCGTATACCCGTATACGCTTTTCGCGCTGGAAATTCAAAGCCGCGCGGTGTACTCGCAGCTCAAAAGGCGTGTCTCCTATGTATAGTGGTGTGTACACGCACACACACACACACACACACACACACACACACACACACAGAGCTATATACATACCGCTCGCGCAGGTATACACACGCGGAGGTCGTTGAACTTGGCTTTTGTTCGTGGCCGTATATGCACAGTACTATCGGCCTCTCTCGCACGCGGGCCAACGAAAACGAGGAGAGGCGCCCGGAACCGATTGGGAAAAGTCTATCGATCCCACACACCTTCGCCATCAAGGTCTTTGCCACCTGCCGTGGCGCTTTCTTTGGGAGGATCTTTCTTTCTTTTTTTTTCACCCTGTGATGAGAGAGAGAGAATTGGATCCGGGAGCGATGGTGCGTGCGAGAGGGGGTTAAGATGATCGGGAAATCGATTCTTTTTTAATTCGGAGGAAGTGGAATCTCGAGCACGCGATCATCGGTTACTTCTCTGTTCTTGCGGGTATTGTATGATGTGTACGGAATCGGTTATTATTAGCCGGAGAGTACGTATACGCGTATAACACAGAAGAAGATTCCGCGCGATTAAGCTCGCGGCGTGCATTGCATATGCCTGGCTCTATTAATAGATATACATACACGGAACTGACATAACTGTACCCACCTAATAATTCATCGTTCTCTGCAACTCGTTCGATTCGGAAATAAAGTATCTACGTACGACCCAGTCCTAATCGCTAATCCATCGTAAGCAGCCGTTAATGACCGAAGCCCCCCTCCCCCCTGGAAATCAGCCCGTAGGAACAAGAGAATGAAAAAAGAGCCGCCACCCAGAGTATACACCCCCTACACGCGATATAGATCAGTGATATTACTGCACACGGGACAGCGTATGCGCTTTTCTTCGTTGTTTATTAATTATGGATCGATATACACACCAACACACCCCACCACACACAACAACCACAACAACACACACACACACACACACACACACACACACACACCTGTTCTCCCCATCACGCATACGCGCGTGCATCGAGCCGTAGCGCTGTATGCATGTGTTACACGCGCGCAGAGGCTTTATGTCCTTCCCCAGAGGCGTCAGTGTGTTACTGACCCCGAGTGACCCTGCGCCGCGCGCGCGAGTATATACACACTATATAGCTGGAGAGTCGCGTGCGGCGCCGATTTCAATTTTCGACGCAAGCGCGCGCGGAAATTCATATGGCGAGATTTTGTTATGAAGAAAATGATCTCGAGTTCGTTATCTTCAAGCATGAAAACAACGGCGTGTCCGCAGCCCTTGATACGGCGTCACGGCTCGATCGACGTATAAACACGACAGTTGCGGAGAAGAACTCGGCGAATAACGGCAGATTCATTCACCGCTCGGTCGTGCAGCGTGCGGGATTCGCTCGAGTGCGCCGTGAGAAAACGGTAAAAAAAAGAGCCTCGGCGAATGCCCTTTTGCGGCGTCTTCTACTTATTATAACCGAGTGTGTATTACTCACCTCTGATGGTGCTCGGCATGATGAGGTCCGTAATCGCATATCCTGCTGGTCAAAGTTGGTGGATGCGTTTTTTTATCGGTCTTCGGCGAACAGACAAAATAAAACTCACTTCACTATAATATCGTTGCGCGATCGACACTGTCGCGGAGCCACGTCTCGTCTCAGTGTTTTTTTTTTCTTTGCAAAACGCAACCCCGGCTCTTTAGCCTCCCGGAGAGTCAATGGCCGCTCGGCTACGTGGCTCAGCGGCGTATAAGGCGTATAAGGGGGGTAACTGCGTCGGTGGTAGCAGTGCTTTAGAGATATCGTCAGGTGGAGAACTTCCACCGCATTTTGGAGCACGCCGGTTGCACTCCGGCCATGTATCTCCCACACTTTCGACGTATACGAGGATGATACTGCGTTGTTGTTACGAGCGACGATGATGGGCTATCGGCACTTTGCTCACTGCATCCATGTGCACTTGGACGTGTATATACTCGCTGCTGCTCGTCGACGGATCACAGATTTTATATATACTCAAAATACAAGATACAACACACACTGAGAGGTCGAGGCCGGGCGAGTGTTTCTCGATTGTCCGAGACGCGAGTCCGCCACACGGTCAGCACCACCGACTCGCACCCACTGTCAGTTCACTCGGTCCCGACTCCCGAATCGAAAGAGAGAAAGAACGGCAGACTGAGACAGAGAGAGAGAGAGAGAGAGAGAGAGAGAGAGAGAGAGAGAGAAGAGAGAGAGTAACACACCAGAGCTATAGGACCGATGTGCGTCCGCGGGTGTACGGACGACACGAGAGAGAGAGAGAGAGAGAGAGAGAGAGAGAGCCTACACGGGAAAAGGAGAAGAGCGAGAGAAGGTCGGTGGTTCGGTGGTGGTGGCCGATGAGTGACTCGTATACCGGCTTACGGTACAGAGAGATCCACAGGTGCGAGAGAGCTGCGCGCGCCCCCTCCTATGTGCCCCCTCCTTCCGCTCCCCCCGCGAGAGTCTTATAAGCGCGTCGCAACCCCAAGCGACTCGACGATCGTCCCCCACCTTTATTTTCTCCTCCTTCTCTCCTTCTTTTTCTTCTTTCTCTTTGCTGGTGCCGCTTGCTTTGGTTCCTTAGGGCGACCGCGAACGTCCTTCCAGAATTTCGGCAAATCTTCGCTTGCTGTGTTATCTCATCGGGGTCGTCGACTCCCAGCGCCTTTGTTTACGCATCGAGATATCGACTTGTTTGCATAAATCCGTGTAGCCTCTGAAAATACACAGCTTATTTTAGCCAGTTCAAAACTTTCGTTCTTATACGCACATCCAGACATCCTCGCTACCACCTAAACGCCCGCTCGGCGCAATCTCGCAAAATTTGAATGCGAGCGCGACAGCGCGTCGTCCCAATGTCTCGCGTTGTATAAAAACAACGTTTCGGCGCGGCCCTCGTGCGCGATCCTGCGTGTAATGCAAGTACTCGTTGGCTCTCTCGGCGAGGAAGGCATTGACCTCGAATTCCTTGAGCCGTCAATTTTTAATTACATCACAAGCGCGCTGCACCTCGTGTGTACAACCTGCCGAGTTGAATGCACCCGATAACAAGGATTTGAAATTCAACCGAGTTCGAGCTAGCTTTATTGAAAAAGCGCGTCGACGGAATAGTGGCAATGACCGCGAATTGATCGGATCAGCGAATAGTCGTTACGTCAGGCTTTCACGCAACTTCGTCGAATTCTTCAAGCTTGTAAATCCCGAATTTTTCGTCCCTATAGCATCGAAAATCCCATGGACGATCGGTTTATCGCTCGGCGCTTTAAACTCTCAAGGTAGGCCATCGACCGCTCGCGCATTTACATCATCCAGTCCTCGAATTCCTCTCTCGCTCGCTTGGGCCCAAAAGCGTATATGTGCAAGTGTGCCCGCGTCTAAATTTAATGAAGCGACATTGACCTTGCTCGATTCGCACGCAGGGAGAGACCTGCGCGAAAAAACAACGCGGAAGCGCCGAATGTAGGTAGGCTGTACAGTGTATGTATATACGTGCAAAGACGAGCGGACCAATGGGTGGACGAGCCGAAAATGGAGTGTAAGAGAGAGAGAGAGAGAGAGAGAGAGGAGAGTGGGGGGGGGGGAGACCAGGGGGCCGTTGCCATTTCGGAGATTGTTGAACTATGCGGGTTGATGACTCCTTCGCTGCGAGCTCGAGGAAGGAGTTTCGAGCTGCTGCTTCGCGCACAACCTGACTCAAGGATTTTAACAAGAGAGAGAGAGAGAGAGAGAGAGAGAGCTTCCTTTGTAGCGAATCATCGCTATTTCTCGACAAACCTCGAGAGAGCTTTGTGGGTCTCGCAGGATGTGTCACTGCTTATTTTTAGGCGAGATTTCGTACATCGGTATACGCGCTGTTTACCCTCTTCCACTCTCGCCTAGCCGAAGGAGGAAAGCTTCTTCGGTGCGTATACCCCCGAAATTCCCACGTTGAAGCCTTTGAACATGCACGAGTATTTTGGCGGAAGAGCCCGTGCGACATTCGAATCGATAAACATCGACTTGCGGCTCTTTAGGCTAGGGATATGGGAGTAGAGAAAAAAGAGCCGACCTGTACACGACTTACCGGTGTAGAGTACGTGTGATCGATCGACGCGGGAACAGAGGGACGTCGACGACGACGACGACGACGTCGGAGGTGTATAAGGCACATCTTTCTCCCTCTCACTATCTCGCGAAGAGCTAAAGGCCAGCCGCGCGTCTTATAACCGAACGTGGATGTTCCGATGGTCAACGACCCCGGGAGAGCCGGCAGCAGTCGCGTATACCGGCGGCCTTTGGCGCCGAACCCAGGGAGAGCCTCTACTCTGTGTACGTGTATATGAGGTATATAAGGAAATCTACGCAAATCGGTCACTTTTTGGGGTCGCGAAATGGCAAATTTTCAAAAAGCGAGCACACCTTTCTAGCTTGGTTTATCTTGTTCCTTGTATCATAAAATGTACAAAAAGTCAGTGGAACATGAGAAAACTGCTTTGTGACAACGTTTTTTCGGCCCTTTAAATTTAACCAAAAATAGCCATTGTTCAATGGCATGTACTTGATTTCCGAGGGTGCAAATGGAAAATTCAGATTACTAGGATGAAAGAACGGTAAAAGAGCTTTAATTAAAAAAAAAAAATGCGTTGAAAATGCTTGATTTGGTCAAAAGTTGTCTACAATTGAAAATATGGAAAAATCATGAAAATTTGAGGATTTTTCAGAGTCGAGAAATTCGTACATTTTTTCGTGAAAATTTGCCATTTCGCGACCCCAAAAAGTGACCGATTTGCGTAGATTTCCTCATATACGGCGTGTGTCAGGGGTTGGCTGATGACGAGGGCAGTTCTCCCTCCGGTCTTTAAATTTTTCGCGGAGCCCGTAAATTCGACCGCGTCACAGTACGGAGACAGAGAGACAACCGGCATATACACACATAATACACACGGCTGCGACGACGACGACGAGAGGCTCAACGCGACCGAGAGCCCAAGGAGTCAAGAACCTCCCGCTCGTTCTCTCTCGCTCTCTCGGCTGCATCTCGTATCGCGCGTATAGTTGAACGAACTGTGTGGACCGACGAGGTAGGCTCTCCTTCGTCCTTCCGGAGAGGCGAGCGAAGCAAGTCGAGTCGAGCAGCGCATAGCTATGCCGCGAGCCGCCCGCGGAACGGTAAAAGCTTATACCGGTGTGCAGCCGGGCCCTCGGGCCCCTCTTCTCTCTCCCTCTCTCTCTCTCTCTCTCTCTCTCTCTCTTCTTCGCGTCGCCGCCGCAGTCGTGGCTGTATTATACACGTGTATGTGTGGAGTGTAGTATGTACGTGTGTACCTCGACAAAGCGCGGGAGAGAGAGAGAGAGAGAGAGAGGGAGAGGTGAGGCGATGTAACACTGCCACCGGCTAGCGGTAAGAACCCCCACTCGCTCTCTTATACCACGGCGAGCTCGCGGTTGCGAGAGACTGCGGATGGGAGGAGGTGTGTAGAGCCGAAACTCTGCTGCCGATGCTGAGGTTGCGGCTTTCGTGGCTCTCGGAGAATCAATGCTTTTTTCAGCTGCCGTCGATTTTAATTGTGGGAATCGCTCGTCGCTGAGATTTCAGATGCAGAATCGGGAAAATAGCATGAGCAGCCCCATTAAGCAGGCCCAACATGGCAGTTTTGACATATGGTGACACACCGCTTTATATACTCTAGGCTCGCAGATAGTGATGAGGGAAATAGGAAACCGCCTATGCGCCACCTATCTTTGCTGGCCAGAGACGTGGAAAGCTGAAGTAGTAGTGAAAAGACCAGTCCAAAACTACTAATTTGTTTTACAGTGTGTCGTGGTCAGTGAACCATACTTATGCGGAAATCAAAATTATGTCCAGATTTTAGTAAAGTTTGTGAGTGACATACCTAAGCCTAAAATTTTTATTTTGAATGTATGCGTCATAAATGTACGCGCTACATAGATTACGCACAAAATCTCAACAATATCAAGCTAATACCTTTAAAATCTATAGATCGTCGAATTTACATTTTGTCTGGTGTGTCTGCCACCAGCCACATAATTATCCTACCTAAAAGTTTCGATCGCTGCATTTTGAAGGAGTTCTATTTGCGATTCGATTTTGAATATAAGTTGCATTTTTAATTCTATAAAAATGATAAGTAAAGAAATTCAAACATTTACTGATATTTGGAATTTTTTACAATTTCTAACCTCAAAGAAAATACTTTCTGATTAAAGGGAAATTACCCTTTTACACTAAAAAGAATAAGTCGTACCTGACTAGTATTCGTTTTATTGTCGCGGGAATCTCAAAATTTGAAAACTTATGTACCAAAAACATTTTTATTTTGGAAACACCGTTGCGAGTTTAAATTAAACTTAATTTTAATATGCAACGTAAGTGTGAGCCGACTATAGAGTGATATCAATACCAAAACAAAGCATTTTTGGACTGGCCCTTTCGTCACCGCCGAAACTCTTCATGTTTCTGATAGGTGAAAATAGGTGGCGCATGGACACTTTTCCATTTCCCTTATAACCATATGTGCGCCGAGAGTAGATAAAGCGCTGTACCACCAATGCTAAAACTGCCTTGTTTGGTCTGCTGCATCGGCCGTTCATGCTATATTAAGGGCGTCTAAAGTCGTGAAAGTTCACCTTTTAAACGTTAGAATAAATGCTGAATGTGCAACCGGGTTAGCTAATTTGAAACAAAATATCCCTACGTCAAACTGAAATTCAAATTTTCAAGATCTCTTTCTTAAAGACTTTCTTAAGACACATTGTGGTATAATGTATTGACTCTTCAGCCAAGGTAAATGTTTATCATGAGAGATTTGACCTAGAAATAGTTACCCCTTGCTCTCTTATTGCAACTCGACTAACGTCTTACAAAAGCAGACTGTGCAAGTACGAACAAAAATCTGAGTATAATAGATTTTAATGATGACTTTCCCGAATTCTACCGGTTCCACGATATCAATGAAGCTACTATTTAAATAAAAAATTTCGTTGAGAGTACGTATACACGCTCGAACGTTTCATGCACTGCGAGCTGAAACATTCGCATTCATAGCAGTAAAGCAATTGTAAAGGTGTAATTTTACCACGTCGCGTTATCAGCGAGTTTATAGCCGGCCGCACGCGCGCCTTACACACAAAAAAAGCGCGGTAGCGCCTGAGTGCTTTTAGCGATAACTCGAGCTGCGAGTAAAAAATCTGCGACTCGTGCAAAAACCCTCTACGCGCGTGTATCTATCTCTGTCTCGAAAAGTATCACTTGAAACTCGCAATTTTCCGTAGCGCGCGAGAGATTCTGACAACGGTCTTCGATAAAGTTCAATCGTCAAGCCAATAAACCACCTAATCGAGCATTCTTTTCTTTTTCTCAACGACGATCCAAAGTATCGCCTATCATCATCATCATCATCATCATCATCATCATCATCATCATCATCGCAGTCGCTCGACAATAAACCATTAGCCCCGGCTGGAAGCGCCTATCCTTAGCTAGATCGTGCGAAAACTGTCTTTAGGTCAATAGTCTCGTCCGCCGAGTACAGTACGCTTCCACTGCGTGTATGTGTGTGTATACTATATATAGCAAAACAACGCGCCGCGCGCATCTCTCCGCGATTCCTGTAATCGCGCGCGCCGACTGTAGCGGTACCACGGCCCTTCCCGGGCGGTTTTAACCTGTTCTCCCTACCTCCCGAGTCAGCGCGACAAGTGCATTTTAATAAAGGATAATCGATATACGCGCGCAAACCCTGTAGCGAGACGGGGATATTGATGCGTGTGTGCGTTGGCCTTTTTTGGTGCGCGCCGCGGCCGGTTTGCTTGGTGTATATAGCCGGAGGAAAGGTATTTTTACGGAGCCAGTTGAGGAGATGCGCTTTTTTATGGGCAGGTGGAGCTGTCATTTGGGATATGGCTGCTCTTTTACGAGATATGGCCAGGAGGAATTTCGTCGATGAGGTTTACTGTTAGTTTTTGGGGGACTAGGCTGGACGAGGCGTGTATTCTGTATACATAAGTTTGATGGTTGAGTAGCCGAAAAGACATTTTTCGTTGATTTTGTACTTGAAAATCTTTTCCGGCTTAAACGAGTGTCATTCACGCTTACTTTGGTTAGTAACAAAGAGCTCTTGTGAGCCGAGTGGATGCCACCTCAATTGTGTCTTATCAGCTGCAACTATATAGGTAACGTAGCAAAATCATTGTCCAGGTGCGGACTGTTCTTTCCTTCAGTACCCCCGGAACATTCGACTGGGGTACACACTTCTTACTTCAAAAGTGTAGTAAAGAACCAAAGTCTAAGTCGACAATCAATCTGACCTTATGATCGTTGATTTTAGAAACGATTAGTACGATGTAGGACCGCATCAGACTTCGCAACAACTGAAACTCCTTTGGATGTGGATTTTGGGATTAAAAGGGGAGTGAAAATAGCTGTGTTGGTAAGATACTATAAGATGCCATATGGCGGGTATTATATCTTAAAAACGAGTTGGTGCATTTAAAATGCATTGCGGTGGCTCAGTGCAGTCTAAATCGACAATATATTATAAAAGTTGCCAATAACAAAAACTTACCTGAGTTTTTTTTTTTTAGTTTTTTCACCAACTTCTGTCCTCGGAGTTGTCCTTCAGGATGACCACTAAGTGTTTCGGCCTATGTCCGGGTGTCGAGGTGATCCCCAAGTCAATGGACATCGTCTAAAGAAGCTGAGAGCGCTAGGTATGTAACAAAGTCGTCAAAAATGCCAGGTACTCATGGTAGACGATCTCCAGATGTCAGGGTAACTCTCAGGTCGACGAGGTTATGTTCGAGGTTACGTTGTTTACTGGAGGATACTGTCTAGAAGGTTAAAATGCAAAAATATCAGTTATCTCTTCTTCAAAAAAAGATTCGTGAAAATTAAAATGATATGTGATTAGTTTACTTCAAAATAGCAATTAATTTGAAAATTCTAACCTCAAAATTTTAAGTGCGCAGAGCGCTTATAATTGAACTTAGTATTCATAGAAAATTGGGCTAAGAGTCGAAAATGTGACGATGGCAATTATTCAATTCCATGCATACAAAATTACTTTTTTTAAATAATACAGTATTTTATGTTATTTCTTTATTAATACACTAGCTACTTGAACCCTCCTTTGGCAAGCAAGCAAAGTTTTATTGAGCTTGAAATAATTTAAAGTAAATTTCTCCCTGAATAAAATATCTTCGCTCTCCTAGTTTCCCACTCTAAATCTATTCTGAATTCGAATTTAAAATGTAAAAACATTTCATGATAAATTGAAAAAGAAGGGTGATGATTTTTAAAGAATATAAATTAATGGCGGAGTAATAGGTATGTGAAGAATTAAACGAATTACTTCGAAGAACAAAAAACAAAATATAAAACATGATCATGGTGACGACTGTGAATTATTTGTTTGGAAAGACTTTAATTAATTAACAACGATAAAATTCGAAGACTTTGATATTAATACTGGTTTTCAATAATAAAATCGACTAAAAAAATTGTACATCTTACAGTTACTGAGTATGGTGATGAATTTACTATAACCAGGATGGATCAGATATGTCAGAAAGCGGGTTTTTATGCTTTTGTTCATAATTTTTCTTTTTTCTATATTTAAAATATTATTTTAATTACTTACAATTGTGAAAGATTTTTGAATATACTAGTTAAACTGTAAAAGCGCGTTATGCCGAAGATTTTGTAAATGAATCAGATACCTTTACTACCGCCGCGCATCATCATCAGTGTCAATTTAAAGAAGCATCCGGCCTCCGGATAGATATTTGACTAAAAAATTGATATTTGGTACCTAAAAATGAAATTAACCATTAGTTACTTTTATCTCGTAAGCATTTGGTGCGTAGAAACGGTCTACTTTTGATAAAAAATCAAATAAACGGGGTTATTGAACTTTGATTCGCAATTTTCGAAAGCCTCGTCTAACATTAATTTTACTAGAGAAAATGAAAAGTTTTAATTGATCACTTAATACAAAAAACAAATACATCGCTTTAGTCAAAAGTTAAGGGTAGTTAAAAATAAGCAAAGAAAGCGCATGCAAAGTAATTACCATTTTAGCTCAGAATGTATAAATACCCTGTTTATTCTCGGCAACAAAAGCTCACGTGACAAAGTAACAGTATTTTATTTCATTTTCAGAAAACAGAAATCTATTTATGTATGAAGTTATAGTAAAATCCGTTACCCTGAGGTTGAATAGCCTCCTAGTTGCATGCAATTTCGAAATTTTTGATTTTCGATTTTTATAAATAGCTTAATTTGTGTTTAGTGGTCGCTTACATAATTTATCTTAGGAAAATAATCAAATAAATGTCTATTAAATTGATCGCTATTAACACATATTTTAATTATTTGAACAGATAGTGATTGACAAAGAATTAAGTCGATAAGACTTTAATCAACGGGAAATCGATAGCCAATTGGATGGATTAAAGTCGATCGAGTAGATTTCTATCGATTTGTATTCAGTATTTTTATGTTGCAGAGATTAATCAGAAAGGCTTTGGGTGCGTTATCAGTACCATGCGTACAAATACACTTACAATTGGTTGACTATGTATGTTGTTCATTGTTATTCGACCGTACTTAAATACTTTAAATGTTGTACTTAATAAGGAAATCTACTGACCTCTGGGGAGCGGAATTCGATGAGGTTTCGACAGGCTTTTCTGGTACCTGAACATGAAACAATCAACATGTAATGTTATCTCGCATGATTTAAAAAACGGAATATTTAGTAGAAATTTCCATTTCTAGAACAATGTTTAAAGAAATCATAGGTGAACGATATATTTTTTGTATGCTACTTTGATCTATTTATCATATTTAGTACTCTAATTTAGTTTACAGAATTAATTTTAGGAAAATTGTGCTTTCTCAAAGAGACTCTGTTTTTGCGGATTTTGATGAAAATCGACTGTAGCTCGCAAGGAAACTAGAAGGTCAAATCACATATTGTTTTTTTTATTTTTGGCTACCATCCAAAAACACCTGTGAAACCTTAGTCCACTCCCTGGAGAACACTACCTCTCCTTGTAAATGATGCATACATACAGTTTTGCCTTTGAACGCCTGTAGATGTGAAAAGAGATTTATAATAAATAAAATAATAAAATTGAATGTTCCTTATTGTTGGCCCCCTTCACATTCTCTTTCATTATCACTTTCATCTTTACTCTTATCGTTTCACTTGTGTCACTTCACGAATTATTTATAAATTCTCTGGTTGTCAAGATGCGATAAAAGATATTTTAAATAAATAAAACATTGAAATTTAGCATTACAAATTATATTTTTAAATTTTATTACCTTTTACAATTCTCTTTAATTATTACTTTCATCGCGACTCTCATAGATCTCGAACTTGTAACTCATCAAATTATTTGTAGATTCACTTGTTGTAAAAACAAAAATTGGACCTCTAAGATATATTTCTGTGGCTTCCCGGTAAAACGACTTAAGTCACATTTTCGTGTTTTCGAGAAATTGCGATTTTAATGTTTAAATTGATACGTAAGACCGTAGCATACGAATTACGGCGCGATACTGTGTTTACTTAATGTGCTATGAACTATCTTTCTAATCATTATATTGGGCACAACAAATAGGTGATTGTCTTTTTATGGTGCAGAAATTACCGTAAGTTAAGTCATTATGCCGGGAACACATTTTCCGTGCTCTAGCTTAAACATCTTCGTGCTGGGACATTTCGGTATTAAATTTAACATCCAAAAATGATAATAATGATTGGCATAGCTTCTCTTCAAGTTATAGACTACACGGAAAGAACTTTCCAGTAAAAATTACCGGAATAGCACGGTAATCGTGGGGCGCGCGCCGTGTCTTTCCGGAAGTTTTTATCTGAATTAAGATATTATTTATCTTGCTCCCCGTAAATTTTACTGAACCAGCACTGTAAATTTTTTGATGGCGAAAATTTTTACCGTGCTGTACAGGAATTCATGCGCGTCATCTGCTTCCATAACCTCCAAATCTAACCCCAATGTACGCTCGTTGAATCCAACGAATTTCTTGGTTTAAAGTTTTAAGTCTGTCCTTTATGAATAACCCTTTATTTATCAATAATATGACGTTGAGAATGCGTCACGCACATGTATATAACAAAATACAATATTATAATATAGAGGCTATGGAGAAAAATAACAAAGTACCGAAAATTTTACTGTGCCGATCCAGTAAAAATGCTTCAGATGGCGCGGCGTCCGAGCGTTACTGTGCTAGCACGGTAATTTTAATCCTTAATTTCTAGTAATTTTTATTGTAAAATTCTTTCCGTGTAGTTTCTAAATTATTTTTCTTATCCTGGAATATTTTATAGATAAAAATGGGCTTAAGTCGTTTTGTCGGTAACACATATACCCTCATTTTTATGCATGATTGAGTCCTGGTAAAATTTGATTGTTAAAATGAATATACGTTGTTCCTAATTGATTTCTATGCAGAAAATTAAGATAATGGAGGTTTGTTTGTACGCGTCTCGCCCCATAAAATGATTGGAAGCATTTTTAGCATGGACTTAAGTCGTTTTGCCGGAAACGATTGGCAATAAAATGGACTTAAGTTGTTATGCACTGCATTGTTTACGGTACAAGGACTGGTTTTAGAAAAAATTCAATACTTTCACGTAAAAGAGGAGTGTTTAAATATAGGAAATACCACTTATCCCAAATTTTCAAAAAATGTGACTTAAGTCGATTTGCCGGAAGCCACAGATTTAATTACTATGAATTTTTACAAACAGTGCAAAGAAAGTTTACATTTTTTCAAATTTTCAATCGAATTAAAAGCTTTTTACTCGTTTCTTATGAACTAATGGATAACATGACTTGAAATTTTAATGTGTAAATATTGCTACTTGACCATAATTTTTCCTATGAATAATGGTAGAACGGTAAATCAATTAAAAATTTTCATAGGAAGGGGTGGATAATTTCGCGTTCTTTGAAATACATTTTAACTAAATTAATTTCATTTTATCTACTATAACAATCACCCAAAAGAAAATCTCCAAATTGCTATGAAGTAGAAACACAATAAGAGGAAAATAGCAATAGCCGCAGTACAATAAAATGTACCGAGTATAAGCTGAAATTCATACGTGAACAATTTTCTAAAAACACTTTAATTGATTTGGAAAAGTTTTAAAATATAATTCTAACATCTTCTAAACGAAACTGCAACAATTAATGTAACAAAGCCTTTTTTGAGGATGTGTAATAGTTATCTTTTAGGGAAATATTTACGACAAAGTTTCTCAAATTAAAACTCATTTTCCTTCCTTACTTCGTGTACTATCGAAGGTTTTTGCTATTTCAATAAAAGTAAATGAGAGATAGACTATTTAAAATGCACACGTAATTCACAAACAGGCAATATAGATGTAACGTTATTATTCGTTATCGGGACAACGATGCCGTGGCCTTCTTGCATTTTACAAATCAGTGCCCGTGGTTAGCAACAGAGAGAGAGAGAGAGAGAGAGGCGCATCGTGCCATCTGGAATAAGCCGATCGGATGACACCTCTGTCTTATCAGTCACAACTATAGGCATCCCCGCGGACTTATTGCTCGAGCGCGGGCGGTTCTTTCTTGCAGTTCTTCGGAAGCAATCGACTAGGACACACATCGCTTTCTATCAAATTGCAATAAAGGATAAGAAGTCAGAACTCTACTCTTGGTTTTGGTCATTTCACATTCCATCCAAGCTCACGATCGTTAACCGAAGCAACGATGGGTGCAACGTAGGAGGACCACTGTATACATCCACCCCGTGCAACGGACAAGTAAGGATTAAATTCAAATTCTAACACGTCAATGTAACAGGATATCTCTATAATCACCTCAGGAGATTTTCTTTCATTTATTCGATACCGCATATAGACATGCCAATATAACCCAGCAGACTGGAATACCTACGCACTCCGCTGTTATCCCCCTGAGCGACAAATTAATTTTTCAACGAGCACACGCATCTCTGCGCAGTGCTAAAACTGTAAAATCCTCGGGCTTATCCGCGTACGCATCTATTCCCTCAAACTTATCGAACAATAGACTCATTCTCTCTCCTCAATAAAGCACTCGCGAGAAATAGTGAGAGAGAGAGAACCGAAGCTCGCGGGTATTTTCGACGTGAAAAAAAAGGCTTAAGCGCTCGCGCGTACACACACGCCTCGTTTCGAAATGGCATCGCGTCGCTCGCGGCTCCGGCGAACGGTACATTCACGCGTTATTTCTTTATAGGATGTATCGAGATGGATAATCTGGTGGAGCGAGTATGTGTGTGTGTAGAGGATGGAAGCGCGAGACGCGGAGATGGGACGGAGGAATAAAAAAAAAGAAACTTTTATGATGAACTGATTTAATGATGTAATTTACTTACAGAGCCAAGTGACGTCACTGGTACGCTCGGTTGATGATATTGAAGTAGCTTATTAATTCTTTGTGACTTTGAGGGTATGATTTTTTTTTTCATCGAGTATTTACCGATTTCCTTAATTAAATTTTTTCAAGTATCGTTGTTGTAAAACTCCAAATTTTCTAGAATCACGTTGATGGCGCAAAGAATTTCGACAATGTAACGATTATGAGTTTGTAGGGAAAAACCGTTAACACTTTGTTGGCTAACAAATTAACTATGTTTTAAGTAAAAAGGTCACATGTATACGTTATTTTATGAATAAAGATCCGATGCATTTGTATAAAGATGTATTTTGTTGTCGATGTATTTAATAAAACTTACAGTTACAGATACTTCCCGCGGTGTATATTAAATACATTAATATTAGCCGAAAATATCCCTATTCGCACATAAAATCAGTTGTAGTAGCACCAAGTCATGCTAGAAACAGTAAAATAAAACCGTTTTGGACTGGCTCCTACCCGACCGCTTGAACTTTCCGAGTCTTAGTTTTTGGCTAGCAGAGATAGGTGGCGCATACAGATTTTGTCTACATCAATGTATTCCCCTAACCACTGATGGTTGTTCGTATAAAACTGTCTTGTTCGGCCTGCTTGGGCCGATCATGCTATAACTGGTTCAGGCTACATAACAATTTTTCAGTGGGTTTATTTATAGGTCCAACTTATATACAATTATAAATTATATAATTACATAAACAACTGTTTTTTAAATCACATAATTACATATAATACATGTTTCTATAAAATATGTTTTTTATACGAAAACAAAATAATGTATGCTCATTTCACTTTTCGTATAAAAATGCAAGCGGTGAAAAAGCATTAAAAACTTTAGATTATTGTGATGTGCATTTCAAATCAGCCTCTAACGCCATCTGTCAGCTTGCCTCGGAATCATCTGCGAAAAAACTTTACTTCGCTCGTATCTCTTACTTATATTAAAGTTTTATCGATTTGCAATAAAAACACTTTGCATTTTCAAGAAATCAGTTGATTATTTTAAAATTTAAGAAAACAAAAATGTACTGATATGCGCTTATCTCAAGAGCAAGGATATACATGATTGCAGTCGGTACTACAGGTGTTGAATTGAAACAAGGTATTGCTCGTGTGCTTATGATTCTTCTTAGCAGACAATGCTCTCGTAAAATCGCTTTATTTATTCCAATTATATTTTTCATAACCATCCCAATTTGAAAAGTTTTTATTATCTGATAAATATGGCTTATGTCCCATAACGTACGATTATTCATAAAGATAGACTGTATAGTACTCAGAAATGTAAAACATATATTTTAATTGATAGAAATAGTTTATGAATATTTGTCGTAAAAAAAACTTGTTATGATTTGTTTATTTGCCTTTGTATGAAAGCGTTCCTAGCCGCACTATCTTGGAACAAAAGTTCCATAATGCAAATTGAACAGCTGCTCGCCGTGATGTGCATTCAGAGACACATTTGCATTTTTAAGTGGGGACATTAGAAATGAAAGGTACAAGTTAAATGCTACCTTACGACAGTAATAAATTGCTAGCCCTATATACAAATTACTCGATATGTATATATACATATATATATTAAAAAAGCAATTGTTTTCTTTTTATGAATATTAACTCTTTGTTTTTAATCGCACGCTTGTTTCTAGTTTTACTACGTCGATATTTCGTACGCGCAACTATTATAAACGATGCGTACAGTTTCGGCATAAAATTACAAACCTATCTGTAATAGTTTTTAAAGCGATTCTAAAAGCTCGGGTAATGAAACTTGACGTAATAAAATGACCTTAAAGCAGTCATTTTCAAATTAAACTGAGACTGCGCTTCGATCTAAATGAGAAAAGGACAGTGAATGTTTGTTCGGTGCATTCAAAAGAGACTAAAAAAATAAAATCGTTCAACGTATTATAGTAAGATTTACAAGGTGTAGATTTTACGTTAGGAAGAGCTACGATCGATATGTCTCGCGCGTCGCGCGTCAAAGTTTTCAAATCAGTTCAAATCTCTTCTGCAATAAATAAATAATTACTCCTCAATCTTATAACTCGCCTCTTACGTAATATTCGCGAAAAACTCGAAATGGGGCAGGATAATCGTTCGAACTAGAAAATCGACCAAAAACTTTCACCGACACGGCCCTCGCAATTCTCGAAAAACTCATCAGAGTAGAAATAACCCTCAGTCACTCTCAGTCAGTCGCATAAAATTAATTCGCATGCGTAGAAAGCACGTCTCTCTCTCTCGCTCTCTCGCAGTCCCGAAGGATCTGCGCGCGAGTGTATCTCCATCCCGCAGGAGCGCTTGCGCCCCTTTTCTCCCTCGAAACGCGAGGCGCGCGCTGCTCTGGAGCTCCCCTATATAAAAGCCCGCCACTTGTTGCAGCGATGCCCATACCTGCGCCACACCGTGGGTATCGTACTTTTGCGCCAAGCCAGTCAGCAAGTGTGGCCCTTTTGCCTCTGTCTAGCGGTTGTGCGACTCCTGTCGTCGTTCCAAAGCTCGACTATCACTGCAGCTTTTGAGGAAGCGGGAACTTTCGTGGAGATCGGCTGGGATTGATCGAGAGCTTTTTTGAAAAGGAAACGTTTTACAGAGGTGAGTCGTTCTTTTTCTTGAGAATATTTTTTATATCCGAGGTAGTTTATCGAACCTAGTAATTTTTCTGTTAAAGTTTATTTAATTAAAAGTTTGCGGGGAAAAACGATTTTAGTTACAAAGTGTTTTTTTCGTATTGACAGAATTTTCCCGCGTATTAAACGGTAAAATACGGGGAAACGAATATCTCGTAAAGCCACGGGAAATTACAAAAGTCGGAAGCGGATGCGGTAGAAGGCTGTGCTTTTAATAATATCGACTGTCCCTCTCATTTGAGCATAGTGTTGAGCGCCTCGCTGAATGAATATTTTTCTCCAAAGCGGTTGACCACATGTGCACTTGAATTATTTCGAAAATTCAACGTAAAATCTGATTTTTAATTTAACATTACTCAGCTTGATCATAAAAAAGGATTGGATTGTTCGAGAGTATACCTATCGGATCTTATTTTGCTTACGAAAAAAATCAGTTAAATCCAATAGTTGGACGTTGTTCGGTGCATGTAATCATCACTTTTGCGACTTCCTCTGGATTTTCAATCTTTTTCAGTGAGAGAGAAGCTTTCGAAGTGATTCAAGATAGCTGTGATTCCTAAATTTCTCATTTCTATCCACCTATCATTTCAAGGTCCTAAGCCTTGAAGCGACGATGTGCAAATCGAAAGTCAATTTATTGTGATGCGTTGAAACACTCCATTATGCCTGGCCTAGGCAATTAATAGAGTACAGTACCATTAGAAAATTCGCGCTAGAAGCCTACGCGTATGCATTTGAGTTGGATCTATAAGCAAAATTGTGTTCTCACTGAAAATCAGCTCAATTAAAAATATTTTAGAATTTTATCGTTCAACGTGTCGCGCGACTTTGTAACTTACACGTCTGACACCTTTTTTGGCTTCCGCAGGCACTATATTCATATTCTTTTAGCACTTACATCGATTCAAGACTGTTGAATGCAGTGAAAAAATGCTTCGTCAGGGGAAGCTTCTTCCGCATTTTTTATACTTCATTCTTACATTACGCAGTCCACCAAGACTGTTTCATGTAGTTGATAGAATTTTTAATGGTACTACACGTACGAGGAATAAAATGTGTAGCACATTATTTATACACTTGAACTAGACTGACACAATGAAGGAGTATGTCACTATTGACTTTCGATTCCCGTGTAAACTCTTCGACGCCCAGCATCTTTGAAGCGATGTGTCGTTTGAATGAAATCGCGCATTAAGAATTTGTTATTTTGCACACGATTAACGATAATAATTATAGATCATAGATTATTTTGTAAAAAAATGTGACAGTCTAAAAAGTATCTTATGCCACAAGGACGTAAAGTAAAGCTTTTGAAAATTTTGGTGTGCGTAAAATTCGTGCGTAAAGTCTCGTGTGTAAAGTCAACTTTCGTTGCACACACGTTTTCACGTATTCCTTTACCAGTAATAGTTAAATGCATTTATTTATCAATACGTCGCTCAAAATCATTACTCGCTTCAGAAATCTCAATTTCTCATAGTTGAAATGAACAGTCATCGAAACGACGGTATAACAAATATAATCAAACATTGAATCCCCGTCGCCCGATTTCAACTCCTTGTAAAACGTACGCATAACGCTCGTTGTCCTACAAATCCCCCCTCATGGCGAGAGAGAGAGAGAGAGAGAGAGAGAGAGAGAAAGCCGGCGCTATCTCGGAACTAAGTGACGAAAGTAAGTATTTAGCTCTAGGCCATGAGGCGCGCCTGTGACACTACCCTAATAAGCTCGGACTCAATGACAGCCGATCGATGTGTGAATCCGTACAAATAATCGGTGAGGCGGCTCGAACGCTCTCTCTCTCTCTCTTTCTCTCTCTCTCTCTCTCTCTCTCTCTCTCTCTCTCTCTCTCTCTCAGATCCGCCAAAGATTCGGCCCCTTCCATCGGCGACGCATCACACACTATCATTCTCTCTCATCCCTTTCGCTTCGTCGCAGTCGTCGTCATCGTCGTCCGTTCGGTTTTTTCATTGTTCTTTGGTTGAAGTAACGATTCGATACATCCATGCGCGTCAAACGCTGCGATCGGAATTTCGAGATTTGGGTCCTGTAAGTGGACTCGGGGTTCAAGCGGTCACCACCAAGTTTCGGCCGCGAGCAGAGAGTGAGAGAGTCGCTTCGCTCGGAAGATCGTCGACGTTTATTATAAACGGTTTAATTTGACAGAGGATTTCATTGACACCTGGATATCTCGCCTATCTGTTGCAGGACAGTATGAACCTCGATGAGTATCGGCAGCATGGTGAGTTACACTTTTTCTTGTTCTCCGCAATTTGTCTTGTGTATGTCAGCATGCATTTAAATCTATTATTGCACGTGTGTAAGAGTTAGCGTAACGACGAGTCCTAAAACCAAAATTGAAATCATAAATTTCCGGACACACGCACGCGAATTAGCGCTTGGCCATCGAGAAAGAACAAGGCCTTATAACTACCCTCGGTAAATAAGATATAAATCGTCGCTTTTTTCAGACTGAATTTGAATAAAAGCGAGACAAGCTCGGATATAGGAATCCTTGGCGTTGAAATGCGCCTCAATAAAGAGAAATCTCCGGCAGGGAGTAGGGAGACACCGTGATTTTATGGGCTTGATATTGTCGCGGCACACGACTATTCCCGCGCAGTGGCCATATACTTTCCGAACCCTTTAAGCCGACTATAAACGCTTCCATATCAATTGAACCCGCTGCTGTTTGCCGCTCTTTTATTTGATCGGGAGACGCTAAAGAATCTTGTCCGTTATTTATTGGGAAATACGTGTCAGCCGGAGGGATCAGCTGCTGATTTTTTAAAAAACTCATGCTCAGCTTTATTTTTCGTGTACTATAACGTACTTTACAGCGCGCTTCAAGAGTTTCTGCATTCATGAAAATTACGCGCACCATTTAACAGTCAAACGCCGAGCAAATACTGTAACGTTAAATTTTTCCTCGATGTCGCGAGTGAAAAGCGTCTTTTTTCCACGAGTCGAGTGTTTGTAAGCAGCTCTCCTCAAGGCGTCCGATTCTGTTTGCTCGTATCTGTTTTTAATTAAAAGGTGATAGTTCCTGCGGTATAGTAGTCGACCATCGATAATCGCGTCCGCGAAACCTCTCGCTCCTACCTTCGTTCGTTCGTTCTTCTATTCATTACCGGGCTCTTCCGTAAAGCGATTTCCGGTTCGGTCTTTATCGGCGCGCTCTCTTCCATGTGCTTTCATCGCCGATGCAGGAGACTCGTCCCGGATGATGCTTGGCTTTTTTGATTTCGCAGCTGCGACGTAGAGACCGAGTACTGCTCTGCGATCGATTGCTTTGGAAGCTTTTGATTCGTGGGAGAAAAGGAGAGAGAGAGAGAGAATCGCGCGGTGTTTGCTCGGTGTCGGAAAAACGTTTGCCGTGTTTAAACCCGAAGATTTCACGCGTCTCCAGACTTTGCTTTTGTTTAATTCTGAAAATACCCTCGAGTTTTCTATTTATAGCCGCGAGTCGATCGAGTCTTATCTCTGTGTCTGATGGACGTGTGCGTTAATTAAAATCGAAGCGAAGCTTTTATTCTCGCACGTTTGGTCATTGTCACCAGGCAAAGAAATGGTGGACTACATCGCGGACTACCTGGAGAACATCCGCAAGCGACGGGTGTACCCGTCTGTGTCACCGGGTTACCTGAGGAACACCCTGCCTCAGTCGGCGCCAGTCGAGGGCGAGCCTTGGGCCGACATCTTCGACGACATTGAGAAGTGCATTATGCCTGGCGTCACCCACTGGCAGAGTCCCCACATGCACGCTTACTTTCCAGCGCTGAACTCACCGGCCAGTCTACTCGCCGACATGCTGGCTGATGCAATTAATTGCTTAGGTTTCACCTGGGTGAGTCCGCTAATCCCCGATGCCCCCTACCATCTCCGAGGGCTTTATAGGTTTACACGCAAAAGTCGAGTCGAGAAGGGATGCCGTGCGACATATATTTTTTGATTGATCGCTGCCGTACTCTTCCACTTTATTCTTGGCTCAAGGGTTTCGTGAATGTTCTGATGAAAAGGATCGTTTGATTTTCGATATCACAGGCATCGAGTCCAGCATGCACGGAACTGGAGACGATAGTGATGAACTGGCTGGGAAAGATGATCGGCCTGCCGGACGATTTTCTGCATCAGGTTGGCGGTTCAGGTGGTGGAGTCATCCAAACCACGGCTAGCGAGTCAACCTTGGTATGTCTTCTAGCAGCTAGAACTAGAGCTATCCGTGACGTCCAGGAGAACGATCCGGACCTACTTCCTGCCGAGATCAACTCCAGACTCGTAGCTTACTGTTCGGACCAGGTATGATCTTTTGGACTCTGGTATATAGGTGAGGTTATGACACGATTCTTTCCGTAGGCACACTCGAGCGTAGAAAAGGCTGGACTCATTGGATTAGTGCGGATGAGGTACATCGATTCTGACGATAATCTCAGCATGAGGGGCGAAAAGCTGGTCGAGGCTCTGCAGCGCGACCGAGAGGAAGGCCTTGTGCCCTTCTTTGTAAGTAAACACTGACGATTATCGTGCAGTCCATTGTTTCGATGAATCAGCTAGTTTGAATTAGTTAAATCATCGGGGAGACTATTAAGCAATCGTGAAAATCGTATTAATAAACTTACTGGCCGGACATTTGCTTCTGAACAGCATTCTGCTCATAATATCGACCAATCGTCCGATAAAATGTACAATAAATGCCTGTCTAGCCACTTGTCCAGTCGCGTTTATGCTTCATCGGAGGATTTAGTTCATTCCGAGTTTGAATATGAGCGCTGGCGATGCAGTCGTTGCGCGAACAATGAGATGGTATTTCACCACGTAAGAGTTTATTTAAAATAGTAAAATGTAGCGAGCGATGTATGTGCTGTTGACGTCATCGATCAGATGCCGTGCTCTCCATAATATCGAGAGATGCAGTGGACAGAGCGTAGTAAATTAATGCTTCAATTGACGACCTGATAATTAATAATTTTTTGCTTCTTTAATAATACTTTTTTTGTTTCAATGCATGAAGAAATCAATTTTTCAAAACTGTCGAATGCTTGTAGAAGGATATTTTTTAATCAAGCTGTGGTACGAACTAATGACGAACAATACTGATCCTCTTACGATGTACGGTCCCGGGAGCCTAGTTCTCTTTAATTAATGTTGTATCTTGTAGCGAAATATTTCCCGTATCGTAGAAATAAGCTGATCTTTATACTTCTAGTTGGCTCCCACGAGTATTCGCTCGTGCAAAAACAATTGCGAACTTATTATTTCAATATCTTGCAGCAAATTCTTACCATCTCAGTCTATTTACTGACATTGATCTCTTTCGATAATATTGACAAATCGGGAATTCAGTAAAACCATCTCTCATTTATTAATCCATCAAGTTTTTTTCTCTATTTTTTGTATTATTGATTTTGTTGAAAAAACTTTGTTGTAATATTCACAGGTTTGTGCAACACTCGGTACTACGGGAGCTTGTTCATTCGATAATGTACAAGAAATTGGTCCCATATGTAAGTCCTCTTGAAATTTTCTAAATCAGAAATTCTTGACATTTACTTGTTTTAAAACATCTGTTTTGTACATAGGTGAAAAGAATGGGCTGTGGCTACATGTCGATGCTGCATACGCTGGCAGCGCCTTCATTTGTCCGGAATTTCGTAGTTGGATGAAAGGTATCGAGTATGCCGACTCCTTCGCCTTCAATCCGAGCAAATGGCTCATGGTTCACTTCGATTGCACAGCGATGTGGTTAATACATTTTTTAAAAGTATGAATTAAATTTTATTTGTAGCGTTGCATTATATACAAATATTCATTTTTAGGGTAAGAAATAGTCAAAATCTGCACAGGACTTTTAATGTGGAACCCATCTATCTTCAACATGAAAATTCAGGTAAATTATAGATTTAATTATATATACATTATTTAAAAGTTGAATTATTAATTGAGTTACTTCCAATCTCTTATTTTATAGGACTTGCAATAGATTACATGGTGAGTTATAAATTGCAATGACAAGATACATTTTCATTTTCACCACGAAACTAAATTGTTTTATGATGTTTCTAGCACTGGCAAATTCCTCTGTCCAAAAGATTCAGAGCACTCAAACTCTGGTTCGTGATAAGAAACTACGGTATTTCGGGTCTTCAGAAACACATAAGAGAGGTAAAAACAAATGATTTACCAAACTTCCTCTTTACTCAAATAATCAAAACTACATATTCTATCCTATCCAAAATTCACAGGGGGTAAGGTTGGCACAGAAATTCGAGGCTCTGGTACTCGCTGACTCGCGTTTCGAGATCCCAGCTGCCAGGCACTTGGGTATGGTCGTATTCCGGCTGCGCGGCGAAAATTCACTAACCGAGCGACTGTTGAAGAAAATGAACTCACGGGGGAGAGTGCACTGCGTGCCTGCTGCGCTTCACGGGAAGTACGTCATCAGGTTCACCGTGACATCTACTTAGTAAGTTTTTTAGACAGGCTTCTCTTGAGGCAACGCGAGAAGGTATTTTATGAATATTTGCTTTGTGCAGTACCACTAATGAAGACATACTAAGAGATTGGGCGGAAATCAAGAGCACGGCTACCGAAATTTTGGGACCTGGTACTAGTTCTCCTTCGAGGGCAAGAGTCTCGTTGGCAGGTAATGGTTATTCGAGTATCGTTATTCGTAGTGTCTATCGAAATATCAAAAGCTATTTCAAGATACGCAGGGTGTCCTATTTCAAAAAAAAAAAAAAGTATTAGAATCCATAGAAAATAAGACACGCTGCTTGATATCAATTGTTCTTGTATGGACAACATGACAGCATCATTCACATAATACACGTCGTCGTCATCAGTGTCGTAAGCAGTCGTGTTTGTGAAATTTTCAGAAACTCGCGAGAGAAACGAAAACTTCGGCTCGAGCCTCCTGCTGGCCAATTCTCCGATGTCACCAAAGATAGTGAACGGCAGTTTTGCCGCCATATACGATGCGGCCGACGTCTTCAACGAGTGCATGAAGACTTTTGGCCAGCTTCGTCTGGAGGCTCGGGATAGTCCAGGTACGCGTTCTTTCATGCGAGTTCACCCTTTCTTGTAACTAAACCCTTTTTCTCTTCTTTCGTTCAGCACTCGATGTTTATAATCAGTGTTTTCACACATTAATGTTTAATTTGATTTGATGACAAGTCAAAGCCTGCATTTATCAAAGCATGTCAATTCGCTCGCACGTATGTGTTTGCTTAATATTTCAGATACCGTTATAATTTAACGGCGAAACTTATTTGCGAAAATTGCAACCTCATTTGCTTCGTAAATATAGTTGATAGCTTTTACTCGCTAATTTTGCGACTAGTCAATTAACCCATGGCATTTACTGTTTCCCAGCAATGCGACGTCGTATCCGAGGAATACTAATGTCGGGGAAGCAGTTTTCACTCGACTCCCGCATGGATTTGGTTCAGGTGAGTTTGCGCGCAAATTTCGTTGATATGTGACTATAGATACCACAAAAGTAGACGCCAAGCGTAACGAAGTTAAAAATTGCTTCGACGCACAGAACGTTACCATCAACCGCACGAGCAGTAAACTAACAAATTTTAAAACAATTAAAAATTTGAATATTTCCACTGCCAAACATTTGATCACATAAATTAAAAATGATGTAACCAGGTGAAATCTCTACAGGGATACGCATCCTGCGCTCGTCCGCTGTCCGAGCCATGCGCGAATCTACTGCAGGTGAAGGAAGACGAAGACTACGTCGGTAAGAGCGATTCCACTCTGAGCATCGATAAGTCGGAATCCACAATCGGTAAGGACTAACCGCAAGCTCTCCGCGTTCTTCGAGCTCGCGATCCTGTACTACTAATCTCCAACCTGCCACATGCACACCCCGCTTGTATCTCACCCCTTACCGACACCACTAACAACCAAGTCAAGCTCGATACTCATGCGACACTCAATTCAGGAGACTCTTGCGCGAGTCTCGAAAATCATTTAGGTTCTCAGGATAGCGACGGCAAAATCGTCAACGGCTCGTCCTGCAACAAGTTCCAACGCTTCAAGGAGTCCGAGGAAGACGAGGAGGTGGGGAACGGGCTCCTGGACGCTAATAATTCCGTGACGAAGCCCGGTAATGGCATTGGCATATCCAAGAGCGAAACCATCGGAGCCATCAGCAGTTGCTTCAATAACGTCATTGCCGATGGTGGCACGTCGACGACGGCGCGCTTGAACAGCGAAAATCTCATGGATAGTGCGCAGCTCTGCCGAAAATGCGGCCATTACGTAAAGCAGCAATAAATGAAAATTCAAGCTTCTCTCTGGCTCGTTTCCAAATTCTTTCACGGAGTATTTTGCATTAAGTGTGTCTCGCTAAGACTTTCGTCCCGTGTACTTTAAAAGCGCAGTTTTTTGTTCGCGAGATAACGACGTGCAAAGCTAGGTATATTTTTGGAGAAGATTAACAATAGTAGATAATTTTTTATAGAAGCAAATTTATTCCTGCAGACAATGAGACACATCGCATCCTTCGGGCTATCGGGCACAATCGTTTTGGAATTTTATGATAACGGCTGGATGTACTTGGTGTAAAATACTTCCGATGACGTTTTAAAAGGATGAATTGATGCTGCATAACGGTTCCGCGCGCGTTCCTCTTTTAATTAGCAAAATAAGAAAAATATTGATCTGTAACCAAAGATTATCGCTTGTTATGTTCTTGCAAGGAACTTGTAAAAAATATAATTTTAATTTAACGAATTTGTTCTCATTAATTATGAATTGTTGTAAACGTTAATTAATACATGGTTAATCAAATAAATAGTTTTAAACAAGAAATGTACTGAAATAAATCCAAAATTATTGGGTTAAAAGAAGTAAAATCAAAGATGGTCATGTAATTACACATTTTGTTACCAATTGATGAATTACTATTCATATATATTATGTAGATAGTTGTTAGTTACGTGTAAATGTATTATTTTCATTCAAGAGATCTTTTCCTGAAAGTGCAGATATGTCAACATAGAAGTGTGTAAAATAAACAGATTAAAAAAGTATTAATATAACTCCAGACACAGGGCTCCTTTCTTATTGTCACGTTCATTTAATTTCTGTTCAGCTTCATAATAATGACAAAGTTTTCGTTATAAGATAAAAAGTATAATAACCTTACAATAATATTGAAGACAAAGACTCTGTAAATATTAATTTTACTCTGATCGATGATATGATGTGACAGAATTGCTAACTTTCATAATCTTGTATATATACATGTATCCCCTACGTCATATTTTTTCTCCTTTACCCTGGTAGAAAAATAAGCTTACGAATCTGCTTGGTTAATAACGATAAGCTTATATCAGTAGTAAAAATAAGCTTACATATTAACTGATTATAAGCTTAAATTCACGTAATAATACTTACAGCTAATGCAACATTAACCTCTTTCTACTTTGAATGGTATATAGTTTTGTTAATAATTCATCCCTTATATCTTTTGTAAATAGTAACTTAATATATTATATCACTTATTGTGTGTATAAATGAACGTGATCGAAATAAGTTTACGAGTATTAAGGCGCGAGAGAGTGAGAGAGATAGAGGAGAAAGGGGTCCGGAAGACAGCTGTGTGTGTATTGTACATGTGTTACTGCGCATATACATCGGCCTGAGCGTTCATCAGTGCGTACCCACGCTATTGCTCCGAAATTATTTGTATATTTATCTTATAATTTCAAGTGAATTTGTGTTGCAATATTTCCTCAGCTTTTTACAAAGTTTCACCATGTATATATTGAGACATGTATTTAAAGTCTGAAATTTGTTGGTTATGTTCGATACCGTATTGATTATCATGTCTATGTACAGGTTTTCATATTATTGAAAGTATTAATATAGAAATGAATGAATAAATTAGACTTCTGTTGTTAGTTTTTAAATAAAATAACGATGTACGTGTGAATTACGGTCAATTAAGTAAAAAGAAATTCGCATCATCATTTAAACTAAAATAACAGGTATTTAAGCTTATAAACTGTTTAAAACTGTGGCGCTGTTAGCTTTACGTAAGCTTAAATCGTAAGCTTCCGTTCACTAATTGTGCAAAAATAAGCTTATTTCCAGCTGCAAAACAGCTAGTGTTTCTACCAGGGTAATTGTAACAAAGGCAGTTAACGCACTTTCGTACAATAATTCACCTCCTATCGCATTCGAAAACAATCTATATCGTTTTTTCTCTTATGAACTAGTGATATCTCGCTGATCAACGTCTAGCGTTAACATCGGGTCTTTCTTCTTTTTACAATCTTTGCTTAGTCCAACGACAGTATTCGCTCTTTGCATATAATATTTTCAATATACTTTTTTGCTATTATTTTCAATGGAATCACTATAATGAGGCAATTGTGAGTATAATGTTCAATATATAGGTATATTATCTTTCATAAAAAAATTTCATGTTCGCTTACAAATACAATTAAATTAAATCTTCAGCAATCTGATTTACGTTGTCATTAGGTAACGATAAAGCAAATGTCGATATGTCTAACAGTCTCTACGATTCCTAACGACTAGGGAAACAATATCGTGAATGTTCTAAAAATGTTAACTGTTCGAATTTTAGTAGTATAAGCCAAATTATTGCAATATTTATCCGACTCTCCACATGAGTCAATCGCATTACTTTAGTTTTACATTGTTTTATCTTCATTTTTTTTTTACAAATTTGTGTATATTATCGCGTAATTAAGAAAAAGTTTCATTGAAAAATTTGCACCTGTTATAAGAGCAATGAAATATGTATCTATACTTTTTCTTTCCTATGCACGTACGATTGCTGATAAAATTTGTTCCTTATAATTATGCATATAACTATTCACGATAGTCATTTGAATATCCGATTTAAAAATTCCAAGCGCAATTAACGCTGAAAATGCTTTTGCATGTTTACATTGCATATTATTAAGCTTAAAATGCGCAAGCGCTGTTTCGACAAAATAACAAATCGATGCAACGCCATTGAAAGTTACACAATTGCATGTATAATCGTTGAAAAAAAAGGACGGGGCCAAAGTGCAATTGTAAAGTGTTCGGGTTTGTAAAAAATGTTTTCAGTGCCTTTCAAGGGGAAAGTACTGGATATAGTTAGATACATAATTCAAAGAGGTATAAGGGTGTGCGATATTTTTCGCTCTTTACAGGTATACAATAGACACACGATTCGGTGTTACGAGAACGTACTTTGTCGATTGTATAACACTTGAGAATATATATCTTTCATGTACTTAATAATTTATCTAGATATCAATGCCTTTCCAGCGGTTTAACACTGATTGCTGATTGCGGGTGCAACATAAAGTATATAATATATGATTATACATTCAAAATCGAAAGGTAAAAACATGTCATTTAAGGTAATACATATGCTTACACAATTGATAATTCGTTCATGTATAATATAACAATAAGAAGCTTCTTGCTGTTAGCTGTCAACTTGGAGGGATTCTGTTCTGGCGACATAACGTGTAGAAAACTTTTTGCGATAGTACCTCACATGGCACGTGGATTTTTACGGCTGCGAGGCCACACAGTTTGACAATTAAAGTCGAAATAATATAGAAGCGCAAAGTCGTAATTTGAGAAAAAATAATTATTCATTTTGCGCATCTTTCCTCGTCCAATTCGCCTGTCAAAAGATCAGAGTAAGTTGTGTGCAAGAGGGTCGAACATCAAATGAATATGTGATAACAATTATTTTGACTAATTGCTGAAAAAATTGAACTGTGTACAATACAATTTTTCACATCTAAGTCATATTAAATTACATGGGTAGGTGAATAAAGGGGAATCGATATGCGAGAAAAAGTAAGTATAAAAGGGATTAATCCTGTGATATGATGTACACATAACTGGTTTGATCAGTAAAAAATTTAAAATCCCACTGTAATATAAAGAAACTTACATTGAATTCTTGACAGGAGTTTAATTACATTAAAAATAAATTTTAAATGTCTGAAAAATAGTTAAAAAAAGAGATCTAATTAATGGCCCTCTACAATGAATTTTGACAATTTCACAATAATAATTTTTTCTCCTTACAGAAAATATCCTGGCTAATTTCATAAGTAAATATTAATATTTAATTATACATAAGCGTGTAAAAAAGTTACTTAACTGATTGCAATTTATTAATCATGCAGTTTCGACGCGAAAATTCGAGGAATAGTGCTTTCTTGATATAAAAACAAAACTCATCGAAATTGCCTTATTGCTTTGTCCAAGCTCGATTTTTGCATGTTCTGCGTCAGGTCATTCATTCACCTTTCAATCCCAAAATAATCACTCGCTCGTAACAGAATTATCGAAGGCACTCATATCACACGCTTAAATATCATCCAATCAATCAAATTTTATGTGTTAAAACTACTCAACGAATGATACATAAAAATTATTGACTTACGAACTACAGTGTCACGTATAATCTATAATATATATAATCTTCGTAGTTCGAAACTGCTGCATCTTGATTATAAAATTTATACAATATATATATATATATATATATATATATATATATAATCAAAAGTGAAATAGATAAAAATCAACCGTAAAGTTCTTATGATACAAACAATAAATATATATACCTCAACAACTACATAACATAAAGAGATAATCGGCCTAATTATATAAGGATAAAGTAAAAATAAAAATAAAAGATATACATAACGAGTGTGGCCTCACAGCCGCG
Organism: Pteromalus puparum; assembly: GCA_012977825.3. Lineage (NCBI taxonomy): Eukaryota > Metazoa > Arthropoda > Insecta > Hymenoptera > Pteromalidae > Pteromalus > Pteromalus puparum. The sequence continues at coordinate 15,909,595 of CM053169.1, forward strand.
CGTGCTACAATGAACAAATGACGCGACACGAGCCGCATGGCCTGCCAAGGAAACATCGCGCTGCAGCGACATTTATTTGGCAAAAGGCTCCAGTGTGGAAAGCCTTTCTGTGAGGATATGAGCGTTCAGCTTGACCTTTCGCGGCCCCTGTATGACACACACAGGGGCCCTCCGGGCTCAAATTGAAGGCTCGTAGAGTGCCTTAATTTTTTTTTTCGTTTTTCTGTTTGTCAGCAGGGTGGAGGGTAGGTTCACTTTTTTCATTGCGAATAGCTTGTTAACTGCGCACGTGATCGGCCAGTGTCTGCTGTTGAATCGCTTCCAAAAGATTTTAATTAGAGCATTGATTCTAATCGGGCAAGTTGAAAACGAACGACATGTCGTTTGAAGCAATCTATTTTATTTTTACTTTTGATTCGCGTGTTGGCGGTGGTGAACAAGCCATCACGTTTGGATACACTACTTGCAATAGGTTTGTTAACATCTACTACTTCATGCCATCATGCTGTCGTGTGAGACAAGAAACTGTTATGTTATGTTGTATTGCGTATTAGTAACACCGATACGGAAATATTGAAAGAATCACATAAATGTACGATGACTTTCATAAAATTGTCACTTTTTTAAAAAACTACGCGATTCAATTGTAAAAAAGTTATCAACATACAACGCTTACATTCTCGTGTAGAAGGTAAATCTTGAAGTAAGTAACAGGAGACGAAAAGAATTTCAAAGAATAAACTGGTGGCCAGCACCGGCATGCAATGGATACACCATATTATCTAAAAACATATATATTATTTACATCGATATTTCTTCTCGGTATTTACCGTATAGAGAAAAATAGCGAAATCATATGGTCAACGAAAGTATTGCTGACAACGAGGAAGACAATGGAAAGCGAAAATCATTCCGACAGTAATTTTCTCTATCGTGAATAGACTTAAAAAATTCAACGCATCGTTCAATTTGTTCGGTATATGATAATACTCTGTTGTTTGTTTTTTGTTTAGTCTGAAAATAATTCACTATGTCTACGTAACATGTGGTACAGTGTGACCGTGCTTCACTACAGTAGCATCTCATTCGCACAACCAAAGACACTTCGACCTCGGATCCTTCGACTTTTCGATCATCTCTTGCTATTACAATACCCTACAAAGTCAGTTTTATGCTCTCCGACTTATTGTCTAAGTTATCAAAGTACCTTCGTTTAATACTCTATATGTTCTCAGCGACATATACTACACGAGATCAGTCGATCGAAGTGCTTCTCTATATTACGATGCTACTCATATGGAAGAAAAAAGACACATTCGCTCGGTATAACTCTTGTTCGGTTAACTTTGGTGGGCATGCCATCGTTATACACATGCCGCGTGAAAAAGAAAACGCTTTTCAAGCCCATTACTCGTATGCCTTATACGACGCAGTATCTTGGTTTTTGTATGTTTATGTGTCTTTATTCTCTAAATTATACTGTGTTCGTTCGAAAAGAAACAGTGTGTCTAATGAGTCTCTTTACTCGAGTTTCTGCCATAGTTGAAGTATAGGTGTAGTATGCCATGGTGAATACCATAAACAAATCAACACAAGAATGCTTGAAAAATCGTTACTCCAAGTATACGTGAATCGATCAAGAGTGTGTTGATGAAACTAAATTGGCGGTAGTTTGAAGTCGACGAAGATTGCGCTAATTACATTGATTTTTATTTCCTCCGTCGATCTCAAACCATCTGCTTTCGTTGTCGCAAACAATCCAAGAGCCTCTTCGATATTAGTGTGTTATACATTGAATACGAAGAGATCTTAGATCGACAAGTTTCGATTCAATCGACTCTACAAACTACATTATAAAATAAAAAGACAAATGAGAGCAACGTTGAGATGGACCATGCATCGGATACAGTTGACCGAATTGCGGAAGACCGTATTTGATCGGATGGTTAAACATCACAAATTGCAGCTCAAGTCTTTTGCTATCGTTTTAAAACGCGCCATCTCGATCGCTCTCTCATTCGATGGTGATGAAGATATCGCATAACTAGTATATAGTTGATGTTGTTGTTGCTTGTATATAACTACTTAAAGTATTTTTTTTTTTTTCAAAATCTATAATGGAAGAGTTTTGCTGTTGTTCTACTGAAGGAGAGACTGACTTTGAAAAGAGATAGAGAGTTTTGTCATAACGATATTCATCACAGCGAGCTACAAAGCAAGCCTAGGTTTTTACGAAGGACAGAGTCAAGAGCAAGGATCACCGCCAGGATACAGGGAAGCAAAGGATTGGCGAGCAAGGAGGAGGACACTCGATTGCACATATCTTCCTCACAGAAGCACATGTGACCAGTGCCGGTACTTTCCATCATGCACACGTGGTCCACCATGAATAAGTTTATCTGCAGTTGCGACGTGCACGTTCTCCGGACGCTCTCGTAAGCTGTGAAAATCAATACAACAGGTTTGCCGTTACAACGTGACGTCGACATGTCGATTGCCTTTGTTTTCTTTTTTACTGTTTTTTTTTGCTCTTTTTCTGTTTGTTTGCTTTGGTGCACGCTTGTGCTTGAGTTTCTCGTTTTATTGATGTCGATGCTGGCTCATGGTTGCCTTTTCGCTTGGTAACGAAACGCCATTCGCGTGTGCGCGAGGTAATTTGAATTTTGATGAGAGAAACTTTTAGTTTTCTTTTCTATTCCGAGAGATGATTAAAAGTGAATCCGCCCGACAAAAGGTTGTAGGATCAGGGCGTCCTTCAACATGACTTTTTTAATCTTTTCTCTTTGCTGGTAATATTTTCGAGATTACAGTAATATTGTATGCGGTTAAGCGCGATCTCACGCCGGTTCTACAAAAGGAGCTTCCGAATAGAAGCGAAGATAAACGAGTTTAACGGGATATTATAAAGCGCGCCTTTGTGCTCGTTATTGATTTACGGATGGAAAGTATCTTCGTTCCGAACTATTATTAAAACGGGTTATTAAAATTTTAACGCTCGCTGTTATAAAACGCGAATGGCTTTTCATTACAGCAGCAACAATTCAACCAAAAATTGATAGATAAGCAAATATGTCAATGACCTTGTTCTCCCCTTGTTTGGTTTGTTCAATGTTCAATCGAATGGACCGCATCGTTGTAACTTACGTGATTTAGCGTTTCGAACCATTTTTACGCAGCAGCCGTTGCAAGTCATGAGCGGCGGCTGATCCCTTGGGAGGGCCGTGTAGTTGAACGGATCTTTGCATCGCAAATCCGTCCAGGAGTCGCATTCGTAGCAGTATACGGATCTCGCTGGCAAAACGTATGGAAATTCGTATTATTAAGTGCCGTGGGCAAAGTTTCGATTAATATTGGGCTTTAAAATTAAACTGTCTGTGATTGATCATTGCTTGCTCAGAGGCAGTGTGCGCCGCAGTTTCCAGGCTTCGAAGGACTTCGAGTTAAGCACATCCAAAAGCTTACGTAATTTTAATACGATCGAACGTCTATACTACGTACTGAACTCTTTCGATAGAGCACACTTGAAACTTCGAGATCGCCTCTAATTGGCTGAAAATTCATGCAAAATTAATCGAATACTCAGAAAAATAAATCGTATAAACAATCTTATTAAGTAAAAAATTTTGTAATTTAGGTTTATTTTTCCAAATGTAGTGAGATACCAATTTCATCATGCACAATTCGTTCGTAAGTAATGATTTTCAGTTCCATATATTTACATGAGATCGACTAATGAGCAGTAAGCATGCAGAATATTTTATAGCCCTTTTTGAAGAACGCTGATCAAGCGATTGCTTATACTCACTCTGACACTCAGCGTTACAGACACTGATTATTGTAGCGAGCACCGTTATCACTGGAAAAAGGGGGCGTTACTTTCAGCGATTATGATTTTTCCTAATATCTACTGTGAGTGATAATCAATTGCAAATGCTAATAGCTAATTTGCTAACTACTGTCTCATTTGGCCACTTACCATCCAGACATGTCATAATAAATAATTGCTTTATTTAACAATGGTACGTTACTTATATAACATAAATGAAAACGAAATACTATGAACAGAAAAATGAAAACATTGATGATTAATCTTGATTATTCGCTATAAACTATATCAAGAACAGTAAATTCACATATGTACGAGCTGCACTAAAGATGATACAAAAATCTCTATTATGTTCGAATTTTTATTGAAAATCAAAAAGTGGGTAGTAAACAAATATTGCTCAAGTAACAGAATTTAACGGGGCGTTCAAGCCACGGGATTTTGAAATGTATAGCTTGCACAAAAAAACCAAGCCGGAAATCGACATATCCGAGGGAGAGAAGGAGAAAAAACAATAGCAGATATAAATCGTTACTCACCCGTAGTGACATAGTGCGGTGCCATTGTTTCTCACTATTAACTGCTCGGGTGGGATCTCACCTTCGCAAAATGATCATACTGACGATATATCGGTGGCGAATCGGTGCAGTCTTTATGTTATCTACTTGTAAAAAATATCAAATCTAATTATTTGCACCTCAAAAGTGTTTGTTCGAAGCTTTTTTGAGAAATTTGTAATATAAAAATATACATTGTCGACTGACTAGTAATATAGTTTATTGAAAAGTTAACATTCGTCAAACTAATTACTCATATGTTTATGAATTTAAAAGTACGTGTGCGTACTGTTTCTAATGATGAGCAGTACATTCTACCTTGCATTAGATTTTGAAGTAAATGAAACAAATCCATCTAATTATAAGCGCCAAAGCTAACTGATAATATCTCGCGAAGATATTGAAAAATGTGATTTATATATACGTGAATATAAACATGCATCACTAGTATAGAATAGAATTTAAAGTAAAAACAGACTGATAAGAGAGACGTGGTTTACTTGCCCTTTATACCTGCTCACGGATTACAATCGAATTAACCACGTTATTTAATTAAAGAAAACTTCAAAGTTACGCACTTTTTACTCTGTCAATGTCAAATAAAGGAATTGTGTTTTAGTTTGTGTATATGCTGATGATCTCAATATTTACCTTTTAAAATCTGAAGGCGTCGTTGACAGAATTAATATGTTGATATGATTCGTTACATTTCTCGATTCATAAAATGTAGGATGTTTTATGAACTTAAATCGTCTACGGTACTTGATTTTCTAGTTCTACATTGTCACATAATTTATTTGTTTCCTGTGCATAAGAAGATAAGAGTTATTACGTTGTTTTAGAAAAGCCAGAGAGTTGCTTAATATTATTCACTATTATTTTATTAGAATTGGGAAAAGTAAATTTAAAAAATGTATAATGTACACAAATTAGTAAACGTTTTTTGTTCCATCTATTTTCAGCATAAAATGCGGAGTTTGCTTCTACTAAAGCTAGAACGTGAATATATTCAACATCATAAAAATGACAATTCACGCCCTTGTCAATCGTAAGCAGTTCAATGGCCCGTGTGAAATGTGGGTATACACTGTGAAGGTACTTCAGTTTAGAATTTACTCTTTTTCTCAAAAGAGCTTGCGATACGCGAAAATTGAAGAAACACAAAATAATTTAATTTCAAAAAGCCAAATTCACTAAAACAAGCTGGTTTATTTAAATCTTGGCAAAATTCCACAAAAATTAATCGTCCAGCTGCTCTTCAATTTTGAATTTCGACACGAGGTCGCACAACAAACTATTGATGCCAAAAATGCCATCACAACTTAAGTTATTTGTTTGCCTTTCTTAAATTAAATTCAAAATAAATAAAATCAATATATTTTGAAATCAATATCACGGTTTTGTCGAAATACATTATATTTTGCATACAATATTCAATCGCTTTGTAAAATTATGTAATAATGCATCATCACGGTTACATCAATGCATCTACGTCATTAAAAGTAAAAAAAAAATATATATATATATAATGCGTTAAAACAAATAAATGAAAACGTCTCAAAAGCATCTCACCTGGTTCTTAAGCTGCCATTTCCCCAAGCCACTAAGAGCCAAGGTGTGTGTGTATATAGGCCAAACGGAGCGCAATCTTCCTCTGCATCGCCGAGAATTGAAAAAAAAAAGAAGGAACTATGAATGAAAAAGTCCCTGGTCCTGCGACCTCGTTCAAAAAACAAAGCACTACCTACAAAAAAGGGAAAAAATTCGCGCGTCCGTCCACGAAAAATCTCTCTCTGTCCAAAAACTTGTCAACAGCGGTGTGGGCGACCAGCGCGATCTTGCCTCAGACGAGTCCACCCGCGAAGTGCAGCAGCAGCAGCACAGCTGCAAGAAACACACCTGCGTGCACGCGGCTGCTCTTGTGCAGCAGTAGCGACAATCTCTGCGTAAAGCGCCACCGCCGTCTGGGATCAATATAAGGGTTGACTGCAGCGTCGCGGCGCTCATTCGAGAGCCGCTGCTGCTGTACGCGCGCGCGCGAACGCGATGCGAGCCAGTGCAGCACGTGGGCGACTTGCGCGCCGGGGCGATGCACCAAATGTCAGTCAGGGATGTGCGACCTACAGTGTGCGGGAGGGTTCACGTAGTAGTAAACTTTGTACGCCAGGTGCACGGTATATATATATATATATATATATATATGGGGTGTAATGTGGGTTTTATGAGTAGCTAGTTGATGAATTTTTCATATGGGTTGAAGCTTGAAATAGGACGCGAGCTTTAGGGGATGCTTTTTACGGGAGCTCCCTCGATACTCAGATGGTCTAAATGTAGACTTTTTATGTACATTGTTAATAAATACAAAGCAGAGTATGTTAATAAAATCGTACATATTATGACACGTAAAATAAGGAGCATTCATCCACTTAAAACTATTCTCTTTTTTATAATTATCAATAACAATAGCTCGACAAGGAAGCTGGTTTACTCACTTTTTGAGGTTAAATGTATTCATTAGACATTAATATTGTATACGATTTGCTTCTTCCTAAAAAATACTTTGTAATACTAAAATTTTTGATTTCATCAAAAAAGGTTAGAAATCTATACTGAGGTGTTTGGAGTTTATGTGTGTGCGTGTGTCAGTGTATGTATACCTTAATCCTACCATAATATAAAGTTCCGATTGCTCCATCTTTAAGGAGTTATATTTGTCGTCTGATTGGTCAGTCAAAAAAGGGCGCTGTTGCGGTTCGATTTTTAATTCAAAGCTGTATTTTAAATTTTATAAGAATGATAAATATAAAGTCATAATGCTTGTAATAAAATGAGATATAAGGATGGTTTCTTATTATATTCAAACAGTTACTGATATTTAGAATTTTACGACTTCAGGCAGTGCACGACATAACCTGTAAAACTTGTATGTATGAATTTAGAACCTCAAAGAAAATACTTTCTGAATAAAATGAAAGTTCACTTTTATACCAAAAATGTCTGCATCTGACTCTTATAAATGAATCGTAATGTATACACAATTGCACACGTATCTAAAAACTCTACTTAACCTTAAAAATGTAAGTAATTATAGCGCGCATAGCAATGAAACCTAATTTATTATGTACATAAGATATATACGTGCGGACCGCTAGAGCTATATCAATACCAAAACAAAGCAGTTTTGGACTGGCCCCTTCGCGAGACCTTTTTTCACCGCCCAAACTCTCCATGTCTGTGGGCAGGTGAAAATAGATGGCGGTTGGACACTTTTCCATTCACCTCATAACAATATGCGCGCCGAGACTAGATATAGCGGTGTGCTACACCAATGCTAAGACTGCCTTGTTTCAGCCTGCTGCTTTGGCTGCTCCTGCTATAACTGCGCTCGAATTTAAAGCCGCTAAATTACTAAATCGTTGTATTACTTTGAATATTATTTTGAAAACATAAATGTTAAACAAATTCCAAAAGAGCCCAAAGAGTCGAAAAATAACAGCGCACCTGCCCTTTGACAGTTGCAGAGACCTACTTGGATAATCCAAACGAAGTTTATTTTCAGAATCAAAACTATAAGCGTCCGTCATTTAGCGGCGTGTCATCAATGCTAAAACTGCCTTGTTTGGTCTGCTGCTTTGCTAGCATTTCCAAATTTAGTCTGCATAAGTATGTCAATAAAGTTTTATATGTAATTTTATATGTAATACGCCGGGAAGTCGCTAGTATTTCCAAATTTAGTCTGCATATGTCAATAAAATTTTATATGTACAATTATTTTTGGATACCGAAATCGAGAAAATAAGTTTTTTCCAGCTAGTATTTATTTTATGACTGTTTTTCGAATTTTGCAACAGTAAATTATGATACAAGACCCATCTTCTTACTGATTAACTCTACTCATATTTACTATTGGCATTGTAGTTATTAAAATGGATGGATTAGCAAAGCGTATAATTGCTCTTGCGCGATTCGACTTGGAGTTTAGCGTTTTGCTTTCTCCTAGAGGAAGCTTTGTAATAGTAACATTTTCCATGGTAAAAATGTTCACCAATCGTTTGCCATCACTTCACCGAAAAAACAGCAGCGCGGGAGACGTAAACGGCCGTGCGTGCCTCATGCCAAAAGTGGGAGCTCTGTCCTCCCATTTTCCGGCACACGCGTTGTACCGAAGTAGTGCAACAGCAAGCTTTACAGGGCACTAGTGTCGCGCTACAAACGCTTCTAAAAAATTCGGGAGAGCTGTGCCGAAGTTGCAATACTGTTATTTTTTTCGAAGATAGCTCTAAGGCACAAGGTTGGCTCCTTTTTCGAGTAGCAACTCGGTCACTTGGACTCGACCATGTTCCACTGCAAGATCCAGGGGAGCTTGGTCTAAAGAGTTCCAAAGTTGAACGTTGGCGCCGTGCTCCAGTACCAGAGCAATGAATCGATCGTTCCATGAAGTGGGATACATTTGAAGCAGCAGGTGGAGAATGCTCGTTACTTTTTCGTGGTGCTCGTTGACATCAGCGCCTGAACGCACGAGCAGCTCGGCTGAATTCTGATAAGAGCTCAAAACTACCAACCACAGTAGCGGGAGCTTATTTCCTTTTGGTAATATCTCGTCGAGGGCGGGTTCCTCATCCAGTATTAGTTTCATTATGGAATCCTGATCTCTATGCTCGGAAGCTCGAAGAAACTCTATTCTCTTTTATCTGGCCACTGGTAGGACAGCGCTGGCGAAAGATCTTGGTAAGCGTTTGATGCAGCATTTGATCCGCCTTCTGCACGCGTTCGTCATCGTACGGATCTGACTCGGTTGTATTGTAACCAAAATGGGAATAGCCGTTGTTACTGAATTTATAGTAAAAGCTGAGCGTAGGCAATCTTTTTGATAGTTCGTAAGGGTGATGCGATGGTTGCAGCTGCAGAGAAGGGAGCCTCTACGTTGTCTGGTCACTTGCTTGGTGGTTCGCCAGTTCATGTCCTGGAAAATGAGAAACGTGTCTAGTGTGTCTAGTGTGTCTGTACCACGGTCTTATACACAGGTCTGGAAACTCCCGTGGCGGGGGTAGTTCCCTTAACGTAACCAGATGAGCTTTCGAAAATAGCTGCAATACGGGAGGCGTCTCGATCGAGTCTCACATCCTACAGTATCTGCAGTACATTTTGGGTATAGTTACTGCCATTGCTGGATGATACCGTTGTAGTATTCCATGATGACTTTAAATTCTAAATTTAAGTAATAAAATTACTGAAATACGTAATTTTGCAACTTTTTTTATTGAAAACATAGAATAGAAAACATGTTAGTGCGCAAAATTTTCAATTTCACGCACAGCGTGTGCGAAATTCAGAATTTCTTATCTGCTTTGCAGAACTTAGATTAGCACACTCGTGTCAAAATTGTATATTACGATACGAGTGCGCGAAGTAGGTGATTTTTGCAAGATTACATTATGTCGTGACAAAAAATCGAGTTTGATGATCACCTACGCGCACGAGTATCGTATACTATTTTTTAACACAGCTTGCGCTAAATGTGATTGAACGCACGCGGAGCGAATCTGAATTTCGCGCACTAGTGTGAAAAAATAGTATACGATACTCGTGCGCGTAGGTGATCATCACACTCGCTTTTTTGTCACCCTCGCTACGCTCAGGCGACAAAATGCGCTCGTGCGAAAATCACCTACTTCGCTCACTCGTATCGTAATATACTATTTTAACACAGCGTGTGCGAAATGCGATTTTGCGAAAACTTTTGAACGCATTCTTTCCCAGCAAAGAGTTGACATAACTTTCTCGTATTAAACTCATTGCACTCATCGCTCTTACTAACCGTGGAAAAGAAGATGAAAGATTCCATTTACTATCAGTCAAAATTACTGAATGGAGATTACGTTTTGGATTTCACGAGCTCAGATCCATACGATGACGAGCGCGTCCAAAAGGAGGGCCAAATGCTGCATCAAACGCTTACCAAGATCTTTCGTGAGCGCTGTCCTACCAGTGGCCAGAAGAAGAAGCTTCTTCTCGCCTCCAAGCATACCGATGATCAAGATTCCATAGTCAAACTGATACTGGATCTGGAATCTGGCCTCAGCGAGATATTTCCAGAAAGAAGAAAACTCTCGCTCTTGTGGATTGCAGTGTTAAGGAGGTTCATCTGGTACGTCGCTAGTCAAAAAGAGGATGATTTTTATAAATTCTTATTTCCTTTTGATAAAAGCTTTAATTTAATTTATTTAGGACTTATGAAAAGCCAATTTATAACATAGAACAATTTTAGATAAAGATGTCGAACTCTTTATGTGACAAAAAAATTTAATACAGACGACATTTGACTCCGTTTTTGAGGTTAAGTGCATATATTTTTTATTAGATCAATTACTTAGTATGCATAGGGGTACCCATCAATCGTTTTCAAAAGCAATTTGAATTCATCAAATATTAGTTTTCTCATACAAAAATTAGCAACAGAAACTGTTTGTTAATTCAATCATTATTTACAAATTAAAACAAGGAAAATGTGATTCCCCATAAGACTCCATGTAAAAATGGAAAAAATACTTTTATTAATATCTCGTCTCAAAGGTATCCAAATGACTCCAAATTTTGCATAAGCTTTTTATTTAGACATATCTACGTGTGTGAATTTTTTCCCCCGAATCTGTTTGTTATTTCTAAATCAGATGAACCTCCTTAAGATGTTACCGGTATTCAGCAGAGCTACTCGTGCGTTCAGGTGCCGACGTCAACGAATGCTGCGAAATCAAATTCGCTTCTCTTCTCAGCGAATCCGCAACCATCCTCCAGCTGCTGCTTCATCAACATCTCTTCTCGTGGAACGAGCGATTCATCGGTCTCCTACTGGAGCACGGCGTCGACTTAGAAGTTCGTGACTGCTTTGGCCGTACCGCCTTATATACAGCGGTATCCCACGGCTAAGTTCAGGCGACCAAAATGCTTCTCGAAAAAGGAGCCGACGTTAATATCGTGGACATAACCGGCATGACACCACTGCTCGCAGCCGCTTGTTGCGAAGAACCCGACGAACTGTTACCGTTATTGATAAAACACGGAGCCGATGTTACCGCCAGGAGTGCTTGCGGTCGAAACGCATTGCATTACTTGGCATCTGCCTTGGAGAAACACGTCAACCTGGCCAGAACCTTGATTGAGAGGGGTGCCTCGCTCGACGACAAAGTGTATAAGAATCAGTACCAGCCGTTACACGTGGCTGTCGAGGAGAGAAATAGTGAATTGATTAGTAAAATAACTTTTTATGTGCCATGAGATTTGATTTTCATCTTCAACGATGTTGTTGTTCATTTCCCATAGGTTGAGCTCTTTTTGGACTACGTATGATCTTAAAGTTTTTTCCGCGTATGCCGGGGATATACTAGGAGCTTTTAAGCACGCGCAACACTACTGTCACTCTGTGCTGGAACAGGAGGACGTCATCAACGAAGCTGTTTATTACATTTTGCCTCATTTAATTGTCGGGAAGGTGGCTCGCTACATAATTAGATGCGAGGAATGTGAAATAAAAAAAGTTGTTCACGCTTCTCGAAGCTGCAGCGACAGATCAAATTGATTATTATAAGTAAACGTAGGAAACAGTTGACCATGAAGTACACGTGTGTTATTACAGTATGCTTGATAGAGCCTTATAGATATAGAAGTCGAAATAAAGTTATAAATATTCTTAAACCGATTTTATTTTATTTTATATATTCAGATTATTAGAATTGAGAAGTATAAGAGAAAAAAAATGTGGCTGTCTCGGGGACAGCCGATTAGAAGTGAATACTTTAATGGGTGCGTTGTAGAATAAGGGACAGCGCGACACTTACAAAAACAAAGACAAAAGGGCGGTTAGTAGAGATTTCCGATGAAAATGTTGGCTGAAATTGTCGACTTTTATGTAAAATCGTCCGTATGTACATTTATGCATGCACTTGTTGATAAAAAAACCGCTGCCAAGTCTTTGGCACTTAGCTTCCTCCTTTTCCGATTATTGATATTGTTTTAAATGTAATATTACGCACGCACGCGCACACACACACAGACAGACAAAACCATCTGCACGGACATTTTATAAAACCATGAAAGCTCTCAAAATATACTAAGCTTTAATTATCAAATTATATGGTTTAACAAAAATAATAATGTTCAGTCACACAGAGTATACAGGGTGAGAGTTGAAGAATTTGAATCTTAATATCTTTTAAACTAAAAGGTTTCATAAGCTACAAAAAGAACCTAGCCGAAGTGATCAAAAGATCAATCTTTTCCTAAAATTTCAACTCAATTTAAACCTTTTTACTCCCGTAATCGTACGACATAAAAAAACCATTTTTTTTAGTTTTTGATTTTTATCTCAAAAACTAGTCGCCAAAATTGCTTAAAATTTTTACAACTAGTAGATATCGTTGTTTTTTATTGTCATGAATTTTTTCAAAACATTTAACTATTTATTTTTTGAGTTATATATGTTTATCGAAAAATTACCTTTTATATCATAAAAAATGAACAGATCAGTCAATCTAGAAAATCTTGCGGGAAAAAGTAGACAATTTTATGTTCTTTTAGATACACTATTATTGAATATATTGTATAAATCATATCATTATAAAAAATCCAAAATATTTTTTCAAAAATAGAAAAATGGCTATAATATGACCATAAAATGGTCAGAATCATAAAACAAAAAATGACCTAAATTCAGAATTAGAAAAAATATATGCATGTCAAATTTTATTACGATCCGTCGCATGGTTCCAAAATTNAAAGCTCACGGTGGTTACTAATACTTTACTTCCTAGTTACTTTTCGTTTTCAAAAATGTAACTGATGATCAGTCACATTGAAAATAACATTTTCTTCACACAGCGCGTAAAGTGCGTACGGTACGCCCTCCAGACGGAAATTTCATTACGCATTTTACGCTCCTTCGCGAAAACTATATGCGATCTGAGACATTCAATTTTATTGAAATCTGCTTTCTAAATCAAGACCGAGCGAGAACTTCAAGATGAGAATTTAAGATTTTTCTAAACTTGGACATTTTCTATGTAAATAATTTTATCTATGCTGTGCAGTATGTTCTTTTTACTCACTTTTTGAATTATTATATCGGCATCAAAGTATGTACGCTCGAGAAATTGTAGATAATTGGTATCAATAATCCATCCTGAGAAATCCGATTTATTGGATTTTGCTGCAGATATTTTACACGCAGTGTATTAAAATTGAAAAGGTAGGTTATTCCAGGCCATTGACCTTTACGAGTGAGGTGGGAATTGAAAATGTTATGCGTTTTCAAGACGAACTGTCGTTCAAGTATTCCTCTCAAATATTGAGCAATGTACATGGAGAACAAAAAGCCGCCAGGCTAGCAGTGCGTGAGCATACTAAATCAGCCGTGGTCTTAACAGCTGTAAAACATAACAGTTTTGGATTAGCCCTGTCACATCGCTTGACTTTTCTGGCTTTCTGTCAGTCTCTGACTAGCAAAGATAGATGGCGCTTAGGAACTTTTCTCTTTTATTCATCACAATCTGCACACAGATTATACTTATAGGGGTATGCCATCTATGCCAAAGCTGCGTTGTTGGGCCTGCTCAAGCCGCTCATGCTGAAGCATTGTTTGTACTACTCACAATCCAACATGTAACGTATCATTATATTTTGAGATTTGGAGAGTAGCCTTTTCAAAACTATATCAATTCAATCGATAAAATAAAATCGTGTACATTAAAATATGTTTGTTTTTGAAAGCTCTCGATTCTAATAATTAATCCACTGAAATGAAGCATTGTTAGACTGCCAATTATTTACACTGAAAGCTTATGACGCGCTTATTAATTTTCAATTCGTTTGTGACTTTAATGACGATCAAACATGTTAATCACGGCATTATGCGCACATTGGAAACTTTATCGCACAGTTCCTTCGTATCGGCACTTTAGATATTCCACGTTATTGCCCCCTTCACACTTTATTTTTATATAAGTCAGACCGTAAGTAAGGCTTTCGATTTATATTTTGTCGATACCGTACAACACCATGTACGTCATATATTTTATTTTTTATCACCATGATTTTTCCTCTTAATATTCGCTATAAACTTCGCTATTTCTTTTCATGCTTATAACGCTTTACGATGGATATTTTTGTATAGAAGTAAAATTTCGATGAAATTTAATGAAATATTATCTAAAAAATAAAGTATGAGTGCATTATTGAATTATTTAGGTAAGCATTTGGTGTTAAAATGGCAACCCACCGGATAGTGATTGTCGGTCTGGGCGTACTATTTGTAATTCTGCATATTGATTCGAATTCGGCTGAACAGTATCGTCTTCAAAAGAAAATTACATACCACGACGATGGACACAATGGTAATTTATTGAAGCTTTATAATCATATTTGATTTTCATCCATAACAGTTTGCCTTCTTATTAACTTTGATAGGTACGATGGCATGCATTCATTTTCCAAAAGTACAATTTCGTAGTTACAAGACAGAGCCCTTAGAATCCCGCAGTAAGTTGCAAAAACACTGATTTTTTTCTGTACATCTATGACTAAAGCTTCTTTCAAAGATTCCAGGCGGTCTTTAGGTAAAAAGCACAAAAAACGCCATTCAAAAAAGACCAAACCCTCAGAATGTAAGAAGACATTTATTTAATTTCAGTATTATACTGAACGATTGTGTGATACGATTTCGCAATTTCACCAAAAATACATTTTCAGCTCGGAGAAGAGCGCTCAAGCGAAAACCTCGCGGTAAGCGATTCAACCCAATGGCAAGCCTGATACCACACCTACCGTGGATACCGAAGATTCCTGGCTTACCGCCGATTGGTCTAGCGCCCAGTTTAGGCATACCCATGGTGCCAAAGGTCATTCCGATAAAACCGCTGTCTGTGCTTTCTGAACTTGGCAATTTGATACCCCAACATATATTGTCCAGCGATAAAGCAATATCCTGGAGCTACAATGACGGCAACACGACCATTAACGTCAATTACAATCCATCTGGGAAAAGTAAGAATATGATCGTAGACATGAAACTACCGAGTTCCAGATCACGCAAAACGGATGATGGTTATTAAAAATAGGATCAGCATCAATGCCATGCGATCAGTTATTTAGATTTGAAAATTAGACGCAGTTTACGAATATTATTATTATTCTTATTACTTTTAGTCAAATTGATCATTTGCTATTTGAAAATATATATATATTTTTTCGCCAGTTATTTAGAAAAAATCGTTATCTAATTGTGCCATCAAAATTTTGCGAAGAAATAATTAATTGCTTTGAAGATAATCAGTAAGTGCATCAACATTCTAATGATTAACATACTCTATGTAATCGAAGTTCACGTTCTTAGAACTACTTAAATTCAAGCGGCGAAAAAAAAAAAATAAAATATTTCAAAAACTGAAAATAATTCTGCATTCACCTTTCCTAGCCTTGTTTTAACTATAGCGATTCAAGAAATAAACATACAAATTTGCAACACATTTTATACTCAACAACATCCGCGTATACTTTGAACTGTTATTTAAGTAAAGCGCAAAATCTTAAATAAAATTCTATCACATTCATGCAGATAAGCAGCGTAAAATTCGTCATAGAAAAAATTATATCTCGTCCGTCTACAAACAGAGTAGCGATTCGCCTACCTCGCGAAAAGACAGCATCATCGCGTCTCCGCTACTGCTGCTGCTGTCTAAAATAAAATAAAAAAATTTAGCGCGTTTATATCATTCTGGTTTGCTCTCGACCCCGAGCACGCACACGTGCCTTCTAGATATATCTATACATACAGTCTTCTTTGGTCTCTTGCTGTAACGTTCTTTATATTCTCTCGCAGAGGGGGAAACGCGGTGTGGACTCTAGTTATCGAGCGTCGTGTAGCCGGCGCGCAGTCGTCAGTCCGTCGCCGAAGTAAGCAGAGTTCGCGCGTAACACATCGACTGGCTTGTCGACACTCTAATATTTGGTACTTATCTGCATTCTTTCTCACTTTCCTTTTTCTGCACGACAATTATATCGTTGGTATACGTAGGGCGAAAGGCGGTTCGCGCCGGATTCGAATTTTTACTGCGCTTGTCGTTGAAGCGAATCGCCTTCCGTCGGTTGCTGTGTTATTGTTGTTCGATTATGAAACGCTTCGCTGAAAGTTTGCAATTGTGGAGGTGCATATAACGCTGGTGTAGGTGCCTCGAGAATAAAGTGATACGCGCTGACTAAGTCGGATTAATTGAAGATCTTTTTTTAGCACTGCCGACGCTCGCATATTCTCTGGCGAATTTTGGCGCTCAATTTTTTAAGGTTAGGGTTCTTTGTATATGTTGTGGTTGAGTATATAGGGCACCACGTATAAGGAAGCCATTATTTTTTTCCGTTGATATTCTATTTGTGGAGGATTGACGAATGTGTTTATTTGTGCTTTATTCGGTTTGTAGAAAAACATGTTTTTTAAATTAAATGTAAAAAAAAATTTAAGTTGAAAACATTATTTTAAAAAAAAGTTGACTTAAATTATTCGATCAAGGTTTCTTACTTTGAAGTTTTTTGCTCGAACAGAAATTCTTGTCGCATAGCTTAGAGAAAATTAGCGTATTTATGCTTATCTTTACATTGTGAAAAAACTCACTGTTTTTTCACGTGCACTGCAGCTGTTATTAATGGAGTCACGAGCCAAAATAATTTGAAGTATGCAAATCTTGACTATTAACTATAAAATAATTGTAAAACGAACATTCTGTTGATTGATAACTGACATCATAATTATTCTACCTGGACGTGCTGATTTATGAGCGATGCGTCAAAAAATTTATAATTGTGGATTTGTTATTAATGTACTGTGCACTAGTGTTCTAATGACTTTGACACTTTGAAGAACGTCAGATTGTATTTTATTTTTATACGTTTTATAACAACTTGATTAATCTTTATTTCGATCCTTCGAATATCTAACTGTTTTACAATAAATGCTGAGTGACATATATCCACAATAGCTGACTTATGAATATTCATTTTGACGCGTTCAATGCAACTAGTTCACGTCGAAATCTTCTAATAACAAAGATGTATATTTCATTCAAATTTTAACAAACTTTACAATTTCCAGGTGAGCCATTTAAAACGGGACCAAATAGCTTGTGGATCAATAAAAAAAATTCTGAGAAAATATAAACAATCATGAGTGCGATAATGCGACGAGCGCTTCGCAAAGCGATAAAACTCGAAGTTACGAGCCCCAATGTCATCAAGATACAGTCAAGATGTATGTCGAATGCGGTCCAGGCGAAGGTCGTCGAAGGAACCAACGGCGAGAAGATCATTCCGTCACCCTTCGGTCAGCTGAGTTATCCAGAAATGAGGATATCGGACTACGTGTGGAAATCTTTGCAGGATTACTCTAATATGATTGCACTCGTAAGTAAAACGTTTACAACCGTGTACATCTTGAGAGATAATTAGAAGGCATGCTAGCATAAATTATAGTTGATATTGCGTTGTTGATGCCTGAAGAGGAAAAATTAATCGCGGCTAGTATACTGCTATAGAAGTTTCGATGCTTCATTTAAAATAGAAGCACAGACGCTTTATCAGTTACTTATCTTGAAATACTAATAACGTCATATCTTATTGCTATAGTAAAATTGTTTTGATACCGCAATTTTTTTATTCTATGAACAAGATCGACAGTTGAAGGTACTCACAGGATACTTCATTCTTAGCATATTTGAACTTACAATTATGTCGATCAATGTGAACTGTTTTTTGTTCAAACGAAATGCAATTTAAATTTTCAACATCCTCAGAGAACTCGAAGTTTTGTATATGCACATATTTTTTCTTTGCACATCACAACAGTCACTTCTTTCTATGCAAATAATTTGCAAGCTTTTCTCGTTCTCATTATTTAAAATTTTCAACCCAAACAGCAATGCGGCGTGACAAACAGAAAGTACACTTATGCCCAGGCTCGTGATCAGGCGAATTACGTGGCGAGAAGTTTGCTTGACATGGGCATCAAGCCCGGCGAAGTGGTTGCTCTCGTACTCCCAAACTTGCCAGAAACCGCTATTGCTTTCCTCGGATGTTTGGAGGCTGGAATCGTAATCACCACGATTAATCCTATTTACACTGCTGGTAAGTACATAGTTCAAGTGGCTTTTTTCATCGTTCAAGCTGTTTTATCAGTTTTAGTCACGATAAGCTATAAAGAAATGCGCGTAGTGTTATAAGGTCACATTACGTATGAAAACTCATGACTTTTCATTCAGCAGTTCACGATATACTGTATTACGACGATTTTATTCCTTTGAAGCTTTGTTACAAGAAGAACAGTAGACAATGCTCTTTTTACATAATGATTCTCAGTGTTGTGAAAATGTACTTTGATTCGCAGATGAAATTGCCAGACAGTTGATTTCGTCTGGCACGAAGGCTGTTATCACTGCA
This sequence comes from Pteromalus puparum, assembly GCA_012977825.3. Lineage (NCBI taxonomy): Eukaryota > Metazoa > Arthropoda > Insecta > Hymenoptera > Pteromalidae > Pteromalus > Pteromalus puparum. The sequence goes on from CM053169.1 coordinate 15,928,450, forward strand.
GCGGAGATATCGTCGACCGTTATAACTGCAGTCAATAAGAGCATACCTGGAGCCAGAATTATCGTCGTTAATGATTACACGAAACCGATTCCAGATAGTGTTATTCCATTCGAGGTGAATAAAAAAAAATCAATTAGTCACGCATCTCGAGATTTAAATTAAAACCGATGGTGCGTTAAATGAGCGATATTCGTTTAATCGACTAATTAAACTTTTGTGCAAAGGATCTAATCACTAAAGGAAAAACGTTGGCTCCGCTACCCGATCGTCAATGGTCGTTAGATGACGTAGCAATTTTGCCTTATTCGAGCGGCACGACTGGTTTACCCAAGGGCGTTATGTTAACACACAGGAATATCGTTTCAAATGTGGAAATGGTTAAAAATACTGTGGATAAACATATGATGATGAAGGCTGATGGTAATATGTTTTGACATTTACTTTTAAGTGCAGTACAATTATTTTTTTTTTTTTCAAATAAAAGAAAGTAAAAAACAAAAAATACTAATTAGATGTCTGATAATATGTTTAATCTAATTTTGAGAAGATGTATCTGTCGTTTTATCGCAATAATGACGGATTGGTGGGTTTGACTGCTTGTATCAAGGCCGTTCATTTTGACAGACACTTATCTGTAGAAAGCTAGCAGTAGGTTCCTCATTTACTTTTCAAGTAGGTATATATTGCGATAACAACTGTGATTCAGCAGAATTGGAGATAATGATGCGTTCGTTTAAGTAGTGAAGGATAGAAAAAATGTTATCACAGCAATGACATAAATTGTAATAAGTACTTGTATAGTATTATGTCAATTTGATCATTGTTTTGGTTTATTTTAAAACACAAATACAAATTAATATACCGATTTATTATATTATTCCCTTTTTCAGATAAGTTTTGTAAATTTTACTGAATATTGATGGATTTTATTTTTCAGGATCTTTTCAGGAAATTCTTCCTGTTGTTTTGCCAATGTATCACATATACGGAATGAGCACAATTATGCTCGGAAGGCTTTCAATCGGCAGTAGACTCATTACGCTACCGAAATTCACTCCAGAGTCGTACATTAAAGTTTTGGACGAAAACAAGGTAAAAAAATCAGCTATCCTCCTAAGAGGAAGCTTTGTAATAGTAAAATTGTCAGTTTCGCTAATACTTCGTAGAAACGCATTTGGAGGTGTTTGGAGCACGAATCATACGTTTTTAGAAAATGTCCGTGCGGATGGCTGTGTGTGTGTGTGTGTGTGTGTGTGTGTGTGTGTACATATACCGCCATAATTTTGGAACAACGCGACGGATCGTAATAAAATTTGACATGCATATATTTTTTCTAATTCTGAATTTCGGTCATTTTTTTATTATTCTGACAATTTTATGGCCATATTATAGCCATTTATCTATTTTTGAAAAAATATTTTTGCTTTTTTTTAATGATATTATTTATACAATATATTCAACAATAGTGAAAAAAAAGGAAAAAAAAGAACATAAAATTGTCTACTTTTTCCCGCAAGATTTTCTAGATTGACTGATCTGTTCATTTTTTATGATATAAAAGGTAATTTTTCGATAAACATATATAACTCAAAAAATAAATAGTTAAATGTTTTGAAAAAATTCATGACAGTAAAATCCAACGATATCTACTAGTTGTAAAAATTTTAAGCAATTTTGGCGACTAGTTTTTGAGATAAAAATAAAAAACTACAAAAATGGGGTTTCTATGTCGTACGATTACGGGAGTAAAAATGTTAAATTGAGTTGAAATTTTAGGAAAAGATTGATCTTTTGATCACTTCGGCTAGATTTTTTTTGTAGTTTATGAAACCGTTTAGTTTAAAAGATATATATATATATATATATATTTTTTAAAGTGGCATTTCGAACTCGAAAGTTCGCCTCATCGCACCCTCCTGCCCGATTTCAGTTAAGTCCGTTTTTACGTTGTCCTCCCACCTGCGTCTAGGTCTACCGAAAGGAAAGGACCTTAAGGTCGCGATGTGCTCGGCTTTCCTTTCATTATACGCGCTGCCGTGCGATCATCTCCCATTCTTGCCACGTGCCCTGCCCATCTTAGTCTCCGTGCTTTAATTATTCTGTTTATATTCGGTGACGCGTATAAATTGTGTAGCTCGTCATTATGCAGTTTCCTCCACTCCCCGGTCTCCTCATCTTTCGTTGGCCCGTATGTTTTTCGCAGAACCTTATTTTCGAATACTCTAAAACGGTTTTCTTCCGCTTTAGTAAGCGCCTAAGTTTCGCACACGTATAAGATTACCAGCATTATTATAGTCCTATATATCCTTACTTTAACATTTCTAGACAGCAGTTTTGATTTTAGTAATCTATTCACGGCGTAGAAGCAGGCATTACCCGAATGAAGTCTCTTGCTAATCTCGGTTTTAATTTCATTTCGATCATTTATAGTTGTGCCTAAATATCTGAATTCGCTAACCTTTTCGAAAGTGAAATTTCCGACTCTAAGATCACCCTCTCCTTCGCAGATGCCTAGTTTATCCAGGATCATATATTTCGTTTTCGATTCGTTCACTTCTAGCCCCGTGCCCTCCGCCGCATTTATGAGAATTTCCGCGTTTCTCGCCACCGTTGCACCGTTATCCCCCAGTATGTCCAAGTCCACCGCATATCCTAGAATTTGTGTTTTTCCGTTAAGTGTTGCACCTAGCCCGCTAGCCTGCATTTTTCTAACAACATACTCCAGCGTTAAGTTAAAGAGTACCGTGGAAAGACCGTCACCTTGTTTCAGACCGTCGCGAATCATGAATGATTCGGATACATTACCGCCTAGTCCGACCTTTCCCGTGCTTCCGTTCAGACATATCTTAAATAATTTCACGAGTTTTATGGGTACTCCGAGGAGCACAAGGATTTGATACATTTTGCTTCGTTTGATAGAGTCGTAAGCTCTTTTAAAGTCTATAAATAGCTGGTGTATTGCTTCGCAATGTTCTCATTTTTTCTCTAACAACTGTCTTCCCTATATAAAAAAGTCATGACCGGATGAAGTGAAGCCAAGAATGCGTCAATATGATTGGCTCGTGTAGTGCGCATGCGTCAAAAGTATCGTTAGAATTTTTTGATTTGTTTTTGATTTCTAAAATTGATCCTAATACAAAGAATGTAATATATTACTATAATACATATCAATAATTATTAGTTGTGTATTTATAATATTCTATTGTAAATATTATCATTGTTACAAAAAGTGACATGATGTGAACGTTGACACGAACTGAGTTGAGACATAACCTTAAAATTTTAAAAGGTAGTTGGTGACGAAACCGCGGCAATTTTGAAATTTACATGAGCGCGAAATGAATCAATCATATATTGTAAAGTTTGATATATTTCCGTAATAGAAAACAAATATTAAAAATATCAATCAAGCATTTATATTTCATTTAATAAGTTAATGAATTAATATTCTACTACAGTGCGCGCAGCGCACTGCGCCAAAAGTCTAGTATAGTAAACAGTTGATCGCTCGTCGACCTGTTATTCCGGAATCCGCACTGATAATCTCCTATTATATCTTCCGCGAAGGGCGTGAGTCTGACCTGTATTACGTTTTTTTTTTAGTTTTTTGATCGCGGCTTCTACTTCTTTATAGGTCGGTTCTTCCATATGGAATTCATCAGCAGTGTGGATTTCGTCTCTCGTTTCCTCGTAGTTTTCATGTACGTTTAGTAATCTATCAAAGTAGCCCTTCCATCACAGCTTTAGCAGTTCACTTTCGCTTTTAACGAGATTTCCGCCCTCATCTTTCATTAATTGTGATCTACTCTGGAAACCCTTCCTAATAGCGTTAATTCATTTGTACATCTCGCGCGGGTTATTTTCCTTACTGTTAGTTTCTATTTTTCTAATCTGGTTCTTTTGATACTCGCGCTTTTTGTTTCTGTAAATCGCTCCCACTTGCTTTCTTATTTCATGGTACTCTTCTACGGCGCTATCGCTTTCATAATGTACGCTGCCTAACTTAGCCTTTTTGCGCCTTTCAAACCAAAGTTCGCACTCTTCGTCAAACCATGGTTTGCTCTTTGGCTTTTTCTTTTTACCTAGCACTTTATTCGCTGCCTCTATTATCATTTTTTCGATATCCGATTTCGATATAGACTGTTCGGATCGTCATCCACCTCCGACGGTATATCCGTGTCCGAGCACCTGAAACCGATTCCTTATTTCTACTTGATACTTAATTCGCTCTATCCCGTTTCGTAGCTTTTCAATATCGAAGGTTTCTACTTTACTCGCTCGTTTACTATTTTGCCCGGCTACTAATTTGGCTCTTAATTTGGCCACTACTAGAAAATGATCTGAGTCGCAATCCGCCCCCCCCCCCCTATAGGTTCTTACGTCAAGTACGTTCGTGTGGCGCCTCTTATCAATAAGAAAGTGATCGATTTGATTTTGCGTGGCTCCGTCCGGCGATGTCCATGTTGCTTTGTGTATATCCTTGTGCTTAAGAGGGCATGGCATTCGAATTATATGATTTTGAGACATTATTCGAATGCCATTCGGCGAGATATTTATTTATAAGTGTCAAACTTTATGAAATGGTAGATAATTACATAACGGAGGGCAGTGATGTCCTAGTTTTTAATAATTTTGCTTTTATTGTTTGTTATAAGCAAATTAGTTACTTTTGTCGTCTGCTATTTTGTGGCGCGAAATCTAGATTTAAATTGACTTTCGGACCCCCTTAAAGCACGTAGTCATTACTATAAGATCTTTTGCCGCCGCGAAATTTATGACTCTAATACCGTTATCGTTGCTGGTTTCGTGCAGACTTTCCTTGCCTATAGTGGGCCTAAACATTTCCTCTTTTCCTATTTTAGCGTTAAAATCCCCTACTATTATTTTGGTGTCGTAAGACGCGAATTGGTGGATTAATTGTTCCAAAGCTTTATAATAAAGATCCTTGACCTCTTCCTGCTTATCCTCCGTAGAACAGTGTACATTAATAACCACGTAATTATACCACGCCCCTTCGATGATGATATACGAGAGTCTGTCGTTCACGAATTTGAAACTTTTAACAGAGTGTATAATTCTTTTGTTAACTAGAAATCCGGTACCTAAGGAATGTCCACTCGCGCCCCCGAATATAAAGGTGAAGTTATCTTTTGTTAACATCCCGCTATCTTGCCACCTTGTTTCTTGTATTGCTACTAAATCTAAATTGTACCCGTCAGCTTCTTTTACGATTTCCTGGAACCCACCCGCTCTGTATAAATTGCGTACATTCCACGTTCCCACCTTAACTCCCTTTTGGTTTTGGTTTGATTTTGTTTTTTTTTTTTTTTTGAGCCATGATAGTAAGTTAAACCCGCGCGTTTTGGATCGTGTTCCGATCGCAGGTGAGTCAACTGTTCTATAGAGGTGATTACCCTCATACCTCTCTAGAACTAAGTATGAGAGCTTTCCGACTTTGATGAGGACAGAGTCAGCTCATCGTCGAACACACTACGGTCTCATTCTCGTATCATAACGCCCCCCTGCAAGGCAGCGCGCCTTCGCTGGCTTCGTTGCCGTGTCAGACCAGGTGGCGAATCATTCTACACATCCCCTTTCGGGGCAGTTGTCATCACTGCCGCATCCTCCACGACAGCAGGATTTTTGTAATGTGTGCTAAAAGAGGTAGATTATAGTCATAGTGAGATAGAAAGAGAGAGAGAGAGAGAGTGAAATAGGAAATATTGTTGAGTGTTTGTTGTTGTGGTGCTTGCGTAGTGTTTCTAGATGAATGCGTTCGCCAGTATGGGCTCATCACACCCACGCCCGGGCCTATCGGCTGTCCGCGGCTGCTTATTCGATTTATTCGCAGCTAACTTCTTTCTCAGGGGCCGTTCCTCTATCCGCAACCTGAGGACGCGCTGAGTAGTGGTAATAGGCACCCACCCGTCCGCTCTGAACGCACAGGTTTAAAAGATATTAAGATTCAAATTCTTCAACTCTCACCCTGTACAGCCAGAGTTTTCGTGTTATCATCCTGATGGTAACACCAGTACTGGCCCTCATTATGTGAAATTTATAAATTTTACTTATTTTAAACAACTTATAATAAATATAATCTGTGCGTCCAGAGCGGACGGGTGGGTGCCTATTACCACTACTCAGCGCGTCCTCAGGTTGAGGATAGAGGAATGGCCCCTGAGAAAGAGGTTACCTGCGAATAAATCGAATAAGCAGCCGCGGACGGCCCATAGGCCCGGGCGTGAGTGTGATGAGCCCGCACTGGCGATCGAACGCATTCATCTAGAAACACTACGCAAGCATCACAACAACGAACACTCAACAATATTTCTTATTTCACGTTCTCTTCCTACCTAACTATGTCTATAATCTATCTCTCTTAGCACACATTACAAAAATCCTGCTGTCGTGGAGAATGCGGGAGCGATGACAACTGCCCCGAAAGGGGATGTGTAGAATGATTCGCCACCTGGTCTTTGTCTCACGGCAACAAAGCCACGTAGGCCGCGGCCTGCTTGCAGGGGGCCGTAAGGGATAGGACCGTAATCCTAGTGTCGACGATGAGCTGACCCGTCCTCAAAATCGAAAGCCTTCCATCTTAGTTGAGAGGTATGGGTTATCACCGGTCTACGCGGAGGAATCCCACCGGAGGAAACAGTATGGGAGTTATCACTCTAAGAGAGGAGATTCACCCGTGCGATCGAAAACAGCGATCCCAAAACGCGTGGTTTCACTTCTATCATGGCTCAAAAACCAAAACAAACCAAAATCAATAGGGACTTATAAGGAGGAAAGTGGAATGTGCGAAGTTTATACAGAGCAGGCGCGTACCGGGAAATCTAAAAGAGCTGACGACGGTATGTTAGGAAACGAAAACTTCACCTTTATGTACGGGGGCGCGAGCGGACATTCCCTAGGTACCGGATTCCTGATTAACAAAAGAATTATACACGCGGTTAAAAGTTTCAAATTCGTAAACGACAGACTCTCGTATATCGTCATCGAAGGAGCGTGGTACAATTACGTGGTTATTAACGTGCATTGTCCTACGGAGGACAAAGAGGAAGAAGTGAAGGATCTTTATTACGAAGCCTTGGAGCAATTAATCGACCAATTTGCGTCTTACGACACCAAAATAGTAGTGGGGGATTTCAACGCTAAAATAGGGAAAGAGGAAATGTTTAGGCCCACTATAGGCAAGGAAAGTCTGCACGAAACCAGCAACGATAACAGTATTAGAGTCATAAATTTCGCGGCGGCAAAAGATCTTATAGTAAAGAGTACGTGTATTAAGCACAAGGATATACACAAAGTAACGTGGACATCGCCGGACGGAGCCACGAAAAATCAAAACAATCACTTTCATATCGATAAGAGGCGCCACACGAACGTGCTTGACGTAAGAACCTATAGGGGGGCGGATTGCGACTCGGATCATTTTCTAGTAGTGGCAAATAAGAGTCAAATTAGTAGGCTGGGCAAAATAGTAAACGGTGAACAAAGTGGAAACGTTCCGATATTGAAAAGTACGGGAACGGATAGAAGACATTAGTATCAAGTAGAAATCAAGAAATCGGTTTCACGTACTCGAGAAACACGAATGCCCGACGGAAGGTAGATGGGACGATCCGAACAGTCTTTGGGGGGATATCGAAAAACGATTTAAAGAGGCGCGAATAAAGGTGTAGTAGTAAAAAAAGCCAAGAGCAACCATGGTTTGACAAATGAGTGCGAAACACTGGTTTTGAAAGGCGCAAAAAGGCCAAATTTAGACAGCGTACACAGATGGAGGCGATAGGGCGTTAGGAAGAGTTACACGAAATAAGAAAGTGGGGCGATTTACAGGAAAAAAAACGCGAGCTACAAAAGAATCATGATTAGAAAATAGAACTAATTAGTAAACGAAAATAACCCGCTGCGAGAGTTACAAAGGAATTAACGCTTTAGAGGGTTTCCAAGTAGATCACAATTTAATGAAAGATGAGGGCGGGAATCTCGTCACGAGGCGAAGGTAACTGTTAAAGCTGTGAAGGGCTATTTTTTATAAGCTGCTAAAGTACATGAAATGCGTGAAACGGGGAGACGAAATCCACACTCGCTGAACTCCATTGGCAAGAACGACCTCAAAGAAGAGTAGAAGCTGCCGTATCAAAAAATAAATAAACAATAACCGGAAAAACGATCTATACCAGCAATACTTAAATTATTGGGGGCCTGCGGCTGACATCGAAAATTCTTAGACTAGTACGGCTCGTATTTGGAAAAATGAAACAAGTGCGGGAAACTGGAAAGAATCCATTCATCATACCGATTTTTTAGAAACAGTGCGGCATAAGACAGACTGCCAATAACTAATCGGGAATCTCACTTTTAGTACCTGCTAGCAAAGGTTCTGTCCAACGTAATTACAGGCTCAGTACTCACACCCTTCGCAGGATATCAATAGGAGATTATCCAGTGTGGATTCCGCCGTAACAAGCGTCGACGAGCGATCCAAATGTTTATATAGCAGCTTTGTTAGAGAAAAATGGATATGCGAAACAATACACAGTTAATTATAGAGTTAAAAAAGCGTATGATTCTATCAACGAAGCAAAATGTATCAAATTTCCTTGTGCTCCTCGCGTGCCAAAAAAATTTGTAATTAATACATATGTCTGAACGGAAGCACGGAAAAGTACGATGTGGCGGTAATGTATGCTGAATCGTTCATAGATAAAACACGCACGGTTTGAAACAAGGGGACGGGCTCTCACGGTACTCTTTACAACTCCCTTACGCAGAGTTTATGTTGTTTTAACAAAATGCAACTAGCCGGCATGGGCGCAACACTCAAGCGAAAACGCAGATTTCTAGATTGCAGGATGATTTGGACAATATGGGGATACTTGGCCGAAACGGTAGCCAGAACACGCAGAAAATACTCATAAATCGCGGCCGAGGAAACGAGCGTAGAGTGAGTCGAATCGAAACGAAATATATGAATTATGGATAAACTGGGCATTTGCGAAGAGGGGGTCTTAGAGTCGGAATTTAGCTTTCGAAAAGTTAGGCGAATTCAGGATATTTAGCACACTAGTAAAGTGATCAAACGAAATCAAAGCCGAGATTAAATAAGAGATATCATTCGGTAATGCCTGCTTCTACGCCGTAGAACAACTTACTAAATCAAAACTGCTGTCTAAAAATGTAAAAATTAGGATATTATAGACTATAAATATGCCGGTAAATCTTGTACGGATCGAAACTTGGGGCGTCCTAAAGCAGAGGAAATACCGTTTATGGGTGTTCGAAAATAAATTTGCAAAAATATACGGGCCAAAGAAAGATGAGGAAAACCGGCGAGTGGAGGAAACGCACAACGACGATACTAAACTATATAACCGCATCACGCTGATATAAACAGGAATAATAAATCGGCGAAGACTTAATATGGTGCAGGCACGTTGCAAGAATGGAAATCGATCGCACGGCAGCGGCGCTATAATGAAAGGAAACCAAATACCCTGCGTTAGAAAATAACCTACTACAATCTGCGTGGTAAATAACGATAAAGTTATATCAGTATAAAATTAACGCCTTAATATCTAACTGATATAAGCTTTAAATTCACAGTAATAATTACTTACCAGCTAATGCAACATTAACCTCTTTCTTACTTTGAATGGTATATAAGTTTTGTTAATAATTTCCCTATATCTTTTGTAAATATACTAATAATTATACTATGTTTGTATAAATGAACCGTGATCGAAATAAGTTTAACGATTATTAAGGCGCGAGAGAGTGCGAGAGATAGAGGAGAAAGGGTCCGGAGAGACAGCTGATGTGTGTATTGTACATGTGTACCTGCGCATACTACATGCGCTGCGAGCGTTCATCCAGGACGTACCCACCTATTGCTGCCGAATTATTTGTATATTTATCTATAATTCAAGTGAATTTGTGTTTGCAATATTTCCTCAGCTTTTTACAAAGTTTCACCATGTATATATTGAGACATGTATTTAAAGTCTGAAATTTGTTGGTTATGTTCGATACCGTATTGATTATCATGTCTATGTACAGGTTTTCATATTATTGAAAGTATTAATATAGAAATGAATGAATAAATTAGACTTCTGTTGTTAGTTTTTAAATAAAATAACGATGTACGTGTGAATTACGGTCAATTAAGTAAAAAGAAATTCGCATCATCATTTAAACTAAAATAACAGGTATTTAAGCTTATAAACTGTTTAAAACTGTGGCGCTGTTAGCTTTACGTAAGCTTAAATCGTAAGCTTCCGTTCACTAATTGTGCAAAAATAAGCTTATTTCCAGCTGCAAAACAGCTAGTGTTTCTACCAGGGTACGTCGCGACCTCTAGGTAGACCTAGGCGCAGGTGGGATGACAATGTAAAAGCGGACTTAACGGAAATCGGGCAGGACGGCGCGAAATGGATAGGGTTAGCACAAAATAGGGATACGTGGAAGACTTGCGTAGATGAGGCGATGAACTTTCGAGTTCGAAATGCCACTTAAAAAAAAAATAATAATAATAATAAATATAATAAAGGTTACAAATTTTGGATGATGCGCGCAAATAATTTTCCAAGCGCACTAATCCTTGGGCATTAAACAGCTGCTCTCAGCAGCATGAACATCGTAGATTTTCCTTACTTTTTCTTTAGTACATTTGTGATGCTAATATAATTAATAATGACTATACATTGTCTCATGGAAAAGTAGTAAGTGCCACACTAGTGTGGCTTTAGCACAATTTACTATTACATTTAAAACAATAATAAAAAACGGAATAGGAGGAAGCTAAGTGCCAAGGACTTGGCAGCGGTTTTTTTTATTCAACTTTGAATTGTACTATTAATAAGTGTTTTGTAACTTTTCAGGTATCTGTGTTGATGCTGGTACCACCCATTGTTTTGTTCCTGTCAGCCTCGAAACACGTTACAAAAAAGCACCTCGAAAATGTTTTAAGCATCACCAGTGGGGCAGCACCTTTATCTAAAACTGATGTCGATAAATTTTACAATAAATTCAACGTCGATCCAGCAAAAACTCGATTTGCTCAAGGTAAGCATTTTTCTATTTTGTTTTTAATTTATTGCATATGAAAAACCGCTGCCAAGTCTTTGGCACTTAGCTTCCTCCTTTTCCGATTTTTTATATTGTTTTAAATGTAATATTACGCACGCACGCACGCACACACACAGACAAAACCATCTGCACGGACATTTTATAAAACCATGAAAACTCTCAAATATACTAAGCTTTAATTATCAAATTATATGGTTTAACAAAAATAATAATGTTCAGTCACACAGAGTATACAGGGTGAGAGTTGAAGAATTTGAATCTTAATATCTTTTAAACTAAAAGGTTTCATAAGCTACAAAAAGAACCTAGCCGAAGTGATCAAAAGATCAATCTTTTCCTAAAATTTCAACTCAATTTAAACCTTTTTACTCCCGTAATCGTACGACATAAAAAAACCATTTTTTTTAGTTTTTGATTTTTATCTCAAAAACTAGTCGCCAAAATTGCTTAAAATTTTTACAACTAGTAGATATCGTTGTTTTTTATTGTCATGAATTTTTTCAAAACATTTAACTATTTATTTTTTGAGTTATATATGTTTATCGAAAAATTACCTTTTATATCATAAAAAATGAACAGATCAGTCAATCTAGAAAATCTTGCGGGAAAAAGTAGACAAATTTATGTTCTTTTAGATACACTATTGTTGAATATATTGTATAAATCATATCATTATAAAAAAGCAAAAATATTTTTTCATAAATAGAAAAATGGCTATAGTATGGCCATAAAATGGTCAGAATCATAAAACAAAAGATGACCTAAATTCAGAATCAGAAAAAATATATGCATGTCAAATTTCATTACGATCCGTCGCATGGTTCCAAAATTATGGCGGTATACGTACATACACACACACACACACACACACACACACACACACACACACAGCCATCCGCACGGACATTTTCTAAAAACGTATGATTCGTACTCCAAACACCTCCAAATGCGTTTCCACGAAGTATTAGCAAAACTGAAAATTTTACTATTAAAAAGCTTCCTCTTGAGGAGGAAGCAAAATTGTATCGATTTATAAATAAAAATTTTTGAAAATTTTAGGATACGGTCTGACAGAATCGTCCCCTGTGGCACTTTTTGAAAAATCCGGGGTTAAGTTCTCGAGTATCGGGAAACCGGTTTGTGGCAGCGAGGCACGTCTGGTGGACCCAATCACGAAAAAAGATGTACATTCGCCAGGACAGACCGGCGAATTGTGGATTCGTGGACCACACATAATGAAAGGTTATCTGAACAATCAGAAGGCAACTGACGAAACGATTGTTGACGGCTGGTTACTTACCGGCGATATTGCCTACTACGACGATGATTTTGATTTCTACATTACCGACCGACTAAAAGAGCTTATCAAAGTCAAAGGTTATCAAGTGAGTTAAAATGAATCTACATCGGCTATTGACTTAGCACTTTGAGAATTTTTCCAAATTCGTTTGCCTTTCTTTAGGTTGCTCCAGCTGAGCTTGAAGCTCTTTTAAGGACACATCCAAATGTCGAAGAGGCAGGTGTTATTGGAATACCTGATGAGAGAGCTGGTGAAGTTCCTAAAGCTTTTGTTGTATTAAAGAATAAAGGGGAAACGAAACCAGAAGAGATTCAGAACTTCATCAAGGGTAAAGTTTCAGAGTTTAAGGAGCTCAGGGGTGAGTTACAAATAATCTCTCTTAAATTAAACGAATTTTGCTGCATGGAATTAAATTGATCATTTCTTGTTCAATTACAGGAGGAGTTCAATTCATTGACACTCTGCCGAAGAATCCATCAGGAAAGATTTTGCGCGCCAAACTAAAGCAAGACTACTGTTAGCAAGATTGTGATACAAGGTCTAGAGGAGCTACATGAAAAAATGATTTATAATTTTTTGTGATACTGATTGGGAAGATCATTGCTCTAGATAGAGAAGAAGTAAAAAAAGCATTGCGAATGTGCTTTACATACACAAACATATTGCGGAAATGGCTTTCTATACAACATTTTTTTTAGTGCGTTTACTGTACTGTATAGTATTATTAACTGACAGATTACAAAGAGGATTTTATGAGAATTGTTACTATTTGTAAATATATATATACAGTGGTAGTATCTATAAACTTTTTTGAGGGAATCAACTTTTTTATATTTTACGAAAGAGCGCAAATCACATAGAATAGTATATGATATTGATAAGTGATAAGATTTGTACATTTTTACAAATGCAGTGTGACTGTAAATATTGTGTTTGATGTCAATTTTGTATTTTCGTGATAGAAAAAAATATTTTACTTTTAATTATTGTTAGTGATATAAGATTTCATCAAAAACTCAGATGTCACTATTTTTCTTAGATAGTTTTCAAATTTTATACTAACAACCAACAAGTTTCGCAGTTTTCAACGTTGTACAGATGTATCATAATCAAATATTTATGCTTTCACGTTAATAAGTAATTTAATTACATTAACAACATCGATTCTACAACGTTAGGCCAAAAAAATTTGATGCGAATTTTTAAATATGTATACATGTATTTAAAAAATTATATTTGTAATGTATAAACTTTTTTGAAAATTTTGAAAACGAACTCACTTTAATAAACTAACTGATCCACTGTTACGATGAAATGTAAATTTTTGTTTGAAAAATGTTTTTAGCATGCCCCTCCAAGGGTACATTACTATATTGATTTTAAAAAGTTCAGAAACCCTAGCAAAGCTACTCTGAAAAAACGCGAGCCAAATTATATATTCATCTCCTGCCTGCAGTAACACCGCAACTTTCTGGAAGCAAATGCCTTGCTAAAACCGAACAAAATAACCATTCTCTCCCTTTCAAAGTCTTCCAACAATCCCGCTCTAATTACAAAAAAATCCCCGGAAAAATTAATTCATCCTCTCGGTCTGTAAAGCGTACTAAAAATTTTTGCGAAATCCGTTCGACACTGCTCGACTTGCTCTCTCGAATTCAATTACATTTGATCAATCAGCGGCGTATTCTGCTGCAGCATCAGCAGCGTCGTCGTTGGCGCCAGGCTGACGCGACGTTATGACGCCGGCGCCCCTGTTTTCGCGCTGCCGAAAGTTTAGCCCCGGAAATTTACTCTCTCTCTCGTCCCGCCGGCACTTGTGCTCGTGCCCGCGTGTGTGTATGTGTATAGATATATGTCTCAAGGACGAGAGAAGCGAAGATGAGTTCTCCCTTCTTCGAATGCTGCTTGCGCTGCTCTCGAGGAGAGAATAGTGTATTGGGAATATCGGTCCATTTTATTGGGTCGCTCTACTCGCACTTTCGATTTTTCATCTTTGCACAAGTGAGAGATGTGCGCGCGGGAAAACGTATGCCTCGAGTGGGTTGGATCCTTTTTCAGCGGTTGTTCAGTTTTGTAACAATGACGCTGGAGTGGAGAGCGATGCCTTTCTTGGGGATATAGGATATACTGTGTAAACAAGTCGTGTGTATACTGGAAAATACTAAAATAATATCGAAAAATACTTGGACCTCGTATTTTTCACTTATGTATATCGGATAGTAAAAAATATTTTTCGAGAAGCGAAGTTTACAAAGTCAAGTGGATCAAACAATTATAAAATCGTTCAAAATCTTTATTGCCAAAGAGCTTTCGAAACGTCAGGACAGACAAACTTTTAGCATCTCGTCGTTGCGATCCTCTAATTCGCTGACCTAAATGTTTTCTTGACGCAAAGCGCTAGCTACGGTGTGATGCAATTTTAATTAATCTAAAACGACTGCGGTCAACTTAACTAGCTGGTGCCATATGCTGGCACACTAATTTTCGCTTAGCCATTCGGTCGCAAACGTTGTATGCCGTGGTCTAATATCAACTCAGCTGATGCACACATACACGACATCAAGCTAATTATGTAACTGCATATAGCTTTCGATCTGCTTGAATTGGTAATCCTCTGCGAAGCGTGAAACGCACAGATAAACCGCGTTTATGTTACAAACGAATAGAAACGCGTATAACATAGATTTCCCGCAATTTAGAACGAATACCAGCTCATAAAAATATAGGAGGAAACCCCGGTTCGTGATGCGTTTCACGTCGGGATTATTCAAAATTTATTTTTCCCGCCGGGCGATAGATTTAACTTATACGCGAACTGCGCGCGCTGCTGCACGTAATCGATAATTTGTTATTTGAAGGTTCAGTAATGGGGAAGTTTTATTGTCGGCGTGACTGGTTTGAAATGTTGCAGCAGTTGCAAATGATTCAGTTTATTTTCAAATGCATGTCATTTGCTTGATTTCCAACAGCGCATCATATCCCTCTCGTGTGTATGGATACCTATATCACGTCACTATGTGTGTGTTTTATTTATGCTTCGGGAATCTTTGTGAATCGAGCTATCTGACCAGTTTATTGGAATGAATTTACAAAAATGTATAAACACGAGAAGATACATGGGAACAATTTTATCGGTCGTTCGTCATTTTACCCGGTTGATAAAGTAAAGTAGATTATATTTATGCTTTGTATTGAATAGATAAAAACATTGCCGGACGTGTACCACAAAATTTGTAATTATTATTGTGGGATTCTTGATTACAGGGTTGTGTTGAATAACTTGAAAGGCGATTTAATAATAATGAAACTATATTGTAGAATAACAAATAGAAATACACTCGGATATTCTCTCGGTTGTCTAGGGTTCTTAGATGTTCGCTCGTTCGAGGTCGCTCCGGGACTGTCCTCTCTGACGCTAGATGCGACGCCTCAGCCCTCTCGGCAGTTCGAGGGGGGGGGGGTGAGGGTAGCTCGGCGGGGGAGGGAGCTGGGACCGAGCAGCAGGGCTGGCTCGGGCCCCTTCCCTCACACTTACTCCCTCTCTCACCTACGTAAACGCTTACTCGCAGTCGTACTCTCTCTCTCTCTCTCTCTCTCTCTCTCTCTCTACGTTCTCTCTCACGCACACACACTTACATTCGCTCTCTTACGCACACACGCTTACGCACGAATCCCCACATTATTATTTCAGATACACACATTTCACGTATACATCGAGAGCTATTTCGGCCCATCCCATTCAGCGCGTAATCACTCGAAACTTTCATCAATCGTACGCATATACGGCTTGATCTGGTAACTCTATTCACTCGTCGCGCAGGGTTTCGTCGGTAAATCCGATTAAAAGTCTATTTACTAAACCGTCGTTCACAGTGTCTCCACCGCGCACATGACCCGGTCAACGTCGTTCGCTTCGCCGACGTGAAACAATTACAAAGTTTAAAAACAGTGAAATCTGAAATCCCGACGCGAATCAAAGCGCAGCTCATTCAACTTTTTATCTGAAATCGCTAAGTCAAAAATCTCTCGCTCAAATCTCTCGGCAGTCGCGCGCGAAAAAACAATCTAACTCTCGAGTATCTCCCACAGATTGCACTCGACGAGCGAAAAGAAGAGGAGGAAAATCTCGTCCCTCGCTTGACTCTGTCTCTCTTTTTTCATCGCACGCAGTTGCACTTCTCCCCGCGAACGATCCTTTTTATTTTCTCAGCTCGCAAAAGAGAGAGAGAGAGAGAGAGAGAGAGAGAGAGAGAGAGAGAGAGAGAGAGAGAGAGAAAGAGAGAGAGAGAGAGAGAGACGGAGCTTTGCTCACCCCGTGCGATTCAGTCTCGTTTCTTTCTAAGTGCACGCTACTCTTCGACTCTGCATTATCATCGCCGGCATCGCCGCGCGGCGGCTCTATCTTTCTCTCTGTTTACCTTCGCCGTCCGCGCCAACTTTTCCCTCCTCTCTCCTTTACATCTATGGAAAGTATAAGCGAGAGCCGGCTTCGTTCTTTTTCCTCTAACTAATATATATATTCGCCTGGCGACTCGATGCGTTTATCTTTCTCCCGTTGGGCTTGCGGGTATGTATAAGCGGAGCTGACTATCTGGGAGTTCCTCCTTTTTTTCCTTCTGACGGAGAGAGCATTGGGGGTTTGCGGAGAGAATAATTTCGAAAGTTCTAGCGGAAATCGCGGAAAAGTTTTGAGATTTTTGCAGCAGCCGCTGTGCTGAATATTGCTGTGTATCGATAGTACGCTGGTGAAGTGAAGTGGATAATTATTGGATTACAGAAACCGACTTTCCTCACTGTGTGTATGAACTTTGATTGTGAAATATTAAAAAGTTTGATGAGCGCGATTTGAATATCTTTATGCGATGATCGAATTCGCGCGCTATGAGATGGTAATGGATTTATGAAAAGTTTCTGTTATTGCCATTTTGTAGATTTACTACGTTTTAATTATCAACTATACGTTGTATCTCTTTTTACAGATTTAATAAAAATTCTTGAAGCTTGACGCTCAAGCGCTTTTAGTCGCTTTTTTGTTTACTCGTTTTTATTTCCAGATTCTTTCCAATTTCGTGGTAAACTTTCTTTTCTACAAAATCGAGCCAACCATTTCTTATTTGTTTAAGGGGGATTGAGAGGGACGTAAAAAAATCTGAAGTTTATTCTCAATAATCATGTAATTGCTTGTTCTGCCAAGAAAATACAATAGTTGCGACTCTGCACATCAAGAACGAAGAGAGCTTCACTTATGCAGAGCGCTTCAAAAAATTGTATGCGTATAATACCGCCCGTGGGCCTCTAGAGCGATATCAATTACCAAAACAAAGCAGTTTTGGATGTCCCTTTCGTCGCCGCCTAAATTCTTCGTGTCTGTGGCAGGTGAAAATAGGTGGCGCACATAGGCACTATTCTATTTCTTTCATAAAAATGTGGATGCCGAGTTTAGATAATATTGTCGCGTGCCACCAACGATAAAACTGTCTTGGTTGGCCTGCTGCTTCAGCCGCTCATGTTCCAATGCAAAGTTTGCTGAAATGTCTTCTATTGTAGCGATTAAACATCGATCCAGATTTGGGACAGTCACTAATTATAGATCAGCTTGATAAAGAAGATATGATCTTCTTTTGTAAACCTAAAATTGTATAAAAGCATGCACCTAACTGCGCGCGCGAAACGTATCTAAAGTCACTAAGATTAAAATAAATAATTTAAGCTTTTGAAAATACAAACTGCAAACAAATTCATAAAGAGCCCAGAAAGTCGATAATTAACAGCACACCTGCCCCTTGTCAGTTGCGGAGACCTATACTTTGGATAATCCGAACTAATCCAACAGTGTTTAAAAATCGATATTTAGAAACTTTTTTTATCATATTTAATGTATGTATTCTTAATATTTGATGATCTTGCTGTGAGGACAATTATATATTTTTATAAAAACCAAAGAAGTACAATGCATAGATCAGTTTATTGATATTAAAATTTGATAATTGTCATAATTGTTAATAATATAATTTGTTATTGCAATCGATAAACTATGTCAACTATACTGTATAATATAATGTTAAATAAAATAATCGAAAAGTGACACATACATCTAATTTTATGCATTTTTATCGGTGTTCCTGTAGTAAATTTTGTGAAACATGTATACAGATAGCGTATACAAACGTTGAATACATAATTTTATAGTAAAGTATTAAGTTAAAATATTCTGCAGGGAGTGATTTTAATTTAAAAAAAAAAATTGTTCTCTTATTATTATATCAGTAAAAGATAAAAAGTTTCAAGTACTTAAGTAGTTCTTTGTTCAATACACGTATACGAGGTTCGTACGTTAATACGTTTATGTTATAATATTTGATTTAAAATACTAGACTTTTGGCGCAGTGCGCTGCGCGCACTGTAGTAGAATATTAATTCATTAACTTATTAAATGAAATATAAATGCTTGATTGATATTTTTAATATTTGTTTTCTATTACGGAAATATATCAAACTTTACAATATATGATTGATTCATTTCGCGCTCATGTAAATTTCAAAATTGCCGCGGTTTCGTCACCAACTACCTTTTAAAATTTTAAGGTTATGTCTCAACTCAGTTCGTGTCAACGTTCACATCATGTCACTTTTTGTAACAATTGATTATATTTACAATAGAATATTATAAATACACAACTAATAATTATTGATATGTATTATAGTAATATATTACATTCTTTGTATTAGGATCAATTTTAGAAATCAAAAACAAATCAAAAAATTCTAACGATACTTTTGACGCATGCGCACTACACGAGCCAATCATATTGACGCATTCTTGGCTTCACTTCATCCGGTCATGACTTTTTTATATAGGGATCACTTTTTTACAGAGAGATTCATCGATTTCTGATGAATTAATTAACCTTCTGTTATAATTATACGAAACTATCAAAATTTATAACAAGCAAAGTTATACTATTAAACAATAAAAACGTTTATGATATAATATTTGATTTAAAATATCACACTTTAAATTGTAATACTAAAAGTTTTTGTAGCTTTTATATTTTTGCAGAACAAAATGCCCAACAAAGGAGATCCCAACGATGCCAACCGCCCCAACCCATGCAATCCGAATCATAAAATCACGGGCAGTGGTCGTCCAGCGGGTTATCAAGGTGCAGAAAGTAACAGAAACAATCGTGCCGACCAATTGAATCCCAATAATTCCAAATATAGAGCTGGCAACAAGAAGTAAAGACAATATATAATTATGTTGAATGAGATTAAACTATAATAATATAATAAAATCTCAAAATATATAAAAGAAGCCTTGCATATTTATTGAATCAATGCGTCCTTTCCTATGATATAAATAAATTCATGCAACAATTTAAACATTATCTTATAAAAATATTATATATATATATATATATATATATATATTATTAAAGAGAAAAAGAATTAGAATCAGATTTTTTTGTAAAAAGGAAAAAATTATAAGAATTACCATAATTATAAATATTTTTGTTAGTATACATTTAAATGTATTCAAATAATTTCAAATCAACATTT
Organism: Pteromalus puparum; assembly: GCA_012977825.3. NCBI lineage: Eukaryota > Metazoa > Arthropoda > Insecta > Hymenoptera > Pteromalidae > Pteromalus > Pteromalus puparum. Next base: position 15,948,407 of record CM053169.1, read on the forward strand.
ATTTTTGATTCGGTTGTTTTATCCAGAATCCCCAAGGTGCATAAGTTTTACCATTTTCATCTATACGCGCTTTAGACAACATCAGCAGCTCGAATATTCATAATCTCGAAAAAGCCATCGCCCATTATATCTTTAAATAACATTTAGCCCAAGTGCAGATGCACTCGAAGCTGCAATGCGTCTAGACGCATACTAGGCCATTGATCTATAAAGTGTGAAAGGTCAGTCTACTCGCGGGGAAACTATCCCCCTCCCCCTCCTCCTCCTCCTCCTCCTCCTCCTCCGTTATGTAATTCCCCGAGACATTTTCACGTCCCCATTCACACCCCGCAACGAGGGACTCCAGCCGAGTAAATCTCGAAATCGTTCAACGTATAATAAGCAGCACTCGAGAGGCGCGAAAATTCAAATTACCATGAAATCCCAGTGCGCCCATTAAACTCTCCCCCTCCCATAAAAAACAATAAGACAGCAGAGAGCGCACCCGTATCTTCTATTCAAATAAAGTACCCGCACGCACGAAGAGAGCTGGCTCGCGGCCGTAGACCCCGGTCTACATAGCATATACCTACGTATAGGCTCGAGGGGTTAATAACTCTATTTAAGACTCGTTCCTAACGATTTTCCCCTACTATCCTCCTGCGCGACTTTTCTCCCGGACACACACAGAGCGTATGTATACGCTGAGCTGCAACTCGTTCGCACTGTCCATCGTCTCCGCGCGCGCGTCCATCCCCCTACCCTCTTTCTCTAACGTTGGCCCCTTTTCCATCCCCCCACCCGGTGCGGTGTCGGCGGCAGCAGCAGCAGCCGCCTACACCCACACGCGCGCTGGCTGCCGCCTCAGTCGTTCGCGCACCCTCTGACGGAGAGGGTGGCCTTGTGAGTCGTTCGCGTGATATCCTTCTCCCTTTTTCGCTCATTGCTGTGCAGCTGCTGCAAGCCCACACGGACGACGTTACTCTGCACCTGAGGACCGATGAAGAGGCTGGTAACGTGCTCTTCTCCAGCTGGCCACGGCTGCTCCGGTTACGCCTAGGATCCGCTGATTTTTCGCGAGCTCACGAGTCAGGTAAGGCTTGGTGTGTCTGGTTTGTTGATGTTCCGCGTGGGCTGCGTGTTTTTATCTCCGACGTCTCGGGAACTCGGCCGATCGTGTATACGAATGGGGTATTTGCTCGGTGGTATACAAGATGCACGTATGCGGAGGCTGATTAGGATTCCATCGCGATGTTGTTCGCCGCAGGCTAATTAAGGAGATGACTCGACGTGAACACGTTTTGTAATCTCAATTAACCTCCTATTGCGGCACACCGGCCCTCGCGTCGCACCGTTTGCAGTCGGGAGGATTTCGTTTTTGAGGAAAAGGAGAGACTGCGGTGAGCTTTGTTTTGTCGTTAGAGGACAATTCGCTTGGGAAGAGGAAGCGGGTGGATTAAGTGAATTTCAGGGGACTTGAATTTGTTTACCGCACAGCGTAATGAGAGACTGTTTTATAATTTACTCTCGACGCGGCTTTCAGATTTAAATTTATCGCGCTTTTATCGACTCGTTTGCGCGTTGTATATGCGGATAACCAATAATGAAGGGTTGGCCGTGTATATTTAGTATTATAACCGGACGTTTATACCGCGATATCGGATCAATCATGTTTGACTGTTGTGCTGGATGTGCACGAACATAATGATGATTTGACATGTGACCGTAATTCGCAATGCATGAAATCATCGATGTAACCGAGAGTCGGACGTCTGTGTTTATACAAGAGTTGCTTAAAGTTGGAACAGCATCGATTACCCCAAACGGACCCGTGTACAATAACGATTTATATATATCACAACCAAGTTACATGGACTACAAACAATGGCTCATCAATCAATGCTAATTCTCAGTCGCAGGATTAATTAAGCGGCCGCGTATATATATATGTTTATCGGCACGCGAATAAATTATTATTGTTATTATTGCCGTTGATTGTAGTCAAATTCGCGATACCGCCCTACATGTAGGGCAGTTTCATTATCTCGACTGCACGCAGGGTTTGTAATCATCGTTTATACAAGCGAATATAACTGCATGAATTTTCATAGAGATTTAATTATACAAGCGCACGCGGTTCGGGCAAGAAAGAACGGAGCATCATTTTTTTGATTTTATGCTAATCTATTGTAATAACCTCTGACCGCGTCGCAGCATCTGCTGCCGTCGCCGCCGCCTTGATAAATCTCAATTTGAGGACAGTTGACACATGGCTATCATAAAAAGAATTAAAGCGCTGCTCCGTCCCATTTATCTGTATATCAGCGGACAGCTGAAGATGAGAAACGAAATGGGAAATTATTGTTCGACGCGGAGAGATTAGCGTCACAATATACCATAGCCGAAAAGGGAAAAATAGAAACTCGTGAAATATCAATTACTCGCCCGCGTCATCATCGAAATCTAAATTATCCCTTCGATTATTCAGGCGAATCTCGATTACAAATTCGGTTTTCATTCCACGATGTAAATCGCTCTCGGTAAAGCTGCAGAGTAATCCGAAGTTAGTACACCGAAAGCAGCGAGCCAATTGCCCGTGCGAAAATAATAATACCGTTGCGCAAACTTGAAATTAGCCGTATAACAGTTACACAGTGGAGCAATCCTGACAATAGCTCGAAAAATCTATGCAAAATCCGACGCTCACTCGCTCTGAATTAACTCGCAATTTCGCGTCCCTTTCTGGGGTAGCAGTAGCACACAGCGTATATACGGTATACAAGCGTATAAGCGCGCAACTAGTCCTTCATTCTCGCAACAGCGGCGTTGACGTCGTTGCCGCGCCAAAGAGTCAGCTGGCAGGGCTGCTCGAGCTTGTTTAACAATAATGACCAGCGCGTTGCGGTGCCATCAAATTCCTATTAAATCCCGGCTTTGATTTACCTCCCTTTCGTCATTTTCTCCCGGCGGTGAGCTTCTTCGCTGGGAAATCGGATAATCGCGCGAATTCGGCGGAGCGCAGGGAGAAGGCCGGGATACGGCTGCATTCAAATGGCGCAGCGGGCGAATAATTTGCATAAATTTCTCACTCGCCCTCTCTCTCTCTCTCTCGGAGGGAATGAAATTGGACGTGAACTCCCTATACCCGCGCGCTGTCCGTCTTTCTCTCTCTCTCTCTCTCTCTCTCTCTCTCTCGCGCTCCTCCGAGCTATAACCTTTGAACTTCGAGTGCGGAAGTAGTCGCGAGAGCTGATCCCATTTTTATTGCTTATTAACCACCAGGATCGTGTTCCGCCATTCGTCATTTCAATTTTCGCTCCTTTCTTCCCTTTTTTCGCCCGCAGTCTTCGCTCTCAACTCTCTCGGCTTTATCCTTATATCTCCGGCTGAGAAATCCGAGTTTCTGCCACTTGGGATTCGAGGGGGATATAGCTCCTCGCTTGTATAAAATCCGCGTCTATATAGGCGCGCCGTTAAGAAGCGAGAGTTACACGTGTCGGTGAGAAAAATAAAAATTCATTCGCGCGATCCTAGAGAGAAATCGAAGTTAATGACGCATCGCAGTTTTCTTTTTTGCGCTCATACCGCCCTCAGAGCCGAGCGCAAGAGAGCTAACGGCGAAGCGTTAAACAAAAAACTCCAATCAAAATTTACGGACAGCCGATAAAAAGCGCTGCCGAAGTCGTTTCTTCTTTACTGGACTTGAATGTCGGATCGGCTGAGCCCCTCTCCGCGCGCGAGATTGTTAAAACTTTTTCAGTGTAGTTCGTAGCTTTTTTTCCCCTTGTTTTAATTATAGTTTCGCAAAAACTTGCGGCCTTATACCTTTTTTCGAAGCGCCGTTAAAAAAATTATGCGAAAAAAAGCTCGGAGCTTTCGAGGAAAGTTCGAAGGGTAGCATTTGTATTTACTCGGTGAAACTTTGGTTTGTTGCACGGAATATCGGAGAGAGCGAGGATCGTTAAGAACGTCACACACGAGGACGTGATTTATGCACGCGTTCACCTGGTATCGAGGAGAATTTACCTGAAAGTTTCGGAAGTTAATTGACGTCGTAAATAGCAAACAATATACGCGTTAACTGAGAAGCTATACGTTCTCGAATAGATAAATATTATATACCGCGTCTATATTTAAAATAGTTTCGCATTTGCGGCTGCTGCGGTGGGTAGTAGATCCTATATTCTTGAACTAAACTATTATGTGTTTCCAACGGACTAACTAAGTTTCGCTCTAGTTATAATTAATTAAAGTATGATTTAGAATACTTGCTGCGCCGCTGAATACTAAACGGGCAAAGTTATATTCATAGAGTAGCAAATAGTGCTGCGTTCGCATGAACCCCGGGAACTATTGTTCCCCAAAAGATGTCCGTGCGCGCATGCAGTGTAACGCTGAATTCCGCGTTGGCGACTGCATCAGGCTTTCGATCCAATGTTGTGTTGCTAAATATTTAAACAGCTTTGGAATTATACGCGGGTATCGGTCAGGGGATATTTACGCGGCGTGTACTTGGGATTAACTTCGCATATAAAATATGCGATTGTACATTTCTATAATCCTTCGCCGACTGAAATGCGCGCCATATATGCGGTGAAGGTTATTTTATCCGCGTGTTACGCATATTATAATTAAAAATTGATCGCTCTCTCCGCGAATTTAAAGTACACTATTAATGGCGAATGCGTAATTACCGACATTAGCATAACTTATACAACTTTGCGCTTATCTTGCGAATTTCCAAGGGCGTTATAAGGGAAATTCGTAAAACGAGTCGTTATAGGCGGCGCCATCCGACCGAACTTGAATTACAGTACTCGAGTTAATTTCACTTTATAGGGACGTAAGAGTCAGCCGTTGTAATTATCTCTCGATTATAGTTAGCTTTGTCTTGGGGCACGAGCTATTTGACTTCCGCTTTATTACTGCAAGTGTATTGTTCTTCTTGGGCTGTGAGCTCGTCAGCTCTCCCTTCTCCTACTCCTCGTCTAAACTGCGTTAATATTCGCAAAAAATAAACTTTCCTTTTGTCTCTCGTATACCCTGCAGAGGCGCTTTGAAACGAATTTATAATTGGATTCTTTTGAGCAGCCTTAATGCATCGGGATATAGCTTTGAAATTTTCATTAATTCTTGATGCCTTTGAATTTTTTAATGTAAATTTTCGCGTTTCGCCTGTTTATTCCACTTCTTCTAATTATAATGCCGCCTCTGGGAAAATGTAATTTTGCGCGCGAGATATTTTTTTTCAGATATAATAGAGCAGCACCGCGTATAGAGTGGTTTTTTTTCCGGTATAGAGAAAATTCATTCTTATGGCGCGGTTTATCTTACATGCCGTTACTGGATACACGCGGTTGATGCACGTGGAGTAAAAATAAACTCTTCTTCAACCCGTTCGATACATCCGCAATATCCGCTGTACGCTAACAATATGTATTCTTGTTACGGGAATTATATTACATGCTCGAATACTTATGTACGCCGTGTATTATATAAATACTATATATATGGATGTATATTATGTAGGTGTATAAATACTCTCTTATTCTGAAATTAGAGGCAACATTGCAAATAGTGACTTAATTTTGACTTTAAAGGACTGATTTATCACTCTTTTAGACTTGCCATAGTGGCGCTGTTGTTGCCTGTCAAAATCGTGATGCATGTAGACTATAGGTCAGAAATAGCATGAGCGGCCTATAAACAGGCCCAACAAGGCAGTTTTGGCATAGTTGACACACCGCTACATGTACATTCTACTCGTGGTTCATGATGAGGAAAAGAGGAAAGTGCCTATTCGCTACCTATCGCCACTAGTCGGATACTCGCAAAGATTTGAAAAAATTCAAACGATATCGTATGGGACCTTATTATATATGTCAGTCCAAAACTGTTCTTTTTTACGACTATTACAGCTTTGGCTGATGATTACGTTCGCACATGGCAAAGGTGGCAGATTTTTGTTCTCTCTGTTTACACATATTGGCCGATCGTCTGTGAATAATACGTAAATATAAATCGCAAAAGTCGTGGACAGTCGCGCGCTTGCGAATATTTTTCGAAATATCGCGAAAATTTGAGCGCGCTCATTCGTATTCGCAGCGAGAATTCATCGATATGTTAAATTGCGAATGAATTCAGCAGCGCCGACGTCGCTAAATATTTGAAATATTGCTATAATTTCCTGCGCGCTATATCTGCGCACTGGTAAATGCAAAACGTTCGTTACAATATTGCGCAAATTTACGATCGACGAGCTACTTCTAGACGCCTCGATTATATTCGGCGCGTAGGTATATGAAATATCCGTAGTAGATTGAAAATTTCTGAGAGATTACACCCGCGTACGTTACGTAATCGTTCGAAAAACGATATCAGCTGCAAAGTCAACACAGCTCTCGGGTATAATAATCCTTGATGGAATTTCAAAATCTTCCACCGACGCTCTAAAGTTCACCAAGTCAACATTATAATTCCAGCGAAACTTGGTCAAATTTTAATGCTCGCGTTCGAAACCATCCCTGCAGCATCCCGATTAATCTCGCGCGGCTCCACCGGGGAAAGCATCAGCGTTTCAGACGGTCAGAATGTGTACCTTGACTACATACATATAGCATAACCCAGGAGAGAGAGGAACCCTTTGGATTCCCAAACGCAGTATTAGTCGTCCTCGTCAAAGCCGTCGGCGTTTCGAGATAGTATATACGTACAGAGCAGCTTGGAAACGGAGTCAAAGTAATCTTAAGCTCACTTCAGCCTATGCTCCAAATTCCCGGGTGAATAATTCATAAGCTTAAGCGCGCGCTGCAGAAGACCGAGAGCTAATACAAGAAACCGCGACGGCTCGAAGACGATTAGAATCCGCTTCGCTCTCTCTCTCTCTCTCTCTCTCTCTCTCTCTCTCTCTCTCTCTCTCTGCGAGTCCCTTTCATCTGATGCGGTCGCGCGTCTGATGAATCTCGCAGCCGATGACGAGGTCCTTTGCACCGCGTCGCGGTCTGTCTCTAGTTTCTGTGTTTGAAGCTCCTTCGGAAATGCGATTACGAGAGCCGGGAGCGTTTTTTTAAGCGGCGCTTTGTGCTTATTAGATGGAATCCAGGATCGAAAGAAAACACGCGGACTTGGATCTACGGAAGTCGGAAGGTGTTATCCGGTCGTTTGACTGAAAGACTCCAAGGAAATTGTGTTTTTATGCAATTACCAACTTCTCTCTGCTCAGAACTTCGCTAGCAATAACTTTCATAGAAAAATTCTACCGCGCGCAAACTTTTCGAACCACCGACATAAAATTCTCCATACGAAAACGCAAAAAAAGTCGCCGATAAAACTATAACTAAAAAAAAAAAAAACGCACCGCATAGCCCCCATAAATCAGCCCAAGGTCCTAATTCCTCAACGCCCAAGCCTGAAGCGGCCACTAGAGCGACAACCGCTCGCGGTCGCAGCAAAAAGAGTCGTAAGGATAAAAGAAAAGCCCGAAGCGCTGCTGCGCGTCCGATTCCGCATGGCTAGTTTATCGTCCTCCTCTTCATGGCTGCCGTCGTCGTCGTAGCGGTTGAAGCCTCAGGGCTCTGATTCGCGAGTGCACGTATCGTGCGCTGCGGTTGCTTTTGGGTCAATGCTCCGAAGATTTGCGTCAATTGTAGGTAATTGGCTATTCAGAGAGTACACACGCTTTAGCCGCGCGATGCCTATTTCGAGCTGTGCACATTCAAATTCACGCGGCTGATATTCTACTGCTCCGCGCTAGATGTGCTTTCCGCGGCGACGAGCTTTGTCGCTGTTTCTCTCTCTCTCTCCCCCCCTCTCTCTCTCTGTGTATTCTATTCCGCTGGTGCATTCGGCTGCTCGCGATTGTTCGCAAAATTAATATTGTCGGATAGAGGCATTCAGATTATCGCCGCCCCAGTAAGCTCCGAAAGCTCAGCTCTCTTTGCTGCGATGCGTGCTTGCAAGCTCGTTTTTCGTCTCTCACAGGAAGCGATCATACAGCGCGAAATAAAAACTGAGCTTCATACACGACTCTTCTGCAAGCTCGGGAGATGACGCGAATCTGATGATCGACGGAGAAGAGCGATAGGACGCTCAATCACGTCCCTATACGCGGCCATCATCCATTTTTGTCAAGGCCCGTGTGTGCTTCATCGACCAGAACGGGTGATACGCACTGAAGCGCCTAATAAATAAGCTTGCGAGAGAGGATCCACGTCCGGGATTGTTTTTTGAGTCTCGCGCGCGCCTAAAGCAACACGTGGTTCGGTAGAGGAAAGCGATATCGTACAGCGGGATTACTTTCCACCTTGCGTGCGCGGGACACTTTTTTTTCGCTCGAACTACATGGCCAGTGATTTCTGAGCTGTAATGTGCAGCGCATTACTCGAATGAAAGCTCAGCCTTTCCCATCGGACGGAAAGCTCGCTTCAAAGCAGCTAATCTCGGCGATGTTTTTTTCCGTTCGAAAAATGCTGCGGAGGATGGCGCGTTAATTGCGCTAATGAATTTTCATTACTCTGAGTGTGTCGGTGGAGGCAAAGGTGATGAGTCAACACACTGCGCGTTTGATAAGCTTAATAAGCTCCTTCGCGGTTTGCGCAAAAGATCATACACCTATCTCGGAATGCTTTTATCGCTTAATTACTTCGACCGCGTTCGCGGTACTGGCACCTAATTCGGATTATCCGCGGGCGAGCTTTTATTTCGCGCTGTGTGTGGACTTATACGTTATATCGTATAGGGAAAGTAGCCGGAGCAATTTCACCGCATATGCTGATGATACACAAGGCGGGACGGGAGCTTAATTTTCGAAATTCGAGCCCCATCATTCTGATGCATGCAAATATTATTTTCGCGGACAAGCCAAGCCGTTTTTGGTATTCAAATTGAAATTAGTATGCGCGCGGCCGAGCAAGGGATTAGCATATGACGAGAGTGGATAACTTTCCCGCGAAAGAGTCGTAAAAATTTGCCGAGAGAGGAGATATTCTAAAGGGCAGTGTTTGTTCTTGAGAACGTGTCCGATTCGCGGTTGAAAATATCGGTTATAGAGTGCTGCGCGAAAGTTTGCTTTGTACAACATAGAACCGAGTTTCAGAATTTTTTTTTAAGTGTATACGTGTGGGAAAAACTGGTACACACACGGCGTCATTATCCAAGCAACGTACACCTACACTCCAGTTTCCAACTCGAATGACAACTTTGATTAAGCGCGCAACGATCATTCAATCCGCCTTCGCTCAGCTCTGGAATTCCAAGCAAGTCTTAACTTAATTTGTCGCGCCCGCTCAACTTGCTCCTATATACGCGTATACTCTCGCTGACTCTCTGAAAGAGAGTAGAAAAAAAAAACAAACGAATTCGATACACACAACGCGCGAAACTCGATTCCACGCATGTATATGTACATATAGGAAAAAAACGACGACGAGAGAGTTAGAGTGAAATCGCTAACGATTTTCTGTCGCCGCTATAACGGCGCACCGACGCGCGCTGCCACGTGCGCGCCCGGGCGGCCGCGGGTGTGGCTGTACTCTGCAGCAGTCGCTGCGGAACGCTATTTGAATTTATCGCCGGCTATCGGGAACTACTTTGCCGACGACGTCTATATAGAGCAATGTAGGTCGCACACACTCCTTTGCGAGAGCTGAGAGAGGAAACTTTCCGCGGCTGTCGGACGCGTTGATTGAAAATCCGGCCCGTGTGATTAGCGCGGAAGCTCTTTCGAATTCACCGGAGAGAGTAGGTGTGTGTGTGTATGCAGGTTGCGTTTGAGGAAAGAAGATTTTTCAGCCGTACGCTCGTGCATATTCATGAGGGAGGAAATTTCCCGGGTTTATTTTTTCGACGCGCCCGATGGAGATTGTTGCATAAATACGTGCGAGCTAGCTAAACGACTGGTTAATAACGGCCGAGTGCGCAGCATGAATAACCGATTTTTCAAGCGCGGGTCGAAGATAGCTTTTTTTTTGTCCCCCTGCGAAACTTGATCTTCGCTGGGAATTTGTACACCCGCGCGGAATTCGATATCCATACAGATCGATCGATGAATCAAAAGCTCCGCGTTAATTCAAAAACACACGTGCAGCCGAGAAAGAAAAAGCTTTCGTATATATCTTAGAAAAATCGGTTCGCCGATAGTATAGTTTCGGGGATATGGGAAGCGACGCGCAGTTCGCATGAATAATTCATACGCATTCGCTCGGACACCCCCTCGGGGGAATTTTGAAAAAAAAAAAAAAAAAAAAAAAAAAANAAAAAAAACTAACGGCGCCGGACGTTCTGGCGGACGCTGTAAATATTCTAAATGCGCGCGCGAGGAAGAAAAAAAAACGGTCGCGTACTGGGTCGGCAGAGCAGAAGTTCGCTGCACACGGGAGGAAAGTTATTCAATAGTAAAGTTGAGAATTGAGGTTAGTTTACTAATATCGAAAAGTTTAACGGCTCTATCTCGCGGCGAAGGCCGAGAGCCGTTAAATACTTTTAGAAATTTCGACGTGTCGGTAATTCGCCGCGGGGAAGTTTTTTATTTGGCGAAGCGCATAATTAAAAGTTGCCGCATTTTTATGCTTCATTTATGTCGAATGTAGACGTGCTACAGGTGTTGCTGTTATATACTTTTGAAATTGTTTGATTACCTTTATTATCATGGCGACGATAAATTTGACGACTGCAAACTTCGCGCGTATACAACCATCTCTCCCTCTCTCTCTCTCTCTCTCTCTCTCTCTCTCTCTCTCTCTCTCTCTCTCTCTCTCTCTCCCCCTCTCTCTCTCNCTCTTTTTCCTCTCGATTTCCGCACACGCACTCGTCGCATCTCGGCGACGAACCGTCGCAGTACAAGGGTTTACACGCAGGAAATACACGCAGCGCGTCATTCCGCGCTGCACACAGATATTGCGTTGCAGCTTGCAGGGGATGGGGTTAAAAGCTCTTCGATGTCGGCCATTAAAGGGTAATTTGCGGCCGAACGGCTTGGCGTGACGCTCGGCCGGCTCGCGAAGGATTTGCCAATATGAACAATCGACGCTTCTGCCTCTTTTCCCTTTTTTCTCGCTCGCTATCTCTGAGAAAAGTGCGGAGGGAGAGAGAGAGAGAGAGAGAGAGAGAGAGAGGAGAGAAGAATGACGCAGCGCTGCGCTGTAATGGACATTTTTTTGCGAAAGCGCAGGCGCGCTATTGTGTCTACGCCGGCCTGGAGATTTATTGGATTATGGATAGGTGGTGGTAGCGGGTATGGTATGAAAGCCGGAGAAAATCGTTTTTTGATTTAGTTGCTGTAAAGCGGTCCTCGGGAAAAGAGAGAGAGAGAGAGAGAGAGAGAGAGAGAGAGAGAGAGAGAGAGAGAGAGAGAGAGAAGCTCGATTCATCGCGTGAGAGGTGTTAAGCCAATTTTTTCGCCCAGCTTTTTGCGAGCGTATATACACCTTTTTCTGTTTGGATTGCTGATTCATTGAGGGGGAAAAAAGTAGGTATTGATACTATTTTATCGGGAATTATCGATCCCCGAGAGAAAGAGGCAAACGGTCTGAGAGAATATATCGTCCCTTTATTCGGCAGTATCGATAAAGTTAGCGCAGAGAGAGAGACAGAGAGAGAGAGAAGCTTTTTTTTTGTTCGGGGTTTTGCAACGCTACTACACGCTTGCTTCTTTTCCGGAGCTTGCAACATTTTCGAAGCTCCGTGCGCGCGCGCGCGTGTCCTTTTTTGAATGTTAAAAGGCATCCTAAAAATTTCAGCAGCGCCACAAAGACAAAATACCCTCCGCGCACACTGAACGAAAGCTGAAAAGTTTATAAAATGTGCAGAGCGTGTTCCTGGAAAAGGATGAAATAAGTAGTGCGATAAATCGTCGTAATTTATGCGCAAGCTTTTGAACCGCTAATCGCTTAATAAAATAAGAAAGGGGAGGAAGGGCTGCAGCTAAACTGCACAAATATCCGAGTACTGCGAGATGCATTCATTAAAACTTTCGATCGCAAATTTTCTTGATAATACCACTGAGGAATAAATCCGAAGAGGAGATAAAGACAGCTTACAGCTTTAAGTCGCGGATTCAGGACGACGACGACGACGAAGCGATATAACTTTTACGTCCGTCTCAATCCTCATACAGCCGACTTTGCCGTCGAGGAAAATTCAAATATTGGCCGAACAAATTATACACTCCCGGCGCATAAGTGTCCTTTAATAATCTTTGCCGAACGCGCGCGACTCAACGGAAAACTTTACGCCCGCACTTGTACACCGCAGTGTCGCGATTTATTACAGCTCGCGCGTAAAACTCGGCCGGATGGACCGTGAAATTAATTTAGCGCGCGCTCCAGCGTGAAATATCGAGAAAAAAAACCATTTACTCTCCCTGCGCGCTCGTATAAAGGCAATGCACAGAGCTTGCAAGCTCCACAACTCATCCGACGGCCCTAAATACCCTCAAAACGGAGCAATGATTTTCCAGCAACGGAATGTCCATCTGCGCGTTGCCGCACGGAAATTCGAATTTCCCACGGACTGACGCAGCTGCGTAAGCCGTATACTACCTTTGTTTAGCGCCGCAGCAGAGGAGAGGCTTGACAGCGGTCATTCGAGCCTTACGCGGATCGCCGCTGTTGCGAACGCGTGATGTTCACGTTATTATGGCAATCGGACACGCTGTGCTACACTGTGTTCGGTCTTCATTCAGCGCGTTCGTGTCTGTGGTCTATCTCCCGTCGGAGAGGTTTAGGGCTTTGACGAAGCTCTCGCTTGATTTAGTGTATTCTCTTGTTATTATCCGATAAACGAAAGCTCTCGAAAAACAGACAACGAGAATGAGCTTGCGTTCGTCTGAATCGTTAAATGATACAGTGCTTCGGCCTCGACGTACTCGGACTTTTCTACTTAACGACTTGATCCCGTAAAAACTTTTCTTTTTCTGCGGGGTTTAATTTACATTTCATGCCATGGAGAGGCTCGTTAAAATTTCGGTAGACTACGGGAAGTATACTACAAAGGCATCCGCATCGCGGGATTAATAATGTATAAAACGTGTGGAGGGCAGGCTCACAGGCTGTGCGCTGAGAAAAAATGTAAAACGCACGTGCACTTCTTTTTCTCTCTCGGTGCTGGCGAATCGATTGCGGTATTATAATGGCATTACCGTAGCCGAGCGTCGATGCTTCTTTTATAGAATGAAAAAAGACGTGAACGTGCGAATCTTCAAAAAGACGCTAATTTCTGTTCTTCCTTACACTTGCCATCAATTGCAAAAAAAGGCGAAAAAAAATTAAGCGATACCAAACGGTAAGTTTTCATCAGCAGTATATAGCCCGGCTATTTTAATCGGCGGGCGCACAGCCGTAATCCTTGGGATAATCCCATGGATCTTTTATCTCGCCGAGGCAGACTCGAGCGCGAGGCTTAGAAGCCTAAGTCACGCGCCGGACCCCCGACTAATGCGCTTTTGGAACAATTATTGTACTCGTTTGGAAAATGCAGTGACACGGTCACACGCGTTACCGGGAATAATGGACCCTATCAGCAGAGCTGAATGATGCCGACGTGTGCTGCTTTATTCGGGGATGATAGCGGCTTGGAAACACGCAGAAAAATGTCCTCTTGTTCCAAGAGGAAATTTTTCAAAATTTGTCTACTAAGCAATAAGTTTTTAAAGCAAAAGGATTACGATTGAATCAAAAGGAATCTATTCGAGTCAAAAGGAATCCTTCTGCTTCAACGTGATTTTAATTTTGGGTCCTAATTTAAGATTATTTCCTCTTGGAACAAGAGGACATTTTTCTGCGTGTTAATCTGTGAATTATTACGTCGGTGTTTCTTTACTTCGAGAGAAGAATATTTTTCCCCGTAAATTAGAGTATATACACACGGCCGAGCACACGGCGTCTCGGAGTTAATCCTTCGTCAGTGTGTTTACAGCTTCCACGATACAATGCGATCTCATTCATACTAATTTGCAGCAAGCGCAACACAGCGGATGCAAATTCCTCTCAAGCAAAGAAAGAATGAAAAAAAGCAGTCGCTGCGCTCTCGCGCAACATCGTAATCACATTAGCCATTCCGTTCTCCTGGCGCCGCGCATTTTTAATCGAATTAAAAAAGGGGGACGTGCAGTTTTACACAAGCAGAGTCAAAGTTCGGAAAAGCGCAACATTAGACGCGAAAGAGAAAGCGAAAAAAAGGGTGTTAGCAGTATAGGGCCGGTGCTGCAGCTTACGTGACCCCGTCTTCGGCGTTATTTACAACTGTAATATCACAGTTTCGCGAGGCGGCGACGGCGACCCAGTTATAAACGGAGGGATAATACGCACTTAAAAATTCGAATCACACGCTTGCAGTCGTCGATAACTCATCGCTCTCTTCTTAATTATCTCGCCACCTGCTCCTTCTCATTTCGCGCGACGCGGCTGAAAATGAAAAAAAAAAGGGTGAAAGAGAGAATATCGACGCGAAAAAACAATCGACCACTGAGCTAGAGCCCGGCAGTGTGTACATGCGCGACTGCATCTCTCGCGCACAATTGCGAGGCGACAAAGGGGTCGTTCGGGAGTTGCTGGCGACGCTTCGACACAGTGGTAATTTGTTAATGTGAAAAAGTGCGAATTCCGTCGAAAAAAATAGACGGTCGGGAGGGAAAGAACAACGGACCGGATGGAGCTTTTGACGAGCGCCCAAAAGTGCAGAGTCGCGCGAACCCAACAGTATAGTATGCTATTGTGCGGTGGAAACGGTGCGCACGAGGTATGGAAGAGGACGAATATATTTTGGCGCGTAATCGGATTCGGAGAGTGAGTTTTTACAAAAATTCGGGGACGAAAAGTGCGCTGGAATTTTGGTGAAATTCATGCTGGCTTTAGTGAGTTTTGGAATAAAATCGTTGTTTTAGATGGAAATGTAAAAAAAAAAAAAATTGGAAACATGGGAAATGTGCGGGTAGAGCTTATAACGTTAGTACAGTTTTACACCGCACATTATATTTCTGATTAAATTCAGGTATATAGTAAAACAAGTGGTAATATGCCTTGAATAGTCCGCCGTGACAAACACTGAGAAAAAAGATATACGCTAGTGATATAATGCGAGCAGTGCGAGAATCGTCGTAGTAGTGTCAAGCCAATAATAGCCGCGAAAGTAAACAATTGAGCATTGGCTTTGTATATACATTGACTTTCTATAGTCTCCAGCTAGCAACGATAGGTGGCGCGGAGTCGTCTTTCTATTTCCTTTATCAAGATTTGCGCACAGAAAGTATATATAGCGGGGTGACACGTATGCGAAATCAGCCTTGTTAGCCCTGCTTATGGGCTGCTCATACTATAACTGCCTTATTGTATACCAACTTATTCATCAAATTGTGACCCGTTAGTATTTGAAGGTCCGTCTCGATAGTCGCAAACTCCGGCAGTCAGATGTACGTTCCAGCGCTTACATCTATCAAACGTAAAAAAAGAACCAAGTAAAAAAATATACTGCAGGCTTTAAAGCGTAACTCGGCTTTTTCATCGTCAGAGCTTTTAAAAATCTAGACAAACTGCACACCGTCCTCTCCAAATCAACGAAATAAATACCCCGTCAATCTCTCCTCAATCTCTCTCTTTCTCTCTCTTTCTCTAATTAAACCGTAACTCACGAGAAAATCCCCCGTCAAACCGTTCACACCCCAGCGATCTAGCCACTATTTTCGCGTCGAGATCGTCGCATCTGGACTACATAGCACAAAGCATTCATTCCTCGCAGCAATAGTATCCACACCTACGCGTGTACGGAACTAGTGCCCACGTCTATTGAATTTTCCGCCAAGCTCACCTCCGTACATCCACATACACACGTACAAGCTATACGGAGTTCATACACAGCACGTGAATGTGTCCATTATACATGCGCGAGTCTCGCTCTCTCTCTCTCTCTCTCTCTCTCTCTCTCTCTCTCTCTCTCTCTGGCGCGTGTAATGACAGGCGCGCGTTTCGCGGCTCAACTCCTGCCACGCAGCCGCCGACAATGAGCCCCGCAGTAGTAAATGCCGCGCCGTTTCGCCAGTTCTATAGACACAACTCCTGCGGCAAGATATTCTCGGTTAAGAGAGACGGTCTGGAACACCGACTGCTACAGTCGCACATACACAGACAGAAAGAGACAGCGATATCGGGACTATGCCAGACAATGCTCTACCCTAGCCAAGAAATCGCGTCATCAATGTGTTACTGTGTATGTATGTGTATATACCTACCCAGTTGTCGTCCTCGACTCTCTGCCGCGTGAATTTTCGAGCGATCCAGTCACTCCGTAACACTTGCCCCTGAAGCACGCAGTCGTACGGAGAGAGAGAGAGAGAGAAACCTTAGAAAGCGATAACAAAGCGGTTCTCGGCGCGGAAAGCTATTTCCGCGATGGTGACGGGGACGACCATTGTCGGCTCGGTCGTCCGCGTGTATTATGTACGTCGCTGCTGGAAAAGGAGCTGCATTATTATTATTTTTTTCCTTTTCACTTTCGAGACGCTTCTGTGTGTGTGTGTGTGTGTCTCGCCGGTCGTATTGAGGATCGCTTTGCGGTTTTTGAAGGCTTATAATCTTTGTGGGGGAAGAGGACTTACGCGCGCTGCTTCTTTTGTCAACGGTTCACGAGGAGTTATTTACTCGCTACGGAGTATACACTTTGATGAAGGCTCGTCGCGAGAAAGGTGACGAGATTTTTTTCAATGCCAGGGTCGATACGCTTGTCGAGGGCGGTTTTGAAAAGCACCTCTTCATAACTACAATAGCTACGTCCCAGATCAGTCATCCGCTCAAGACTACAACGTATTTCAATCCCGCCGATAGGAGAATAAAAAAAAACAATGTCTTATCGCTCTCCCGGGCAAAATCATCTTAACCGAATTTATTAAGCGAGCCAACTTCCCCGAGATAGTCAGGCAGCGTATCATTTTTTTCTACACTCTTCCTTATTATGACGGATATGCCCTCGTACGCGTCTCTAACGAACGAGCGAAAAAATCAGTTTGGTCACGTACAGGTAATTTTTCCCCTCCACTAGCCCCCGAGATTAGGAAGAAATTCCGGCGGGGCGAGAGAGAGAGAGAGAGAGAGAGAGAGAGAGAGAGACCTTCATATTTTTATCATATCCCATCGAAGCCGTGCTAACGACGCACCGGCTTAACTGATCCAGTCTGTGGTTCCCTCCGCTCTCTCCGCGGCCGCTTGTTCATCCCCGACAATACGAGCTTAAGCCGTGTGTGTAGCCGCACACGCACGACTTGTGCGAGAGGAGCTTTGAGGTGAATTCGGTTCGCCGCCTCGATTTTTTTTCTCCGTTTGTATATCGGCTGGGAATCGCGTTTCTGCGTGTATCGAGCGGATCGTCTAAAATTTTATCTCTCTGTAATATATACCTATACACACGAGAGTGCGCTATATAATCCCGAAAGCTAATGGAATAATTTCGCCGAACGGCGTAGTTCGCGCTTACAACAGCATAAACAATTACAGTCACCGTAAATTCCGCGCCCAGTAATATCGAGCTCCTTGTTAAGGTTCCATTTCGCATATCAGCCGTTACGAGGCTATCCCACTCTCTCTCCGCAAATTCATACACACGCGGCTGTATATAGCTTCTTCCTCACCCTCGGATGTCGTCAGAGGGAGAGACGGGGAAATTGATCCGCGGAATGGCTTTTTCTCCTGCACCACCAACCCCGCGTGTAGTCATCTCCGAAACAGAGTTTTCGCGCGCGACACGAGCGAAGGAGGAGGAAGACTTTTCCTCGGGAAATTTTTCGGAAAGCGAATATAACACACACAGGCGGGAAAGTCGTCGCCGTGTAATATCGCAGTTTCCTTCTACGCGCGCGTGCCTCGACAATCGATCAACCGAGCTTTTTATGGCCTGAGCTTGCGGGCGAAATGTATCGGGAATTTTCTTGTTTATAAACATGTGCGAGCGGGAAAACAGGCGTCGAATTGAAATCTTTCTTTTGTCGGTGAGAAGCGGATTGATGAAACAAGAAATAAAAGCTCGAAAACTAGCGTACATTTCGAAACTCGTGGTCGCGAACACACAGCTATACGTAGTACCCAGCGGAGACTGCAGCGGTGACGGTAGCAAAAAACGAGCAGACCAAGAAGCGGAGAGAAACAGGCGCGGGCGACGATCCATCAAGCAGACGGGCCAACTTCCTCAAAGAGCGAGAGAGAGAGAGAGAGAGAGAGAGAGAGAGAGAGAGATGGAGCGGAGCAAGAAGAATCGCCGCGAATTTGCCTGCCGCATGTCCCGTAATGCGCGGGAGTGCTTATCGCGTTTTCCACGCTGGGACACACGGAGGCTATGCGTAATACAAGCTTCTGGCTTCAAAAATAATGTACGTCACGTCCAAGAACATAAGGAAACAAATAAATGTCTGCGCAGAGAGAAGCGTCGAAGCAAACTCGATCAATTATCCGGCAATTATCCAATAAAGCCAGCGACATCCCGCAGCAGCAGCAGTTCTCGCTAACTTTCGCGCGTCCTTAACTCCTCGGACATCAGACACGACGACGGTCCATCTCTCTCTCTCTCTCTCTCTCTCTCTCTCTCTCTCTCGCGGTGGTGGCACTTGGCTCGTACTCGGCAAACAGCCTGCGGCAGCAATATCCACGGGCGTCCGGCTATAGCCTCTGTACACGACTGCACTCTATCTCTTTCCACGAAAGAACGGACGGAGGGACACACGAACGCAGAGGTATAACGAGAGAGAGAGAGAGAGAGCGAAGACGAAGGTCCGAAGCTTTCTCTCTCTCTCTCTCTCTCTCTCTCTCTCTCTCTCTCTCTCTCTGTCAAGGATTCTATTTCGACCTCCGCGAGTAATATACGAGCCGCCAGCAGCAGCTTGTAAGTCTGAAGGAGTGCATGTGTGTGCTGCGACGAGCTATTGTGCGGAACAAGTCGGACGTGTGTATGTACCAGAGTGAGCCAGGGGGTGGGCGCACTCGCACGCAATTACCGTCCGGCGAATAATGCGATACGTTCCTTTGTGCGAGAATAATTGGCCGTGCGCGACGTGAAAGCTGCGTATACACTCTTGTTTTCTTATTTTTCACGGTGTCCTGTGACCTAATGATTTTTTGCTTCGTGCAGAGTCTTTTCTTGCGCTTTGAAGCACACTCGTGCTATATAGTGTGTTGGTGCAAGCTCTTTTTCCCTACAGCTTCGCATGTACGATGAAATACGAAATTCGCTTCATACCATCCCGAAGAAGAAGATGACAGTCGGTACATGCATAAAAGATCGACGGAAATCGGGTCCGCTCGAATTAACAATTTAGTGTATTGGTGACCGACGACGGATCAAAGAGCTTCGGCTCGCGCGTAAACACACACGGTATTAGGAGGATTATAATTTCATGAATTATGCAGATCAGCTATGGGTGTACTCGTTGGAGGGGGAGGAAATGCCGATACACATACTTGTATAATACAGCGGGTGAGCTCAGTCGATTTTCCCGAAGCGTTGCCGGCGATTTATTATTCAAGCTATGGAAAAATGTCGATGAATCGGACGTCGTATTGAATATTTCGCTCTGGGGGCCGTATCGAGATTCGAGCTCGTGATTAGGTTTCTTATTCAAACACAGAGCGCGGGTATGAAAAGTACATTACCTGCGGAGGGAGATACGTATCATCGACGAAATTCGAGTTATCGTTGCCATTAATATTGTATTATTGTTGTGTTTTTTATATTTTCATCTATTAAAAAGTTCGTATTTTTAATAAAAATCTTAGTCATCATTTTTTTGTTCTTTAAAGCATTTTCAATTTAGCGTGGAGACGTTTTTAATGGAATTTTAATGCTCCAACGAAATGTACCGTTATAATTTAATCGTTAAATAATTACAATTTTCAATGAATTGATCTTTAATCTTTACCACCTGCATCGTAAAATCATTCCAATTTTCGACAAAACGATCATTAATTCAATCGTCAAAGTAAAAATTTCAACGTTTTTCCCAACCACCACGTTCAAACCGTTAAAAATAATCAAAAAAGCACTGAATATAATACCTTGGTTACACAGAGAACATGATTAAAGGAGCGGCGAATATATAGGGGAGAAAATTTAAGTCAAAAGTTAAAATAATCGCGCGCTCTCGACTCGCGCAAATTCATCCTATATATGTACCAAGAAAATCCTCGGGGGCAGTCAGTCGAGGCAAAGCTAATTTGCCGGCGCCGCCGAGAAATTCGGAAGATCCGAGCATATAATCTCGTAAAAGCCTCCGCCACTGCTCGATCGAATTACTCGCTGCAGCATCATCCCTCTCGCCTTGTATTTGTTTGCGGCGATCGACGGCTGATTACACCCATCAAATGTAGTTTCGCCCTTTCGACTCTCTCTCTCTATCTCTGATCCCCTACCCCATCCAGATGTGTTGGTGGCCCTGCGGCGCATCGATCGCTTATAACACGACCTTCGTCTCCCGCTGTGCTAAGAAACTTGGCGCGTGACGATATTAGATATAACGAGATGATTTACTTTGTCACTTCGAATTTTATTTTAACGTCCTTTAACGTTTTAATCGATGCGTCGCACCGTTTAGCCGCGAGAGCTAGCTCGCCTGTTAGCGATTTTACGAGGCTCTTATACATCGGCCCCGGGAAATTAGCTTTTCTCCGAGCGCCGTAATGAGAGAAAGTCGTAATGACACTGAAATTTCGAAGGGCTACTGCGGTACAGGCTACACACTCACACCGGTGGGCTACAGTTTTGATTGAAAAATCGAGGCCGTATCGTAGGAGGAGATTTATCGGCGCGATTATACGTCGCGTAAACGTCGATCGAGAGCATTTTTATTCGCAGCTTTTTACGAGCGCAGTTTATTGTCGCATACGTACGAGCGTTGTTATGCAAAGCGACGTACGTACATGACTCAAAAATGACGAAAACAATCAAGCGTACGTAGGTATGCTGGTCTGGACGCGTTAGGAGGGGTTAACTGAGTTGCGAGACAGAGAGTCCAAGTTCGCTAACTTAGTTGTTTCTGTGCGTTTGTTATGCGCAGCGTCGAGTTCTTGCGCTCGAGTGCGTTGAGACTCGACAGTTGAAGTTTTTCACGAGAGCTATGTACACTGCAATTTTGTCGGTCTCACCAATCACTTCAACTTAGCCAGAAATCATGTCGTGGAAGCTTTCGGTATTAAAGCTCGAAGGGTCGAAAGAGATAATTAAGCCGTTATAGATCCAAAGGCCCTTGAAGTTTTGTCGGCCAAAAACAGCTAATTTACATGTTTCCTTTATTAGAGCAAAGCCTAATTGGACCAGTTTCGGCTGCTAGTTGAACCGCGCGCTCGGGCGCAAGCCATAGCTCGGCACGTCCCACTTATTAATTAAATCAATATCAAAATTTCCTTCATTATCCCAGAGTCTCTGAATAACGCTCTATATATCTCCCGCACCGAGCTTTTTTTCCTCGTTGAGGCTTTGCCTCGGCGAAATAGTACATTATGCAACAAGGGGCAAAAGTAGAAGATTTTTCCCGCGGGTGAGTAAGGGCAGTATAATCACCCAAGGGAAAAATCTGCTTTTGCCTCGTGTTGCATATAGTATTTTATTCCACTCTCGACTAAAAGACCACTTTTTGGTCCTGAAAAGCGGGGTCAAAACAAGTTAAAAATTCAAGAAATTTTGAAAATTAAAAAAAAAATTTACCTTTGTCCCGCTGATTTTACTTTTGCCCCGCTAATTTTACTTTCGCCCCGCAAAACTAGTTTTCGGGAAAAATATGCCACTTTCGCCCCGCTTATCAGGGGCAAAAGGTGGGCTTTTGAGTCAGGTGTGGAATAAAATAATTAATCTCCCTGTGATTAATTGCCATCTGCGTGCACGCACAGCTCGTAATATATGGAGAATAAAAATCACGAGTCGATTAATAATTATTCGAGCCGCAGCTGATGCTGCTCGCATCCCAGTTGGCCTTCGTTCGACTGTTTTCAATGCTTCGAGAGGAGGAACTTTTTCCTTTGCCTTTGTTATCCGATCTCGTTTTATAGTAGAGAGGATCGAACAAAGAATCTGCTAATTAATATTGGTTTTTTGTTTCAGAGAGTCGCACTATGCTTACCGAGCGCAACAATCGCCGGACCTGAATAAAACCAGAACAAAGTCGAGGCAGACGGCGATCGATCCATTATTCCCGTAAGCTCAAGAAGGTATAGGTACACAATGTTTCTCGATTTACCTTTTTCTAACGCGTCAAGAATGAAAAACCGTACTGCCGGCGCGCGCGACCCTAATTAGTCGGAACAATCGCTGAATCCGATCGATCCGCCAATATAAGTTCAAGGTATTATTATGCGAAGAAGAATATATCGCGAGCTGGATAATCTTCGCTCCGAAGAAGCTCGTGACCCGAAGGAAAGAAACCGGATATTTGTTTTTTCTTTTTTTTATATAAATGAACAATAAGCGTTATGAGGATATTGCAGAACAAATTCTCTAAAGTCTCAAAGTTATAGAATAAGCGGCCCAAGTGCAGATCCATAAGGCAGTTTTGGAATGGGTGACATATACCGCTATATATGCACTGGGAGGGCTCACAGATACTAGCGATGAGGGAAATAGGAAATCGTTCATGCGCCACCTATCTTCGCTGGCCAGAAATCCGAAGAGTTCAAGCGGTGGATAAGAGTCCAGTCCAAAACTGCCATGTTCTCATGTATCGCGAGGATTTCGAATTCGAAAGGTCGAGAATCTATATCGATAACGAAATACCACTTTTGTTAATACATTGAATTTATCCGTTTCTATAAATCGAGAAATTCAAATACGATTATACCATGTTTTATCGAGAGTAGGCGCATCACATTCGAATCGAGCTCAAAACCGCGGGACTTTCAAATTCGAATCCGCGAAAAATTAAACCTCGCTCCGGGGTACAGTGCGCGACGCGATAGAAGAAAGCGAGAGAGCTGAAACCGGAAACTCGCCTCAAAGTAGTCTTTGATGTACAGCCGTAAAGTCGATGCTATATATCCGCCATCTCTCTATCTGTCTACATATATGCATGCGTGCACTTGTATGTGTGTATCTATATAGTCGTAGACTCGGAAAGGCGGCAGAGCGCGGCGGCGACGACCCACATTTCCAATGCTAAGCAGAGTAGGAGAGAGAGAGAGAGAGAGAGAGAGAGAGAGAGAGAGAGAGAGAGAGGCAGCGGAAGATGGCAAACTTTCCGAGCTCGCTGCATAAATGCCTCAGCCGACGCCAAAGTTTTCGAGAAGGAATGACGAACGGAATTTTGCTCCTCTTTTTTCTCTCTCTCTCCCAGGCGGGAAATATCGCGCGTCCCCTTGCTACTGCAGAAACTGGTATCGGCCGGAGTATTTATGACTGAACGCCTGTAAATATGAGACGTTTTTATCGTGCCGTTGTCAAGCCCTCTTTTTCGTACGGCAGCAACGAGGTCGATGCTCTCGTTTCGTTTCATTCGACGTGTATACACCTATATATGAATCTCGTTTTTCTCACGATTCTAAAAATCACATCGTCTGGACATGAAACAGCAATCAGTCCATGCAGTACCTACGATTCCATCTCGTCGGTCCAAATCCGAGAAAAATACAAACTCTCTCACGCGCAAGCGCGCTGACAAAGTCCTCGTCAGATTGCCATCGGGAAATCTAATTTAATAGCAAAAATGACACACGGGCCAGGCGCGCGCTCCGTTGAATAGGGGGATCTGGAGCGAAGCCGGGAAATTGCGCGGGAGAAATTGTCCCTCTGAGATACGCGCACTTTTTTTTCAGCCTCGTCGCGTATACAGTTCCTTTTATTTTTTGCCCTCAGTTCCCCTTTGGCTCGTTTCACGCTCGCACGTATAATTTTTCGTCGGCCGTAATGAAAACACGCGTCGGTCAAACGCTTTGGGCTCGTTAGAAAAAAAGCGCGTTGTATCCTCCTCGGCTTGTGAGAGAGAGAGAGAGAGAGAGAACAAAGGCCGTAAGAAAGTAGCGGTCCGACTGGGAAATTTGGGTTAACTCGCGCTCTCTTGGACTACTCCGACTACATCTGTTTAAGGCTCCGGCGGCGCTCTTTTTCGAGGGTGTGCAACGGCACTCGAGAAAAGCTCCGTCGCCGCGGCGGACTTTAATATCGCTGCGACAATTATTTTTCCTTAGACTCGTTTAGACAGAGTAGAAAGAGTAGAGAGCGCGGGTCGCTGTGTAATTGAAATGCAAATTTCCGCTTTGGAAATTACGCGGCGAAAAGTTAAATAGCTCGAAAATTCTAATTTCCTACTTCGAGCGCGTGCACGCAATTTCCCTCGTCGCTATAGCTTAAAAAATCTCGAGGCAAAAAATATATCCCTCCTTGATGGCGGCCCCTTAATAAATTACCTACCCCTTTGGCTGCGTCGCGCTTGGTCTCCTCTCGAAAGAAGAACCCACTCGTGCGCATCTATATTGTAGCATTTCGCGTCTTCGTATCTCATTCCCACGCGAATAACTAATTAATTTCTCCGGCCGAAGCTACTTTTCGCGGTATAACGTACACGGCTTCAGGGGGGCTAGCCGAAAGTTTCCATAGATTCTGCACCGATGTGTATACTCGTTCATCCTCGAGGGAGGGAGAGAGAGGTCGGCTTTGCCCCAGTCGAGGGATATAGCGCGGAAACGGAATGTCTGTTGTACGTTTTATTAGGCGAATTACCCTTCTTGCGCGCGCCAAGTTTCCGAACGACTGGAGCCGAGTAGTAGTAGGCCGTGTACATCGGCCGTACAAGTCGTTGTGTATGCGCGAGAGAGCAGGCTGATATTTTGTGGAGATTGGGCTGCTCTGCGGAGCAGTAGAAGGAGAGATAGCGCCGCCGCACCGAGCTCTAGTTCTAGATTTCTCGATGTGCTAGCCCAAGAGATATATGTGCGAGCTCATGTGTAATTAAGGCGATGTGCTCTCTCTCTCTCTCTGAGCTGATTTTTTTTCTCTTTGCGATAATGCTAATTTTTTATTCTGCGAAGGAGAGGGGAAATCTTATTTTTATCGCCTTATAACACGAGGCGTGTGGGTGACCGTGCTGTTTTTTTATGGCTCGTTCTCGGGGTGTATTATACGCCATATACGGCCGCGTTGAATCGTAAAGCTTGCGGCTATAGAAGCGTTTCGGCAATCGAGAGGTAAATACTCGAAAAATTTCGCCGTCGCGTATTAACTGTCAAATATCTCAACCGCACACACACACACACACACACACACACGCGCGCGCGCGTCTACTGCTATATTCCAGCTGTTTATTCCGCCTTTTACTCGGAACCAGGCGTTATACGCACGACGAAAATTTTTCCAAAAGCAATCGTTGCGGAGCGCGGCTCACGCGTACGCCCGCACCGGAGATCGATGATTTCAAGCCGAGCTGAAGGTGACGTTTTTCCGAGCAATTTACCTCGGGGATATAACGTCGTCGCTGCTGCCGCCAAAGGAGATATCAAGTCGCGGAGTGTAGGGAAATGCTCCTGTACAGTTCTTATCGGCGCTGGCGCGAGTGAGAGAGTGAGAGAGAGAGAGTGAGAGAGAGAGGAAGAGCGAGTTTTACGTCATGTTGGCGCGACACGATTTCGGAAGGGAAATAAATTGCCCGGGCTTTTTAGCCGGTGATGCGCGACGGGTATATATGCTTCTTGCAGCCGAGCTGAGAACCGAGCAGTCGCCGAGCTGACGGTTTGTGAAATCTCGGGAAATGGGGAATTCGTATAGGAAGTGTCTAAAGAGATATCACACAAGTTGGTATAATATTGTGGGAATTTTGGGTTCAGCAATCAAATGTTTATTTGCTTCGATTTTGAAGTACATATCCCGACCATTAATATTTACTATGTAGTCGTTTTAAAATAGACATGGTTTATTATTTTATTCGCTGTTTCATTTGGCTCTTCGTTTTTGCTCTCAATCGCTATGGGTGCATCGATTCCCAATATCAAAAAGTAAACAATATAATTTTTAATTTAAAATTTGCAAAATTGTTGCGAATTCAACCTAAACTTAAATATGATTTATCAAAACAAGGCATTTTTGAACTGACTATTCCCTACTGATTAAATCCTCAGGTTTCTAGCTATCAAAGATATCCACGTGTCCACACACACACACACACACACACACACACACACACACACACACGCACACACACACACACACACACACACACACACACATAGCGGCGTGTCACACATGCCAAAACAGCTTCGTTAGGCTTGCTTACATGGACCGCTCATGCCTGAGCTGAATAAATTAAATTAAACCATGATTGATAGATGATGGATTCATTTTTCCGTTGAAAACGAAAAATTTCAGTTTTTCCCGAATCCCCGACGACTAGACACTCTGTATAATAATATTCTATTCTATTTTAAATAAATATCTGCAATTACACACAGCAGCATGCACAGTAACTCTAAATTACGTTCAAACTCAAGCAAGCTCATACTTATCTATCCATCCATCCATCTATCTTACATTCTTACACCGTCAAAACGTGTATAACCTTTCTACATACACATCCGCGGGCCTTTACCCTCCCCAACCGCGAAAATAAAGCCCGAAAGAGCGGAAAAAGCAATCGGAGATGGAAAATTCCGGGGGTGCGGGATATATTGGCCGCGCGCGCGCGTACTTCGGAGAAACTTTTTAATTATTCCGTTCCCCGCGCTGATCGCCATTCGAAAGTACTTCGGAAAGAGGAGGGCTATATGACACGCCAGGCTCGGTTATTGGAAAGCCGTTGATTTTTCCGCAGTGCCCGCGGGCACAACTTTCTCGCGCTGTGGCCCCTTTTTTTCTTTTCTCCTTTTTTGGAAACTTGCACACGTCAGTTTTGCCCGGCTAAATTAATCGGCGTGATTAAGGCCTGCCGGAGAGTTGCTTAATTTCGCTAACAAGCGCCGGAAGAGGGAGAGCGAGTTGGGACCGAGATTGAGGAAAATTAATATAGAGCCAGCGCAGGTGAATATTGTTTGGAATTTAATATGTCTGGAGAAGACTTGATTTCTCGAGCGAAGCGCTCTCGAGTGTTTTTTGGTATAGTTATTGCCTAATAAAGAGTTAGGGGGAGCGATTGCGCGTCGAAAATTAAGTTTATTTTATTTAAAGACACGACGCTTCGGTTTATCGAACATCGGCATCGATCGTGTCTGTCGCATTAACTTTTGACGCGCTCATGACGGAAAGATTCGACACTTCGGCAAGATTGATTAAATTTAAGGGCCAATTAATTTCGATAACCGTGGTGATTGGCTGCGCCTGATAAAACCGACTTTTAATCCCGTACGAGCGTCTCAAAATAGAGCGGAAAAAATAGCACCACGAACAAAAGTCGGCATCGCAATGATAATCCTGTCATTACCGCGTTCCATCTAAAAATCCATTAAGAGCGAAAATCGACTAACCGTCTCAGGCCTGCCTTCTCTCATCTCCATCGGATATTCCCCGAGCGGTAATTCAGTCGCGATATCCCCATGCCGATAAGGGCATCTCTTCAGAGGAGAAGCGAGGAAGGAAGAAAAAACAACAAGAAGCTCGTCTCGGTGGTAAATTGGCGCCGCCTCTGGAGCAACAAACTCGAAAGAGGCACTTTCTCGCCTCCTACTCGTGTAGCCGAGAGTAGCCAGATTTCCAAAGTGCCTTTCGAGTGCCTTGTATATATGTACAAGTATACGACGACCTGCGCTCTTTTGCCAGTTGCTCCGGGCATTAATCGTCTTAATTTCGTCTCTCCCTCTCGTGGATCGAGAAACCAGCGCTATACACAGCAGCACGACTGCGCGACGAGCTTTTGTGTGTACGCTATTTACTTCGGGGACTCATTGCAGGCGCGCGCGCGAGGGGATTTCCGCGGCGAAATACGAGCAAAGGCTTTCGTTTCTTTCGCTGCTATATATACTTGTGGGGTAACTGTTTTACGATGCTCTCCCGCGACGATTGTCCCTTCGTTCGAGGTAAAGCTCTTGGATTAAAATTTATACACCTCGCGAAAAGTATAAACTTCGATTTAAAAATAGATCCTCAGCCGCTCCGTATTAATTTTCCAACAAGCTCGCCGAAAGACGCTTAGCGTAATGCACTCTTTTAAAAACATGACAGCCTCATGAAGAATTAAAGCTCGAAGCGAAAGAGAAAGAGAGAGAGAGAGAGAGAGAGAGAGAGAGAGAGAGAGAGAGAGAGAGAGAGAGAGAGAGCGCGCGAGAGAGAGAGCTTTTTCCATAATTTTTCTGCAATCAGTTTTACGCCGAGAGTTCCGAGCAGCCTTTGAAATAAATAATGACTCGGAGCAGAAGAGTAGAAGGATGGAAGAGAAAAAAACGCAGCTTTTCAGAGCGCGGAAAGCGACTATATACACGCCGGAGACAGAAGCAGTTAGAGAGAGAGAGAGAGAGAGAGAGAGAGAGGACGACGGTTTCTAAAAGCGCCGAGCTTTTTTCTAGTGTGTAGCGCCGTACGGAAAACTTATGACGATGAGTAGTGCGCCACAGCTGCGTGTACGTCCTCTTTTTTGCTTTCTTCTTCTCTCTCGAGAGAGCAAAGGCTATTAGACCCGCGAAAGCTCTTTTTCTCTCGCGGTGAATCTGGGAATTGTTTACTCTCGATATATCTCCGCATCTCTCTCTCTCTTTCTCTCTCAAGCTGCCTCTATAAATATAGATGAAAGTGTATATCGTGCATTATAATTTTCAATTTCCCGAGAGTAACTGCTTAAAGGATATCTGTACGCGTCGAGCCAACAGGTAATAAAGCCGCTATTTGCATCCATTACCATTGGGGAAGTACTTGGTGCAGCGGCGGCAGCGGTATAGCAAGCAAACAAATTTTCCAAGAAGCGAGCAGTGCAGCCTTCCTCCATCGGATGCAAATTCATCCTAAAAGCAAATAAATCCCACCTCGCTGTATATACCTGTACTGTAAAAGTCTAAAATATATAGGTACCACGTCGAAAAGTCTCGTTCGAAGATGTATAGGGACACATGTGCGCACGTGCAAACTCACAGCTCTGATTGCCGACGACAAGGACCTTAATTGCACTCGTGGCAAACATTTGCATTTCGAGTGCGTTCGCACCGGCTACTGCATAACGCTTGACGCGGCGGTGAGAACGCCTTTGCGAAGGACCGGTCTGCTCTTCGATGTCCCGTGTCGTCTGTGTGTGTACAGTGTGGACGAGTGATGGGCGTGTTGCGTGTGTGTGTGCGCGCGTGTGTGCGTGTGTCTAGGAGTTGCGGCGATGCGTTTATTGCTGAGGAAGGGCTGCTCGTTAAGGGGCTGCGGGAGGGAATCTGTGTTTCGGGGTTTTCGGATGGCTGTGCTTATTAATATGCATGCTGGCAATGACGGATTCCACCGAGAGGTTGAGGTTCTTGCTTTGTTCAAGCTGTATGACGATGATTTTAATCTTTAGAGCGTTTACCTTACCATCCTTTGCGGATTGAATTTATTTGTATGAAAAGCCTTGATACATCGTAATGAAAGAGTTTCGAATGACGCAAGTGAAAAAGGCCGTGTTTGGTGGGACATGCCGACTGTATAGACGTCGAATCATCCGGACTGGCGATCTTACAAGAATCCAGCAGCGCGTTTCTTCACGCTCCAGAAATTCCGAACAACAACTGACAAACAAGGAGAGGGAGAGAGAGAGAAAAAAGCAGCGAACAATGATCTCAAAACTGGGTAATGAATATACTTATCCAAAAATACATGCACTTGAAGGCTCTTCGAGATAAAGAAGCAAAAAGCACAAAGCTACGTAGCCGTGCATATTTCAAAAGTTTGAGAGAGGGAACTTTCCCTCGCGCTACTTTTCCCTTTCTGCAAGCAACGAGCCGTCCCTTGCAATGCCTCGTCTATACACACACACGTACAACACGGACAGTCGGAGATAGAGCCGACTCCGGTGGTCTACTTTTTGGATAAACAGTCGCCGAGTCGAAAGTAGAAGGGGAAGAAGAAGAGAAAAGAAAAGCTCATTCGCGAGAGTGAGAGAAAGGAAGAAACGCCGCTTACGCCCTCAGACGCGAAATCATTGTCGCGAGGATCATTTTGCATATCAAAGTGGAGTAGCTAGTCGACGCAGGTAACTTGCATTCATGAGGTCGCCCCAAAAGCCAGCCTGGCTTTTAGGACGATGTGTCTGCTACTATGCGCTACAATACGCCGAAGCGGTAAACACGCGGAGAATCTCGGAAGGAGAGAGAGAGAGAGAGGCAAGTTTCGTCGTGCTACAGCTTTTTTATTCTCCAGTCGAGAGAGAGAGAGGGAGAGAGAGAGAGAGAGAGAGAGAGAGAGAGAGAGAGAGAGAAACAGGAGCTTGCGAGGGCGAAGTTATACGCTGACTGTAACTGCAATTACTATTGGAGCGTAGAGAACTTCTGGAGTTTTTTTACGTGCGGTGCTTCTGGAAAAAGTGCGAGCGCAAGCGTGATGATTATTGTTGTCGGGCGTGTAGGTGCTTACGGGACGAATGTGCGATACGTGTTATCGTTACGCAGAATGTGAAATGTTGCTGCAGTCGAGTAGCGTTTTTAATTTCGCATCGTCCCGGTATACGCGCGCGGGCAAGAAAAAAAATCCTTTTTGCGTCGAATGACCGAAAGCTTCTTAAAAAAGAACAAATTTTACAAAATCCACTTCACCGTTAGCGGATGAAAAAAATGTCCATAACGGTTTACTCGCGCGGGGCTGTGTCAACTTTGAAATTTTAATCTTTTTCAGAAGGCTCTCGAGAGATCCGGGTTCATTACGATCGCGGATTTCACGCTGGATTAAGCGGGAGACAGGCCGGGAGAAAGCGTTCGACCCTTCGGCAAACTTGTGAAATGGCGCTTCATCCACCTGCAGCCCTAAATCCGGTTTTACGAACCGTGGCGTTCAATTACAATTGGCTTTTAAGTTCGTTGGACGCAGTCGTTTTGAGGATAAATTAAATAGGTAACTCGACGCCCGCTGCGTTTGTATAAATTTTAGCGCCGCTACGAAGGAACCTGACGACTGCATTTCCACGCGACTTTGTTTATCGCGCTGTGTATCTTTAATTAGATGTGTATTATTGCATAAATTAAGATGAGATATTTTGGCGCTTATCGCCATCCATTGCATTGTATATATATTTATATTACGTAATGCGTATTGATGGATGTACATATGGATTGTGATCTCTGCGTATCATTGTAATTTGAATTTTAACAAACGTCGTAATTTTAATTGATGCGACCGCTATTGCTGCTGCTACTGCTGAAGCCTTTGTTATTGTAAATGACAACAGCGGAAACGTTACGATTTTCCATTATATGCGTATATTGATGTATAATTAAAAAATTCAATTATTGCTTCTTTTAATTATAAATTCGTGCCCCATATCGCGAAGAAAAATAAAACCGTTGCTAACCGATTGAGCAGGTTGCTATACCTATTCTCACAGAAATTTCAGATGAGGCATACTTTTTTCTCGACTTTTTTGTACTAAAAAAGATGCTTGTATACATATATTATATATTATATATGTCCCCTGGTAGAATCGGTAACCCACTTAATGGCCAGTTCTTGGCATAGAATCTAAGAACTAGACAGTTTTATTTGCCATTTCTTATGCAGAATGTAACGCTTTTTCTCCCACTTAATGGGTAGTTCTTGGATTCAATCTGCGAACCCTGTTTTTATGTACAAACTGCCCATTATAGTTGGTCGAGTTACACAGCTGAGTTACACGTGGCTTAACGCGGTTCGAGGTTAGAATTGGAAAGTCGTGGCTAGCAGGCTTCGATTCGAGTTTTTTGGTTATAGGAAAGTATAGAATAATTATTTGCATCTGAAAAAATTCTGTCTGATCGGGGATTTGAACCCACGTCCTGCACGAGGGCAAATAAGTACGGTCGTGCGCCTTAACCTACTGAGCCACGCAGACGTTCTTCCACACAAGCCTTACGAGCTTCGCCATATGTTTAAATTATTAAAATTATTCAGTTTACGCCTAAATATAAATAATTTTGTATCTTGCATCCAAAAAACTAATTGATTTATTGATACTTTCATGAAATATAATTCTCACCCATAAAAAATACACAAGATATCGCTACTTTTGAAAAATTTTAAATGTCTAGTTTTTTCACATTTTACACAAGTTTGCTTCCTCCTAGAGGAAGCTTTGTGATAGTAAAATTTCCAGTTTCGCTAAAACTTCATAAAAACATGTTTTGAGATGTTAGAAGTCCGAATTACGCGTTTTTAGAGAATATCCGTATGGATGTGTATGTGTGTGTGTGTGTATGTATATATAGCCTAATATTTCTGAAACTACTCCGTCCATATCAATAAAATTTGACATGTATATATCTATTTTTGGATTCTGAATTCGGGGGAACAGTTATTTTTTTATTCTCTCAATTAATTTACTTTTTATGGCCATTATTTTTGAAAAACACTATACTCGTGGTATAAATAGTCTGATCTGCTTCTCCAAGAACTAGCAAAAAAATGCTGATAAGATAAAAATCCATCGTAATCCAATTCTGCGCGATGTTGCTGCTGCGAAAGCTTGAGTAAGACGACGCAGAATACCTAGATTCACTTTTTTTTTAAACTAGACTTAGCGCAGTGCGCTGCGCGCACTGTAGTAGAATATTAATTCATTAACTTATTAAATGAAATATAAATGCTTGATTGATATTTTTAATATTTGTTTTCTATTACGGAAATATATCAAACTTTACAATATATGATTCATTTCGCGCTCATGTAAATTTCAAAATTGCCGCGGTTTCGTCACCAACTACCTTTTAAAATTTTAAGGTTATGTCTCAACTCAGTTCGTGTCAACGTTCACATCATGTCACTTTTTGTAACAATGATAATATTTACAATAGAATATTATAAATACACAACTAATAATTATTGATATGT
This sequence comes from Pteromalus puparum, assembly GCA_012977825.3. Classification (NCBI taxonomy): domain Eukaryota; kingdom Metazoa; phylum Arthropoda; class Insecta; order Hymenoptera; family Pteromalidae; genus Pteromalus; species Pteromalus puparum. The sequence continues at coordinate 15,981,281 of CM053169.1, forward strand.
ATTATAGTAATATATTACATTCTTTGTATTAGGATCAATTTTAGAAATCAAAAACAAATCAAAAAATTCTAACGATACTTTTGACGCATGCGCACTACACGAGCCAATCATATTGACGCATTCTTGGCTTCACTTCATCCGGTCATGACTTTTTTATATAGGGATTATTATTTTCATTGCCACACATTTTTCCATAGCAACTCGTGCGCTACTCGTCAATATTTCTTTTATGTTACTAGACTTTTGGCGCAGTGCGCTGCGCGCACTGTAGTAGAATATTAATTCATTAACTTATTAAATGAAATATAAATGCTTGATTGATATTTTTAATATTTGTTTTCTATTACGGAAATATATCAAACTTTACAATATATGATTGATTCATTTCGCGCTCATGTAAATTTCAAAATTGCCGCGGTTTCGTCACCAACTACCTTTTAAAATTTTAAGGTTATGTCTCAACTCAGTTCGTGTCAACGTTCACATCATGTCACTTTTTGTAACAATGATAATATTTACAATAGAATATTATAAATACACAACTAATAATTATTGATATGTATTATAGTAATATATTACATTCTTTGTATTAGGATCAATTTTAGAAATCAAAAACAAATCAAAAAATTCTAACGATACTTTTGACGCATGCGCACTACACGAGCCAATCATATTGACGCATTCTTGGCTTCACTTCATCCGGTCATGACTTTTTTATATAGGGATTGACATTAAAACTCATGACGCGTGGGGTAGCGAGTTTGACAGTTTTGGTTTTATATTCATTCCTCGCTTATGCTTACCTTCTTACGATTTTTACATATATATATATATATCTCTCTCTCTTCAAAATTAAACGATCGATTCTGCAACTTCGCTATTTTAGAGATTTTGATCAGATCTTTCTGATTATTTGTATGTATCTTTTGCTAGAAGAAAATTGCTACTACAGCAAAATAATTAAACTTGAAAATATTTAAAATAGCATTCACATATCCCTGGTAAGAAATATTAACGGGTTTCCAGCTAGAAATTAGCGAGACCCGTTAAAGATTAGCATTAAATTAGCTACAAACCCGCTAACAAAGCGACTTTTTTAACGGGTTTCTAGCTAGAAACCTGCTAGCCGGAGTGTGTTATTTGAAGCTGGTTTACCGCTTGAAACCTGCTAATTCTGAAAAATATTCACACTGCGCATGTGCGGTGCGCGGGACACAGCGCGATAGCGTGGATGCCCACGAGGCCCGGCCTAACCTCCCGATGTATACATCATGAGTTTTTAATTCACATTGTTAATCTGAGCTTGGCTCCTAGTCAGGGCGTTCTAAAAATAAAAATCTTTCGTTCCGACGACGAATGTCTGTGCATTATGCGAAGCGGCATGCTGTTTCTTTTTCTCCTCCGCACTCATGATCACTTATATATATCCCACGTTATCTTCCCTGGTAAAGCGTTAACGGGTTTTGCCCGTTAAGTTATTAAAAAGTAGCTAGAAATGGTAGCTAAAAACGCGTCTGTTTGACAGCTTATTTCATATTTAAAGCGAACTCTCTGTCGGTAAATTATCGACTGAAAATGTTAACATTGGAATAACCTCGTTGCGGAGGAGAAAAAGAAACAGCATGCTGCTTCGCACAATGTCCCGCGCACCGCACATGCGCAGGGTGCTTATCTTTCAGAATTAGTAGGTTTCAAGCGGTAAACCGGCTTTAAATAACTCACTCCGGCTAGCAGGTTTCTAGCTAGAAACCCGTTAAAAAAGTCGCTCGGGTTTGTAGCTAATTTCATGCTTATTTTTAACAGGTATCGCTAATTTTTAACTGGAAACCCGTTAATATTTCTACCAGGGTTTCTTTGCATTGTTAAATAACGTATCCCCCATCCTTGGTACATAAATATTTAGAGCAAAAAAACTTTGGGTCAGTATAATAGATTTCAAAACAACGGCCACCTGTGATTACTTTGCTACATTTTCGTTTTGCTGAAATTATGAAATAAATGATTTGTTGATTATAAAGAATAATAATTGCATTTAAATACTTATCTATTAGCAATTTTGTCTAGAAGTTATGGACAAGTTGTATCTAAATTTTAAAAATCTCACTAGACTGCACTGTACAGACTTGCACAGAAATTAGTATAAAAAAGTATAGTTTCAAAATGTATTCTTTGCATATAAATACCGTGCTGACGCATTGTCAAATTATACATCACCGTTATTTTCGGAATCCTCCACCGCAACTGTGTACAATAATATGCATAGTAGAAAAAAAAGAAGATGTTTATTTCCAAACATTTTCTGCGACCGATATAAAAAATCAGCTTTTCTGAAAAGTAATTTGAAGAACTGCCGGTAGTAGTCGATTGTCCTTTGTATTAATACATTTTATTATCTACATTATTTGAATACTTAAGCGCCTTCCAAAACCAATTAGGATAATTTGCAAATAATTGTACCCTTTGAGAAAAATTTCTTATCTTCTGACTAATTTTCAGCCTATTGGTATTGAACGATCATTGGGTACTATATCATAGTATTTTTAGATTATTCCTTTACAATGTATCGTTGGGTAACTAACCAATTATAAGTTGACGCACACTCAAAATGAATGTTAGGGGTGTACATGTCGTAATTTATATTTCACAGACACATACTTTCAAGTCGTACTCTTACAGAACAATATCAGCAATAATATTGACGCTCGCCTGGCAACAATGTTTATATTCACGCGAAATACGTCATACAGCGTATAGGCGCGCATGTAGAGCGCGGAGGAGTAAATTACCGATGAAGGCAAACACAATTAGAGACTCCGCGCGCAAACATTCACTACGACGACGACGATGGGCTAACATACGACAAAGCCGACGATGACTCGTAATTTATTCTCAGGTTGTTCAACTAATCGGTCGTGTGTTTGACGGACACTGTATGCGCCTATGCGTGCGGTTAAACGACCATGGGCGATAGACGGTCGATATTACGCGAATGATTAGGCGTGCACCGTATTGACTCGATTCGTGATTTTATAATACACCATATTTATATAAAAATTTACAACATCATCGTTGTGGGAAATAAAATGTAACGCGCCGCAGCGGGCAGCGACACTCATACTTTCATACTGGCATCAAAACGTTAACCATTAAGGAAGTTCGCGCATCATGTCAGTTAATACAGCCCGAAGTAAAACTACACCTGTAAATAATTTTATGTCCATAATTACAAAAACTCGGCGTGTAGGCGGCTCGGAAACGACGAAGGGCTGCTCTGGCATTTCAAACGACATCACGCGACCGAAACTTCTCTCTCTCTCTCTCTCTCTCTCTCTCTCTCTCTCTCTCTCTCTCTCTCTCTCTCTCTCGATTTNTCTCTCTCTCTCTCTCTCTCTCTCTCTCTCTCTCTCTCTCTCTCTCTCAAGTTTAATAAAATCAAAAAACTTGGGCTGCTCGCGCGTAAAAAACTTTTCTATGTCGGTTTTAAAAAGCTATTCCTTAACCGCCGCCAGGTGCACCGATGCATTTTTTAGTGGCTCGCGCGCCCGCGAGAGAGCGAGAGCGAGAGCGAGAGAGAGAGAATCAAGAAACAATCTAAGACGCGGTGACTCTGCGGTCGGGCGGTTCGAACGTATTCGGCGGGAAATTGGTTTTTCCAAGGGAGAGACTAAAGAAAAAACAAAAAGAGAAGCTGATTCTATAGATGCAGTGTCGGGCAATTTTCACAGGCACTGGCTATTCTTTTTCCTTGGCGCGAGAATGAAAAAATTCTTATTTCATATATTGCCGCACTTCTTTTTCGAACTCGGCGGTATAACGCAAATATGTTGTTGGAGTTTATAATAATATGAGTTTATTTATTAATAATTACACAATGGATAGTACACGTATTTAGTATGCAACAATATTCTGTAGAGTAGTGAATGAAATATATATATATATATATATATATATATATATATATAGTCTCTGTAGATCTGCTCTGCGTGTTGTCGCCGTGGTGGTCGCTTTGGAACTGAGGGTCCGCTGCGCTGGAGGGCTGTAGTCCGCTGGGGGTGTCGTGGTGTCGTAAAGTCCAGGTATAAGACCCTTTCGGTCCGAGTCTTCGGTAGCTGCTTGTCTGTGTGTGGCTGTAGTTGTGTACATCAGCTGTACGTATTATTTTTAGTGAGCTTTTAGAGGTAAAAGTATAACATGAGCTCGCATTTTTTTTTCTTTATTATTTGAGCTATCTTCTCGATCTCTCTCCCATCAAACGGAATTTTTTGCTACGCTCAAACTCTCGCTCTCTCTCTCTCTCTCTCTCTCTCTCTCTCTCATATATCTCCCTTAAAATTTATTCAGCAAGATTGAATCTCCCGAAAGGAAGGATAAAAGTATAATATGGAATATAACTTTCTGACTTTGCGCTTTCGTCTGAGCTCTTTTCCCCGATCCATCCTTTTTCCTAAAAAAAAGCAGCAATATCCTCAGCAGCAGAGAGAACAATTATGCACGAGCCTCCTGAAAAAAAAGCTCGGCCACGTATGTTTCTAATCCGAATCGAGTTAAAAACTAACAACGGCACGATGGCCCTCGAGGCGGACCACTTGAGTCGCTCCGCATATTTCCAGCGGAGTTGCACCGAAATACGCGCGCCCTCGCATTGTACTCGGGCGTTTGCTCTTGTCGTGCGCGCTAATGATCATTAAAGAACGTTGGCATACTCGAGAGCTCTGCACTCCCCCTTGAAAATTTAGCGGGAAATTCGAAATTTTTCAAACGAGCGTAGTAATTTCGAAAATTCGAGCGACAACTCGAGTGCGTGCACTGGCGAGAGAGAGAGAGAGAGAGAGAGAGAGAGAGAGAGAGTTAAATGTTAATTAGCGCACTCGAATAAGGGGGTAGGTTAATGTAGAGGCTGGCTTACTGCGTAGTTGGAGTCGGATTGCCACAGAGAGTGTAATGACGGTTTGGTCGGCTGTGTAGGGAGAGAGAACACGAGCCTACGTAGATCAATTTGGAAGGTTCTTGTATGTAGTTTGTACGCTGCGGTTCGAGGGGGCGAGCTTCTTCGAAGTGTGAAATTAACAGAAAGCACTGACCGACAAATGGACTGACAGATAGGAGATGATGCTGTTTTTTCGTTGGATGTCAAACGGCCGAGAGAAGTAATTTCAACGTGTATTTATTTATTTATTCTCTCGGAATGAGGCGTTAAATGGCAAATTATAGCGTATTTGGAATTCCCATGAGGTTTCATTCGCAGGATTCTAGCGCGAGAACTTTAATAACTATACAATGGCATTCGATAAACAATATCCCTCGATTATCGTTTCGAATTCGATACATTAGCCGAAATTCTTCCGCGAAAAATTGTTAGCACATATCAGCTATTCCAATTCACTTGCGTGCATGCTACCCCGCCGCTACGTCACTACATCACATTTCCATCGGATTCAATCGGCGTCACTACGTCACGTGTCCATCGCTGTCAATTAGAAGGAATTAACACCTCGAGGTTGAAAAAAGAGAACAGTCAAGAGAGACAGTTACGCGAGGATTCTCGCATCGCGACGTATCGATCGGCTGTTATCAATAGTTTCATTTTCAATCCTATTTTAGTTAGAATAGAGCTTGGATAAATGAACGAAATCAAATTCTCCGCAATTAACCGGGGCAATAACACAGGAGTTTCGTCCGCCGAAAACGGAATAGCCATTTAGCGTCGACTCGGCTCCATTGTTTATTCAGAGTTTCACTCGCGCGCCCAAGTGCATCAGGCCGCGTCGCTACTCGAGCAATCGAACAGTATAGCAGCGGCGCACAGGGCGGCGACACGTTTTTCCCCGTTGGGAGGCAAACATCCATCCGAGTATATGGAAAAGGGGTATGGATCGAAACTTGATGGATCTTCCATCTCTATCTCCTCGAGAGAAGCGTTACGCATCTCTCTATCTCTCCTGCACACACACACACACACACACACACACACACACACACACACACACACACACACGTGCGCGCGCGAAGCCCCGAGCAAACAGATGCGCTATTGACATTGCCCGGTCGTATACCCCCTGGGAGTGAATAGCTCGAGCTGGAAGAGGAAGACAGAGGGAGAGTTGAGAGGTTTGCCTCATAATCGCCCCCACCGCTACGTGTAGTGGTCTGCTTTCTTTTTTACGGTTCGCCGGAGGATGCGTGTTTGACTTTCCGCGGAGATGCGCTTCCGCTGGAGGATCGCTTGTTTGTTTTTCTAATATAAGGGTATAGCTCGGGATTGAGGGTATATTATTTCAAGAAAGCGATCGTCTTATTTATAACGCTCTCTGTTCCCTAATTTTTATATAGCGCGCTTCGTTGCAATTTGTAACTCAAGTGTGTACAGCAGCGAGAAGAGAGTTTCTCGCTCCCCAACTTTCGTGTGCAGTTGAGAGATTACGCTGCGGGTCAGGGGTTACATAAGTAACCTCTCTAACTCGGGAACTTGATACCGTTTGAAGATCCGCTTCCCGTAATAATAATAATCCGGAATAATTTTCCCGCTCTGCTACGTTATATCTGTACCCGACACCTAAACATATAGCAACTTTGAACTTTCCAAAAGCACAAGTTCGAATATCGAACGAAAGAAAATGAGCCTCTCGAAACTGCGAGAGCAACACCGCGAAATTTCATTTGGAAAAGAGAGAGCAAACACCCCGGCGAGCCGTCAATTAAATTTCGCGTGCTGACCCGTCCACCGGTTAATTTCGTTCGCTATATCCACTGCGAAGCGTTATACAGTGCACAATTCACACGCATCCGACCGAAATCAATCGACCTCGATACACACAACGAGGGAAAAAGGATCTCCCCTCGTGTATTCCAGAATTTTTTTTTTTCTTTCATCCTACCCGGCGCGATAGAGACGCGCAGTCTCGAAAGTAAGTCCCCGGCGGCAATTAGTTAAACGAGCCGGAAAACGCGGAAAAATGAAAATTGCCATCGACGGGCTATTAAGCCTCGTCTCTTTGGTGGAGAGAGACTGGGAGAGAGAGAGAACGTTTAAATCGATCAATGCAGCGACGGACGCCTTGACTTCTTCGGGGATGGAACTGAAGGGCTTTGCTGGGCGAGCTTCTGAGGGGAATTTCCCGATGTGCTTTGTCATTCGCTCTTCGATGCTGAGGGGAATAGAGCGAGAGCGTTGTTCGCTTGATTTGTTGAGTGCTGGCTGCAACTCGTTTTTTTTTCATTTTTTTTTTTTACATATAGGTGAGATTGTGTTTGTTAGAAGATGGATTTTCATGCGTTCCAAAAATTTAAGCAAATGGGCTCAATTTTTCGGTTGGAAGAGAGGGCTTTCAAGCATTAATTACGCGTGTGTAATACAAGAAGTGGTATTCGATACATATCACTTTCATAAAGCGGACGCGCAAGTAAAAAATCGAGTCTGAACACGTATGGGGTTTTCTACTTACCGCGCTCAAGAGCGTTTAAATCGTGAATTAATACTCATCATATAATTTTAAACGTTTTACAATATAATAAAAAGAATATTTTATTTGAAAACTTTATTCCATGATGCGATCCGATAGAAAAAGAGTTATCTCAATCGATTCGGATCTCGCTGGAACAAGTTTATTTTAATCTCACCCGCCCCCCCTCACTCTCTTAAAAATGCGAAACGTACTGAAATAGTGATTTTACAAGACTGAATATTTTATTATTATAACAAATGAAAAGCTTGCTCTGGGAGTAAGCATTTACGTTTTTTGACGGTTTACAAGTGAAAGAAACTGTCAAAACTAAAGGGATAAAAAATGGAAGCGTCAATAAATATCCGCATGTGTTCAATTAATGCTTTATTATATTATTCAACACTGAACATAAATGTTCTATTGGAACGTTTATTTATAGATCGCACAAGATCCTTTTTACATTGTTGAATATTTATTATCCAATGTAACCCCCTCTAGCAATTTGTTAAAAATGGTTAATGATTAATCAACTACGTTTTTAATTATTAAATCAGATCACCTATAGATGGATCCGCCGCCACAATCGTGTATAATGATATGCACAGTAAAAAAAACCGCTGCCAAGTCATTGGCACTTAGCTTCCTCCTATTCTGCTAGTGGAAGATAATTACATGGGACAATCAACTCATTCTTTGATTTAAATATTCGCTACTATTCGATACTAAAAGGATAGGTTAGGAAGACACTTGTAGGGGAGGGGTATCGGGGGACTGGGGTTAAGGTGGATATCAAAAGGATAGAGCTCCGTGAACTCTTGAAACCATGAAAACTCTCAAATATACTAAGCTTTAATTATCAAATTTATGGTTTAACAAAATAATAATGTTCAGTCACACAGTATACGGGTGAGAGTTGAAGAATTTGAATCTTAATATTTTTAACTAAAAGGCTTCATAAGCTACAAAAAGAACCTAGCCGAAGTGATCAAAAGATCTATCTTTTCCTAAAATTTCAACTCAATTTACCTTTTTACTCCGTAATCGTACGACATAAAAACCATTTTTTTCTGAGTTTTTGATTTTATCTCAAAAACTAGTTCGCCAAAAATTGCTAGCTTAAAAATTTTTACAACCTAGTAGATACTGTTGTTTTTATTTCATGATTTTTTCAAAACATTTAACTATTTATTTTTTGAGTTATTTATGTTTATCGAAAATTTAGCTTTTATATCATACAAAATGAACAGATCAGTCAATCTAGAAAATCCTGCGGGAAAAAGTAGACAAATTCATGTTCTTTTAGATACACTATTGTTGTATATATTGTATAAATCATATCATTATAAAAAAGCAAAAATATTTTTTCAAAAATAGAAAAATGGCTATAATATGGCCATAAAATGGTCAGAATCATAAAACAAAAAATGACCTAAATTCAGAATTAGAAAAAATATATGCATGTCAAATTTTATTACGATCCGTCGCATGGTTCCAAAATTATGGCGGTAGACGTACATACACACACACACCCACACACACACACAGCCATCCTCACGGACATTTTCTAAAAACGTATGATTCGTACTCCAAACACCTCCAAATGCGTTTCCACGAAGTATTAGCAAAACTGAAAATTTTACTATTACAAAGCTTCCTCTTGAGGAGGAAGCAATTATTAATAAATTGTGAAATTGAAACCAACTAATTTGGAATAAAAAATGAATATAAAAATTACGAAAAAATTTTAAATAGAGTCATTAAAGATGCGAATACATATATGAGAATAATGAAATAAAAAAAATTAGTAACAATCCAAGACAGCTATGGAATACTATTAATACTAAACTTAATAAAAATATGCAACAAAACACAGTCACCTGATTACTTAGTCATAAACAGCAAAAAATTGAAGACGAATTATCTATAGCTAACCACATGAATGATTATTTTGCAAAATAGGATTAGACTCGAGTAAACAAATCCCTAATACAGATACCGATCAACACTACATTACCAGATAAAAATAGCAAATCAATCTTTATATATTCTACAATTGTGTTGAGATTCGAAAAACTATAGATTCATTGAAAAACAAGACTGGAGGTGTTGATAATATCAATGCAAAAACGATCAATTCCTAGTTAACTATATAGATAAACCATTAGAACATATTGCTTCCTCCTCAAGAGGAAGCTTTGTAATAGTAAAAATTTTCAGTTTTGCTAATACTTCGTGAAACAAATTTGGTGGTTTGGAGTACGAATCACACGTTTTTAAGAAAATGTCCGTGCGGATGGCTGTGCTGGTGTGTGGGTGAGTGTGTGTTGTGTGTGTTATGTACGTATACGCCATAATGTTGAACCATGCGACGGATCGTAATAAAATTGACATGCATATATTTTTTCAATTCTGAATTTAGGTCATTTTTGTTTTATGATTCTGGCCATTTTATGGCCATATTATAGCCATTTTCTATTTTGAAAAAATATGTTGCTTTTTTATAATGATATGATTTATACAATATATATCAATAATAGTGATCTAAAAGAAAATAAATTTGTCTACTTTTTCCCGCAAGATTTTCTAGATTGACTGATTGTTTATTTTTTATGATATAAAAGTAATTTTCGATAAACATATATAACTCAAAAAATAAATAGTTAAATGTTTTGAAAAAATCATGACAATAAAAACCAACCGATATCTACTAGTTGTAAAAATTTTAAGCAATTTGGCGACTAGTTTTGAGATAAAAATCAAAAATTAAAAAAATAGTGTTTTTTATGTCGTACGATTACGGGAGTAAAAAGGTTTAAATTGAGTTGAAATTTTTAGGAAAAGATTGATCTTTGATCACTTTGCTACGTCTTTTTGTACTTGTGATAACTCTTTAGTTTAAAAGATAATAAGATTCAAATTCTCAACTCTCACCCTGTAACTCTGTGTGACAACATATATTTGCTTAAACCATATAATTGATATTAAAGCTTAGTATATTTGAAGAGCTTTCATGTTTATAAAATGTCCGTGCAGATGTTTTGTCTGTGTGTGTGCGTCGCGTGCGTGCCGGCGTGCTGCGTGCATGCGTGCGACGTATACTGTCATAATTTGGAAACTACGTGATCGATCGTAATAAGATTGGACGTGCATATACTCTACAAGAAAGAGTTGATTGTCCCGTGTATTATCCCACTAGCAAAATAGGAGGAAGCTAAGTGCCAATGACTTGGCAGCGGTTTTTAATACGTCTATACAACAAGCTCCTGGCATCTGCTCTAAAACATAGCTGACATAGTTCCTATTTACAAAGCCTGGTGACAGGTCATGTATGAACTAACTATAGGCCGATATCCACTAATATCGAACTTAGCAAAGATATTTGAAAAATCTGTTATAATAGGTTGTATTTTATTTTCTAATGCAATGCAATATCATATCAGAAAAACAATTTGTTTTGTTAAAAATAGAGCCACAACGTGGATGCGTTAAATATAATCTCAAACTATAATATATAAAAAATCGACACAATCAAGCCAATTATAACACTTCTTAGACTTAGCTAAAAGCATTTGATACGGTAGATCACAAAAACCTATTGGATAAACTAGAGAATTATGGAATAAGAGCAGTGCCTTAAATTTAAATAAACAGCTACCTCTCGGTAGGAAACAATGCGTTAGAAATAAAGAATTTGAAAAGTGAATACAAAAATATACCCATCGGAGGTTTCCCAGGGACCATACTAGGACCGTTATTTTATTTTATACGTGTAATGACCTACTGAGAGGTATCAAGATGATACTGTCGTTTCTTATGCTGACGACACCGTTATCATCTAGTGATAACACGTGGGAGTCAGCTCAAAGAAAATAAACAAATATCTAGAAGTCGCAAAGTGGCTTACGTAAATAAATATCTTTAAATGTTAATTAAAACGATATATTGCTTATTGTAGCTACTCCATAGTGTTCCTGTCTCACTTAAGATTGAGATAGGCAATAATACGATAAAAGAAGTAGAAAGTTATAAATATCTAGCTAATTTTTGATATATAACATGAAATGGGATAAACATGTAAATTATTTGGTTAAAAAAACAAAAATACTTAGTTTTTATCTTTGCCAAAATTAGGAATATAATGGACTATAGAACTTTAACTATGAATACTATGCTTTTTACCAAAGTTTAGTCAATTATGGCATAATTTGCTTGGGTGGAGCGTCTACAATAATTGTGTTTATCTAATACAGGGTATTCAGAGGAAAATATTGAAAATTATAAACAAAAATAATTTTCAGTTCAATGACCTCACTTACAGTAAAGCAATTATTCCATTTAGAAGCTATATCTTATCATTATGCTACGTTAAGAAATAAATATATAAATAGCAAAAGCAATACTAGAAATAAGAGTCTTCAATTGCCAATAATTGATAAAGCTATAAGCAAAAAAAATAGCTACTTTGTTGCGTTAAATATTTTCAACTTGCTAACAAATGATCTGAAAGCACTTGTGATTAGCAAAGTCGCGATTAAGAAGAGACTAAAAGTATTTATAAGAGAGAAATATTGATTGATCAAAGAGAGATTTATTTTGTACTGTTACTTAACTTTTGCGTTAATATTTAAACTGTTATAAGACATATGTATATGGTCTAAATAAATAAAAAAAAAAAAATATATAAGTACCATTTGAAAAAGAAGGACAATTTTTTAATCTTTTTTATAATTTGCAACTCATTAAGTATAATTAAGCAGCATTACTACAACAACAGAATATCATATTATGAAGCTGTGTGTCGGTTATGCCAAAATATCCTCGTTAATCCTACTTGAGACGCTTGCACTGCTATAACTGCATTCAGTTACTTCGGCAATGATTATATCAGATACTTTCACTGATACTGATAAAAAAACTGCAAAAATATTCACAATGACGCTCAACTAGCGACAGTATTTAACTTATAGAACATATAAATATCAGCGATAATATATTATCGATGCTCGCCTGGCAACAATGTTCTCATATGCGCAAAATACATATAACTAGAGACGTGACGCGCAAACATTTACTACGACGACGGCGACTATGGCGACGGGCTACCATACGACAAAGCAGACGACGGCTCGTAATTTATTCTCAGGTTGTTCAACTAATCGGCTGTATATTTGACGGGCACTATAAATGCGCATATAAGTACGCATACCTAGGTTACGGTGTGGCTAAACGAACATGACGTGGACTGACGATATTACAGGAACGATTTTGAGCATGCACTGTTTAATTGATAATTGACAGCATGATCACAAGCAGCAAAACTTTCATTCTGGTCTAAAGAATATTTTGTATGAAAACTTCATCTTGCGATGGAAGAGATATAGAACAAGTTATTAATATACTCATCAAATTTAAGCGTCTCATAATGTATAAAGAATATTTTATTTAAAAACTTTATTCCATGATGTGGGCCGATAGAAATAGAGTTATTCCAATCGATTCGGATCTCGCTGGAATAAATTCTCAAAAATGTGATACGTGCTAAAAAAGTTCTTCTACGATACTGAATATGTTTTATTATTTATTATTACGACTACAAAGTTTGCTCTACTTGAAGTAAGCTTCTGGCTACGGTGTGTTACTTATAAATTGTACAACGTATTAATCAATTAGCAACTTTAGTTCAAGAGAGGCGACCAAAATAAGTGCGATTCTTTATATATAGGTACTAGGCTCAGAATGTATTTTCTGGCATAACTTATTTAATGCCGCATAATCATAATGAACAGAGTCGGTATCAACAAATTATTTACACGTTATTTATTACTTCGTAAAATTACGCTCAAAGCAAGTATGCTTCGTTTTAGATTTTAAAATTACTCTCGTGTATCCGATTTGTCAATAGACAAATAAATAAATAAATAAATAATGAACTGCATTTTTAATTATCAAATTAGATCACCTGAGAACCCAGATGAAGTATCGGAGTCATTCGCCGCAATGGTGTATAATGATATGCACAGTAGAAAAACGAGAAGATGTTTATTTCGAAACATTTTCTGCGCCTGATGCTGAAATTAGCTTTACTGAAAATAATTTGGAGAACTAGGTGTAAGAGTCGACGTGTCTTCAATTTGCGCGCAGACTGTATATAAAGCAGTGTGTCTGCTTGAGACGCTTACACTGCTATAACTGCATTAACTTTCTTCGGCATTGACTGTATATGAGATACTTTTTTTATATTGACAGAAACAACTACGGCGACATTGACAATGACGTGCAAGTAGCGACAGTATTAAATTATTATAGAAAAATATCTGCGATAATATATTATCGACTCTCGCCTGACAACAATATTCGCATACGCGCAAAATACATCGTATAGCGAAGTGTATGTGAAGCGTGGAGGAGTAAATTACCGTTGAAGGCAAACACAATTAGAGACTCCACGCGCAAACATTCACTACGAAGACGGTGACGAAGCGGACTATATGGCTCGTCATTTATTCTCAGGTTCTCAACTAATTCGCCGTGTTTTTGACGGAGGCTATAATTGCGCGTATGAGTACGTATACCTTATATTACGGTGTGGCTAAACGAGCCTGAGGTGGACGGGCTAATTTACGGGATCGATTGAGCATTAATCTGATTCGCGATTTTACAATGTATAGCATATTTAGTTAATTCACAGCATCATCCCAGGCAGCAATACTTTATTTCCGGTATGTAAAGAATATTTTGTATAAAAACTTTATCTTGTGATGCAAGCTAGATATAGAAAAAGGGTTATTCCAATCGATTCAAATCTCGTTGGGGAAAGTTTATTATATTATATTTTATTGCCCCCCCCCCATCCTCTCTCTGTTCCCTAGATCCCCTTTCCCGATCAGGACGAATCTTGGAATAAGTAGACTACGCCCGGGTTCGATAAGCCAATGCGCATTTAAAATACGACATCTGTATTATCCTCGATAGCATTAACTTGCTCTGCAGATCGTCGAACCATGCTTCATTGTAACTATTAGCAAGCTTTAATTAAAAAGTCCAACGACGATTCAATGGCAATTTTCGCCGTCCTCTCTCCCAGCGGACCTTGTAAAACCCAAGCTATAACTACATTTCTTCCCCATTCGCTCGTTCGCCAAAAAATACTTCCCGCTGTTCCTAGCGTGACCCAGAAACCAATATAATTCTTCTCCCAGTAATTCAATCCCCCTCCGCGAAGAATAAAACGCCGAAAAAGCTAACTAACGATCGAAGAACAACTCGCTATAATTATAATCTCGGCTGTAATCCCGTACGTATACAGCAGTACAGCGACACGACTGTAAGCCGAAAAGCCACACCTCGGCAACGTTTACCCACAGCCTCTCACTCTATGCGCACGAGCGAGACTGCTGTTTATCATTATTCGCGCATGCACTGCAGAGACGAGCGGCAATTTCAATTATTAGGTAATTCGAGGCCCGGTAACAAGATAAACCGCGGGATGGCGGGTAAGGGAAAGAGAGAGAGAGAGAGAGAGAGAGAGAGAGAGAGAAAGAGAGAGAGAGAGAGAGAGAGATCGAGCTCCGTTTTAATTTCATTTGCAATGCGAGCTGATTGAATTCCACGCAGGCGCGCGTATACCGGTGAACTAATCTCCGGTGCTGTGTGTGTGTGTGTGTGTGTGTGCGTGTGTGTGCGTGCGTGTGTGTGTGTGTGTACGTGTACGCGAGCAAAGCGATCGCTTCATTTTGCCTGTTATGAAGTTGTTGCGCGACGAGAGGTGCCAGAGTGACAAAATTGATGGCTCTTGCGGCTGGCCTAGACGTTTATCGTCGCTTTCTTTCGCACAGAGATATATATGGCAGTTTGGTTGGGGACACGGGAGTCTTGGTGATTCTGATTCTCTCGCAAGTTATGCTCGAAAGAAGATTTTTAACTAGCATTGACAGTATTGATGAAAGCGCGTATTTGGTATCGTTATTTCTGATATTACACCTTATTAATTAAAGTCAATATTTTGTTAATTAGAGTCTTGAAACAATTACAGACCATGATGAAATTTTTTGAAGTTGTATTTCAAGAGCGCACGTGTAAATTTTGGACTCATTTTACGTGCCTCTCAATTTGCATAATAACCCAGTGGTGGTAGTTACTTGATAAAATTGGCCTTCTACTATAATACACTCATCGAGTGATATTAAAGTACTACGACCAGACCGATAAGCTTGTTCCACTCGTACGCTTGCGTTTACATTTTTTAAAACATATCATTTTTATTTCTTTCTTTAAATAGAGCACTTCAGTTTTCAGAAGTATTTTAGTAAATCAGTACACTAAGAAGTTGACAATCAAAATTTTAAGTTATAAGCGATTTTAAACTGTGCGTCCAGAGCGGACGGGTGGGTGCCTATCACCACTACACGGCGCGTCCTCAGGTTGCGGATAGAGGAACGACCCCTGAGAAAGAGGTTAGCTGCGAATAAATCGAATAAGCAGCCGCGGACAGCCGATAGGCCCGGGCGTGGGTGTGATGAGCCCGCACTGGCGATCGAACGCATTCATCTAGAAACGCTACGCAAGCACCACAACAACGAACACTCAACAATATTTCTTATTTCACTCTCTCTTCATACCTAACTATGTCTATAATCTATCTCTCTTAGCACACATTACAAAAATCCTGCTGCCGTGGAGAATGCGGGAGCGATGACAACTGCCCCGAAAGGGGATGTGTAGAATGATTCGCCACCTGGTCTTACACGGGCCGAACCCCCATTCAATCGAAGCAGACGACCGCGGACGCACTGAGGGACGGAGAAAGATACAGCACGCAGCAACACCACGAGGTCCACCGCCCGCCAACAAATCGGCGACAGTCACGCACAACTCGCCTGGGATGCCAGCCCAAACGCCAGGCCAAGGCGAGCACCCCCGCTTACAAAGCGACACCTGCATCCGAACGCGCCCGACTAGCGGGCTAGGTGCAACCTTAACGGAAAAACACAATTCTAGGGTATGCGGATGACTTGGACATACTAGGGATAACGGTGCAGCGGTAGCGAGAAACGCGGAAATTCTCATAAAGGCGCTGAAGACACGGGTTTAGAGGTGAGCGAATCGAAAACGAAATATATGATCATGGATAAATTGGGCATTTGCGAAGGTGAGGGTGATCTTAGAGTCGGAAATTATACTTTTGAAAAGGTTAGCGAATTCAGATATTTAGGCACAACCATAAATGATCGAAACGAAATTAAAGCCGAGATTAACAAGAGACTTCATTCGGGTAATGCTTGCTACTACGCCGTGAATAGATTACTAAAATCAAAACTGCTGTCTAGAAAGTAAAAGTAAGGAGTATATAGGACTATAATAATGCCGGTAATCCTGTACGGGTGCGAAACTTGGGCGCTTACTAAAGCGGAAGAAAACCGTTTTAGGGTGTTCGAAAATAAGGTTCTGCGAAAATATACGGGCCAAGAAAGATGAGGAAACCGGGGAGTGGAGGAAACTGCACAACGACGAGCTACATAACCTATACGCGTCACCGATATAAACAGAATAATTAAATCGCGAAGACTAAGATGGGCAGGGCACGTTGCAAGAATGGGAAATGATCGCACGGCAGCGCGTATAATGAAAGGAAAGCCAAATACATCGCGACCTCTAGGTAGACCTAGACGCAGGTGGGAGGGACAATGTAAAAGCGGACTTAACTGAAATCGGACGGGACGGCGCGAAATGGATAGGTTAGCACAAAATAGGGATACGTGGAAGCTTGCGTAGATGAGGCGATGAACTTCGAGTTCGAAATGCCACTT
>CM053169.1:16000134-16075984 GCA_012977825.3 Pteromalus puparum
CGGTCACGAACGAAGCCAGCGTAGGCGCGCTGCCTTGCAGGGGGGCGTTAGGATACGAGCGTGATTCCGTAGTGTGTCCGACGATGAGCTGACTCCGTCCTTATCAAAGTCGGAAAGCTCTCATACTTAGTTCTAGAGAGGTATGGGAGTTATCACCTCTAGAACGGATGTTCACCTGCGATCGGAAACAGGATCCAAAACGCGTGGGTTTCACTTACTACCATGGCTCAAAAAAACCAAAACCAAACCAAAATCAATAGGGACTTAAAGGTAGGAACGGGTGAATGTGCGCAGTTTATACAGAGCAGAGCGCGTACCGGAAATCTTAAAAGAAGCTGGCGGGTACAATCTAGACTTAGTAGCTATACAAGAAACTCGGTGCAAGATAGCGGTATGTTAGGAAACGAAAAACTTCACCTTTATGTACGGGGGCGCGAGCGGACATTCCCTAGGTACCGGGTTCCTGATTAACAAAGAATTATACACGCGGTTAAAGTTTCAAATTCGTAAACGACAGACTCTCGTATATCGTCATCGAAGGAGCGTGGTACAATTACGTGGTTATTAACGTGCATTGTCCTACGGAGGACAAAGAGGAAGAGGGTGAAGGATCTTTATTACGAAGCCTTGGAGCAATTAATCGACCAGTTCGCGTCTTACGACACCAAAATAGTAGTGGGGGATTTCAACGCTAAAATAGGGAAGAAGAATGTTTAGGCCCACTATAGGCAAGGAAAGTCTGCCACGAAACCCAGCAACGATAACGGTATTAGAGTCATAAATTTCGCGGCGGCAAAAGATCTTATAGTAAAGAGTACGTGCTTCAAGCACAAGGATATACACAAAGTAACGTGGACATCCCGGACGGAGCCACGAAAAATCAAATCGATCACTTTCTTATCGATAAGAGGCGCACACGAACTTGTGCTTGACGTACAAGAACCTTAGGGGGGGGATTGCGAGTCGGATCATTTTCTTCAGTAGTGGCCAAATTAGAGCCAAATTCAGTAGCGTGGGCAAAGTACGTAAACGGCGCGAGCAAAGTAGAACGTTCGGATATCCTGCAAAAGCTACGCGAACGGGATAGAACGAATTAAGTATCAAGTAGAAATAAGGAATCGGTTTCAGGTACTCGAAGACACGGATGCACGACGGAGGTAGAGACGATCCGAACCGGTCTTGTGGGGCGATAGCGAACAAACCGATAAAACAGCCGCGAATAAAGTGTAGGTAGAAAGAAACAAGCCAGAAGAGCAAACCATGGTTTGACGAAGAGTTTGCGAACCTCTGAGGATTTGAAAGGCGCCTACAAAGTGGCAAATTAGACAGCCCTACACAAGGAGGGCGATAGGTCCGTAGAAGAGATACACGAAATTAAGAAGGCACCTTAGTGGGCGGGCGTGATTTACAGGAACAAACAGCGCGAGTATCAAAAGCAATCAGATCTAGAAAGATTAGAAACTAATAGTTAAGCGAAACATAACCCGCCGCGCGAGATGTACAAGGAATTTTTAACGATATTAGGAAGCGCGTTCCAGAGTAAAAAAAAAAAAAAAAAAAGCGATTTTAAACGTGCGCAGTTATAGCACGAGCGGTCGAAGCATCAGACCAAATAAGGAAGTTTTAGCTTTGGTGGCAAAACACTATATCTCCAATCGGCTTGCATATTGTTATAAGAGATATGGAAAAGTGCCTTTGCGCCACCTATTTTCACCTGCGAGAGACACGGAGAGTGTAGTCGCGACGCGGCGACAAAAACGCTCGCGAAAGGGCCAAATTTTTTGATTTAAAAAGGTCAAGATTATAAAGAAGTACACTCCTTGTTGTCGTATTTTCTAAATTTTTACTTTTGTTGATGTTAGGAATTCAAACATACCCAAACATTGCGCTGTAAAACTAACAGCCAATCAGAGAACGAATAGATTCGAATGATTACCATGTCTTATTTTAAAGTATATAGGATTTTGCTCGATGCTTTTAGTATGGCAATACTTTATGAGTCCTATATTTAACAACCGATATCCCAGCCCTGGGTATTTTGCATTAATGAAGATCTTTATTATTGTTTGTACCTTTCCATTACTGAGGAAAAATACGATATCGGTGACGAAATTGATAGCTTTCGCCGCTGACGTAGATACTCTTTTATCGCCGCTTTCTTTCGGATTGCAACGGAGGGCGAGCTTAATAAATTACACGCGAGCACTTTGTCCGGGCAATTAAAATCTTCTGAGTCGCGCGAGCTTTTTTTCACGCATCATTAAATCTCCATCGCGCTTGTACGCACGCAACTGCTGCATTTGATAAATTAAAAAAGGAAATTGAAGTATTCACCGGGGAAATAATCCTTCGGCCCGGAAGCCATTGCACACCGTACTCGTAGCTCGTAGAGAGAGATATTGAAAACTCGGGGTTACTATATACGAGCTGAGAAAACAAGAGAGTGAGGGAAAAAATAAGCACTTTATTATCAGTGCCGGGCGTAATCCATCCGAAACCGGCATCGTTCAAGTGGAATAATAGAAACACACAGGAGTAGCTGATGTATACCTATATAAGTGTGCACAGAGTTGTAAGGGACGACTTCGAGGGTATTTCGTCTCTCTCTCAATCTCGCGGCGATTTGAACTAAGCCGACGGCTTCCACTAACAGAAAGCTCGCCGAACTTACTCACTTTCTAGACAACAGTGCTTCCGTTTATACGAAGCCACCGCTATCGGCTCGTATAGACAGAAGCTGCGTTTTTTCCGGCACTCTTGGCTCGCGAGCTTCCGATGCGATGTACTTAGTGGCTGTTGTTCTCTCGGCTGATGCGCTTCGATTGACCCCGACGTTTTCGCTTCGCTATTTTCATGTTCGAAGAATAAATGCCTCGCGAATTCGTGCAATTAAAAGCTGCTGGGACGAAAAAAAATTGCAGAGGCGTCGACGACTATTTACAAGCCGTTTATCGCGTTGCCCAAAGGGAAAAATAACGCGCAAGCGCAATATCATCCGGTTGGAAAAAATTCGGCACGCCTCGGAATGGAAAAAGCGAACATTGTTCCGGCAAAGTGAATGTGAAAATTTACCGGTATACACACACACACACACACACACACACGTGCCCGTATCGGCTGCGATAAATTTTCGAAATTAGTTTCCACATAGCCGCTGTACTCGGACAATGTTATCGAGCGAAATTCGTGCGACAATTGCAGTCCCCCCTCTCTCGAAATTAGTCGCAGTAATTTCCTTCGTTCCCACTCTTTCGCTGTACACGCAGCTATATATATATAAACGTAAACTTCATTCGTAGGCTCTTCTTCAGCGGAATTCAAGTCTCGCGCGCTAATTCGACTCGCTTCTCTCTGGCTGCTACTGCAGCAGCGATTTTCCCGAGGACGTATACACAGCGTAAATTCCATTTCCCGTGAGAGGGCTCCCCACGCGTAATATGACGTAATTCCTGCAGTGTAGCGGGGACTGCTCGGAGAGAGAGAGAGAGAGAGAGAGAGAGAGAGAGAGAGTCCCGCGCTATACTTCCGGCCCGCCAGATTTATTACTCGCTTTTGAACGTTGCTGCTGCTGCTGCTGCAGGTGCTGTTGTGCTCGAGGTATATATACGCTGTGTCGTCGGGCGAATTGTCGAGGCGCGGATGGCGTGGCCGAGTAAGGGAACATGATCAAAGGGACTGTGTACCTACGTATATAATATATCCGCGTCGTTGCTCCAAGTGATGGCATTGTCTGCGAGCTTTTTGGCGGGTTCCTTGAGAGTCGCGGAGCGCGCGGGAAATATTTGAAATAGCACGAAAATATGTGATTCTGTTCTTGGATGTGTAAAAAATTCCAATATACTGTAGAAGAATTCCCGTAGTTTTCATTTGCATTTTTATACCGGTGCAAATTTTCATCTGCATGTGGAATACGAAAAAATGTATATTGAAAAACGCATTGCTTTACACCGCTGCCGCTGAAAGCAAGCATACTGCCCCGAACAACTATGAATTAAAAGTACTTTGAATGTGCGGAATACCGAGCGAGCGTGTAAGTATTCATCGCGATGCAAATAACAAAAAAATTGTTCTACGCGTCGAGCAAGCTTGTGAAAACGTTGTCAAAAAATATTTC
Organism: Pteromalus puparum; assembly: GCA_012977825.3. Classification (NCBI taxonomy): domain Eukaryota; kingdom Metazoa; phylum Arthropoda; class Insecta; order Hymenoptera; family Pteromalidae; genus Pteromalus; species Pteromalus puparum. The sequence goes on from CM053169.1 coordinate 16,004,249, forward strand.
GAAATTGTTTCATTCCGCGCTCATATTCGCGTTATCCTTTATTTCAAATATTCCCTTTCTTTCCTCATTATACATTCATACCTTACAACTCGGAAATTTCGCTTGCAAAGTGCCGGCGTTTTATTTTTAATAAAAAACGAGGAATAAGAAAGAGTCGGTGGGGAAGAAACGAGAGAGAGAGAGAGAGAGAGAGAAAAAAAAGATAAAAGCAGAGCCGGGAAACTGCTGATAAAAAAGTGGAGGAAAAGAAAGGTCGAGGCGTAGCTGTGCTGCTCGAAGATTTTTCGCAGAGAAGAGAAAAATGAAGGCATTTTCGCCGCCCTTTTCTGCATCTCTATCTTGAATCCCGCACGACATTCATTTCACCTGCAGAGAAAAAGAAAGAAAGAACTAATACGCTGCTATTCCTTCTTCCTTCGCCCTACGCGTGAAACTCATTCTTCCTCGTAATTTACGATTCTCGCAATCGCGATACAGCGGATTGCCTCGATCATTGATTTGTCAATTGGCATTATCGGAACTCGCAATAAGGCGCGGGTGGAGAGTGAAAAGTTGCTCGAGACGTCGAGAGGGAGAGCTTCATTATTTTCCGTATTACCGGAAGCCGCCGTGGTATTCCGAGAATCGAGGGATTTAATGGCTTTTCAGACGCGCCGCCGTCGGGATACTGAACGGCCCCCGTGTGAGAATTTTACTCAGAATAAAAGTCGAGAGGAGGGTTAACAAAAAAAAATTGGATCAATTTTTGCCGGCTCTACACGTAGGTATATAGGATCTCCTCGCGCGTATAAACCAGCGTTGGAATTGATAAAATCGGGCCTTTCCGCGAGAAGCAATCGCCCGGCCGAATCTCATCACAAAGAAATTTTCCATTTAACCGAAATGGAATATGAAATATATATACTCTACCTTTTATCGCTCTGTATACAGCTTCTGAAACGAAAAATTCTCGATTTCTCTCGGGGGGTGAATCGACGATTTCGGATTAAGAGGGAAATTCAATTACGGCGAAAGTTCTGCAGCCACGAAACCTCAAAAGCAGCGCTCTCCCGGCACATCGAAAATCGGCTGCGAACGCGAGTTTCCCGCGTAATTATCCGTCGTCGTCGCAGCCCTGGGAAAATTTCCTCGTGGCAAATAGCTCGACATCGGAGCTGCACTGCTACCCCTTTTACACACACGTAGCTTAATCAATTCCTTGGCAAACACGTACGAGGTTCGCGCGCGTAGCTGAAATCTCGCCCAGCCGACTCCCAGTAATTTGTCAAAGGCCAATTGGAAGTCATTTTTCACGTGTTCACCTTAATTTCATAGCAAGGAGCCTCCTGATCTCGCTCCTGATAGACTCGCGTAGCGTAGTTCGTACATATAATAGCTGCTTCGACACGTGTCTGTATTCTCTCTACCTCTCTCTCTCTCTCTCTCCTCTCTCTCTCTCTCTGCATAGACACACGCTTTCGCGAAGCGTCGGCCAATTTGCGGGCGCACATATGGTTACAAGAAGCGCCGGCGCTCGAGTTTAAGCCGCTAGAAAGTTTGCGGCCCCGGCAATTTTGCTAATAGTTCCGTTGCTGCTGCCAAAGCCCGTTTGACTTTGCTCGATCGAGTTTGCAAGCGAGACTGGCCAGTGTACGCGAGGCTGCAGCCTGCTCTTATTTTAGGACCGCAAGCGGCGTTTATGATTTCCCGGCGATTGTTTTGCCGCAGTTATACAGCTCTTGTTGTCGCCGTTAGGACCAGCTCTTGCCAGCGGATTTACGATAGGATGTGGGTGCAGAATTTTCGAGTGTGATGAGAGAGGTAAATACGGCTTGATGATTACGTAAGAGGGAATTTTACTCGGGAGACACACCTCCGCATTGCAACGAGGTCAGCCGTCGTTATTTTTAAGAGCAAATAGATTCGCCCCCGATAGCGAAAATAATCACCTCGACTTGATTGTCCCGAATACACAGCATGTGTCGTCGAACCGTGATACTAATGATCCCTAATGCATGTCGCCTCGTTATTACAGCTGTTTATTCCCGCACACTTATCGATCGGCTTCTTAACGACCGCCTGAGAATTCGTCATCACTTTTTCCTCGTAATCGTAGCAAAGCTCCTTCGCAGAAGTTCGCAGTTCGAGACTTTGCGCGTATATCGCAAGAGCGAAGAATAAAGAAGGATGAAGAGTCGGGGAAGGCTTTACGCTTTGGTTTATTATACATGTATGCGAGCTGCCGAGCGATCGACTCAGTCGAGAGGAGAGATGTTTGTTTCGGTGTCCTTTTACTTTGAAATCTTACGCGGAAGACTGAGCGCAGCAGTAGAGCGACGAATTGTAAAGCTGCTTTCCGAGGATTTGGCAAGCGAAAGGGAATTGCTAATTCTCAGGAACGTCATCGCTCTCTGTGTGCCTGTGTACGTATATATCGAGACATCTAAGACTACTACTCGCTTTTATTTACCGTAACCGAGCCTTGCAAGGCTGAATAGATGCGCGGCCGCGAGTGCAGTACGCTCAAGTATAGGCATTATTTTTATAGCCGACCGAAAGAGCTGCGCTTCGGGCGTTTATTCCTTTTCCGATAGCCGAAGAGACAGCAAACTTGGCTGGTTGACTAATCTAATTAAACGTTGGCACCTTACCTCGATTTTTATGTACCGATTTAGTAAAGGCTTCGACACTACAATGCAGTTATTGCTTCCTGCGACGGATTCGACAGCGTTATAAAAATACGCTCACTCATGCCATTCACCTCGCATATCCAAGATCAGATGCTAATGTTATGGCTATAGGTTTTATCGAGGCGAAGAAGAGGTTTTCGGAAAGTCCAGCCTTCGCGAGTCCAGATATCTTTCTTGCTCGAAGGTCAGGAAATTCCGGTTTAGGCTCTCGCGCGAATCATTTTCGCTCGATTAGACGCGGTGGCGGCCTGTAATAACTGTCGGAAATTGGATTTTCCCGATGTGTTTTATCGAGCGACGACGCGATAAAGGATTTTTACGGCAAATGGAAAATTTAAATTAAAATGTAAAAGAAACGGGATATTTCTGCTCACAATCCATTAGCTCCTTTTAATCCGCAGTTTGAGCGAAGCCAGAGGCGATATTTCAAACAAATACACTGCTATACAACACGGAGAGTTTTTAAAACTCATAATGCATCGGTCGACGGGGGACGTAATAGAAACGTTCGAGCGCAGGAGCGCAAATTGACGTGTAACGTATCGATGCGCGCATCGAAACTTTTATATTTCCCACTTGGACGTAAATCGAGTGGCAACCGAAATTCCGTTAAAAAAATGAAAAAAGACCAGACACGCGGCGCGAGTTCCGCGTCTCTGTACACGTCCGAATAAACTTTCGCGCCGATAAATCGCTACAAACCCTCTCTCTCGTGTCTATTTCTCTCTATTCCTACCTGCGTATTATATAGCGGATTAAAAAGCACTCGTAAAATTTACGATCCCTCCAATTTAACGCACCCGCCCTGCCGGTCATTCCGATACACGTACACTAGACATGCTTGTGGCGATGCGTACGGATATACACAGAGAGAAAGAGCGTCGTAGCGTGAAAATACATCCAGTGATTTTACGGCTCCTCCTCTTTTTTCCACGCCGTGCAGCACAGCGACTGGTCTCTCGCGAAAAAAGACCGGTGTATCCTGACAAATTGCTCGCGTTCGTCCGGTTTTTCGAGCCGCCGTAAACCTTCCTTAACCCCGAATCGCGGCGCGAGGAGAGAATCGAAGAGTGCTGCTGCTGCTGCTGCTGCTGCAGTCGAGCGTATAGAGGAGGGGGAGAACGTCGATATCGGCTTAACTTTCGATGCAAAGGAGAGCGAGAAAGAGAGAGAAAAAGGGAGAGAGGCGGTGGCCAAGTTTGCTTATTTGAACTCGGGCTCTCATTGCACGGGGAAAACATTTAATTAATTACTGGAAATTCCAGCGCACACATATACGCGTAGGTAAGCACGAATTGCGATCGAGTTGATTCGATTAATTCATGCGCGCCGGGGCTCGATTAATCTCTCGGAAAATTATCAAACGCATGCGTCTTCATTAACGCGAAAATTCATCGTTGAGCTTTAAATTACGCAACGTGCGATCGTTTGAAAAATTCGACCCATGCACCGTATCGTAAAATCGAGTCACGCGTGCGTATGTGCGCACACGCAGTCGGAGCTGAAAAGAAGCCGTTACACCACGCAGTTTCGTTTAATAAGATCTCCGCGCGTGTCCGCCTCGTAAAAGCGAAAACAATATCCTCGTTTTATCATTTTCGCCGCGATTTTATTTTTCTCCGGTTACGTAACGCGCAGCCGCTCGTACGTACACATCGTATACCTATATATACAACAGCTACGTACGCATTAGCAGCATACGCGTGCATATACACAAAGCGCGTGTATAGTACACGATAAGGTGTATTGTTTGCTTATATACATAACGATAAATCATGCGCGCAGCAACAACGGCGTCAGCGGGGGCGGCAGCGTGTCCGCAAGCTCGGGTTTTATGCTTGCGTGCAGCGCGTGCATTCGCGTACGGGGTGGGGGGTTGATATTGCAACCGCTGCCGCGGCGCTGGTATAATGCACGACGACTGCGAAATGCGACATGCGTAGGCATAAATCACGAAAGAAGAAGGAGAGAGAGAGAGAGAGCGACGGTGTGTTGTATCGTTTGGAAGATAGGGATGCAGAAGCCAAAGAGGATAAAGCTCAATAAAGGGTCGCGGAGATGGGAAGGGAGCTGTATGCCCGAAAACCTCGACGTTCCACCTACAAATCAGTTATCTGCGAAGTCGAGCGTGAAATATATTACGGAGCGAGAGAGAAAGAGAGAGAGAGAGAGAGAGAGAGAGAGAGAGAGAGAGAGAGAGACTCGGAGCCAACAGCTGCCATCACGTACAGGCAAATAAGAAGCACCAGGGACACACGGCTGGCGCGAATTATGTCGTTCTCCGGGTAGGGAGATGTCGATGGAATGCCTAATAAAAGTCCGCAACGACCGAGGAGCTTCTTTTTTCTTCGGACGACTTTATTTCTGGGGTTTTCCGAGGGATCCTTTTTCTCGGATCGCGTCGATGGATGCCTCTGTTGTGTGATTTAGCGACGATCGTAAAGGGAGAGCTTAATTTTGTCAAATACGGGGAGTTCTACAGTGTACGGTAGAAAAGCTCTCCAAATTGACCGACCGAGTCACCGGCGGTATTTTATTTCGGTATTTTCAAAGCTTTTTGAAACCTGCTTACAAAGTGCTCTGCCGAGCTTGAAATTTAACGTGTATACGGAGAAATGCGAAATTTTTCGTAACGCATACGTCCTTTATTGTGAGACAGTGACACTTGTCAGACAGATACGGCGGAGAAGGTGCTTGTAACGTAATGCGAAGTGTACTTCATTCGAAAACTTTCCCTTTTCTCTCTCGGCAACAGAAGACACTATGAAAATGTGCTTCGCGCAGCTCGAAACATTCTTTTTCAAAAGGCGGAAAACGAAAAAATTGCTTTCAAACCCGAACAAAAAACTGCCATAAAAAAGAGGGTAAGCTGTCACGCGCGGCGAAAAAGAGAGAGCAGAAAAACCGATATTTTTTGTAGCGATATCTAAAGAGGTTACGACTTTTTCCACAGTAGAAAGCTCTTTTCGTAATTCAGCGCGTTAAATTTCATACAGGGACTCGCCTTAAAATCCAAATTACCGCGGCGCACTAATTCAGCCGAGCGAAAGCATAATCGCATCAGTTTCCTGTCCCGGGGTTAAGATTCAAAGAAAGCTCGTGCAAAGATTTTTTTAACGCTGATGAGAACAGCCTTATTAGCTATCGCGACGGCGCTTTGCAATAAAAGCCAGTCCCGCAGTGCATTAAGCCAGTTATTGATGTGTTTAAAATTTTCATAAAAGCTGCTGGTGTAGAAAAGTTGCCTCGGCGACGATCAAAAGGCCGTTACGTCAATTCCGGAAGATCCAGTTTAAGCATTATACGCGAAACGTCGTTTCGCGCGTCTTTTCATGTGCTTTTAATCCCTGTCTCGCTGAAAATACATCGAAGCTCCGCGCTGCAATCTCGCGAGATTGGCAATCTCGGCCGGAGAAATCGAGCGTAAGGCAATTAAACGCACTTTCGGAATATCCCAGTGAAGTGCGCACAAAAGACTCTCTTCTTTCAACTCTCGTGCTGCACAATTGCAACAATGCCAAACTCGCCGGCGCGCATCTTTGCCGCCTTTCAGCCTTCTTTATTGTTATCTCGCGCAAAGTTTATCCGGCTGCGAAACAGCGAAAGAGCTGTGCAGCTGCTGCCGCTCCTTTGCGAAACTTTTGCTCGACCTTGTTTCTCCGCGTTTTTCGCCGGCCCGCTCGTTGACTTTTCTACTTGTTAGCCTCTGCGCGTGTACTGTATATACATATATACGCAGATGTAGATGTAGATGGGATGGACTGTGGGAGTTATATATATCGGCAGGCAGTCTTCGGTAATGAGAAAAGGGAAATGAACCCTTGAAAGAGATAGCGAATAATGGAAAAGCTCTTCCTCTCGCTCTCGGTTTTATCTACTTTCTTTCATTGCCTATACTTGGAGCTCTCTCTCTCTCTCTCTCTCTCTCTCACTTTTTTGTTTCATACTTTCCACTCTCTATCTCTCACCTTTTTTTTGCCGACATTCACTTAGATTTTCTTTTTGCAGTCCATAAACTTCGGCCGCCGCGCATTAGGTCACTTTTCCCCGCCTTGTGAGAGCGCAAGGCGAGGAATAAGAGCAAGTGGCGAAATTTATCGTACGGCCCGGGCGAAATGAAAAAAGTTTCGGCGAGAAGCCGAGAAAGAACCGCGAAAGAGAGAGAGAGAGAGAGAGAGAGAGAGAGAGAGAGAGAGAGAGAGAGGAAAGAAGACCGAATGACTCGACGATGTGTTGGCGATGTGTGTGCGATCGGTTTTTCAGCCGGTGCAGGAGATATGGACTTGGGACGCGTGATGTAGGAACTTGTTTTGGGGAAGCTTCGCGTTAACGTTTGTGATTTAAGTAAAATCATCGCATTTGTTTAACGTATAAAAACAAGTGTACCATATTTCACATACGTAGTGCCTATCTATGGTGGGAATAGACAGGCTGCACGAAAATACTCGAAAATCGTTCAAAAACTTGATAATTGCAAAAAACTTTTTAGATAGTTGATAGTTGATAATCAGGCACAGCAAAAGCACCAGCAACCACATAATATAGTAGTTGTGAAAAAACAGTTTTGGACTGGCCATCTCCCACCGCTCGAACTTTTCGAATATCTCTATAAGTGTTCGGCTAGTGACGATATGTGGGGCATAAGCAGTTTTTCTAAAGAAAATTCATTCCCCTCATTATTTTCTGCGCGCGTGCTTCATATATATGACGGTGTGCCATATTATACTTAAACTGCCTTGTTGGGCTTGCTGATTGGACCGCTCATGCTATGATTGCAAATTTACCGTTCTAATTCGAAATAATCTGAGCTTTTTGCCAATATATTTTGTGAAACTAAAACGGCTACTCTTCAGCTTTGTCAACCACAGCGAAGCCGACGCCGTCTAAACGGGGCGATCGTCAACACCAGGGAAGAGCGACAACCTGACACCTCTGTACATCGCTGTGTTTAACGTAGCGGACATCGATGAAAGCTTCTGCACTAAATCGCCTGCAAATATTCTCATTCGAAGAACGCCAAGAGTCTGCTGGCAAAGGGAATGGTGTAATACGCCGCGTGTAAAGCTGACAGAACTCCACTGAATTTAGTCAATGAGACACCATGAACATCTAAAGATAATCTAGCATGCCAATAACAATTTAGACTTCATAAAGACAATCGTAAACGATGGTGGCGCGCGAGATGCATTTCAACTTTTCGAAGTAGCTGTGGCAAGACTAGGATACGATCACGATACGCTGAATAGAAGATACTACTTACCCACTTGTGCTGAAACATCATCCTCGTTTCACAATCCACTGTACCTCTCTAGGAGGAACATGCTCGACAGAAAAAGAAAACATTTACCTTAAAAACTTCAAAAGCATGAAAGGTGAATATAATTTTTTTTCAATGTACACGGTGTAACAAAAAGGCCTTATGTTTCAAAGTCATTATACTGGCTAATTATTTTATAAAAACATTTGAGATTTCATTTCCAAAAGTTTTTTATTAGAAAAGTTTTAAAACCTTAAATTCATTATTCTTAAAGTCATCGCCAACCGATCGATCATCATTAAATCTTCCAATAGCCCATTTCGATCATTTTTTTTATAACGGCTTCAAACCGAAAGCTCTCCATATGTGAGAAGCCTTCACCCTATTCTCGAAAATCGAACAATCTTCCAGACAAAAACATTTACACCGCAGCAAATTCTCGGGCTGTCGAAGTTATTTACGAGCCTTACGGAAAAAAGCCGAGCCAGCTCTATGGTAGCACGAAGCAAAAGTACCGCTTGTGTGGTTTTTTTACACAAACTTCGCGCGCCGTGCAGTTTATCTGCTAGAGAGAAAGAAATAAAAGTTATCTGGGTTACAGGAGAAAGATAGTCGGCTCGCGCTCGCATTGTGTGAAAAAGATTGAGATACCGGCCCTACTACTAGAGAAGTGAGAGCGTCCGAGCGGACAATGCCTTTATCTACTGAAGCTCCTTGTTAAAACCTCCGCAGCGTCTCGCGAACTGCTCGAGATTAAATTCTTCTTTCCGCTGTGTTTTCGTTCCTCTATCCTTACACTCTCGTCACTATTATTACACATAAATTTTGGAATAGCTCTGAAAACGAATTGTTTCGAACTAAATCCTGAAAAAGCGAGTCGCAAGCCGATATCGTATTCCAAGGTCTCTCCGTCCGGCGTATCGGCTATTTCGCAAAAGCGCTTATCATAAAACGAGTCTCTTCGGCAGAGGACAATTGGCTGGAGTCGATCGATTTACATTTCCGAGGAAATTTCGTCCCGGACTCTGTTATCGGTCTGCTGCCGAAACGCTTCGCTCGCTTTTTTACGCGCGAGAGCTTTGACGCGGGGGAGAAGAAAGGGAAAGTCCGCTCTGTTATCGGAATTCGTCAAGCGCCGTTTTTAATGTGTCGGGATGATTTTCCGCGGCTGCCAATTCAATTTCCGGCGAGCTTTTTGAAGGGAATATCGATATTTCCGGGTATCAGCCCTGTTTGTTATTCTTTTCGCGTGAACTTTGCTCGCGGCACGGAAAAATGAATTAAAATTTTGTTTGCTTTCCACTACACCATACACAGAAGTCGTAATTATACTTTATACAACTCCGAAGCATCGTTGAAATCAATCGCGCTTATTATCAGGCTACCGCTGAAACGAGAGATTTTATATTATTCATGAAAGGCGAGAGCGGCTGCGAGTATAATAATCTCGAATTACGAGCCCCGCGCGAGATGCAAATCACGTCGATCGAATCGAAAGCTCATATCGGAGCTTTATTTATTTTTCCATCGCGCGGCAAGCACTCGAAATGCGCAAGCTCGGCGAGCTTATCTCCTCTTTTCCATTTCCTCGCACCTCTTCCGAAAAAAGAGGAGAGAGAGAGAGCGTAGGGAAACATAAAATTCCCGCGCAACCTCTCGGCGACGGGCCGTCAGCCTCGCAAACAGACACTCGATACGCTTCCTCTCGCGTGGCGGAGCGTCAAGACAGATGTCGCGGTAATGGCGCGCGAAAAATGCCGAAGCTTTGTCTCGGCTGTCAAACTAATGGACGGACTGACTCGTAGGATTATAGTGGTGTCTCTCCTCTCGTGATTACTCTATCGTGCGATGGATGATTTATTCTGATTGCGATGATTTTATTGCAGGATAGGGACGTTTATTAAAGTAGGGAGACAGAGAACTTTTTTATTTCCGTAATCTGGATATATATATATATATAGCCGAGTATACATCACGACGATGTAATGCGACTGTGTCTCGAGGGAATACATTTTTCGCGTTTAAATTAAAAAGAAACACTTCATTCGACGCCTTCGTGAAGAAGAGAGCATCTTGTCGGAACGAAATCCGTTATAATACATTTACACTGCGCAGTAGAGCTATACGTTCGTTATATTCTCGAGCGTTCAATGAAAGAAACTCCATCCAAGTCGCTCACGCGCTGCAACAAAAGGGGCGAAGAAAAGACGAAGAAAATCATCCCGAAGAAGACGAAGAAGAAGAGGGAGAAGATCTGCAGTTAAAATTCATGGGATTTAATTTAGAAAAAAGCAATATAGCCCGAGTAGTGAGCGCCGCGATATTTCCCTCCGGGCGTCGCTGTCGCAAAGGAGATCTCCTCGTGTTCTACATTAGGGATTAAAAGCTAATTAAAAGTAGAGGTTTTTTCGTTCGGCTGCTACTACGAGAGCACTGCAAATATTATTACGGCAGATTCTCTTCTTCCAAAATTAGCTCTCGCCGTTATAGTGAGAGAGAGAGAGACTCGCTGGATTCGCGCGCTGCAATTATCCTTGCACTTAAGGCCGCGAAATGGAGCTTTTAGCAGGACGAACTCTGGCTGCCTCGCTGCTTTTACAACGCAGAAGAATTAAATGATCCAATCGACGCGGCCGAGTCGTATTATTCCCCGGACGTATTGTATATACCTATACGTATAGAAGGAGAGCTGGTTGCGCTCTCAGGAGGGATTGAAATGTGCGAGTTGGCCAAGTGGAGCGGAAAAATCTTTTGTCCGAGAGCTGCTGCTGCTGCTGCGTTTTTTTTTTTCATACTTATATAGCTTTTAATGGAATGTAATCGGAGATGTATTGCGCTGTTAGCGAGAAAAGAAAGGATTCCACGAGGTTGAATATTTTCTTGATAATTACAATTCTCTTGCTTTTAATTGCGAACGCGACGATGAACCTTATTACGTCGGATTATTTTTTTGCGCTTTTAATTTAATAGAGTTTTCCCTTTGCGCAACTTTGAATTATCCTCGCAGCCTCTTTCAGGCCGGATTAATTAATTAATTTTAAAAAAGTTGCGAGATACTTTCGCCGTAATTGTGAAAAAAGTTTATCCCTCCGAGCTTCTCGTTAGTTGGACAAGAGAAAATTTTAAGTAGTAACGTCCGAGTGTGATTGGACGCCGCATGAAATATCGCGTGTACGCGTATTTGCACGAAAATACAATCTTCTTAGACGAATAAGTATTCATAAAAAAAATCTTCACAGCGAAATTCCTTCCTCCCGAAATTTAAAAAATGCGTCGACCTTCCTCCGCGTTGTGTCAGGAGACGAAACAAAAAAAGCGCAGAGTCATCAATCCTTCTTACGTCCCGTCCTCTTCGCACCATAAAGCAAATATTCCGCACGCGCGGACCCCTAAAATTTCCCGAACCGCTGCAATCTCCGGCGCCTTTCCACCTCCACCTCCGCATAAGCCATACGTACAATGGAGTGCACTTTGCGCGATTTTCATAAATCTGACGGAATGACTCCTTTAGCCCCTTTCGCGAAAAAAAGAACTCTCCGGTTCTCCAAAGTCTCTCGCGTATGTACGCTTCATACATAGACGACTGTACGCATAGCTTCGCTATATATATATATAAAATCTCAGCGGAGCTACTAGAGTTGCAGTCGTGTTACTCGAGGCGTGAATTTCGTTCAAAGCCACGAGTCCGTCGCTTTTCGGAAGAAAGTGTACGATTTTGAGAGGGACGTTATATATATATATATATGTGTATATTCTATGGGCTGTGGGGAAAATCCACTTGTCGGGGATTCTCGAGTTTTGCGTGCGAGGCAATCCGGCTGCGGGAATTAAGGGATTAAAGCTTTCTTTGTTGAAGGATTCTCCGGAGGGTGATTTAGAGTCGAGATCCTGATGCTACACTGCGCTGCTAATGGGAGAGCAATTTTTGAGATTAGCTGCCTGTGTTTTGGCACGATTAGCCTCGGCTATTATACATTTTTTATCCGCTCGCTCGAACACCGATAAGTCAGGAAAATTGCACTATTTTATACTGAATGATCCGTTGTGAGATAGTATACGTATAACACGTTGCCTTGAAGCCTCCACGATATCTGATAGCAATAATAATGCATTAATGAAAATGATCTAACGCGCTTTATTGCCTACTGCGCTTACTCAGTTTTTAATAATAAATGCGATCGATATCTCGCCAATGATTTCACGGCTATGCCATTGTCGTGCATTTTTTCCCTCCATCTCCTCGCGACGACGGCGTGTCTCGCATATACATTCATTGAGTCACACGCTATATATCACACTAAAATTAGAACGTTCGTTTTTTTTCCTCACCAACGAGTGGCGCGAAACGCAGCGCTGATTTCGCACAGTCGCGTATGCAGGGGAGTTAATGCAACTACGCACCTTTCACATACGCGCGGGGATATTAAATCACTCACGCTGAATACAGGCATAAAGTGAATTTAAACTATATGTGCGCCTGTTATATCAATTATCGAGTCATTTATTTCCTAATTCGAGGAGTCACTCGTACTCGTCGTCTATATAAATGTACTATACAATACACGTGTATAGTATTCCCGGTCGGTCGCTCCGAGCGCGTTACATTTCGACGTACATGCATTTAAATAGATTTAGCAGAGAGTGACCGTCGTGGCTGCAGCATCAGCATCAGCATCGCGTAATTGAATATCGTAATATAGAGGGAGAGGGGATGAGGCTAGCGCATGCGAAATATGCATTCATCCGGCTTTGATGTATCGCGCGTACAATGACTATGGCTCACGTGCGCGTTTATCTATGGTTAGCGCGAAAGCCATTACGTATAGTGTATTATTAACGCAGCGAAATCGAGGTGAAATATTCAATGGAGATCGGGATTTCATCTTATAGAAGCGCGCGACGTTATAAGAACTTTATTCATAATTGACGGGCTTGAATTGGATTATCGATTGCTGCTCGCGGCTGCGGCGAAGCAGAGGAAGGCGCGTATTTAGTTATGTGAATTATTCAAGCGATTGCGGCTCGCAGCTAAATCGTACACATACGCGAGCGCTCGTTCTCTCGAGCATTGTTTATGAGGGTTCCAATTCAGCGGTCGTTTATTCAGTAGAGAGCTATTTTGCGACGATCGAATTAACGGGATTTTGAATTAGTGTCTATAATTGGAAAATGTTTTATTTTTTACCTCCAGATCGACTTCGAATATAATGCATAACTCGCAGAGTTCAGCCAACTCCGGCAAGAATATACGAGGCGTCTATCAATTGCTCGGATGCATTACAGGCGATGGTACACAGAAGCGAAGTAAAAATTGAATAGCCCACGCGCATCATCGATCCCGTCGAAAAGCTCCCATAAAAACGTCGAGCTCCCAAGTGCACCCAGGCGAGCGAGAGAGAGAGAGAGAGAGAGAGAGAGAGCGCGCAGTTTTACGAGGTCCGCTGCTAAAAGGGGGGGGGCAATCCACCCTTCTACATCTACTCTACGGATCAGCGGCGTTGCATAACCGATGCAAATCCACGAGGGACTGATAAGAGATACGCGTGTGTACGCGCGTAATTGCGAGAGGAGAGAGAGAGAGAGAGGGACCTCTCCGGCGGGAATCGTGACATAAGCGCAAGACTCGGACGACGACGACGCGAATAAATCATAGCGACGGAGAATGAGTCACCTGAATGTATTCTCCGTTTCGTGGGAGCTTTTCAGAGGTTAGAGAACTACGTTAGGATCGTTGACCTGCTTTGAATATGGAAACCGGCGTGCGATTGAATTATAGAGATTGCATCGTATAATTTCTGACGCGATTGAGTTTGTAGGTAGATTAGTGGCTGCGATTGAGATATTCGTTGGGAATTTTTTTATCGATTAATAGCACGCTTGATTGTACTCTGAATGATGGAGCTTTGTAATTTAAATTAATTGTACGAATAATGTTAATTGCAGATGCAGGCGCTTCTGCAACGAATAAACATCGTTTAAATTAACGTGCATATTGGTAGCAGAGGTAAATTATTTGAAAAATGGGTTCGCATCTCTCGTATAACTCTTGTATAACAATTATGAAAGTGCGTGATTATATCAAACATGCTCGAGCAAACACCAAAACTGCATAATATTTGAGTATTATTTGTTCATGCGTTTGTTTGAACGTGAATTAATTATAATAATGTATTAAAACAAACGCTGCATCTACGTAATTATTTACTATACAATAACAATAAAAAGGAAGGAGTTTTATCGGTCGGAAATAATTCAACCTGCAGGCGCTCCGGTCTAAAAATTCTAACTTGTCTTCGATCGCGGTAAACTTCTATACATCCCTTGGTCGGCGTATTCCGAGGGCTTAAAACAAAATTCGCGAACTTTGCAAATCTCCAGCAGCGGCAGCAGCAGCAGCAGCTTCAACCAATAAAACTCCGTTAGACTTCCCCTCAAAACTTCCTCGAAAGAAGCTTCCACACCGCAACCTCTCCTTATAATTCAAAGGCGCGCATATAGTACTTAAAACGTCTCGCGCTTCTCCGAGCCGATACATTCGCTTCGGGTACACAGGTGCTTGTCGCTGCACTTTGCATTCGAAGCTGGCGCGCGAGGCTATACACAAAAGATTAGGGGGCGAAAGCGCCTTTCCACCACCGCGCGGTCGACCTGCGCGACTTCCTTTTTCTCTTAGCCGGAAACCGAAAGCTTCAGGCATTACCCATTCGACTCTCTCTACTATGGTGAGACGATTTCGTATTCAGCTCTCGGGTCGGTTTGGGGCTAGGGAGTTTTGCCTGGTTTGTTGTTCGGGGAATCTTGTTTAGTTTTTGATTTTGTTTGCGCTGCTCCTATATAGCGCTGTGTGTGTTTGCGCTGCTGCTGAAATGATTTTCGCATGCAGTATGCGATGAAGGGACTTACTTGGTTTGTTGTGGAGAGTCGAGGAGCTGCTGCGGGGTATCCTGAGATTCTTTCTGGCGATTCACTGACTCGGAGATCCCTTCGAATACATACTCGCGAGTGAGTAAATTGTAATCAAAGATCGAGGCTTCGCGAGGCGCTCGAAAGGGTATCAGGATGATTCTTCTTGGTACTGGAGAGTTTTTAAAGTTGGGGTGGGTATCCCGTATTGATCTGAAATGATCGATGAGAAAAAATTTAATTAGTTTTGCGTGTCGAGATAGAACAATTTTTATGAAAGAATTTTTTTGTTTATGACCAGTAACAAACTCAAAAGTCCTGAGCGTCATTCTCTACAACGCAGCGGTAACTTGTTCTTGTTAAAAAAGACACCCAACCGCAAAGGCTATTTTCATCTTCCCACTGAATCTGCTCCACATACAGTAATAAAAGGATTAGAAAAAAACGCGATTGGAACACAGGGACAGGAGGCGCATCGATTGGTATTTTATTCAAAGATAATCCAACCTAGATTCTCTCTAGAACCAGCGAGCCTCCTTCCTTGATAATTCAAAGCTTAGCCGCATCGCAAGCTCGCTCCTTATATACAAACCGAAATATATCGCAATAACAAAACTTTTATCTGCAAGAAAAAAAGCAGCGAAGTGTGCGCGCAAAATTGAAACGTCGGCCTCTTCACATAATACGCGGATAATAAGCCCATTGAACTTTGCTTGTTACGCTGGCGCCGCACTACTTTTTATTTCCTTCCGGAGAGAAAAGTTTGCCGCAAGTATACAGCGCGCGCGTTGTTATGTCGCCCCAGTGCGTTAATGTAGGATTTTTTCGGCGATCGTTGCTGCAAACGTTTCTGCGCATCAGGAGCTTTTATAATATGGCTGTGCGCGAGCGTTTATTCGAGCGTTTAGAGCCGAGTATATCAGAGACGCGCGTTTAATGTATGCTGCACACTCGGAGCTTTTATTCGAAAATGTGGCTGCGTATACGCGCAAGCAGTCGTTGCGCCGCGGTTTAACGGCGGCATGCGTGCGTTTGAGAGGCTTCTCGCTTTTATTTCCCTCGAGCTATATACCACCGGCTCATTTATAATTCTCGCTCTCAGGGAAATAAGTTTTTTACTCCGTAGACAGAGAGCAAAGCGATTATAAGCGTCGGGCGAGGAAGAAAATCGTCCTCGAGCCAGTACAACGCTTACGGAATTCCAATTTTCCGGCTGATATATAGCCGCGGAATGACGGGATAAAGGAGGGATGAAATATTTTCATATCCGGCGAATAAATGTTTCTCGATATTATGAATTCTAAATAGCCCCATATTCGTAGTTCAGACGCCGCAATGCTCGCTCGCTCGCCGCCAACCGATATAGGAATATTCCGCCTTATTGACGCTTAACATATCGAGTTTTAAATCGAGCGCGCTTACTTCGCCGGAGAGACGTAGTAGAAACTCGCCGGGGCTTTAAAAAAATGAGAAAGCATTCCTTATCTATTGTGTGGGCGGGCAGTGGCTGAAGATCTCTCCTCTTTCTTCGATGTATATAGACACGTCGCGTCACGCGGTGGTCTCTCGACTAGCTATAGATATAGAAGGAGAGGGGTAGGGAAAGGGAATTGCATTAAGAGATAAAGAATTCGCGGAATTTACGGCCAATTTCATTTTCGAGAGCCGGCAGAGGCCGAATCCTTTGTGATGAATCTATAATTTCGGCGCGGACTCCCTTTTCTTATTCTCTTCGCTCAGCTCTCTCTTTCTTTCTCTTCGACGTTCCAAATTGAGATGTATAAATCAGCCAAATCAGCCGCGAGTGAGAGAGCTGAGTCGGCGTTTTTTATTTACCACAGTGTGTATTTTTGGGAGAGAGAGGGCTTGTCGTTATTCAATTTTCACAAGAGCACGAGCTACTCGCTGTATCTCGTGATAAAGCGAGTGTCCCGACGACGATCAAATAATTATTCGACCAAAGTGAGCTTACGAATTTTCGTTTATTCATGCGAGTTTTCCAAGCCAAAAAAAAGATGAATAGACGGCGCATAATTGCCAAGTTTTAATGCACAATGAATTATTATCGCGGATCCTCGACCGTACGTATTGCCGCTGGGAGAGATCCGCTGAATTGAAATTACATCTGCCGTTGCTCTCTCTCTCTCTTCCCGCGATATTATTTTTACTTTCATTCAACTTTGCGAAATTACTTTATAAACTTATTAAACTTTTACGCTGTACAGCCGGCTTACAGCGAGAATATAAAGGGCAAAAACATATTTCCACCGGGAGCTATATAATTGTGAGGTAAAAACCGAGATTTAAATTCTGTTTTGTGAAAATTTTATATAATCCCTCAACCACTAGAGGTCTGACTATACCAAGCTTAGATCCCTCATACGTAGTTACCGCATTACGAGTGTGAACGGGAATGAGATTTGCACGGCCCTGGTAGAAAAATGCCTATTTAAAATGGCCGTAAAGGCAGAAACTGGCTAAGTAAAATGTGAAAAAACTAGACATTTTAAATCCTTTAAAAGTAGCGATATCTTGTGTATTTTTTATGGGTGAGAATTATATTTCATGAAAGTATCAATAAATCAATTAGTTTTTTGGATGCAAGATACACAATTATTAATATTTAGGCGTAAACTGAATAATTTTTATAATTTAAACGTATGACGAAGTTCCTAGGGCTCGTGTGTAAGAACGCCTGCGTGGCTTAATTGGTTAAGGCGCACGATCGTATTTATTTGACCTCGTGCAGGGCGTGGGTTCAAATCCCCGGTCAGACAGAATTTTTTCTGATGCAAATAATTATTCTATACTTTACTTTGAACAAAAAACTCGAATCCAAGCCTGCTAGCTACAATTTTCCAATTCCAACCTCAAATCGCGATAAGCCACGTGTAATTCAGTTGTGTTACTCGACCAACTTTAATGGGCTATTTGTACACAGAAACAAGATAGGCAGAGTGAATTCAAGAACTATCCAATAAATAGGTTAAAAAGCGTTTCATTCAGCCTAAGAAATGGCAAAGAAAACAACCTAGTTCTTGGATTCGCAGTCTAAGAACTAGCCAATACGTGGGTTACGGTTTCCACTAGAGGGGGGGGGGGGGGTTATGATTATTAAAAGCAAAAAAAGAGAAGGGTACGTAGGAGCGAACCGTTTTATACACGACACACGACGTAATACATAACAGCTCTCGAATTCATTTGTCAAATGAATTTTTAAGACGAACATTAGACAGCCGACACGTACACCCCTACGTCGACCCCGTGTATTGACCAGGACACACACGCGACATGTGCGTGCAACTGCCCGGGCCTCGACGGCCACATGCCTGCAGTATAGCCATATGTATACATACCAGGTATATGTACATGTATACGTGTGTGCCGGCGCACCAACTGGCGTATCGCATTAACATGTTCCGGCGTGTTCTCCTTGCGATTTGAATACACGAGGGCGACAACGGCGTCATTTTGCTTGCGAAGCGTTCTGTGTATGCGTGTGTGTGTTTGTGTGTGTGTGCGCGTGTGTGTGTGTGTGTGTGAGGGAATGCATTTTTTATGCGACGCGCACCGGCTTACACGCCTCGCTGCAATGTCCGCCGCATGCATACACACACACATGCCATTGTATTTTTAGCCGCGACGTGAGCACCATGTCCGGACCTTTAATACGAAAGCGCAAGCGCGCGCGCGCTCACATGAATGCGTTATACGACTCGCTGCGGTGTGCAGCAGGGATAAATGTCGCGCAAGGAAATCCTGGGACGTATTTATGCGAGGCTAAAGCGTCGGCTATTTTCTTTGTGCTTTCAGGTACGAGAAAGAGGAAGAGGAGAAGGAGAAGGAGGAGGTGAGCTGAGGAATCATGTGAATAAACAGAAATTGCGCAAGCACGGACAAAAACGGGCGCGCGCGAGCAGACTCGGCGAAATCACGAACACGTGGCGAGACGTAAAGCGGGGTAAGTACAAATTACGCATATACTTGTACTATTGTTATAAGCTCATGCTACACGTAACGCTGCTCTGCGAGTCTATTTCTTGCGGGGGATAGAGTTGTCCTGGAGTAAAGGATATTGATTGAGAATAGTTTTGACGAATTTCGAAATTTATAGTTGATGAGCGATCATTATTATCTAAAGAGAAGTGTAATCGTTATGAGGACGGGGAATAGACTTGATTTAAAAAATATATTTCTCAATTTTACGGATGTATAGGTAAGGTATATTGGAGCTTACATATTATGAAGAGTAAACGTAAGTTTGCTAAAAGTAGCCATTTCATAATTATTTTTGCTAAATTTTAATTACTTATCGAATTGTGTTAACAAGTTATAGCGCCTGAGTTTGTACATGATACTATGTTGAATTTCAGCTGTTTATTTCAGAACCTTTATTGATAAATCGAATACTCAAAATTGAAGGATGGATAACACTTTAGAATAGCGTTTCAAGCGCAGTCATAGCATGAGCGGCCGAAGCAGCAAACCGAAAAAGGTAGTTTTGTCATTGGCGGCACACCGCTATATCTAGATTTGGCACGCGTGTTGTTATGGGGAAAATGGAAAAGTGCTTGTGCGCCACCTATTGTCACCTGCCAGAGACACGAAGAGTTTGGGCAGTGACGAAAGGGCCAGTCCAAAACTGCTTTGTTTTGGTAATTTATATTGCTCCAGCGGTCCACGCGGAACTATACATTAAAATTAGTGTTTTCAAAATAAAAATATTCAATACATAAAAAAAACTTACCGAAATTTTACAATAATTAAAAAAAAATCGAGATTCCTAAGATATATTGTCACAATATAACAAAATACACCCCTGATGTTATCATATTTTTCCAATTATCTCTTTTTGATACGCAGATGTTAATTGCGCGGTGAAACGAACAGCCAATTAGAGAACAAATATAGGATGATTACCATGTCTTTTTTATTCAAGTTTTATTTTTATTGAATAAAAGTGCATCTAGCTCGATTCATTCCAGTGTTCCGTTCCCCATTACGATCGTTTTAAAAGTTGTACAAAATTTATCAGCCAGAACAGCTTAAAAAATGTCCAGCTCTGCAATACTGCTTTTATTTACAAGCGTATAACCACCAATAACAGAATCCACGGTATGACCCACGGGTCACTCAGCACTTAACCTGACAATAACATCACATTTCCAAGACACAGCAATTCATCCTCTATCTTCCAACAAATCCACAAAGACTGCTATACCCGCTTTAGTCCACCGCTAAAACCCCATCTCCAAAGGCAAAGAAAAAAAGCAGAAGCAAGCACCTCGCAAAGCGTTCATAAACTCGTACCCCCTAACCAACTCACTCCGCGATAAATCCAGCCTTCAGCCAGCGGCGGGCATACACGAAACTCTCCCCCCGAAAAAAAATCCAAGTCTCGCGTAAGCCTGATCCGGTAAGCGTAACAATCCTAATACTCTTCTTGCGACGACAATCTCCCCTTGTGTACTCGCTCTCTCTCTTGACCTCCTCTCTCCTGTGTGTGTATATGTATATAGCTGTACCTCAGGCTGCTTCGCGCAGGTAATAAAAGTCAGAGCCCGGCCTAATCTTAAGTGCCTCGGGCGTAGAACCCCCTTTCTCGGCCTCGGCCTGACATATTATCCGAGCGCGCCAGAATCCTGTGGTTGCTGCAGTCGGAAACTTTAGGCCGCGAATTCTTGAGGAGAGACGGAGAGGGAGTAAAGCTGGACTCGCTCACATATATACACTCGTGCAAAGGTGGCGGTTGTACGTGGCTCGAAATTCAACTGCGGCGGACATTCTGCTGCAGAGCAGTAGTCGCAGGAATTTATTTAGGCACGGCAGCGGGCCGCAGTCATTTGTTTGGCGATTTTCGAGAACGGTTGTAAGGAGAGACAAATTGAAAAGTGCGCTAGCTCGGCCGCTTGTTCATCTTTCAATGTTGGAGCGACTCTTGGCTGAGAAATCGTCGCTCTCCCGAATCCCATGAAATATTTACGAACGTAGACTGACTCGGTTATTTTGCGATTCTACGAATACAGACGTTCTAGTTCCTTTTGAATTTTGCTCGAATTATAAAGCTAGTACAGTAAAGCGTCTATTTACAAACTACAGGCTTCTTCACTCCTCGCCCTAGTCATTACGATTTCACGCTGCAAAGTGCGGATGCATCTCCCCACTATCTATTCTCGACAAGTCCCTGCTATAGAAGCTACCTATGTAAATTGAGAAAATATGTTCACCAAGTCGACGTCAGCAGACACGGTCTTTTTTCATTCACTTATAGAGAGAGAAGCCTCCTCCTCCTCTTCCTCGAGCCAGCGATTCCCGAGGGTGTATAGAAACGGCCCTGGTTATAAGCGAAGAGCAAGAGAGCTGCGAGCTCGAGGTCCCAAAGGGCTGGGAGACGCTGTACCAGCTTCATTATTTGCTGCTGCGAGTTGGTACACGTCTCGAGAAGGAATTTTACGGGGCGATGTGTGCGTGTGTACTCTCGAAAGTGGCCCTGTAAGCTTAGGTGTCGCATCGAAGCAGCCGTGAGAGCTGACGTGTGTATTTTCTGAAAGTCATTACCCGGCGTTATGTTTTTAGTTGGAAAGTGGAAAATTACGTTACGAAAAGGATTACTATCCTTCTACCGCGGGGATTTGCGATCCTTCTATTCCCGGGTGTTTGATTTAGCTCAGGCTGTCGTGTGCACGTATACGCTCGCTTTATACCCAAACACCATGAATAATAACGCTGCCTTTCTTCTCGTCAAGAGTTTCTATATTTCTCTCTGTGCCTTTCCTTCGCTCCGGGTATCTCACAGCAAAACCCGGAGACGAGAGAAGAACAAAAATAATCCTAGCCCCATATCTATGGTAATTCTCGTCATCGGCGATACACAAAACGTCGCAGTAGTATATTTGCTTTAGCTGTACACAGCTTGACACGAGCGCTACGGGGCTATCAGTATGGCGTCGGCTGGTCTTCGGTAATCATGATGGAACGCGTGTTTCGTGCTCTGCTCTGCCGAGTGTCTGTGATTTCATGCGGGGATGCTGACGCGTAGGGGAAGTGAGGGGAGGGGAGCCATCGATATGCACCGGGGCTCGGCTAAATTGCCTGATTAGAAGCGATGCGACTGGCATTTGTTTGGCTCTGCTGGTGAACAGAGAGCTGCGCGCGGGAATTGAGATAAGAGAGATGCTCGTTATTTGGCTGTTTTCGCGGAATGCTGAGCGATCCTGCTGGTGATATCGCGGGTATTTTGCTGCGAAATAAACCGTGGTTTATTTTGAAAACGATTGATAACAGTTGGTGACTTGGATAGTTTTGTATTGTTTATCGTGTATGGGTTGTACGCAAATAGAATTTATATAACGAAGTGTTGACTTTTATCAGAACGCGCATCAATATGATATATCAGAGTACGCTTCCAGATTTTGATGAGGATTATAAGAAAGTGCCAAGGCGCCACCTATGCTCGTCATAAATAAACAAGTGACTTCTCGAAAAAACTTGATCAATTATCTGTGCCGCATGAATGTTTGTTTTTTGAAAGGATTGCAACGATATTATTTAAATAATGAATGCTTTACAAGTTATACTACAGTATATACCAATAGAATCAAGCATATGTGTTTATTACTAACATTTAAGTTATTTTTGAACAGTCCTTGGATTTTATAAAATGTTCAATCAGTATACAATTTCACATTACTGATTTTCTTGTAATAGTATATTACGATACAAGTGGCATAAATAGTCCATTACGGCACGGCGTGTATTAGCACCCGAGCGTAGCGAGCCTTGACTGTTATGCCTTGACGCCTATCCGTGGCCTAAACAGTCAATTTTTGCACCGTGCAGTTAGCGATCAGCACGGTGCATTAATGGACTATTTATGCCACGGATAGGCGTGACATAGATGAGGATTTATGGATACTTTGCGTAATGTTTCAAATGAAAATTTCAAATACAATTTAGTTGGCATTCAAAAAACTGCATACATATTGGGATATTGAGAATTTTATACGAAGAGGCTCACTTCTAATTAAAAGTCAAATTCGCCTGTACTATATATCGCAGCCATAACTACTGGAGCAATCACTCACTAGACGTTTGACATAGATTCCAACTTTTCGTACTCGCTTTTTGTGAAGGGATTCGATTGTAGGTTTAGACGCATTTCGGCATGTTGTGTTTTGCGGCTATACAGCCAACCTACGACGACGAAAGTAAAGAAACAAAGTTGAAGCTTTTAACGGCGAGGGTGTATAAAAGTTACGAGCCACGTCAAACAGCACCTTGAAAAAGTTTTTGGGTTATCTTGCGGGTGATAAAGTTGCTTCTTTCATTCCTCCTCTCTCTCTCTCTCTCTCTCTCTCTCTCTCTCTCTCTCTCTCTCTCTCTCTCTCTCTTTCTACATCTTCCCGCGAATACACGCTCGAGATTAACCCTCTAAATTTGATGAAAGGGAATCGTTTAAGGCGTCAAGCATTTTAAATGCTAGAGAGCGCAAGCTCGAGGGTGTTTTACGCATCGGGAACGTCTCCCGCTAAGTGTATGTACACAGCCCGACTGTTCCTTTACGCTCCGCGTTAATTCAAAGTATTTTTCATTTTCTGCTCTACACACAGCGACCGCGCACTTTTTGCTCTCTCCTCTCTCGCTCTGCCACTTTCTTTCAAGCTTTCCGCGTGGATTTTGTATTCCTCGGGTGTAGAGCGAGAGAATATGAATTGATCATCTTAACGATGCTTCTCGTGACTGTTTTTATATTTATAAGGATACTTTTAATTTGCGAGCACGAATTTGCATGAAATTCTCAACTTTCGCTTGAAATGAAAAATGTTGCAGAACTAAATGCGAGACTAAATGCTGAGTTGCGCAATTCTGAAATTGTAGTGTTTTTGACTACGCGTCATGTGCGCTACGTCAAGTAAATTTGGTAGTAAAGTGAAACTCGCCGAAGTAAACTACTGAACAGTTTAAATAAAATGTCGCACGGAGAAAATTCGTAGTTATTTATAAAGAAGGTTCACCACTAGTAGTACATTACGATACAAGTGTTCTATGAGGCACATTATCGAAGTAAAAGACGAGGGAATCATGAGCATGAGCAGCCAAAGCAGCAGACCAGCTAAACAAGGCAGTTTTAGCATTGGTAGAAAATTACTATATCTATAGACTCAACGCGCATATTGTAATGAGGGACATGGAAAAGAGCTTATGCACCATCTACTTTCACCTACCAGATCACCACGGATAGTTTAGGCAGCGACGAAAGGGCTAGTCCTAAACCGTTTTGTTTTTATAATTGATATCTACTGGTCCACACGTGCAGTAAATATTACATTAAAATTAAGTTTATAGGCTGCGGACTCGCAACAGTGTTTTTGAAATAAAAATGTTTGGTAACAAATGTAATGTTTACGTAGGATTTTTCTAAAAAGTTTCTACAAATCTGTACATCAAACGATCAAAATATCACTAAAGCCAAAGCGCAATAATTATAATACCACACTACGTAACTATCAACCAAAATCGATTTTCCACGATTTCCCATAAATAAGACTCGTAGCAGCGTTCGCCCGCAAATTAAGCTCTTTCACAGCACCAGGGGAGCTTGTAGCAATCCGTCACCAGTGCACCGCGTATAAAGTCTGAATAGAGAATTGCATCGCCGCAATAAAGGCGTAGTACAAACCCAATCGCAAGATCAAACCTGCAGCGCAACAAAGCGGCTGCAGCGACTATAAAAAAGTTTTCCGATTCGGCGAAAAGCATGCAGAATCCAATATATCCCTCTCTCTGCAGCAGCTAGACAAAGGGTGACTTTTGTCTTTTCATTGGGAAATACCCGTTCGAATCGTGTTTCGAGACGCTGCGTCATACGCATGCGGGTTTTCCAAAGGAACGCACTTTGGCAATCGATGTTTAGTTGCCTGCTTTCACCGTACGTACTGCATGGGATTTTCCCCTTCAAAGGCTACATTTTATTTTAATGACGGCTCTTTGTGCGCTGTTCTCGGGAGCTTTCACGAATCCTGTATTTTTGGTTTTACGAGTTTTCATTGACTATGCTGGAAACTTTTGTCGGACAAACCGCTGTCAATTGAATACAAACAGTTGCCTATTAATCTGTTCGGTGCTTACATGTTAATGCGCACGCTTTTAACTAAACAACAAAATCTTTCAAATATTCTCAGCTTTGTTTGAGAAACGTTCAATAATTTGCAAATTCCATTTTTAGCTTCGTTATTGCTACAATAGCAGAGCAGAAAAGAGAATCTAGTGCACTTCAGGTGTACCTCGAGACCGACACATCACACATTATGTTAAGTCAAGGAGGATTTGTCGGGTTGTCTCGGCAGGCATCCCCTTTTCTTTTTTACTTTAATGCCTGTTTTAACAAGAGTCAGCGGGCGAATAAAAGTGCAGAGCGCGCGCGTCACTTTCAGCGCACCGGCTGGCTCTCAGCTCTGCCTGAGGCATGTTTAACGATTCGTAAAGCTGGTATTCCGGTTGAATTCCTAGTTCAAAGATACTACTCGCGGCAACGAGTTTAATGCGGAATATAGTACGCCGGCGAGAGAGGAGAGAATTATATTGCGCTTTGGCTCTATAGGTGATTTGGCAGAGTACTGTGTTTTTTTAACAGTTATTGCAAAAACAACATTGGCAAAGCCGAAGAAAAAAACTCGATACATCCAATTTGAACAGAACGCGAGCGCCGTCGAAACTAGAAAAAAATTCGGCTCACACTCTCTACTCAAAGACGAACCATTTTTCAAATTCCCGCGCCACATCGGGCTCCCGATAAAAAATTCCTCGTCCATTTTTCCCGGCTGCAACTCCGGCCTCTAAAGCATCCTCCTAACGAGAAGTCACGCGCAGAGCGCCGCAACGTTTGCTCGGCACCTGACGCCCCCGCACTCTAATTTCCCTGTCCCAACCTCGGAGCGAAAGGAACGAAATAAAACGAGTGGAAGAAACGGAAAAAGTCGAGCGACATTAAAGCAGGTGAACCGGACGCCTCGGGGGCTGCATATACGAACGCAAAAACAGGCAAACAAAACTCTCTCCACACACGTGCAGCATCAGAGACGCATGTGCGCAAAACAACAACAACGACGACGACGCGCGTGTGCATTATTACTCGCGTTCCGCAGCGGCGCTTGTGAAAATTTAATTAAAACGCGAGCGAACGAGCCTGCGCGAGGCAGACGAGTTCATTTTGCGACGCTCTATATATACCGTTCGTTTGTTGAAGATTTGCCTTTTTCGCAATCTAGCCTCTCCCCCCCCCCCCCTCTCTTTCTCTCTCTGTTTTTAGCAAACATTTTGTTTCGGACGATGTAATGATTCCCATACAGTCTTTCTTTTTTTGACGCCACCCCACGAGGATGAGCGTAGCTCGCTTTTGTGCCGCAACCGGTGCGTTGGATTATTTCTTCATCAAATGCGGAAACGTTATTGAAAAGCGCGCGCGCGGGCGGGCGACACCTTTTTATTTCGACGCACGGAACGATGCCGACACGTTCTCTATATTGGGGATTTTATTGCGGTTTTTACGACACTTCGTTTATGGGACTCGTTATATTGAAGCTTGAATTACAGCGAGGGCGGTTTGAAATTTAAGGGGACAGTTGAAATTCATTATGAGCAATTCGTTGTATTATTGCGAATATTTATTCGCAAAAGTGTAATCTATAATTGACACTGATTGCAAATGTTATTTTCATGAGGGCCCATGTATTGAAATTTCGAACAATGGATTCCATAATACAGACGAAATTTACGATTGATCAACCATATCCAACCAATATTTATAATACACACAAGCTTCTCGCACAAAAATCAATCCCCTCCACGTCCCCGTCTATTTTTTCATTACAACTTCCCGGCATAACCATATATCTCGCGCGAGATCGAAACGAGCGCCGGCGTAAAGGCATTTTTCACCCCCTCGACTATCTAAAAATCATCGCCCCCCAACCCTCTTGCTTCGCGCAGCTGCAACGGCGGCGGCGGTATACGTGTAACACACGTATCGCGTATAGCTCTCGCGCAGTATAGCAGATCGAAGCGAAAGAAAAATCGACGGCAGAAACGACGAAGCGAAAGAAAAACAGCGCGAGAAAAGTCTGGCGAAAAATTCAATCACTACAGGTCGCGCACACGTGCACTGCGGAGCCGTCTATATAACTCGCGTCGCTCTTGTGCGTATATATATACACAAGCCGCGCGCGCGCGCGCGCGTCAGAATCGATATGGCCGTTGTTTTCGCGAGCGCAATTAGACGTTCCAGACCGAATTAAAGGAGAGAGAGGGAGGGAGTTCGAACCAGCCATAAATATGGATGCGACCGACGAAAAAGCCATCGACGAGCTATCCTGATCTATATATACGTATATACAATGCCGAGAGAGGGGGGGAGGAAAAAATGCTAAACAAGATCCGATCGAGAGGGCGGACGACGACAAGGTATATATAGGGAGAGAGACGCTTCCTTTTGTCATTATTCCGCGCGCTTCGATTGAGAATGCAATTGAATAGCGAACGAGCGAGCGAGCAAAGCCCATTTTACTTGGATATTCGCGCGCGGATCTGGGTTTATATAGCCTCGTCGTGGATCTTATAATTTCAGACTCTGGAGAGTATTTAAATTTAATATTTTTCTATCACTCGAACGAATTCCCCGCGATTTTTCAGCGCATATAATTGACCGTACTTTTCTCAAGAAATATATATTCTGTGGCCTACAGGCAAAACGACATAAGTCCAATGTTCGCGAATATCGAGATAAATGTGGATTTTATATCTTCAAATAGTCCCTTTTCATGTAAAAATGTCGGGGTTTGCCAAAAGTTTGCCCTAATGCTAAGAGATACACTCAAGAAATAAGTCCATAAATCCAGTTTTCCGATTTTGTTTCCGACAAAACGACATAAGCCCACTTCCAAATGAGTTTCTTTCTGTAGGCCGGGATTTGTTGATTTGCAACAAGATATTGCCTTTCAACCCGTTTCCAGACATTCCAAAGGTTATTTCGGAAAAACCACCAATAATCAGTAAATATTTTTTTTTTTTAAGTGGCATTTCGAACTTGAAAGTTCATCGCCTCATCTATGCAAGCCTTCCACGTATCCCTATATTGTGCTAACCCTATCCATTTCGCGCCGGCCCGCCCGATTTCAGTTAAATCCGCTTTTACATTGTCCTCCCACCTGCGTCTAGGTCTACCTAGAGGTCGCGATGTATTTGGCTTTCCTTCCATTATAAGCGCTGCCGTGCGATCATTTCCTATTCTTGCAACGTGCCCTGCCCATCTTAGTCTCCGCGATTTAATTATTCTGTTTATATTCGGTGACGCGTATAAGTTATGTAGCTCGTCGTTGTGCAGTTTCCTCCACTCCCCGGTTTCCTCATCTTTCTTTGGTCCGTATATTTTTCGCAGAACCTTATTTTCGAACACCCTAAAACGGTTTTCTTCCGCTTTAGTAAGCGCCCAAGTTTCGCACCCGTACAGGATTACCGGCATTATTATAGTCCTATATATCCTTACTTTTACATTTCTAGACAGCAGTTTTGATTTTAGTAATCTATTCACGGCGTAGTAGCAAGCATTACCCGAATGAAGTCTCTTGTTAATCTCGCTTTTGATTTCGTTTCGATCATTTATAGTTGTGCCTAAATATCTGAATTTCGCTAACCTTCTCGAAAGTAAAATTTCCGACTCTAAGATCCTCTTCTCCTTCGCAAATGCCCAGTTTATCCATAATCATATATTTCGTTTTCGATTCGCCTCACCTCTAACCCCGTTTCCTCGGCCGCATTTATGAGTATTTCCGCGTTTCTCGCTACCGTTTCGCCATCATCCCCCACTATGTCCAAGTCATCTGCATATCTAGAATCTGCGTTTTTCCGTTAAGCTGTTGCGCCCAGCCCGCTAGTCTGCATTTGTCTAACAACATACTCTAGCGTTAAGTTAAAGAGTACCGTGGAGAGCCCGTCACCTTGTTTCAAACCGTCGTGTATCATGAACGATTCAGATACATTACCGCCTACAGGTACTTTTCCCGTGCTTTCGTTCAAACATATTTGTATTAATTCCACAAGTTTTTTTGGTACGCCGAGGAGCACAAGGATTTGATACATTTTGCTTCGCTTGATAGTCATACGCTTTTTTAAAATCTATGAATAGCTGGTTTATTGTTTCGCAATATTCCCATTTTTTCTCTAACAACTGTCTTATAGTAAACATTTGATCGCTCGTCGACCTGTTACGCCGGAATCCACACTGATAATCTCCTATTATATCTTCTGCGAAGGGCGTGAGTCCGGCTTGTATTACGTTTGACAGAAATTTGTAACAGGTAGCTAAAAGTGAGATTCCCCGGTAGTTATTGCACTCTGTCTTATCTCCCTTTTTGAAAATCGGTATAATGATAGATTCTTTCCAGTTTTCCGGTATCGTTTCATTTTTCCAAATAGCACATACTAGTTCAAAAATTTTGAATGTAAGCGCGGTGCCCCCGTATTTAAGCAATTCAGCTGGTATCGAATCGTTTCCCGCGGCCTTATTGTTTTTTAGTTTTTTGATCGCGGCTTCGACTTCTTTGTAGGTCGGTACTTCCATATGGAGTTCAGCAGTGTGGATTGCGACGGGGTGACCGTCTAAACGGTAAATAGTCCTCTCTCTCTCTCTCTCTCTCTCTTTCTCTACGACTCTGTCTGGACTGCATCACCATTAATAAATACTTATATTGGGTGATATGCATTGTAGAACAGAGAGAGAGCCGAGAAACAGCCGAGTAGCAGCCGGGAGATAGAGAGATTAGATTAGATTAGATAAATTTTATTTCTGTACATTATGTTGTACAATATTACAGTAATAGTATAAGTAAGAGATAGAATAACTTAGCCTAATGAGATTATGTGTGAGAGAGATGAGTGAAAGCGAGTTTTGAATGGATGAAGGGTGCATGAGTTTATGATTGCTAGGAGTTTTCCTGCGTGAAGAAATACAGCTTGGCTTTAGTTTTAAAATGAGTAATAGATTTAATGTCACGAAGATGAGATGGCAGCGAATTCCAGAGGTATGAGGCTCTGACATGAAATGAATTCCTCAGCGTCTCCGTGGCGAAGGAGAGGATGTCCAGGGGGATCACCTCACCCCTCACAGGACGGAGTGCGACGTGGAAGTCGAAGAAGGCCAATATGTAAGATGGTGTAGCGGTGTTAAAGAGTTTTCTCAGAAAACAGGCCATAAAATACCTCCTACGTCCGGCAGTGGTGAGCCATTGCAACTCACGTCTGTAGGGGGTGATGCGCTCGTCCCTTCTTATACCATATATGTAACGGATTCCTGTATTTACCAGTCTCTGTAGTTTGGTGTCAAGTTCTTGTGTAAGGTCACAGTATACTAGAGAGCAGTAGTCGATAATGGGAAACAGGAGTGCTTGCACGAGATGCTTGCGCAGTCTAAGGTTGGTGCTCTTCCTGAAGAAATACAGCCTAAACATTAGTGAGTTGGCACGCTTACACAGTTGTGTAACGTGCTCTTTCCAGGTTAGCTTAGAATCGAGCACCACTCCCAGACTACGCACGGATGACTGGTATTCGACCCGGGCTCCCCCTATGTTAATATAGGTATTAGCTACAGTTGGTAAAGCGTTTATATAATAGGGGGAACCCAGGACGATCGCCTGTGTTTTACTGACATTTAGTTTTAGATGATTTTGTGCAGCCCAGCCTGTGATCCTTTCGGCGTTAGCTGTCATCTTCACGGAACAAGAGTCAAGCTCCTCAAGGTGGCATTGGCTGTATACTTGCAGGTCATCCGCATAGATGAGATGAGATACGTCAGAGTCCAGGCAGAAGCTGACGTCATTTATGTACAACGAAAATAGCAGGGGACCCAGGACGGATCCCTGTGGTACTCCCGTGTTAAGAAGTCGAAAAGTAGAGTGCTTATTGTCGTCACCAATGACAGCCTGCTCTCTGCCTGAGAGGTAAGAGGCGAGCCAGCGGATAACCTGCTTAGAGAAGCCGAAAGAGGTTAGCTTTCTGAGTAGCTTGGCGTGACACACAGTGTCAAACGCTTTGCTAAAGTCAAAGAGGAGAAGAAGAGTTACCTTCTTCTTGTCTGTGCCAAGCCTGACATCGTCAGTCAACTTGATTAAGCCCGACTGAGTGCTGTGGCCAGTGCGGAAACCAGTTTGTAGATCGTCTAGAAAAAGTCTAGACTCAAGGTACTCAGAGATTTGTCTGTGCACCAGCCACTCCAGCGCCTTGGACAGAAAACATAGGAGGGAGATCGGACGGTAGTCTGTTAAGGCTGTGGGTGAACTGACTTTGTTTAGTGCGTGCACCAAAGACTTCTTCCAGTCAGAGGGGAAGCATGACTCGCTCAAGGACAGGTTGAAAATATGACGGAGTATAGGAGCGAGTACTGGCAGTGCCTTGTGAATAACAACCTGGGGTATGCCGTCGCAGCCTCTGGCCTGGGAGTCAAAGTGCATTATTGCAGCTAAAATGTCCGATTCCGTTATCTCCCTGAAGTTGAAGTGTTCGGGGGTGTTCAGACTCTCAAGGTCACGCAGGTAATCCTCAACAGCGGGAGCTAGCGGATCGTAGGAGATACCGCTGAAGTGTATGTTGAGTTCGTCTATGGAGAAGCGAGAAGGTGGTTTTTCTTTGGAGGTGGTAATTCCAAGTTTCTCTAGCTCTCTCCAGATCTCTCCGACATCGGTCAAAGACGACAGGCGTGAATAGTAGTAATTCAGCTTGGCATCCTCGACCTGTCTGTGAGCATCGTCCCTGGCTAGTCTATAAAAGAGTCTATCCCTGGGAAGACGTGATCTGCGTAACCGATGGTAGAGTCTGTCCCGTTCTTTCACGAGGTCACGAAGAGCCGTGGTAAACCACGGGTGACGCTTTGGTCTAGGGGTCACTGTGCGTAATGGGGCGAGATGATCTATGGCGTTAGTCAAGTTGGCGTTAAGTAGAGCGATGCATTCGTCAAGAGATGAGGTGGCGAGCAGTGACCAGTCGCACGCGCCGAGGAAGTCCCTTAGCTTCTCGGCGCAGATGCCTTTATAGTTTCTGTATGTGTAAGTTTTTGGTACGTGTTGTGGCATCTGTACGTCGAGAGTGGCCGTTATAAGGTCGTGTCCGTTTATGAATGGAGTGTCAGTCTTCCAGTGCGCGAGCAGGCGATCCTGCTCGTCTATTAAGCAGAGGTCAAGCCAGGTGTCGGATTCCGTTTTGTGATGCGTAGCACCATATGGAACCGACTGAAGGGAGTTCTCATCTATGAAGGCCTTGATGAACTTGGCGTCTTCAGTATAGGAGAGTTGATCGGCATTGAAATCGCCCATGATCAACTTGGTGGAGTAGTCGTGCATGCAGGTGGTAAGACTTTGTATGAAGTCACTGCCCTGAATGAAGGGAGCATGAGGAGGACGATAAACAACGCCGACAAAAATAGGTGTTATGCCCTTGGCAGAGATCTCGCAGAAGAGATACTCTGGTTTCCCTGGCTTGCCCGACCAAATGCCGTCAGATGAAGAGATGATTGTAGCAGTGAGTGTGTTGTGGATGTAGAGAGCTACACCACCACCATTTCGGTTTCTGTCCCGTCTGTACAGTATGTAGTCATCTAGTAAAGGGATAGTTTTAATCTTGTCGTCAAGCCAGGTCTCAGTCACAGCTATTACGTGAAAGAAGGGACGAGTAGACAAAAAGAGCCTAACCGCCTCAATGTGACCCGTAAGAGAGTTGGCATTGAAGTGGCAGGCCCTTAAGCCTTCGGACAGAGTTACCTTGGAACCAGTTGAAGATGAGGTTGATGATGAAGTTGATGGTGGTGTAGGTGGAATGAGGTGAGTCTTCAGTGGTTGATGTCGCTGCTGTTGTTGCTGTTGTTCGGTGGTGGTGGTGGTGGGATCCTGGCTAAAAAAACAGCCAGGTCTTCCTCGCTGCTGATGATGGTGGCCTTGTCCGAGTCATCTGTGGACCGGATGAAAATGTTGCCATCTCTGACGTAGGACCTGCATCCTGGTCTTCTCTTGACCTCCTGCCTGGCCCTGACGCGTAGCTTGTGTATTTCTGGGGGAAGCAGCTCGTTGACATTGATAAGGCCCTCATGGATAGGGGCCTTTGCTTCCTCCAGGATGCTCGCGTCGAGCTCGGCCGTGTGTAACTTGCCCTTCCTTATCTTCGCCCTGATGGTTGAGCGGGCAAGGGCGTGGGAAGAGAGTGTGACGGCAATGGGTGGTGGTCTGCCGTCAGCGGTCTGCGTGTCAGAGGCCGCATTTATTCTCCCCATGACCCTCACTCCAGCGATGTCCCTTTCGAGAACAGTAGGGTCTAGGGCGGACACGACCGAGTAGGCCAGCAGGTCAATCTTGGTCTCCCTCGTATAGCGCAGCCCCGTTAAGACAATGACGTTGTTGGTGGCGGTCCCCTGATGCTGCTGGATCTTCAGCAGCTCCCTTCGGAGACTTGCAATTTCCGAAGAGACTGTGAAGGGAGGGGGAGCGCTGTTGCCTGAGTTGTTGTGTGGGGTCTGCGTAGAGGGTGGCCTCGATGACAGGTCCGTGACCTGTGCCCTCAGCTCCGCGATGCTCTGCTCAGCATCTTCCATGCGAGCCTGGAGCTGGGGCAGAACGTCCAGGGCGTCGAGACGATGTTCAAGCAGGGCCAGCCTCTTCTCGAGGGCAGTAATGTTGTTGGAAGCTACCCTCATTGTCTCAGCCGCCTCCTCCTGCCTCTTACGGACGTCCCTAACTGCCTCTAAGACGTCAAGTAACGTGACGTCCCCCCTCTTCGTTGTTGTTGGGGCAGCTGGG
The DNA here is from genome assembly GCA_012977825.3 of Pteromalus puparum. Classification (NCBI taxonomy): domain Eukaryota; kingdom Metazoa; phylum Arthropoda; class Insecta; order Hymenoptera; family Pteromalidae; genus Pteromalus; species Pteromalus puparum. The sequence goes on from CM053169.1 coordinate 16,037,908, forward strand.
GATTGTGAGCGCGAGGGATTGGTCGATGGGGGCGCAGAGGAGGACTTCTTGTTGTTTTGGCCCTTCTGCGTGCTTCCCCCACCGAGGGACGCCCTGGTGTTGACGTTGGTGTTGGCGTCTGCACATGTTGCACAGGCTAGTGTGACGCGACCCTTGACTTGCACCGAACGAAACGTTATGCAGCGAGTGTGAAAAAATTTAAGGCAAATTTCACACTGCTTAGGGTCCCTTGTATGGATGGTTTTGCCGCACCGTGAAAAACCACAGATTTGGTACACCTCACCTGATTTCTCTCCAAGTGCGCTCATTTTGCCGGCAACTTACTGGCAGTCGATAAAATAAGACTTCGCAGTTACCGACAGAGCCTGATGTTGAAGTTGTCGTCGCTAGGTGGTATGCGGAGGGAGAGAAAACAGAGAGAGAGAGAGAAGTACGTAGCAGCCTGCCGCACCACTACCAGCTCAAGCACACGCACGCACCTCGAGCCAGAGCAGTGCAGGCATCACCGGGGCCGCGCGAGCCGAGAGAAGAGCAGGCAGTTGGGAGGGGGAGAACTCCTCGCAGCGGCGAGCGCTGGTGTATGTCGCGAGATTGTATGTGTGAGACCGAGTGTGCCTGTATTGTTAAATTCGGCGTTGTAAAATAAAGAGTAAAATTATGAGAGTATGCTAACTATGCGATCAAGAAGTAAGGAAAAATGTAATCAATAGTTATAAGAAGAATGTTCTGCCAGAAAGCGTGTAATCACGATGTAAAGTATGGATGTATGTAGTGCGCATGCGTGAGAATCTATGCGAGGCGACGCGATACGAGTCGAGAGGAAGACTCGTTCGCTTTGTTCTGAGCAGCAGCCCGATCAACAGCCCTCCGGTTTTGTGTCTAAGAGAGTATTCATAGTTTTTTTTCTCGCGCGTTTTTCGCAGGGAACGAGCCAGCACCAGAACGAGAGGAAGGAGGTTGAAGCTGAGTTTAAAAAGGTAGTCGTGGAATTGTGAGTAATCTCGAGTAATCGCGAGTGACAGAATAAGTCGGAAAAAGCTTGATCGCCAGAGTTGCTGCCTCGTGGCCTTTGTTTGTCGGATATTAGCTGTAACCCGAAGTTTGTAGTGCGAGAGTTGAGTGAGTTTTTCAATAGAGATTTTGTGATAATCGACGCGGTACTAATCGTGATTGTAACTTTAACAGTCGGAATTCTTTCTCTCAGTCGAGTAAATTACTGCCGGATTTTAGTAGCAAATTAAATTAAGAAAGTGTCGCTAATTGTGAGTGTTGTTATTTTCCCCTTTTCCTCGGCCGAATCTCCTCAGAGGAGCAGGAGTTCTCAATAGTCGGGCAACGCGAAAAGCAGAGCAGTTTCGGGATAGGTTTCTCACCGGCCTGGGCCTTGAATAATTCTCGGTCGGTAGATAAAGAGACCGAACGGAGTGAGAATTAGCGAGTGTGGTCGCGACGGTTTTACCCAAAATCCACATGTTACAGGATTTGTCTCCGGTTTCCTCGCAGTTTTATGTACGTTTAGTAACTTATCAAAAATATCCTTTCCACAGCTTTAGCAGTTCATTTTCGCTTGTAACGAGATTCCCGCCTCATCTTTCATTAATTGCGATCTACTCTGGAAAACCTTCCTAATAGCGTTAATTCGTTGTTGCATCTCGCGCGGTTATTTTCCTTACTATTGTTTCTATTTTTCTAATCTGATTCTTTTGATACTCGCGCTTTTTTTCTGAATCGCCCCACTCCTTCTTATTTCGTGGTACTCTTCTACGGCCCTATCGCCTCCATTGTGTACGCTGTCTAATTTGGCCTTTTTGCGCCTTTCAAACCAGAGTTCGCACTCTTCGTCAAACCATGGTTTGCTCTTTGGCTTTTTCTTTCTACCTAGCACTTTATTCGCGGCCTGTTTTATCGCTTTTTCGATATCCCCCCAAAGACTGTTCGGGTCGTCATCTACCTCCGTCGGTGCATCCGTTTCTTCGAGTACCTGAAACCGATTCCTTATTTCTACTTGATACTTAATTCGTTCTATCCCGTTCCGTAGCTTTTCAATATCGAAAGTTTCTACTTTCTTCGCCCGTTTACTATTTTGCCCAGCTACAAATTTGGCTCTTAATTTGGCCAATCCGCCCCCCTATAGGTTCTTACGTCAAGTACGTTCGTGTGGCGCCTCTTATCGATAAGAAAGTGATCGATTTGATTTTGCGCGGCGATGCGTCACGTTTACTTGTGTATTATCCCTTGTGCTTAAAGGCACGTAACTGCTTTACTAATCTTTCGCAGCCGCGAAATTTATGACTCTAATACCGTTATCGTTGCTGGTTTCGTGCAGACTTTCCTTGCCTACAGTGGGCCTAAACATTTCCTCTTTCCCTATTTTAGCGTTGAAATCCCCCACTACTATTTTGATAAGACGCGAATTGATCGATTAATTGCTCCAAGGCTTCGTAATAAAGATCCTTCACCTCTTCCTCTTTGTCCTCCGTAGGACAATGCACGTTAATAACCACGTAATTGTACCACGCTCCTTCGATGACGATATACGAGAGTCTGTCGTTTACGAATTTGAAACTTTTAACCGCGTGTATAATTCTTTTGTTAATTAGAAATCCGGTACCTAGGAAATGTCCGCTCGCGCCCCCGTACATAAAGGTGAAGTTTTCGTTTCCTAACATACCGCTATCTTGCCNATGTATAAACTGCGCACATTCCAAGTTAACAAGTTTCCACCTTTAAGTCCCTATTGATTTTGGTTTGGTTTTGGTTTTTTTGAGCCATGATAGTAAGTGAAACCCGCGCGTTTTGGATCCTGTTCCGATCGCAGGTGAATCATCCGTTCTAGAGGTGATAACCCCCATACCTCTCTAGAACTAAGTATGAGAGCTTTCCGACTTTGATGAGGACGGAGTCAGCTCATCGTCGGACACACTACGGAATCACGCTCATATTCTAACGCCCCCTGCAAGGCAGCGCGCCTTCGCTGGCTTCGTTGCCGTGTAAGACCAGGTGGCGAATTATTCTACACATCTCCTTTCGGGGCAGTTGTCATCGCTCCCGCATCCTCCACGACAGCAGGATTTTTGTAATGTTTGTTAAAAGAGATAGATTATAGACATAGTTAGGTATGAAGAGAAAGTGAAATAAGAAATATTGTTGAGTGTTCTAGATGAATGCGTTTGATCGCCAGTGTGGGCTCATCACACCCACGCCTGGGCCTATCGGCTGTCCGCGGCTGCTTATTCGATTTATTCGCAGCTAACCTCTTTCTCAGGGGCCGTTCCTCTATCCGCAACCTGAGGACGCGCTGTGTAGTGGTGATAGGCACCCACCCGTCCGCTCTGGACGCACAGAATCAGTAAATATTAGGGGAAGAAAACCAATAATGGACTTATGTCATTTAGTTTTGCAGTTATGGACTTGTAGACTGGAAGTAAAATTGTGGAATTGTTTTAAGAACTTATTCGAGTAACGTTGTATGGCTGGTGTGCCGATCGCCTCGCAATAAGTCTTGAAATGCGCGTTTTGCGGGCGAGAACCGCAGTGTGAATAAGTCTAGAGCTCCCGACATAACGACATAACTCGATCCTTTTGTGACATTGCACGAAGCAGCAAACGTTTAATCCGGTCATACTGGCGCGTGGATATATATGTACACTGAATGTGTGAACTAACCTGTACCGTATCGCGCTCCATCTCGGTTGCTCCGATCTTACATATAAGTCTGAACTTTGAAACCGCTTTTCTCAAAAACACGAAAAGTACAGATATATTCTCGAATATTATACACACTCATACTTTTATACCGCAACTCGAGAATATATGACGCATTTCGCCGACTTTTATACATAGCATCAAAGCGACATGCAGTGCGTGACTCACGTAAACATTCTGGGGAAACGGATTTCCCTTTGCCTACGAGGCTTTAAAATATTTCATTCGGGAAAAAGCGCATCCTCTGCGCGTTCGAAAGAGCATTAAACATTTTTAAAAAATCCCTCTCATATCGCTCTCATGTTTTATCAAAAAATAATCCTGCGACGACTGAAACGTCCCTCTAAAAACTCGGCGTTCAATCAGTAGATAAATCAGTCCTTCATTTTTCTGGCGACGAAACGTTAAAATGTCTTGAACACACAGACACACACCTGCTGTGCAGCAGAACCTGTCACATACGTATGCGATTATTTTTTCCTCGCATTATCTCGCGCAATTCCCTTCATCGCTGCTGCGCTATCGCGCATGCATACACGCGCGCACGACAATAAGCGAATAAATCTTGCCGCGCTCGGAGCGTTCGATTTATCAAGGCTGCCACAGTGCATTGTAATCGCTACACGCCGTATACACCATCGAGGAATAGTAATGCAGCGGCTTTTACCGCGCCTTTTTACAGACACATACGGCGGAACGGTGTATATATTGTGTAGTGATGAATGTGCATGCTAATCGCGACGACTTTTCCGTATCCGAAGAGCGTGCAGTGTCTATTGTTTTAATAACGCTGTGAGCTGCACAGCTAAAGCCCCGACGACTACGACGACGACGAGAGTATAATGATATGCGCAAGGCGGTGCACCGGCGAATTAATGAAGAGAGTGTCGCCGCGAGAGCTGCTATGGTTGACGCCGCAGCTGATTTTATCCGATGTGCCCGTGAGGATAGAGATATTATACTGTAGGCGGCTTGCGCGACATTCAGTTAAAATTGCGCGTTGTCACTTTGGTGAAATGTTGCGAACACCGGACATGTTACGCGTTGTGGAGAGCTGATAAAAATTTGAGTTGAATTGTGCGTAATGAGATGTTATCTAGTTGATGCGTGGAGTTTAGCACCGTTTGTATATGAGTGATTGAATTTATTTATAGTCGTATAACTAAAATGTTGATTGGGGTGATACTATATACCAAAAAGTGATAGGCCGTTCAGAATTTTCTGAAATTACTTATGCACAAAATATATTTCTGGTTTAAGAACGCTGTGCGAGTACAAATTAAACTTAATTTTAATGCACCTATACGTACATGTGGATTTCGTTACCGCCTAAACTTTTCGTGTCTCTGGCAGGTGAAAATAGGTGGCGCATGGACACTTTTCCATTTCCCTCATAATATGCGCCGAGTCTAGATATAGCGGTGTGTCATCGCTGCTAAAATTGCCTTGTTTGGCCTGCTGCTTCGTTCGCTCATGCTATAACTGCGCCCGAAGTGCGCCATAATTATAAATTGTCTATTTCTAGCATGCAGAAAAATTGACAAGTAATTTAAAGAAGGATTCAAGGCTTGTTAGCGTAGCAACAAATGAAAAATAAAATAAAAAGGCAAACTTGCATGACAAAAAAAATTAAGTTAAATCAAAGAGAATAACTTTTTATTAATAATCACGGTAATTTATAAGAGTTGCTTTTAAATGTAATTGTAATCTCTTAAAAAATTAACTTTTAAAAAAGTAAAAGGTTAGGCGAGTTTGATCTATTCTGTAACGAAATCACACATAAAAAAGAACTGAGATCAATCAAACAAAGTCAAGATTATTATATTTAGTCATAATGAAGCAACAAAATTTTTGTTTTTCAATGAAGGGCTTACTTAACTTAAATTTTTAAAGTTAAGTTATATATATAATGATCGATTAGGAACAACTCTCAAAATACTTACTACGTAACTTGCCATGCCCGTTTCATTTTGTTTATTGATAAACAACTAAAATTGTCTTTTTATGTATTAGAACGCCATAAAAACACCGTAAGTATACAATGAAACGGGCATGGCAAGTTACGTAGTAAGTATTTTGAGAGTTGTTCCTAATTGATCATTATATATATAATGATCAATTAGGAACTTAAAAATTTAAGTTAAGTAAGCCCTTCATTGAAAAACAAAAATTTTGTTGCTTCATTATGACTAAATATAATAATCTTGACTTTGTTTGATTGATCTCAGTTCTTTTTTATCTGTGATTTTGTTACAGAATAGATCAAACTCGCCTAACCTTTTACTTTTTTAATAATTAATTTTTTTAAGAGATTTCAGTCCTTTTTAATTATTATTATTATTATTATTTTTTTTTACTATTTTACATTTGTCCTAAATATAAGATATAAGCATCTTTAACGAACATGGCTTTCCTGAAACATTTTTATCACTAACATGAAATCACTGATTGTTATGATATACCAGCCTCGAATGATTTCTACATCTAGATACTAATAAAAACTACGGTGCGAACTACCTAGACCTCGTCAACGGCCACCGCATACACCTAGACACCGCTTTCGAATGATTTCTACATCTAGACACAAAAAGCTACGGTGCGCACCACCTAGACCTCGTCATCGGTCACCCTGTAAACCTAGACACCGCCCTCGAATTTTTTCTACACCTAGACACAAAACACTATGGTGCGCGCCACCTAGACTTCGTCATCGGTCACCCTGTACACCTAGACACCGCCTTCGAATGATTTGATTTTTACACCTAGACACAAAAAACCACAAAGCGCACCACTTAGACCTCGTCATCGGCTACCCTGGCTACCTAGTTACTGTTACTGCTCCGGAACCTGTCCGGAACGCAGAGCATGCACCGGCAACATAATATATGAGAAAGCAATCCCCAAATGACTCTTGGCCGTATGCGGCTAAGTTCACGGTCCTTTCACTTTCAGATCAGCTGATTTCACGATAATGTAGAAGGAAAAACATTGAAACATTTCGTTGCGTTATATATAATCTAATTAACATACTCGTTAATTTTATTATCTTATTATATATATAAAGTTTCTCTCCAAAATTTCTATTCTCAAACTACGTTTTACAACAGAAATTGTTACCGCGCCAATTGATTACATGTATAGTCACCTTCTGCAGCCAATTTCACGGTCCTACCACATTTCGTACTGAAGAATAAATACGTGTTTTCAGCATTTTTGAATTATGTACCCTGGTAGAAAAGTACCTATTTAAAATTGCCGTAAAGGCAGAAACTGGCTAAGTAAAATGAGAAAAAACTAGACATTTTAAATTCCTCAAATGTAGCGATATCTTGTGCATTTTTTATGGGTGAGAATTATATTTTATGAAAGTATCAATAAATCAATTAGTTGTTTGGATACAAGATACACAATTATTAATATTTAGGCGTAAACTGAATAATTTTTATAATTTAAACATATGGCGAAGTTCGTAGGGCTCGTCTGGAAGAACGTCTGCGTGGCTTAGTTGGTTAAGGCGCACGACCGTTCAAATCCCCGGTCAGAAAGAATTTTTTCTGATGCAAATAATTATTCTATACTTTACTTTAAACAAAAAACTCGAATCCAAGCCTGCTAGCTGCGATTTTCCAATTCCAACCTCGAACCGCGATGAGCCACGTGTAATTCAGTTGTGTTACTCGACCAACTTTAATGGGCTGTTTGTACTCAGAAACAAGGTAGGCAGAGTGAATTCAAGAACTATCCAATAAATAGGTTAAAAAGCGTTTCATTCAGCCTAAGAAATGGCAAAGAAAACAACCTAGTTCTTGGATTCGCAGTCTAAGAACTAGCCAATAATGGGATTCCGGTTTCTACCAGGGTACTCACATATTATAAAAATAAGCAGCTTTTTCACTAATATTTTTGTTGGAAAGCATAGTTTAGCTCAAAAAACAAGCTAATAAGCCAAAAAACTTACTAACAGTAATGATAAGCATTTTTTTTTGTATAATGAAAAATCTGAACAGCATTATAGAAGTAAATGTCACGGGCGCCGCGGCTTCGTTTGCTTCTCAAACTCGCCTTCGTGGCGCTACCGCGCCACTTGATTATTTCGTCGCTACTAATGAAAATTATTACATTTAAAAATAAAAGATGTTTTTAATCGTTATTTTCAAAGCCAATAATTAAAATGAATTTATCAAGGCTCTTATAAACACAAGGTATATATCATACGGAGATATATGTGCAAATCCGCGGCCGACTGGAAACAACTCGGCAGTGGAAGTCAGAAATTTAAAATTGAGGGCACACCTACCAGACCGATTTTTTCCGGTTCTACTATAGGTCGTCCGGAGTGTAAAAAAGCCCGCGTGCACGCCCGATCGCTTGCCATACTTTTGAGGGCCGGATAGTTAAAATTGACCGCTCGGATCAAAAGTTACAAGGATTTTAAAAATGGGAGTAAATCGCGGATTTTCGTAAAAAATCGTGATTTTCATGATTTTTCGCTATATTCAAGCCTAGACAACTTTTTTTCTAGGCCACCATTTTTAACTCACCGGGGCTCAAATTAAATCTTTTTTCTGCTACTTTGAACGTATAAATATACATTTTTCGATTGCGGCTCCTAACATAAAGTCGAACTTTGGCTGGTTTTCGTTAATTTTCCCCATGTTAAATTCCCATAAGAGAATTTAAAGTATCCGGCAAAAAAGTATGGCAAGCGATCGGGTGTGCACGCGGACATTTTCACGCAGTGGATTGTTCTAGGAACCGAAAAAAATCGATCCGGTAGGTGTGCCCTCGATTTTCAATTTTCAACTTTCAAATGCAAGTTGTTTCCACACGGCCGCGGATTTGCACACGTAAGCACAAGTTTATAAAAGCCCTGATGATTTCATTTTATTTATTATCTTAAAAGCGAAGATTGAAATTAGGTGTTTTCTCGTCGATGTGCTCCATTATAGTCTTCGTTATAAGATAGTGACGATTAAATTTACCTTGATTCTATGCAACTTCCATTATCGAAGTATATCTTACGAATAAACAAATAATAAAAAGCGGATTGGTTTTCACTAGCTACCTATACTACTAACCTATACCCGTATAGTATTACCCTAACGTGTATCCATATGGGAAATTCGATACATGTTTACATGGAAATTTCAGTCGCTTTATTTTCCTGGAGGAATCTATTCAGCAGCGCAGGATAACTAATTTAAAAAAAACGGTATACTCAATTTTCCCCTATCACGTCACATTTTCAATTAGAAGCCAATTTACATCGCTGACTTTTAATCACGAGTTTCCCATTAAACTGACGCCGAACAATATTAGCCGAACATCTGCACGCCCGTGTGTAACTTACACAGCAAGTCAGGTATATTGTAAGATACGCTCCTCTCCAGCTCTCTATACATCCACGCACACTCTCGCACACCTCCACCCACGATTATACTGCGTCTATATTATCTTGAGAACTTTGACCGGGTATTTCTGAGCTTCTCCCGCACACGCTCACAGCTTTCAGAGCTTCCGTCTTTCGCGCGTGAGAGAATCCTTCCCTCCTCGTATTCTACAGAGATATGAGCTCCACATCCGCCGGTTCATTTGCAAGTTTCCGCAAAAATACGTGACATCTACACCCTCACATCCCAACTAGTTTGGTGTATTAAATTCTGTTTGATCCACGCGATTCATCCAGCGAGAAAAATGCATATTTACCTCAAAAGCGAACCTCAAAGTTCTCCCGTGCTACGTACACCCTCAGCAAATAAACAAAGCCGCGGCGGCGGCGGCGCTAGACCCCCGGAGCGGCGGGCCACAAACACCAACATTTACCCAGCTGGCAAGATAATCAAGGCCTCGAAAAGCTACACGAATATATATAACGACAATCTGTTGCAGCGCTAAGCCTGCTGTGCGTTAAAACATCGACGAACGGCGCAGCCATGCTGGAAGCACCGCCGGGCAGCCGCGAGGACCTCGTGGAAGCCGCCAGGACACCTTGCACGCCCTCAGGTACGTGTCTGTTATATATGTGCCTTTTGTTATTAAGCGCGACGGCGTAAAAGCTGTTGGCTGCAAACTTTTGTACGACAAAAGTTCTCCATGCTAATGCGGAAGAAGCTGCGTCTTGGCGGCTGTATATCTCAGAGACGTCATATGGAAATCCACGCTATGTCTCGGTGAAGGGGATATATCGACCGTCGTCGCGTTCTTCATCTAGATTAAAGTATATAAGATAAAGCGTCACAGCAATGTGTTTAACAGGTGTGTTAACCGACGGCTATTAGTTCGATTACAATTTCAAATAACGAGTGTATATACACGGGATGAATAATGAATACGCGACAATAACAATGGCGAGCAAATTTTTTTTATTCAAATACTATATACGCGCCAAGTAATTTTCACATGCTAATGACACGAAGCTTTGTACGCGTAGATCTGTGAGAAAGGAACAATGATAAGGCCGCTCGGAATCTGTCAAAGAAGTCCTCATTTCGCCGCAGAGTAAACAGAACGGAAGACACGACGACGGCGAACAAACGAGCCGTTGAAAAGCGCAAAGCCGCACCAGAGAAACTAAATATTCCTTCAGGAACTTCTTCCTCCGACGGCGTCGAAATAAAAATTCCGTCTCGACGTTTCTCTCTCTATCTACAGCCGCTGTACTATACCTATATCGTACGAAAGCATAGATGGTATACTTTTATTTTTCGCGAAATAGAAAAATCTGTTTTTTTTACTCTCTCACCAGATTGCTCCATTAGGGCATATATGGCGCAGTGGGCGGTCACGTCTGTCAAAGTACCCTGCACGCACTCGGTCTTTTCGCACAGAGACCCTTTGAACGCGACGTCGACAACGACGACGACGACAAGTTGTGTGAGCCGCTGCAGCTGGCCCGCAAAATGTAAAGCCCGAGAGAGATGGTTGTAAAAGTTGAGTAGCGAAAAAAAGTACAGCTTAAACACAATTAATTTTTTACGAAGCCTACCGTATACGCTGCCAGCGGGAAATACATTAGCACCAGAAAGAGCTTAAATTGCGGCGCTGGGAGTGTAGGACGATGATGGTAAACTTTTTAAAAATTGTAATTCCTCGCTTGTATTTATATTTTACGCGCGGGTCGGATGTGGTTTTAGGACGGAGTTTGAATTTGCCGCGCGATGAAAAAGCTTTATATATTCTAGAATCCTTCGAGAGCTTTCGCAGTGATGTAAAAGATTTTTAAACAGCCCGAGACGCACACATTTAAAAAATGTGTGCGTCTCGGGACGCCCGGCAGAAGTGATAACTTAAATTAATAAAAATGGAAAGTATTCTGTTTCGAACTTGGTTAACGATGAAAAATCGAATATTATGAAGGCATAATTGTATTTTGAAAATGTCCACTTTCACCCTATTCGCATTATTAGGCACACTCGGAGTATATTTTCGGCACTGTTGGATTGATTTCTTTTAATACCGAGGAATGTGAACCATTTATATGCTTCATAATAAAATTAGCAGAGCATTTATATAATAAAAAAAAAAAAAAAAAAATGGGTGGCTTTTTCGAACTCGAAAGTTCATGGCCTCACAACGTATCGTGTTGTGTTTCTAGATGAATTTTAGCGCTCGAAAGTTTCCAGGGTAGGCTCATCACACCTACGCCTTTCTCAAACCCGGTGTCGTGAGTAAGATTTCCATCGGATCTGAAAAAACTGATCGCGCTGATGGGGGCTCGAACCCATGACCCCTTGACCGGGAGGCAGATGGTTTGCCAGGGAGCCATCGCCGGTCTCTATTTATATAATAATATGAATCTAAAATTTGAAAAACCTATGCTGTCAGTTATTAATAAAAATATTATGACGCTCGTATGTCTTTTTGACGATCAAAATTATGAGATCGTTTTCATCTTAAGATTGTTTCTCTAATAATTTTATATGTTTGTAATTGATCTTCAGTTTTAATTTAGGATCACTACAGAGTATCCCAGTATTTAAAAAAGTATCCAGTAGGGGCGCTGGTTTCATACACTAAAAGATATAGTTATAGTTACGCAGCATACACGACACTCACGCACGTACGCACGCACATAGTATAACGTAGTGGTATAACACATAAAAGAGTATAGCTATATACTTATTGCAGGGCACATAGAGAGGGCCCGAAGAGAGTATAAAGCTATATTTAGATTTGGGCGTGGAGATGGGGCTGCCGAACCGAGGCATATAAAAGCCCTATTAGTCCAGCGGCCACAATAGTGGTTCGTGTCACTTTTATGTGGCCGCCTACACCAAAGTTTTTTAAGTAATTTGACCCCCTAAATCCAAAAAACTTGGGTGTTTTTGCCGCAGGTGGTCACATTAAAAGTTATTAACAATTTTTATAAACAAATTGCGATTTGCCGAATTTCACCCCGGGAACAACTTTTTTATGTTAATTGGCACATTCTAAACAAAAAATTAGCTAAAAAACTAGTTTTCGAGATATACGCGTTTGAAGTTCAAAAAATCGCGTTTTTTGCATATTGTGGCGGCTTGTTACCTCGATCTCATTGAACATTTTTTAAATCTAAAGGCTTACGCTGTTCGTCTAACATTCAATTTTGAAATTATATACACTATATTATAAGATATAGTTTACCCTCAAGCGATTCATTATACCGCAGAAGCTCAGTCGCGAGCTTTGGCGCGAAGACGGCAATACACGTCACTCGAGCGCTCCAGTACGCGCGGACTTTCGGCTTTCGTAAGAGCCGATAAAATCAAAATCTTATAATATAGTGCATATGATTTCAAAATTGAATGTTAGACGAACAGCGTAAGCCCTTTAGATTTAAAAAATGTTCAATGAGATCGAGGTAACAAGCCGCCAAAATATGCAAAAAACGCGATTTTTTGAACTTCAAACGCGTATATCTCGAAAACTAAGCGTTTTACGAACAAATTTATGTGATTATTTTTTGTTTAGAATGTGCCAATTAACATAAAAAAGTTGTTCCCGGGGTGAAATTCGGCAAATCGCAATTTGTTTATAAAAATTGTTAATAACTTTTAATGTGACCACCTGCGACAAAAACACTCAAGTTTTTTGGATTCAGGGGGTCAAAATACATTAAAAAAACTTTGGTGTAGGCAGCCACATGAAAGTGACACGAACCATATTGTGGCCGCTGGACTATATACCAGTATACCTATTGGGAGTTTAAAATAAGGTTTCGCGGGCTCATGGGTATCAAAGATGGCGGCGCCCTACCTACACGTTACATATGAAGTGTATGGAGTGGCTTAGAAAAATGTTGAAATAGGAAGTTTAAGCGCGAGAAAAATGGTATCAGAGCTCTATAGATATTGCAGGCAATCACGCTAATGCCGTAGATGATTTTCTGTGCTGTGACAAAATTCTGTAGGTGTGTTTCGTACAATTTAGAGTTCGTTCGTCACGGTATAATGTGTGTAGTATATCTATATACAAAGTGTAGGTAGGACGACGCCATGTTTTTTACTTCTCTCAGCAGCCGCTAGTGTCGCATGGCTTATTTTAAACTCCCAATAGATATCACTGTGGGCGTTTATGAAAAAAACGACAGAATGCTCTGAAACTTGAGGATTATCTCAATAAAGTATGCCAAAGTTGTTTGAAAAAAAGAAAAACTATGGTTGACGACCTCATTTTCGAAATAATCGCTACCGAAAAATTACCACTTAAACGCGCAGTCTTATGGGACTCCTCGTCAAAATCGAATAATACTCCGCAAGTAAGCGAGGGGTTTCAATGAGTCAATATATACTAATACTTTTGATTGCGAGAAATCTATTAGTTTCATAAAAAGGTAGGGTTGACGACTTTAATTAAAAGAAAAGTGTAAAAATGTACAAAATGTGAGGTTATGTTGTCACAGCTACCGCTAATATGTATACCTTTTGCAATTTTCTGGCAACTTTTTTGTAACTTTTTCGCGTTTTGTTACTTCTCTACTTGGATATGACTTAAATACATACAAGCATTCGCTTGATACGGCACCGAACGCCCAAGCCTCCTTAACGCTTTCGAGTTAACGCATTCCAGAAGTTACAAACATTGTAGGTTCACCGTCCCATAAGAAGTTATCACTTCAATTAATTTTAATTACAATGTACTCGTGTTACTTTAATGAAATGTACGTCACAGCCACAACAACCTTGACACAAAAACGCACGAGGCTTTTTACTCCTCCAAAAAGAGGAGCGATCAGTATGCGTTCGACCATCAACCAGAAGCGTTTCAAAGAGCCTATCCCGTCGAATCCATCACTTCCGATCTGACCCTCTCGAGAAGAAAAGGGGGCCACAGCGCACACGGCAATAAAAGCTTCCCTCCAGACGCGCGAAAAAAACAGTCCGCGGGGGTATTATATACGATCGCAAAAGACTCAAAACTTCACGATCGATGCGCCCTTTTCCAAGCCCTACATCGTATTTTCACGAGCGGCGAGCTTTCGAGCGAGTTATAACGTCCCGTTAACCGTTACCGTACTACACCCCGTGTAAAATCTCGCACTGTACGCCAGTGGTAGTATATAGCGACGACTATTCTCCGGCCGATAAGTGCATCGTCGCAGGCACACGACGATCGTACGAAATGGCATTTTTACACGGCGGCGTAATTAAATGACTGGAGGCTTTATTTCTTTCGCGATGTTTTTCTTCGCCGGCAAGGGTCTCTCTTTGCGTCGTCTTCTATACGCGTCTAAATTTAACGGCGTGAAAGAGAGAGAAAGAGGAGAGGCGAGAGTCACTTTCTTGCTTGATGGCTATAATATCGTGTATTTTAGATACTTTAAAAATAGCGTCCGTCGCTCTCTTACTCTCTCCCGTACGCTATATATTTGCGCTTTTAATGAAAATTCGCGCGAAAATAGGACAATCACGGGGATGGGGAATGCAGTCTCGCCGTCGATGAAGCTGCCGTGGGCAGCTGGTGATTATTACTGATGCCGTTATAAAATCCATCGTTACAGATAGCTTTTACATTAATTGGGGTTGTTGGAGCGTCGATGATAAAACCCGGCATATAATGATGTTGTTATATAGCGAGTCTTTTGCTTGTTTCATTCTGTTCATTGAAAGCGCATGCCTCAATTATTAAACACCTGTATCTACGTAAAAATCGATAATTTTCTATGAGGCGGTATTTGAAATTTACAAGCGACGCTAAAAACAGTTATTGCGACACTGAGGTAAAAGTTATCGTCCAGTAAAGTATATCCGTATTCCCAGAAGTACAATTCATCGATTCGTATTTCAGACGTTTGGTTCAACAGCTAATTTAATTACACAAATCTTCCGAAGTATAGCGAAGTACTTTTGAGCTACGGGAATACGTGCGTCGACTCCGAAGTAGATCGCGCGATACTTCATTAACTTTAATAGAATTGTAAAACTGTTTGAGTCGAGTCGACGTAACCAGTTTTTTGCATCGGGGTTTGACAAAGGTATTTTTAAAGCTTCAAGAAAAGAAGGTCGCAGCTCTGGAGCGAATACGACAGCCAATGAGAGCCGAGCATTTAAGCTAATTAGACAGGTTACACGTCTGATCATTAAAATTGAATCCTGCTGCTTTTTCGACGAAAAGCAAAAGGAGACCCAAGAAAAAAAGGCTTTTTTAGAAATCATTTTATGTAACAATTAATGCACGACCTAATTGAAAGACATTTTTCTACATTAAGCAGATATTTTGACGTACTTGACACTTTGCTAAGTGGAACTCATAATCTACAACTCAAACGCAAACACCTGATAATCGCGGCACGTCGCTGAACAGAACAATATTTGACTTTTTCGTTCGACAAACACAACTAATCCGCGCCTATGAAATCGCTCACTTAGTTGTTTGTCTTTCCTCTTTATATTGTGTGGCACCTGAATCTTTTAACGTTGATTTTACAAAATCATACACTATACAGACATCGCAACATCTCTTGTCGAATTTTCAAAAAAAAAAAAAAAAAAAAGCGCAGCCTCGAACCAAGCAATCACACAAAAACTGTACGTGTTCTGATTCAGTGACCATCAAAACCCCGCGGTCCGAAAATTTCAGCCCAGAGAGCACAGGCGAATAACTCTGCTCTCTGTCTCTCTGTCTATCTATCGCATCCCCCTGTGAAAAAAGAAAGAGAAAAATGGTCTCGTTCGAGCCGAATCTCTTTATCATGCAAATGCCGCGCGCTCGATCCATCCAGGCCGACAGAATGAAATAAAACGCGAAGAAAAATCTCGATCGGTCAACCGAGCGCACGATACACATACGCATATACACCACCCCTGTACGTCGTCACCCGCGTGTTTTTCGTACGTGTATAAGCGAGAAATTGAATATCATTGCCACCGACGACGAGCCAGTGTATTATCTAACCCGGTCACATACACACACGTACATATACGCCGAGAGAATTTTCGCTGACGTCATGCTTCGTGCACTTCTATACCTATATATACGTGTATAGCGGCCGCAGTGTGTACCTATTATTATTGCCCTGACCGTTTAAAAGGCTCACGGCACTTAGCGCCCGCCGACAAAATATTATCCCTCCTCCCACAAGAGAGTCTCTCATATCAGAGGAGAAGAAATTATCGCTCGGAGTCTGCGGGAGGATGACAGTGAATTATATAGGAAGAGGGGCAGTACGGAGAGAAGCGTGCGCGCATCGATCGCTCGAATTCCCCCCTGAAAGAGCGCGAGAGAGAATAGAGAGAGGAAGAGGAGGAGAAAAAGGGCAATAATTTTGTTTTGTACATCGCGTTCCGGAGAGAGAGAGAGAGAGAGAGAGAGAGAGAGAGAGAGAGAGATTCTCTTTTACAACGCGCGTTGTTATACGCTCTGATAATGGATGAACGGCCGACGAGGTTGTTATTTTTGTTTATAATTAACAGCTGCTTCTGTCTGTCGATCGATGCACCACCATCGGCATCAGTATGTACAATGAAAAGGGGTTTGCTTTGCGCTGTTGCCGCAAGTCGGAGGATAATATTTACCGGAAGCTTCGCTTTCCCAAGTTACGGTAGGGCGAATTAGATTCGCGTATCTATACTTGTATATAAACCGCACACTTTCGTTAGACTTGCGTCGAAAGTTCATGAGCGGACGCGCTGCAGGTATACGTGTAATCTCGCCGAGCTTTTCGCAAAAAAGCTCCTTTTGTGCGCAAGCTCGCGGAGTGTTCAATAGCAGACTTCGCGCAAATATTTGACTTGTCAACGCCGAGGCGAGAGATAGCGTCGCGACAGAGTTTGCAAAATAACCAAGCGCGAAGAAAACACATAAATCGTATGTGCCAGAGTGTGGAAAAGCTCTCGTCGGTATCGTGCATGTATATACACGCGAAAAACGTAAATAATCACGGATCGGCGCCAGCGACGAAAAGGGAATCGCGTACCTACAGCGTTGCGGGAGATAAAAAAAAAATAAGCCACGTAATAAACTCGGGAGATCGATAACCGTCTCGTGGGGAAAAAAAAATTCTCCCCGAGGTCGCGTTATATATCCGGCAGTGGTGCGGGACAGTGCGAGCGAAAAAGAGCATCTCCGTTCCATCCACCCTCGGCGTGCTCTCGATTCGACTATACACACCATTCATCCGCCAGTGCTGCCATTATCCGGTGCAGTCGAGCTATAAGTAACGGAAGCAACAGAGTCCCCTTTGTCTTCTTAACGTCGAGACAAGCGATAGCCTCACTCTATGAGTGACGAGCAAAGCTCTTCCTTTTTTCTTCTCGAGAGACTATATCGCTGCTGCACAGTGTACAGTGTGTGTGTATAGATATAGCTTGAAGCGAGGCCGATAAATAATGGTCGTCGTTCTGACGCTGCAATTTTTGTTTTATCGTTGGCGCTACTTTCTTTCTCTCCAATTTTTTTGGAAGGGAGAGGGTGGGTTGAACGATGCTGCTGCTGAATGGACGACTTTGTGATTTTGAGGAAGCTCGCAGATGGGAGAGATGGAAGATACGGGAGGTGAGCTTTTGTTGGCTGTGCTTTGTTACGGGTTACGACAGTAACGATGGTTACTGCACCGGTGTCGCTGGTTTGTTACCTGCAGATAGAATTATGTTTACGAGATGTAGTCGCTTTTTTGAAAGGTACAACGTAATGGACTTTGAAGCTTTTTTAGATTCTCGTGCGATGCTTTTAATGCAGCTTTCGTAGTTTCGGGATGACAAAATCTGATATTATGCTTTTCTCTTGAATTTCCTGGTGAAAAATTAACTGATTTTGTTGATTGACGTGTCCTACTTTATAAAATACATGGTATTTATTTTATTTTTCCTCTGATGAACTGTTTGTTTTACCGCGAAATGTTTGCGTATGTTTGAGTTCCTAACCTCAAAAAGTGAATATTGACGAAATATATGGGCGTATTTCGTTATATTTGGCGGAAATCTCGACCTTTTTAAATAAAAAATTTGAAGCTTACTTATGCACAAAACATTTACCTGCATGTGGACCGCCAGAGCGATATCAATGGTCAAAACAAAGCAGTTTTGGACTGGCCCTTTCGTCACTGCCTAAACGCTCCGTATCTGTAGCAGGTGAAACTAGGTGGTGCATAAGCTTTTTTCGATTGCCCTCATAACAATATGCGCGCCGAGTCTAGATATAGCGGTGTGCCAACAATACCAAAACTGCCTTTTTTGGCCTGCTGCTTCAGCCGCTCATGCTATATTTTTAATAGCAGAATAATAAACATTTTTTCAAAGACAGGTAGTTTACTGAAAAGCGGAAAGGTGATAAATAGTTGTTTTTCAAAGATAACCTTCAAAATGTTTAGAAATAGACATAAATCTATTTTTTTCTTTCAATGCATTGACTGAAATCGGAAAAGTCGTTAGTTGATTTTCCAAAATAACCTAGTTTGTCACGGACGGGTTTGTCACCCGTCTCAGTGACTTTGAGTACGATTTGGAGCGAGTAAAGATATTTTTTTTAATAATCAACAAAACAAAATCCAAGAGAAGCCACCAGGATAAAACAGCTATCAAAAAGTGGACTTGTGTTGTTATGCTGCGCGCACAATCTGAAGAACGAACTTAAATGAACTAAAGTATTTGTTGAGTGTATCCTAGCATCAGGGCAACTTATGAGCAATTTTTGTCAGTATTACATAAAAAGGGCCTATTGAAAATGTAAAATTTGCAGCTATTCCGATGTTTACTCAAATGGGCTTATTACGTGTTGCCTCAAGTTACAAATTCATAATAATTTCTGTGGTCATGTAAAAGGTTTAATATTAAATCATTCTTCGAACCCTGGAATAATTAATCAATCTGGAATAAATTATAAAACAGATCATGACGAAGAGCATTTCTCGATCGCAGTATTACCTCTACTATCTATAACACGGTGCTACTCTCATTCCAAGTATGTGTTGTCTCTTTTCGAGATCTGTTTTCCGAAAAATCACTGGTTTTATTGTATTTTTGTTTTCACATTAGTCTCATGTGAGATATCAAAAATTAAGCAACAGTTTGTCAACAGTTAATTTAAATTTCTAACTATGCTTAACAAAAATAATATAAAGACTTATCCAGGTAAATTTCAAAATCTGTTAGAGACTCGACCGCGTTCGCAGAAAAAAAATCCCACAGCAACCAAAAAAGAGAGAAGCTTTCGCTACGTCTAGAAAAATGAAACGGAGAAGGTACACAGCGGCGAAACATTTGGTTTTGTTATGATAAGGCCGCGGGATAAAAATGGCCTTGTTTTCTGTATACCGACCTGTTTTTTGCCCCCTCCGACGAACGAAACTACGCAGAGGGGTATACACACGCGCGCTTTATTCCTTTTAGCTGTTTGCTTTTACGATATGTGCGTGTACATGCGCCGCGGTGGCTTTGCGAAACGTCGTGCCATTCCACTGGAGGAGAGCTTCGCGGAATGGTATTTTGAGTTTTTAACTCTGCGCTGGGCGATATAAACAAATGAGCCATGCGCGGGAGAGTAGAAAGATCATTGGTTTTATGGGCCAAGCATTAGCAAATGAAGCGGACACATATAGCTGCGGGACTTGATTTATACGCTTCGTACGATTATTTATGGGGAAGTGTTAAATTTTTGATCAGACAAAGGGTAGGCCGGGAATTTCGTAATAATTTATTGTTACGCGCACTATTGCGGCTGTGATTTAATACCAGTGGGTGGAACTATAGGAGTATTGTGTGGACAGTGGTCACTAAATAATTTTATTGACACTCAAATATACATAGAAATGTTTTTGCCTGAAGACCGAGCTGAAGACATACAGTTACAATATTTATAATTCAACATATACAGACAGGCTAATTTCTACAACAAACTTTTGTACACATTTACGCATATACGAGTTGTCACTTTGCGCAGAAAGTGACAATGACTCACGACTTATTACGTAAAACCGTATCGAACTTGTTTGCAATTTTCAAACGATTAGCCTAAATTAAATATTCATTAAAAAAAGGAGATAATAGCGTTTAAATATATAACCGAAGAAAAAGGAATTTCGATTACGTATTATTCAACGCTAGGCCGTGTGCGCGCGCTCGCACGTGACAAAAAGGAAAGAGCAATTTTTCACCTGCGAAACCTTTATTTAACCAGTGATTATAATACGCGCAATCACAGTGAGTGATGTATCGACGCTACTGCAGAAGTAATAGGATTACACCACAATGGACCGGTTTAAGAAAATATATTACTCGATTTTGTATTCCAACCGAGAGGTAATCTATTGTAGGCGAGTGCAATTAACGTAGCGAAGTGATAATAGCCTATTGACTAAATCACCAGTATGCATCTAACCTAGGCTATAATGAATATAGGCTATATAGGCTTACGCTTATGAAGTACTTTTATGTGGTACAAAATCGCAGCAAAGAAAAAGAAAAGAATGAATTTTCTCGTTTCTGATTGCACCCGTACGAAACGGGTTTTACGCGCGACAACGACACTGAGTATTTTCAAACAACGCTCACGGATTATACACATCTACATAATATAATACCGACACTGGTTTCTTCGCGAGTTCGCGAGATTTCGAGTCGTCACTAACCATGAACTTCTCTTTCCCACTTAAATCTCGAGTACCTGCAGCTCGCAAAAAATAAGTCCATTCCAACTCAAAAGTTCCCAAATCAATCTTCACGGCGCGAATGCCTCGTTAAAAAATCTACGCTCAAATAACACGCTTAATGGAATGAACCGATCCCACGCTCGTTTTTTTAAAATTGAAGTACAAAGTCTCATTAAAAAAGTGTGTTCGCGAGAGGGAGAAAAAAAACGACGCAAATAACGCGTAATGGCTTGCTTTGCCAATGAACTCGGGAGAAAAAGTGCGATTCAATTTGGACTCTGTGTACTCTCGTTTCGCGGAACCGATGAAACATAATTGTTTCGATGAATTTTCGGGTTCTATTTTCCCGGCAGGATTAAAAATAAATAAAACAAATATCGCAAAATGCATCGAGGGGTGAGTATTTTTGATTCGCGGATACTCCGGAGCGCAACAATATTTGCACAGCCGGTGTATTTGCATTCGCTATCCGAGAGCGGCCAGTTGGTCCACGCAGCGCAAGTAGCGCAACACAAAACTCTCCCGCCGACAAACTGGCCGTTCTTTTTTATCACTCGTTCATTCAGTATTCAAACAAAGCATACATCCTACGCAAAAAAAAGAACAACACCAGGACACATCATCCGTCCACGTCAGCCTCCAAGACGTGCCTCGAAATCTCCTCTCAATATACAATCCAGACATCAATGGACATCAAAGCTCCGCTTATGACACAGATCCTCCTCGTCACTGTCAGCTTAATTTAAACATAATCAGAGCTTGCGGGCTGCAAGCTTGGCGCTTTTGTGCACCTGTCCGATCCTGTCAGCCAGCATCTTGCCATCGTAGCACTCGTAGTCGTCGTACTTGATGGCGTAGAGCCACTCGAAGCCGAACTTCTCGGCCAGAGCTTGACTGTAGTTGGAGGTGAAGACGGCGTAGGCTATCTCAGGCTCGGGTAAAGCACGTTCGCGAGCTATCTTTCGCGCCATCTCGAGACTTGAGCGCATGAGATTCTGAGCAATGCCATAACGCCGGTACCGAGAGTCCACACCGATGTAGAAGACCTCCAGGGCGTGGCTGCAGCCGTAGTGCTCGTATAGGTCCACGCTTGACTCGATCTGCGGTACGTCGAGAGGGAAACATTGAATTTTGCGTTGTTATCATGGCGAGTGTGTGAGTGTCGAGTGAGTGAGATGATTCGAGTGAAGGAGGAAGCGAAAGGTTGACGATGGGCTCGACATTGACGATCTCGGTACTCGATGCTAATAGCGCTACTACACTCTACTTTATTCAAGCCTCTGTGGTTATGAATTTTATTACAGTCCTACCGGATACTATGACTCACTCGAGATTTCGTTCCGATTAGCGCGCGGCTTTTTTTCCCGATAGGCGCAGGTTCAAAAGGCTGCGAAGCACTAATAGAGGAAGATCACGTTTACCTGATAAGACTTGGAAAAAAATACTCTTAATACGCTGAATAAATCGGCTAATCTGACACGAGCGATCGAAAGAACTCGCGCGCACGCGCATCGATGAGAAATTCGGTAATTAACATTCTTCCGATGAGAAAAGCCATTGTTATACGAAGACGTAAACTCAAATGGGTCGCGGTTTACGTAACGGACGCTGATTATGTTTATATGAGCAAATTGACAGGTGTCAACGGCGCACACCGACCTCGACAAAAAAAAAGGAAGAAATTCAATCGCATAGCGAAACCGAACGAGCAAAATCTGGTCGATCAACTCTATGCGAAACTAAAAATGGACGATAGAAGAGAAAAAAACGCGAATGGGACACGTACGATTGCGGCAACCACGAGTCACGGAAACAGTGTCGCTACATGCTTGTGTGTCTGTCTCTCGGCACGATTTACCCAGGCGCGTGACCTTTCTAAGGTTTGATTTGATGATAGCACGCTGCCACGCTCTACTGTAACACCGGTTCGGTGCATTACGAGTAATGCTGTTATTGTTGTTGTTGTCGTTGCTTAAGGTGGGCCTTGCCATTAGATGAACACGTCGATCAAATTTTTTTTATTCGAGTTAGCGAGATAAGAAGCTTAATGAGTCAGACGAATTGTGTTACGGCGAGAAATAAGTTTTTCATCGCTTTAATTCCTGCAGTGAGCCGGAATCAGGTGGAACCAATTAGAGGAAAATTTTGTACACGAGAAGGAGTAATTTGGAGGTCTTTGATAGACCGAAGCGTCACGAGCAAAAAAAAATTATTAATAATGTCATCAAGCAGAACTACAGACACATTTTCAACGGAAACAACGAGATCCCATCGAGTTTGCACACCTATCGGTATCGATCGGCGATCGGCGATATCGGCAAGACGCACATACGCGCATTGTTATACACGAGACTGTTAAGCGATAGGTGACGACATCGATAACTAATCGGCTTGGTAAAAAGTGTCAAGGATACGGATATGGAGCCGCGCGCTGATTAATCATATTACAGCGACTGCTGCTCCTTCGGTTTCGCGCGCAGATTTTAAGATTGTGCGCGCGCGATGACGATTTGCCTGCGCGCACTCCAATTAATTAGATAATAAATACACTCGGGAAGAAAAAGAGAGAGAGAGATAAATATAAAGAAGGAGCGTGCACAATCGATTGAGAAGAATAGACCGCGATATTGACCTGCTGTCCTAGTTTGTTGTTCTAATCAAGGATGTATTATTGTAATCCGCGTTCAGCATGTGCCTAGTCTTCGGGACTTTTTTGTCGCGAGAACCAAGTGCGAGAACCGTCGGATTAATTATCGGCCTAGCGCGACGTTTCCGCTTTCCGTGATCGGTATGCAACGCCGCGGGTGGTGCCAAGAGAGTGAAAATGGCAAAGGTGGTACCGTTCATCAGTGCCGTGGAGGTCTTGAGAATGCTTCTGGAGTACTGCGTATGGACGTCGGCGTAGAATATGATCGGATGAGATTTGATCGTTTTTTATTTTGAATTTGGATATATGATATTTTTATATTGTATTGATTGAAATTTTATTTTTATATAAGTATGATATATATTGAAAAACGAATGTTATTGAAAAAGTTACGCGTATGCCGAAAAAAATTTAAGCTTAAGGGGATGTCGTCGCTAAAGCTTCGGAAATCCGCCACGGGGTATTTTGTATTTCCAAACTTTTAGAAAAACAAAAAGTAAAATCGAAATTTCCTTCGGTAAAACGATTTATTAAATTTAACACTAGGGCGCTTCAAAGCTGGTTTTCATTGCAAGCTTTATTTAAAAAGTTTTATGTAATAGAAAAACAGTGTTTTTAGCGACGACATCCCCTTAATGTAACGATATGACTTAGGGGAAGTGTGCCCAGTACGGATACCTTTAGCTATTTTAGGCATGCGATGAATATTTTAATTCTATGTCCAATTTCTACAAGAAAATCGACGGGCGCCAGTCAAAGTCGCCTCTAAAAAAAGTTATCCGCGTTATTTTAGCTAACATAGTCCTCTATGATTAGGAATGGTCTCGATTTGATGTCCCGCGAATAGTTGGTTCGCGACATCAATATAAAAAGAGCAATTTTCAATCCCCATAAAATCCTTTTCACACTTTTGAAATGCACATTTACTTATTTTCCTTATAACTTTTGCTGTGATTAAAATTTAAAATAACGGTACCGAAATATGTACGAAAAAACCAACCTAAAGTAGCTTTATCTGTGATTGGAAGCTGGAAACATAAAATTATCCATACTAGGCATTATCCATACTGGGCACATCCCCCCTACAAGTATGAAGCACGGTACCGGTGTCGTAACTTTAAGCGTGCCTTCGTTCACGATTATTATTAATGTTCGTGCGGCTATGCGACGCACGTGGCAGCAATATTTATTGCTACCGTCGAATTGAAAAATTAATATGTTCGTTACCTCCGATACGACCGTAAGTGACCTATAAAAAAATATTTGCTTTTTCTAATTGTAACGACTAAAATCGTTAGACCTATGGCATATAATATTTTCGCAAAAAAATAATTTTAATAAGACTAATTATTATACTAAGACTATACTGGTATGTTACCAGAATTAAACGCATACAAAAAATAAATGGTAAAACTCTACAATCAAACTCTCATTACTGGAACAGAGCGATATTTTTCAGTATATACTTCTTGTACAATTGATACGATAGCACGTGCGCTCTTTATCAATATTTGCCCCGAGTGTTTTTGTTTCTAATCAAATCATATCAAATCATTGTATCTGGCTCATCAATTAAAATGTTATATGATTTTGAAAAAAAAGCAAATATACAGTTCTCCTATTCACGCGTGATTTTTTTCTCTAATATATTACCGCATCAGTTTATTTACTAGTCATACACGCGTATACAGAACTTTTTTTTTATATAGTCAACTTATATCATTAGGTACATCTGCGATGCGTGAGAGAAAAAAAATAATTGTTTGTGTTCTATATGGCGATCGTGAAGGGTTTTTGCATGTATCTTCGATGAGTTAGATTACCTTGAAGATGAATCTCATAAGGTCAAGGGTAGCCGGATGTTTCATGTTCTCTTCGACATTCTCTTCAAGACATGCAGAGCTGTCTCTCTCGGATTTGTCCTGAAATGATTAATCGTCGGAACATACATTAAGTCGCATATCTATTAACGCTAAATAGATATCGCTTTAGATCGATTAATACGCGATCGATTTGTATTTTATCTTTTTGCAGTATCTTTCTTATCGATTGAATTTCCAAAGTTAACGATCAAATTCAATATTCGCATTGGCTCGTGTCGCGTGACGTAGAAGATTTTAATTGACGCGCTACTAAAAATATTCTCTCGGCGTATAAAAAATTACAACAAACTAAGTTGCCCGAATATCAAAAGGCTCTTGGCACCAGCTCGCGTCATGTTTAGGAAACCGATGCCAAGAATTTGTTGGATTGCTTTCTCGCAAGACTCTATAGGTGCTTTTATAAATTTATTAATAATTCTATACCATGCGCCTGATTCAGCTGTTTAGGTAAGACGCGCATACGTAGCAAAATTAAAAAATTTTTCGATAATCCGATAGAGCTTCTATTTCTTTTATACGGAAACTATAAAAATTTCATGCACTATTTTTGCAAAACACTCGTCGCGTTATCAGCCCACAGCGCGGTATATAAACTCCGATTATCAGCATCAGCTGTGAATAACCGGATTATCAGCGAATCAAAATATTTTGTTAGAGAACCGCGCAAAATTTATCTACTATTTCTTGCTCTTATAAAACAAAGCACTCAAAGCATGAGCCAGCGCGATTTTCAAAATCAACATCAGGCAAACTCATCGATCCCATTACTCTAATCAACGCCCGACCCTAGCTCGGCGTAAATAATTCAGCGAAAGTCCCGACCATTAATTCTTTCGCACCGCTGTGCACCAAGCTGCCCCCCATAAATCTCCAGCTGATTTTCATTCCATATAGACGAGAACGATGATTCTAGGAAAAGCGCGGTTCCGAAAAACACGAAAATAGTCACGCGACAAAGCTCTGGCTAGCGCAACAACCGCCGTTGTTTACCATTTCCACGTCCGAAAATAGCGCGAGACAGAGACAAACAGACAGACAGACAGACAGACAGAGATAGAGATAGAGAGAGAGAGAGAGAGAGAGAGAGAGAGAGAGAGAGAGACTCACGTGCAATTTGTTGAAGCAGACGCCGACTAGTTCGCCAGACTTGGTGTCGAAGGCACCGACGCTCAGACCATCCGCGATTATGGTCTTCAGTAACACAGCGAAACCGTCGTGGTCGGTACCACCGGGAACGTCTGCGATGCCGAATCCTATGGTCAGGCACTCCTGAAAGGACGACTCGATCTGAAGATTCGTCGCCGAATCGGCATGTTCCTTCGTCAGGATCTTGTAGGCAATGAGGCTCGAGTCAGCTTTCTTAGACATGTTTGCCGAAAATATCGCAAAACTGATTGTGTATAGAACGCGAAATTGGAGACAAAAGCTTTTGGAGCTACGGTGGCGTCGGCGGCGGACTGACTGCGGGTGCTGCTGCTGCTGCTGCTGCCCGACGACGAGCACGACGACGTTCTTTTCCAATGTGCGTGAGAGAGCAGCAGTGGCGGCAGCGCCGCCGGCCCCACTTCATTTATTATCAGTCCTATTACCAGCTTCTCTCCCGCGCGCACACGCTCTCGCGCCCCTTCCTCCCGTATGTGCTATACCACACTTCTCTCTCTTGTTCCGTAATGTACTATGCTGCTCTTGATACAAACTGCGCGCGCGTCCGATTGTGCGTTCGAGCGTACACACGTGCGCGCGGAAGAAAGAAAGACGACTAGAGATAGCGAGTGAGATCGGTGTTATCTGCGCGCTCTTGCGTAATTAGTCTGCTCTGCAGTGTGTCTGTTTTTTTCTGCTGTCTCGGTGTCTAGGGAAACAATAGGCTCGACTGTGCAGTATGTCGCATTTACATGTCGAGGTAAAAAATGGCATTTTTGCGAAAGGCCAGCTAGTTTTTTTCTCGGCTTTTCGTCGCGAGATTGTTGTCGTCGAGTATGTGAATATTTATTTTTTATTCGAACGCTGTGTGATTTCGAACATTATATGCGGTGGCTGTATGTGTATACTTTAATAGCCGAGCTTGCGAGGAAAAAAATCACACGATTGTCTGGTTTTGTAATATAGGTCATTATAGACGTTCAATTAAAAAAAATAAGTATCGAAAACTAATAGCCGCATAATAACGATTAGCCGCAATTTTGTAAGAAGATTTTCTCGTTGCGATAGTACTTTGCGCGAAGAGTGCGCGCGTACAAAGTTCGAAACTATCCGGCTGCACTTGATTGATAACGATTAATCTTATCTCATTTATATACGAGATGCTATTACGGCTACTATGTTTTAGTTGCAAAAATAGCACTTGTGTGCCTATTACCCGTTATCGAAGTTACGAGGGGATTTTGTTCGACAATATTTATGCAACATTTTCGCGCACCAGCGACAACTTGGACTAGTTTAGAATACCCCGTCGATATTTGCGTATATATAAAGCACATCTATACCGTCATCTGCGCGAATAATCCCATTAATCCGTGCACGCATTTACTATTCAACCTATATTTTTTTTAATTGAGATACATAGACGCAAAAGCAATCCGACTAAAAAAATTCACGGTGCAGTTTTCCTCAGAAAGCTCCAAGCTCTTCGCAACAAAAGGCGAGCCGTCGCTTCCATATTTCCGGACGCGGCATAAATTCAAGGTGGCAGCCCTCGAGCGCAAAATGAAAACACGCGAAAATCCAAGTACAATGCTTGTCTTCTTGAAGTATACCGCGGCATTTCTCTGAGCCGCGTAATTAACAGCGTTTACTAAATCGCTTTCCTTTAACTTTTTTTTCATTATTTTTCATCGAGTGGGATCAAGCCATGACGACGGCCGGCGGGGAGATCAAGGTGAAGCTGATGGATTTTTAAACGCTGCGCGGGAAAAATATTCACGCTCTAGATTCATTGTTGTTGCGCTGTGACGCTATAGCATATTTATAAACGCGGCAATTAGTCAGAGTTTTAAAAATAGCCTGGCTATTATTAGCTTTTCCCAAAATACACGAAAGCTCGTCGTTCTTTTTTTATTTCCTCGATTAAATCGTCAACCCCCGAATACGAATGTTTATTAATAATCATAATAATCAGATTAAAGCAATCCAGAGCACGCGTAAACCGCGCTCTCCGCATTCAAAACAAACAAAAGATACGTCGTTATCCCACGATCGCATATCTATTAATTCGCTCTCCTATATGTCCTCGATTCCCACGCCAATAAACGAATCGACCGTCATGTCTTCAAAACGCGCCGCCGCAGCATCGATATGTATAACCCTGCTATCAGTTCCCTCCCATTCATACCCCATACCACAAAGATCGTGGGCTAATGCATAATCGAGAGCCACAACGCATATCGAACCTGCCAATTACATAATATAATCTCCATATCCATGATATCGGCTCACGCGCGCATCAGCATATAATACGTGGACGTTCATTGATATCACATAGCGCGTGAGCGTATATCGCTACCCCCGGGTTAACTGCACACATGTGTGCACGCGTGAAATGCTCGAAACGGCTTGGCTTCGTTTACAGCTTTAGACTGTGTCTTTGATCCATTACCGCTACGGGAGAGCTTGTAAGTGCGGGATACATACGAGGCTTGATGAACTTTTTATTACCCCGCTCGCCGTTAAAGCTGCGCACTTTACGGCTTCGCAGGCCGTCTATATATGTGCGTATACGTGTAAGCGTATATAGCAGTAGTCCTTGTGAAAAGCTAATGCAATTAGGC
The DNA here is from genome assembly GCA_012977825.3 of Pteromalus puparum. Classification (NCBI taxonomy): domain Eukaryota; kingdom Metazoa; phylum Arthropoda; class Insecta; order Hymenoptera; family Pteromalidae; genus Pteromalus; species Pteromalus puparum. The sequence goes on from CM053169.1 coordinate 16,066,972, forward strand.
TAAGAGATGGAGAGTCGGATTGATGAATGGTGAAACTCGCTCTCTCTCGCGGAGAGTAATGGGATATACACAGCAGCAGTTTGCAGTCGCGAGGCGTAGGATCGTTGAGAGAGACGGAAAAGGAGCGATCGGGATGGACTCGATAGGAGAATTGGAAAAAAAGAGAGGTATAGCGCTCGATCGAGGTGTTTATGTCTCGCTTGTTATAATCGACGCTATTATGTGGCGGAGCATTTTTCTTCTTGTTCTACTGTTATTAAAAGCCTCTCTGTGTTTCTCTTTCGGTCGGCTTCTGTGCAATTATCCCCGATAATTTATAAGCGTTGTAATCGGTGATTTGCAAGTAGCGATTTTTAAAAATTTGAAGAAAAAAACGCGCTCGCACGTGCGTGACGTCGTTTAATTGGTATCCTCTGTTAAAAAAGAGATGACCGGTTGTTGTTAAGCCTTTCAAATCTCGGTTTAATTGGTTATGGCTAGGTATCCGGTTGAATGGTGCCAAAATTTAAAATGTTTTAGTATGGTTCAAGTTTAATATCTTGATTTTTGGTCTATTATTCAGTTGATTCTTTCTACTACCATAATTAATAATATGATTGTTTCGTTTATAATCATTCTAGCTTATGTTGTATCATATTAATATATTCTAACCTCAAAAACTAGATTGCGTTATAATCTGCTTTGTTTTAGAAAATACTACTTATCTTCTTGAGAAAGAACATCAATCAAATACAAATTTGAACTTAATTGTTGAAATATATGTTAGCGTTTCAAATACTTTTAAGACATTATAATAAACAAACCGCGTACATTAAAAATGAGCGCGCGAAGCGTGCTTGAATTTAGCTAGTAAAAGCTTAATTTAAGTGTCACTGTTGAAGACCTTGAGTCTGTGCGTGCACACCTCCATTAGGACTTGCTAGGAGGGAGTGAAAAATGCCGATTTAATCGATTAGGGAAAATATAAGGCTGATCGTTGGCTAACGCATCGAGCCTGTAATGATAGCTCACGATAAACCATTTTCATAACCTCTACCGTATACTTAATACCCTGCTGATTAGGTATATTCTCTCACGTTGTAAGGAATTACAGTAAACGATCAAAGAGTCGCAATTACGTTGATTCAGGTAACGACAATTCCATGATTTAATGGCACAAATTACTACGAAAAACAGTGGTACGAATGATAAGATCATACGGATTACGCAGGTTTTGCATTTTTTTAAAAATCCAATGCACTGTATGTTTGGTTATATAATTAGTCCGTTAATTCGAAATGACGAGTATGCTCGTTTTACGCCGAATTTAATTGAAACTGATCGTTGCATTATTATCGCTCGTTCGCGTAAACGTCATCATCAGGAAAGCGTTTAGACATATTCATACATTATACCGCCACTGTATACAGGACGGAGCCCATACAATATTTATTTAGCTCAAATTTAGCGTGCAGAGTCGGGCAATTAGCCATTCAAAGGTATTAGCAACGCAGTTTGCATTAATTAATGCCAATCAGCCACCTTTTTTTAAAAAAGGGGCCAAACTTAATTTCTAAAAGCTGCAGCTGCATTTTTCCACAGAATTCCGAGCGCTGAATTTCCCTATTTCATTTGAATTTCATGGGGCGTGAGAGAGGACGAAGAAAAAAAAAGGAAGCCGCGAATGGAAGGGGTGGTAACACGGCGGTAACCTTAATAGCCGGAATTTGGAACGCGACGTTTATAGATTGCGGCCGTGCTCTCTGCGTGTTTTGTTTCCTCCGCGCAGGATTAATGCGGCGTAACTAATGCTCGAGCGGACGAGCTTTTTCTTCCAGTAGCTATACTGCGACCACCTCTTGATTTTACCTTTCGAATATATCCGACCAATAAATTTTGCAAAAAAGAGTCGAGCTATTACGGATCGATATACGTGGTGTGTATATAATTGTGTACAGGATAGGTAGCGACAGGTTTTTAAGCCTTGTCGAGGCTTTGAATAATGTAACTTGTAAAAGTTTCATTATTTACGAAAAGTTGAACGCGAGCAGCTGGGCGACGATATAGCAGCAGTTGCTCGTAGTGTACTTTTCATAATCAAGTTTTAATAAGCTCCTGCTCTTTCTCCGTTTCTTTCAGTTTCCGACTCTAATGGGACAGAGCTTTCTATTAATTTGATGATCCCTCGCGAGAAAGCTTGACTTTCGTATAAAAAATCACTCGTAGAGTTGGAAAACTTTTTTTTAGAAAATTGAGTCTAAAGTGGCTTATTTTGCATTTAAGGGAGAAAAATTAGTTCTCGCATATTTCTCGCGAATGTGGGAGATAAAGTCCATAGCAAATTAACGCCTGATCTGAAGACGAGACAAACAGATACAGGGTGTCTATTTGTCTTGGCTTAGCTTGGCGATGTGACAACTTTGTTCCAAAATTTTAAACATTTTCAAAAACTATTTTTAAAAAATTTTTAATTTTGATTATTTCAAAACTTCTTGGAAAATTTTTCAAACATTTTTCAAAACTGTTATTAATATTTTGAAATATAATTTAGTTTATACGAACAAGGGTCAGTGTTTTTTTTAAAATAAAAGTTAATAAAGAGGCTATAACACAATTAACAAGTCAGAAATAAAGTTCTATATATGCAAATACGAAAGTATTTCATTACTTTAGGTGATTACGTGAGAGGAACCCACTTGCAGAAATAATTTACGACTTTCTTCTGCAGTTGATTCATAATAAACTATTTTGTCTTGATATTAATGTAAATGTATCGCACGTGAATTCTTGGAATGACTGGTAATCACCGTTAACGATTATGTGTAAAACTATTGTTCAAGCTTGGTGGGACATATTTTGCATTAAGGCCGTTTTGAATGCGGCGTATTGTTCTCTATTACATTCACGCGTTGCATGCGTATAGTAGGTAAATACAACGTAACGCATAACTTCGGTGAGCCAAACGCACAATTTCGCATATAAAATCAACCTTATCAGATGCCTCGTTGCTTTTGTCCAGGTTCTATACAAAATTTTCCTAATAACTGCGAAAATTTCTGGATCGACGGATGTATTGTGTGTATCCAATATTCGAAGAAGCTATTCCTTTGTTCTCTCTTCGCCAGCGCATCTGTACTTGATGCGAGCGTCGTTGCAAAGGCAGTAAAGAAAAATCTCGCTGCAGAAAATAAAACTATACCGACACTTTCTCGTTTCATCAAGAAATCCTCGATAATCAAAGCCGACATCTCTCACTTTCAAAAGGACTGAGTAGAAACTAAGACACCTGCAAAGCTCTTCTCCGGCTCTTTATACATCCTCCCGTCTTGAGCCGAGAGAAGAGTTAACCACTGCCTGCCTTTCGCTGAAAAGTACCTATTGACTCGAGGATTTCCAAAGCTCTGAAAAGACCCTCGATATCAGCTAATCAGAACTAGCTGGTGAATTATTCGCCAGCACTTCGGAAGTGACCTCAGCACAGACAGAGAGATGTGCGACGTCAGCGCAATGTGTACCTATGCTGTATACAGATACGGTGATGTCGGTGATGCATGGGTTTATACGTCGAAGAGCTAGCCCGAATCGATGGGAGCTAGTTAGGCCGGTTTGACGTCCGAAGGCTGGCGGAGAGAGGAGCGACTCGATGCGATGCTGCTGCTGCTACTGCTACTGCTGGATTGTTTGCTCTCAAGGGCAGAGCAAGGCCGCGACGGTGTGTTAATGCCGTTGTCTCTCTATCTCCGGACTGATACTCTGTTTTTCATACGGAAGCAATTGCTTATGTGATTTAGTGTATTTCAAATGACGCTATCTTGAATAGACTACTTCCTCGTGTGTGCTCGTATATAGATATCTTTGATGATTGAACGATGAAACCGAATCGCTCAAATAAATTTACTGAATTATTATACTATCTTCAAAATGTTCACTTATTTTCCGCTCGGAATTCAGCCGGTAAAACCGGACAAAGGATACTGGGAAGAACGAGATTGGCCGAATGACAAATCACGTGTCGCTTGATTTTCCCTTATAATCCTCTCCGAGCTTCGTCGTTTTCGACGTCGTTGTGGCAAAGGGACGTGGTATACACGCACGGACGAGCATTAGGCGGCAGCGCTTGATTCCCTCCTCGCTTTTGACCTTGTTAACTTTTTCCTCCACAGACTCGTTCGAATCGAAAGGGACGTAGTAGACTCTGTCGCGAAAAATTCGTCCGTGCAGATTATCCTCTTACTTTATGCCGTCACGTACTACACGCAGATAACTACGAGACGCCCGAGGAGACGCCTCTTAGTGAGGTCGAGGCATCTAAGTGAATATCCCTATATAAAAAAGTCATGACCGGATGAAGTGAAGCCAAGAATGCGTCAATATGATTGGCTCGTGTAGTGCGCATGCGTCAAAAGTATCGTTAGAATTTTTTGATTTGTTTTTGATTTCTAAAATTGATCCTAATACAAAGAATGTAATATATTACTATAATACATATCAATAATTATTAGTTGTGTATTTATAATATTCTATTGTAAATATTATCATTGTTACAAAAAGTGACATGATGTGAACGTTGACACGAACTGAGTTGAGACATAACCTTAAAATTTTAAAAGGTAGTTGGTGACGAAACCGCGGCAATTTTGAAATTTACATGAGCGCGAAATGAATCAATCATATATTGTATAAAAGTTTGATATATTTCCGTAATAGAAAACAAATATTAAAAATATCAATCAAGCATTTATATTTCATTTAATAAGTCAATGAATTAATATTCTACTACAGTGCGCGCAGCGCACTGCGCCAAAAGTCTAGTAAGAGTAAATAGGCAGTGACGGCAAATTAATACATAGATACTGGCAAACGCCTTTTGCTTCCTCCTAGAGGAAGTTTTGTAATAGTACAATTTTCAGTTTCGCTAAAACTTTATAGAAACATGTTTTTAGTAAAACATTTATTTTTTCATTTTTTCAATTACTTTTTTTTTAATGGCAATTTTTTGATTTTCAAAAAACATAATTTTAGTTTTTTCCAATCATTTAATCGTTACAAAGATAATAAAATTACTTACTTTTCCCCGTTTTGTCCTCGGGATTGACCGCTCCGTTCGGCAGATAAAAGGTGATTTTTTTTAAATTTATATCTCTGAAACTTGTAACGAGCGCTTGAATTTCCCGCGCTCGTTTGTCGCGCGAAACGGAGTGGGCCGTAGCAGACGACGTCGGCGGTCGACGCCGACAGGTTAGGACCGTTCGGAGGAGAGTCCGAGCGGGCAGACTCGTTTTCGCAACCGCACAGTACGCACGTAAATTCATCATCGACGCACACCGAGAAGCCAGCTACGCGAAACCGTTGTGAATCCGTCGGCCTCTCTCCGCTTCTGGCGTACAGGGTGGACCCGTCCTCACATCATCACCTGGAGGGACGCCTCCAGACTGCGAAGGACGAGAGACCATTCACTCCCGAGGAGCCGAGTAAGGGACGAGTGCGAGAAACCCCGCGTTCGGCAGCGTCGAGCGAGTAAGTGTTTTAATCGAGAATCCGGACCAAGCCGTCGCAGGCCGAGACTCGCTGCCACCGAGTCTTCGGCCCGGCTTCGTCCGTGATCCGTGCGTGTTCCTCTCTCTATCGCGCGTGCGCGAGATTTGTATCACATTTTGTATTTTATTAGAGTCACAATATATGCTTCACCTTTTCCTTATTAATTCGAGAGTAGTCATTTGTGTTCACCCGAATATCCTCCCGCTAGTAGACTCACGATCACGCGGAAAAGCGTGGTACCCCGGGCGTACCACGCATTTAACGGAAGTTGGCAGGCAACGCACCGGTGATAGTGATTGCACTACGCGGCTAACGTCCGCGCACTATCACCACGCCGATCACCGAGGGATCAGCCAAGCGGTATCAGAAACCCCCTACGTGGTGACGTGCGGCATTTCCGCGGCCGCACGGCGTTGTCGAGTCCACCCCGTTACAAACTAAACATCATAACCTCACGAAAAAAATATGTTGATGGGTTACGTGTCAAACTATATTCCATTAATATTTCAAGTGATTTGACTACTTATTTTTTCAGTAATAAATCGAAAACTGAAAAAAATTTGTTAATAAGTTTTTTTGAGTCTCGATTACGGGCGTAAAAAGGCCTTATTGCACTTGAGATTTCGGGAAAAGGTAGATATTTTATATGTTTTGGCTAAGTTCATTGCGCAGCTTTAAAACCCCTATGGTTCTTAAGATATCAAGGTTTGAAGTTTTTTTTGAAAATTTGTTTGATTCCTTACATCTCTAAAACAATGTAGTCAAATGCTTCAACATTTTATTTAGTGATTTACCATAAAGAAAGCTATCTGTTATTAAAATTTTAAACGATTTTTTTGAGCGGTTCTCAAGTAAATAGCTGAAATCTAAAAACTGATTTTTCTAAAAAATTTGGCTTCTATACAGCAAAATAATTAAACTTAGAAATAATTAAAATAGCATTCACATACTGTCGTATAAAACAATATTTTATTTATTGGAACAATAAATTTCGTTGGGGTACTCCTTTTTTAAACTTTAGCCAAAAAGTCATCTCTTCACTGTACAAAAGTATTCGGAGTCCGGATCGAACCCTCAGATTTTCACATTCTAAGGTTTAGAATGCAAATAAGATAACCTAAACATATATATAGGACTTTAAAAACATTTTTATTGTAAAATTTAGAAAATTTCACAACAAAAAGTATCAGGTCAGTTTTTGTTGAAAATGCATCCCTTATGAGCTACAAACCATTGAAAATAGGCAAAAAATGCAAAAGTTGCTTAAAACCTCAACTTTGACCAGCTATAACCAGGTTAGAAGCCAAGTGAAGGAATCGCGCTGAAATTTTTTTTGGGAGTAAGGTAAAACTTATAGAACATATATATATAGTTTGGGCCAAATCGAAATTTTTCATCTTCGATTTCACAACGAACCACCCACACACACATATATATATCGTCACGCGGGAGGAATTGGGTAGTGTGGTGTGGTCGTGACGAGGTTCTCGGCTGTGCCGTCTAAGGGTCAAACCCAGGGACGTGGAGAGAGGTGCGCGGGGTCAAACTAAAAAGGCCAAGGAGTAAGCTTGAGTTGTTCGTTTATCGTTATATCTATAAGAAAATTGCTTCTACAGAAAAATAATTAAACTTAGAAATAATTAAAATAGCATTCTCATACTGTATTTTAAAACAATATTTTATTTATTGGAACAATAAATTTCGTTGGAGAAAGCTACGTGCCAATGAATTGGCAGCGGTTTTTTGGTTGTGGAAGCTGGCACACAAGGATGTTAAGCTGGGGATTGCTGGTTTTACTCTGATTTGTTGAACGATTTATTGAAATTGTTTTACATAATTTAACTTGGATTTAGCCAGTTTTATCAAACGTTAACGGATGGCGTCATCGAAGGCCCTGAACTACGAGTCGAATCTACGAGTGAAAATAGCGAAAAATCACGAAAATGTTTTACGTATACATACACTACAGTAACTGCATTTTTCTCCTCGCATAATACGCATATCGAATTCCTCGTACTGGTAGTACATTATATCCTGATCGCAAAAGGACCACTAAAGATCGTTATTTTCTTACCGGAGGGGAACACCTGGAAAAAGCCCATCCACAGACGTCATTCCTCGATATTTCCCATGCGCTCATCACTCCATTATACCGACATGGCTTCTGAATTTTATTTCTCTCATCTCTTTCCCCTTAATTTCGTTCCACATATATCTTCCGTATACACGTATAAAAAACTGTGCGTCCAGAGCGGACGGGTGGGTGCCTATCACCACTACACGGCGCGTCCTCAGGTTGCGGATAGAGGAACGGCCCCTGAGAAAGAGGTTAGCTGCGAATAAATCGAATAAGCAGCCGCGGACAGCCGATAGGCCCGGGCGTGGGTGTGATGAGCCCACACTGGCGATCGAACGCATTCATCTAGAAACAAGAGAGAGATATCTAGTATTTTTATATCTATTTGATTTAGGCACGCTGCCGACATACTGCCGAACGTCATACATACACGCAAAATCTTATCAACATTTAATGATAACTTATTTACCGCAAGCCATTTGTGAATCCGTGACAGGTAGTTATTCATATGTATCTTGTGCTTTTTCACAGCAATTTCCTGTTGCAATATAGCAGTGTCATCAGCATACGAAAAATAGCTTCCAATAGATATCTCTTGGAGTATATCATTTATGTATAGGATAAACAAAAAGTGGGCCAAGTATCGTACCTTGTGGCACCCAGTATTTGTTAAAAGTTCGTCACTCAACGCATTCACAAATTTTTACACTTTGGTATCTGTTACTAAGATAACTAGTGAGCAGGGTCAGAGCTTGCCCCTAATTCCCATGCAGTATAATTTCTCTAGCAAGACCCTGTGATCTACTGTATCAAAAGCCTTTGCCAGGTAAGAAAAGTGACTAAGAGTAGGAATACTCTTATTATATTATTGTAGCAGTGTGTTCATAAATAATTAAGCGCATTTTTTGTACCCTTTTCTTTACGGAAGCCAAATTGGTGTTCAGAGATTATGTTGGATTCATTTACAAAATCATATAGTCTAATGTGTAATATTTTTTTCAAATATTTTTCGCACGTTTGATATCAGTGAAATAGGTCTAATAGTTATTGACATTAACTTTTTCGGCCAGATTTGTAGATTGGAACAATTTCTGCCTTCTTGAGTGCATTAGACCATATACCTGTTTCTATGCTTAGGTTTATAATATAAGTTAGAGCTTCAGCTATGTAGCTGCTTATTAATTTCAACGTCTTAGAGTTAATCCTGTCAACTCCCCCACTTCTAATTTTTAGTGCTTGATTACCGATACTAACCTCACTCGTGTTCGTTGTTTAACGAATATTACAAATGTAAAAGCGGACTTAACTGAAATCGGACGGGACGGTGCGAAATGGATAGGGTTAGCAACAAAATAGGGATACGTGGAAGGCTTTGCGTAGATGAGGCGATGAACTTCGAGTTCGAAATGCCACTTAAAA
>CM053169.1:16076647-16189771 GCA_012977825.3 Pteromalus puparum
ACTACGCAGCACCACAACAAACGCAACACTCAACAATATTCTTTTCCACTCTCTCTCATATAACTATGTCTATATCATCCCTCTTAGCCACACATTACAAAAATCCTGCTGCGGGAGAATGCGGGAGCGATGACAACTTGCCCGAAAGGGGATGTGTAGATTCGATTCGCCACCTGTCTTACACGGTACGAAGCCAGCGTAGGCGCGGCCTGCCTTACAGAGGGCGTTAGGATACGAGCGTGATTCCGTAGTGTGTCGACGATGAGCTGACATCCGTCCTTATCAAAGTCCGGAAAGCTCTCATACTATAGTTTCTTAGAGAGGATATGGAGTTATCACTCTAGAACGGATGATTCACCTGCGATTCGGAAACAGGCATCCAAAACGCGTGGGTTTCACTTACTATCCATGTGCTCAAAAAACCAAAACCAAACCAAAATCAATAGGGACTTAAAGGTAGGAACGTGGAATGTGCGCAGTTTTATACAGAGCAGGCGCGTACCCGGGAAATCTTAAAAGAGCTGGCGGGCTTACAATCTGACTTTAGTAGCTATACAAGAAACTCGATTTGAGATAGCGGTATATAAATCCACCTATCTGGCGCCTGATCTAATTCCCTAGTACCGGATTGATTAGCTTTATTTACACGCTCGGTTAAAAGTTCAATCGTAAACGACAGACTTTCGATATATCGTCATCGAAGGAGCGTGGTACAATTACTTGGTTATTTACGTGCATTGTCCTTACGGAGGACTATATTAGGAGAGGTTGAAGGATCTTTTTACGAAGCCTTGAGCCAATAATCACCAGTTCGCGTCGTCGTTTACCAAATAGTTAGTGGGGATTTCAACGCCCTAAAATAGGGATTATATAGAGGAAATGTTTTAGGCCCACTATATCTATGTTTTGCACGAAACCAGCAACGATAACGCGTATTAGAGTCATAAATTCGCGGTCTGCAAACAAAAACGTGCTTCAGCACAAGGTATACACTATAATATATATATATTACGTGGACATTCGCCGGACCGGAGCCACGAAAATATCAAATCGATCACTTTCTTATCGTTAAAGAGGGCGCCACACGAACGCGTTCTGACGTAAGAATATAGTGGGGCGGATTGCGACTCGATTATATAGTGGCCAAATTAAAGCCAAATTGTAGTCTTGGGCAAATGTAAACGGGCGAGCAAAGTAGAAACGTCTCGAATTGAAAAGTACGGAAACGGATATAGATATAACTATGTAGAAATAAGGAATCGGTTTCAGTACTCGAAGAAACGGATGCACCGACGGAGTTCATAGATGACGACCGAAAGTTGGGGGGATATCGAAAAAGCGATATATAGCGCGAATAAGTGCTAGTTTAGAAAGAAAAAAGCCAAGAGCAAACCATGGTTTGACGAAGAGTGCGAACTCTTGGTTTGAAAGGCGAAAAAGGCCACATAGACAGGTACACAATGGAGGCGATAGGCCGTAGAAGTATACCACGAATAAAGAAGCAAGTGGGGGCGCGCGATTTACGCGAACAAAAAGCGCGAGTAATCAAACAAAAGAATCCAGAATATAGAAAATAAAAACTAATAGTAAGGAAATTAACCCGCGCGAATGTACAAAGGAATTTCCGATAATTGAGATGGGCGGATGGGTAATTATCCAGCAGTAGATATACCGCCTTATGTATAGATGACCTTCGGAGATGAATTGATACAGAAGTTGCTGGGATAAAATCGTTCTCGTTACAAAGCGAACGTGTATATATACTGACTACAGTAAAGCATGTGAGATATTCCGTATTCTGAGTATTTTAGACTACCAAACGTTACATGTACTTAAACTGCGAGAGGAAATGCCAACGAGGAGAGCGCAATATCCCGACCACTGCCGGAGACGTCCAATGGATAAACGATTACAAAGTTGCTCGAAGCGCGATCAAAAACTACAGCGATGATAAGTCTCTGCTCTGTGGTAATAAGAGAAGAAAAAAAAAAAAAAAAAATACACGTATAAAAACTCGTCGTTTTTCTAAAAACAGCTCTACATGCTTCAACGTCGAGTTATGAACAAACTGGGACAAGTGCACGTGACCTATCTCACATTCAGAAATTATGTTTATTCCCATCGGTGAAAACTTCGCTTTCAAGCGCTTGTATACAAAGTACAAATGCCTCTCACTTGTTTCATCGGATTATACGGAAGCGCTCTCGCTCACCGACTGTCTCTTTTTAGCCGTTCTTTTTCTGTTTCAAGCACCATTGAAAAGCGCTCGCAACGAAACACCGTGTTGAATCGAGTTGAAATTCGAACTATGCTGGTCACTGCTCCAAATGGAAGCTGAACCTTTTCAAACGTTTCAGCGCAGAAAAATAGCTTTGTATGACGAGTTATATATAACTGAAAATCCGTAAATCATAATCTCTCGAAACCACATTAACGCAAAGAGCAATAACTACTCTTGTATAGAGAGGCTGCTTATAATATTAAATATACAGCAGGTGAGAAGGCGGGAAAGGCGATATCCTGACTCGAAAAAGAAACCATACGAAAGAAACGCGATATCTCGCCGTTGGAAGCGATCCTCTCGCGCGAAAGATATCCGGCTGTATCGATGCCTCTAATTGCCATGCATCTCGCGTGCACACGAGGGGGAGAGATAGAGAGCCATTACATAACGCTACTCTATATGTGTGTGTAATGAAAGTGCGCTGGTATACATATATACGTACATATATGTATACGCGCGGGAGATAAGCGCGAACGCGATCAACAGTAAATTGTCCAGTGACCTGCATTGTCCCGCTTCTCTACTGCGACTCGCTCTCTCGGTTGGATGTATATGAGCTAGGCTGCGATGTTCAGTGTGCAGATCCTCGTCTGCGATGAGATTTCTGCGAAAGCGAGTGAGAGGGACACTGTGATGCGGAATCTTCGCTTGGCATCGGGTGATTGAAGGGCTTCCAGCGGATTTTCGCTTGGAATGACTAATTTCGGTTTGATAACGAATTTCGAGTAGCATGCGGAAATCATTGAAATTCTTGTTAATTCATACTAAAGTAGAAACGTATGATAGAAATTTCGATATATCAACAAAAACTTTAGACACTTTGTGCGCAGTTATAGCATGAGCGGCCGAAGCAGCAAATCGAAAAAGGTAGTTTTGTCATTGGTGACACACCGCTATGTCTAGACTCGGCGCGCATATTGTTCTGAGGGATATGAAAAGTGCCTTCGCGCCATCTACCTTCGATAGCGGGAGACACGCTGAGTTTAGGCGGTGACGAAAGGGCCAGTCCAAAACTGCTTTGTTTTCGTAATCGAGATCGCTTTAACGGTCCACACGTACGCACGTATATTAAAATTAAGTTTAATCTGTAGACTCGCGACAGTGTTTTTAAAATAAAAAATGTTGGATACATAAGTAAGCTTCAAATTTCGATTTAAAAAGGTCGAGATTCTCGCGACAGTATAACGAAATACACTTCTTTGTTATCATATTATTTTCTCAATTTGCACTTTTTGAGGTTAGGAGTTCAAATATACGCAGGACATTGCGCGGTAAAACGAATAGCCAATCAGAGAACGAATAGAATGATTACCATGACTTTTTAAGAGTAGGAAGTTAACGGACGATGAATTTAAAAAAATTTGCATCTTTACTGCGATCTTATTTTAGATGCTAATATTATCTGCAGTTTAATTTATTATCTGTATTGATGCGCGTAAAACGCCTGTACGAAATATAAAAAAAAAATAACATTAGCATCTAAATTGAGGCAAGTCTTACTTTAGATGCTAATATTGTTTTTTTTTTTTAATTTATTCAACTATGCCTCCGCGGAAATTCGAAAAACGAGACAGTAATGCTTTTTTTCTCTTTCAGAAATTCTAGCCTAGTTCGCTAGCGTTTGTTGTTATTGTCACTACGGCAACCAATTTGCAATTCATTTATACACCGCAACTCGTTTACCAACTCCAAATATAAATATAGAATAGAATTAGAATAGCAAATTTTTCGCATAGAACTTGAATGATCTTTTGCAAAATTTGTTTTTTCCCAACTTTGCAGTGACGAACTTTCGTTAAAATAAAATACCCTCTCTCGAACGCGCAGTTAAGGTCGAAGTTTCTATTAAATACGAAACTTAAATGGGATTGATGCTGGGACTGTGATTGATTGATGCAGCCGCAGAAAGCTGCAGTGAATCGGATATATGGGTCAAGCTCTCGTTGGTCTCGTTAATGACTGAAATTTTTCCTCCGATTCCAGTAATTCGCTTTTTCCGCAATAACCCAGGCGGAGCCACTCATATTAGTCTCTTCTAGCTCGTTTTATTTTTCCAATTCTTCTACAATCACACGAGTGTAGCCTACTTACAATCTCTACGTACAAAGGCCTTTGAGGTCACGAACCTCTTTCAGTTTCATCTGCACAGTCGCTATAATTCTTCTCTACAGGCTGTGCCTCGAGACAGCCATTATGGATCAACTCATCATTCGAAGTATACAACGACGTTTTTGTCGAAAATTAAAACTAGGTCAAAGCTGAAAATCTCCGCAAAACAAAGCCTCCGACGAAAGATAAAGCCCGTCAAGCTCAGCATCTTCCTCGCTTCGCCCTCCCAACGAACCCCATCGAATCTCCCCCCTCGAGCCTCCGTCACGCCCCGCATTCCAGGGACATGATAAATAGCGAGCTCAAAAGTCAAAGAAACTCCTCCCGGCCGCGACGACGGGAGCAATTAAGTGCGCTCGCAGTGCGGATGACGCGGCAAATTGATTTACAAGTTCGCGACTCGAAAAGACAGAGCCGTGCGACGGACTAACGACTAGACTGTTCAGACGTTATGGAAGATGTGATATATATATATATATATATATATATATATATATAGAGAGAGAGAGAGAGAGAGTCGACGAGCCGATGCAATTTCCATGCAATCAAACGGCAAACACGCGGCAAAGGCCGCTGCCTACTAATTCCGCGTGCAAATTCCCCAAAGGCGAAGATCGAGAGCTGCTACTACTGCCCCTCTGTACTATGTGTGTGGGTGTACGCAGGTTTATGACCGTGTATACGCCAGCAAGATCTCGTTAGGGTGGGTGGAGAGAGAGAGAGAGAGAGAGGAAATATTAATGGCTCTCGGGCCGAGCGCAGCAGAGCTCGAGGACTCGGAGCTTCTGAGGTGGCGGCAATTTTGAGAGGTTGCAAGCTATTGTTCTTGGGTAATTGAGGGGAGGAGTTGCTGCAGGGGGGAGTCGAAAAATCAAATTTGTAGCTGTTGCGGGATTGTAAGTTTGTTGAGCGATGAATGGACGAAACTCGATCTTGGCGAATTTCAGAGTTAGACCAAGGCCGCTCAGAATGATTAACACGAAATTAACAGTGACAAAGCTCAGTTTTGGTATGATTTGGTGCAGTGAGATTACAGAAATAAATAAATAATAACATATGGTTAAAATAAAGTGTTCACTTACCTTTGAGGCGCAAAATTACAAAAAGGCATAATTATAATAATATGTTAATAATTATAAGTACTACGAATTTAGGCAATTGAAGAATAAGCAGCTTAAGCTGTAGGCCTAATAAGGTAGTTTTAACATAAGTCACACCGCTATATCTATAGTTTGCGTACTCCATTGTGGCGAGGGAAACGAAAAAGTGCCTCTGCGCCACCTAAACTCACCAGCCAGAGACTATCGAAAAGCGGTGAGGAGAAGGGGGAGGGGGGGGNAAACATTAGTCAGTATTCATTCGAATTTTCATTGCTCCCAACATTTTTGTGTCAGAATTACAGAAAAAACATTTTCATATGTTCGCGCCTCGAAATAAAAATTTTTTGACCCAGTTTTCTATTATAGATTTTTGTATGATTTGCACATAGAATCCCGCTTCAGTCGTCAACGCAACCTCTTCTGCAAAATTCGTTTGATCGAACCGTCGATAAAAAACGAATATTTGATTCCAATTGTCGTCGTTTCTTTGACGTCATGCTATAAAAAAATCAAGTCCAATATGACAAAACTCGAATCTCGCTTATCAGCCGTTAAAAAACGAATCAGCACGACCCCGCATTTTTTAAAACAAATTCCATCGCGAACGAAAGATCAAAAAGAAACTGCGTCGACGGCAGTGGCAACCAGCAGCAGCAGCAGCCGCGGCGAAACGAGCAAATCGATTAGCCCGCACTCTCTGTCAAACAGTGCTAAGTGCGTCCGCAAATGCGTCGAATAATCGAGCCGTAAAAAGAGCAGCGCGCACATGCCGTATATATATATATATATACACACACACACATATATACTCGCGTCCTCCCGGCTTACAGATCGCGATGAGCTCTCTGGCGTAAATTCGTTCGTTATTTCCGGTCAGTTGCTCCCGGAAACCGATATGTCCAAATAAAAGTTCTAATGGAACGCGTGCGCAAGCTCGTGTTATTTTTCGGCTCTGTAGGCAAAAATTACGCCGCGCGTAATTATCGAGTGGTTTGTATACCAAGCAGCGCGAGAGCGAACCCGTTATTTTCACGGTAATGAGAATAAGAGCGAGCTTTTCGCTAATTCCTTTAGCTGTTTATTTTTCTCCGACGAGTATATTTGTATTTACATCGTTCGAGCATCGCGAGTAAGCAAACATGCATTTTATACAAGGCGCGTCAGGATATTTTATACTCTCGTATCGTTTTAATCAGAGCGAATTTTCACTCGAAATACGGAGAAAAAAACGGCCAATCACGCCGAAACACTCGAGGCAATCGGCGGAGTCGCTCTAACGATCAATTACGAAAATACTCGTCGAATACTCTACTCGAGCTTTTTGGTCAGGAGAGAGAGTTCATCAGGCATTCATTCGCTTTCCCATCTCTCTCTGTCTCACAATCGACGACGTGTCATCTGAAATTCCGAGTAGTCCTCCTCACTCGCAGCTGGCCAAATAATTGCCCGTCCGCACGTCGACGGTCCTGCATATATAAATCCTCGTTAGAAGATTCTTGCGTATCCCCAAATTGAAAGCTGCCTCGAGTCCGCAACTTATACCGCTCTGAGAGGGTCATCGATAAATCGGAATCGGCCGCACGTAGTTTCAAGTACGCGCCGCGCGATAGCCCATTCGCACGATGGGGATGTGGTCGACGCTGCCGCGTAGAATGGAAATGACCCTTTTTGCGCGTAGCCCACTGCGACCGCTATAGGTATATTACCTCTGGTCGACGGATTCCTCCTCTTTCGTGTTTTCAGGGGACGCGGAGTGTATAATGCATGCTGATTTCCAGTTATTTTTGGGAAAATGGAATGTTTTTTTCGGGACTGGATTATATGACTGGAATGTGTTGGCTGAAATTCAATACTTTTTTTGCTGAGAGAAAAAATGTACGAATAAGAGGTTGAAAAATAAACAGTAACTCGTTTTTTATGTTACGATGAGTTGTTTTATTTGAACGTGAAAATGCATTTATTTTATGTAACGCGAAAATCTGCGAGTCTCGCGAGCTCGTTTTTATTGCACGAATTTATAACCCAATAACCCAAATATTTCACACTTCGTATGAATTTTTATTTTTTTCATTAAGATTGTTTAATAATATTATAAACACAAAAATCATTAATGGATATGTCAAATAACGAAAATACTCAATATACAACAGAAGAACCCATTATCCCAGTCTAAATTACGTCTGACAAATTTCATACGCGATTGAACAATCAAACAGAATACTCTTCAGTTAAATATTTTTTATTTTGTTAATGAAATCTAATAAAAATATCGTATGCGGAAATTTTTTTTTAATCAATCAGTTTTTAGTAGGGTCACTAAATGACAAATTTCCAAAATGGAAGTACACCTTTCTAAGGCGTTTTATTTCTGTTTATATAAATGCAACGTTAAAAAAGCAGTATCTAGAACACGAGAAAGTGCTTTCTCGGACATTTAAATTCGTCGAAAAGTATAGCCACCTTTCAAAGGCATTTATTTAATGCCTGACGATCATAAATAAAGAATGAATCGCTTCAAAAATAGTTACATAATCAAACTCAATCGAATCCAACAAAAATTATTCACCCTCTTCCCATTAGCAAATCTTACCAAGCACATGACTACTGCGTGACCATCGAGTATAGCCCGCTCCACAAATCCCTCTTTGACGCTTTTAAGGCCAGTGGCTATGCTCTGCTCGCTCGGAAGGAAATCCGGCGCGGGAAGCTGGAAAGTTTCTCTCGGTCTGTTATTGCCTTTGTGTTATATTCGCTGCTCGAGTTCGCCGGTGCGTGACTTATAAATACGTAATTTATCAGGGGAGAGAGAACGAGATTCTCCAAATTTATGGCCAACTTTCTTCAGCCCTTCGCTGCTCCTCGAGAGTTTCGTTATATGATATTTTATCAACGAGGCCGAACTTG
The DNA here is from genome assembly GCA_012977825.3 of Pteromalus puparum. NCBI lineage: Eukaryota > Metazoa > Arthropoda > Insecta > Hymenoptera > Pteromalidae > Pteromalus > Pteromalus puparum. The sequence continues at coordinate 16,085,045 of CM053169.1, forward strand.
CGATTGACGTGCGGCGGATACAAAGGAGACGCGTGAAATTTATGCGGATATGTATGTGTATCGAAGAGTCCTGACGTGTATGTGTGTTTGTCTCGATGCGTTTTGCAAGGGGGAGAAATGTTTGCCAGAAAGTTTCTAGCTCTGTGTCCGTCATGACTACTCGAGGGATATGAATACGTAGCTGTATTAGGTTAGGAAATAAATCAATCGCCTTGAGAGGATATTGGAAGTACGGGACATTCGTGAATTGATATTCCGAGAAGACCACTGGTATGCAATCAAATCAGAAGAAAGCAGTAATGTACCGTGTTTGACCTCACTCCTTTACTGCTAATTTAATGGCTTGATCTACTTTTAAGAATCAAATAACTTAATTAAAAATCGCAAAAAATGGCGAATTTAGTCCGTCAAAAAGCAATGAAACCCCGCGTGACCTCTACGACAAGCTTCTCAACAAAGCTTAAAGCTCCGGCGATTCCCCGTAGATAATATACCCTTTTATCCGTCATCGCGACAGTTTTATTTCTCAACGACGGTCCAGCCCGTCTTTATCGCCGCAGCAGCTTTTACGCAGAGCAGCTCACTTTTCCTTTGAAGTCGCCGCTCGCGTGCTCCTCCTTCTCCTTTTATTCTCTCCTAAAAAAAAAAAGCGACGGCTCTTTATAAAACACCGACTCCCCTTTTCGCGCAGAAATTTAATTTTCCGTCGAGCTACACCTCACCGTGATATTTTCAATAGGATTTTTCTCTGTACTCCGTGCCGAAATCGACGCGTCAATTAGGATCGCGTGCGCGAAGGACCAAGCGATGCGTGTCGGAGATATTATTTTACCAGACTGCGGGTGCATTCGTCGCTTTACGCGCGTTATTCTATACAAAAGCCTATATGCGCTGATTGGCGTTATTATGTCGTTGCGCCTTTGCAGCTGTCGCGCTTTTTCCTCTATTCGGCGAGATAACGTCGCGAATTTCGCTCGTCGATACAGTATGTGTTTTGATAAAGCTCCTGTTTGCCTTTCATTCCGCTCGATAATTTCCGACCATCAGCTGCGGGTATATTGCCACGGTTCGTTCTTTTTTACTGTATACTCGCGCTTGTGCGCGTGTTGTTATATTTATGCTTTTTACTCGCGCTGTCTTTCGCGTCGCGGTTATAAATATGCGCGCGCTGTTTATTATCCAGAGGCGCATAAAAAAGGGAATATTAAAAGTCCACGGTGTGACTGTAGTAAGACTCGTTGCCGTGGCTGCTGCTACTACTGCTTCTGACCTAGAAATGCTTTTTATGCATTTGTTTGTACCTTTATTGTTATTACCCTTTGCTTTTTCCCTCCGAGTCCTGATTGCGCGTGCAGCGGCGAAACTCGATTCTCATCGTTGCGGTTGTGCGTCATTTACAACGTCAACCGGACAGGAGAAGCTCATTAAGCTTAAAATGTACATTATAGTTATTTTGAAGAAACTTATCGTTCTGAATGTAAAGCCGTGAAAAGTTTTCCGGAAAGAGAGATTAGGCCGAAACACCTGAAATATTCGATCCATATATATTCGGTTCGTTTTACGCGCATAGCCGGCATCTGCGTGAAATTTCATCAATTATTAATGATCGCTGCACAACCATCAGATCCAAACGCAGCTGAAGATAAAACTTTAATTAATTTTGCGCTGGTTTGTTTTTCCAGAACTCGACACGATGCTCTACGGATACACCAACAGCATATACGTCCTGGACCACACGCCCGAATCCCTACCGGTATGTATATACAAACATTATCGTACATTAATATATCAATGTTTTCGGCGCATGTATATCATGCATATAATATCAATTCCGATGCGTTGGCACACGGAAAACGTCGAAAATTTCAATACAGGGATGCAAGAGCGAGAGCTTTGGTTAATTAAAGTCGGAGAGTCAATTCGCGGATCCAAAACTTAATTAAACTTCCCAGCGGCGACATACGCTGGGCTGGTATTAGCATTTGCTTTGGGCAAAGAAAGCCGGGGCTGATTTCAATTTGCAATAAAGAACCGGCACAAAGTCAAAAGCTCGACGGCAATTGGCACGTGCTTCGCGATTGTTATGCGCGTATCGCGTATTTGCTAAGCGTTGCCGTGCATACATTACTCGTCCTCAGGATTATTTTCCGAGAATCGCTGCTGTAGATTTGGTTTTATTGCCGCGAAAAGGATTGATTACCGGCGTTTAATTGTAACGAGTTCTGCGATTTCGTAGGACTAATTTGTCGCCGGGTAGCCACGAGTAGCAGGCTTATTATCAAATTACGTCGCGAGTATGCCGGGTAATTAGTTCTTCGCTATAAACGTACGCTACTGCGATAAAGTTATACGAATACCGTTGAACTCGTCATATCTATATACGGTAACCTATCGAAATATGCCACAAGTATGTCATAAATTAAAAAAAAAAAATCGGCCCGAAAAGCAATTTCCGGGAAATTCAATAGCCGAGTGTGTTCGCTCCTCAATTATCCCCGGTCGCGCGTATATTTTCAATTTCCCGAAAAAAAAGTCTCGTCGCTATATTTCGAGCCATCAATTTTTCGAGCGCGCAGCTATTAATGAATTTAAGCGCGTCCCGAAAAAGCTGCCCGAGAGCGGCTGCAGAAAACTCAATTAGAGCTGCAGCAGTGGCTAAACGGTTCGTTTGGTTGCGGCAATCAGCGCGCGCTTCATCGCAGCAGCGGCAACAGCGCCAGGTATGACACTCGATCGGATATCTCTATATATAGTGCAGTAGTTTCGCGTGGGTGTTATGTAGGCCGGGGTATAGAGAGAGAGAGTAGCTACTGCATAGACTATGCAAATCTCGTCGAATGTCCCGGGGACGGACACGTGTTGTGCGTTTGCTTAAGCGGCCGAATCAGCGAGGCATTGTGTAGTGTATAGGACACTTATTACCATGCAGCTGATGTGGACTATTGTTGAGCGAGATGCCTTTTTTTCTTATAATAAAAGGTGCGTCTCGGCTGGTTATTGGATCGCGCGCGAGTATCTGCTTTAATTCGTATCCGCACGCTCGGTTTTATTTAATGAGGCGTTATGGGTTTCGCTATTATATTCGTGTGCTTTGCTTGCAAGTGGATAATGGACCGTTAAATTTTTATGCGAATTTGCCGAGAACGAGACGGGGGGAAAATTGCACTGGAACAGGCGTACAAAGTAATTCGTTTTTAAGAGTCCCATCACAGTGTTTGTTAAATCAAAAATTTAATAAAATCATAAATTTTTTATCAGGGAATTTCAGAGCGTGAGCGCAGAGGTCTCGTTTTAATTAAAATTTATACTACTGTTAGCGAATTCAAATAATTAATTAGTGTTATTCAGAGGCCTATAAATTGAAGTTTAAAATATAATCTCTTGATTTTAGCGAAATTTCGCAGAATGTATGTAAATTAATTTTTGCTGAAATGTCATTCATCATACATCGCATTTAATAATAACAAAGATTCCGAGTAGGTAGCTCTTATCATAAATTCCACTACAGGCTTTTTTCCTCCGAGTGATCAATCTCCGTTACCCGAGGGTATGGCAATATTTCCTTACAAATCAATTTTTCGAGGCTTCCCCGCCCCCCCCCCATTACTCCGTTATCTCTATCCTTTTAATCTTAATACAACCCACCAACTTGTTACAACATCAAACATCCATCGCTCTTTCAAACCCCTAAACAGCTCTTCGCGATACATTTTTATCCTTTATCTCTATACGCATTACGCAGACTATACAACATTCGCTATCCACTCGATTTCGATGCAAACGAACACGACACTTACGACTCGTCGAAGCGTTATCAGGCCGTAAACCGTGTACTTTTAATTACGATAATTAACGCAAGCGCGTACATATAATGGGAAGTATTCCTCTTATATACACACGTTTATTGCCAGTTAATTGTTTTCCGATTGCGTCGCCCCAACCTAAAAGATTCCGTTTGAGGGCGTGGGTTGAGAGGTAATAAAGGATTATGAAGTTAAAGGTTTATTCTATATCGTAAAACATAATCTATTCATAAAAATGCGAGACTTCGAGCGCGCTTGCCGACTACCTAATCTAACTAACTATTCGACGCATACATCCACTCACGCACTCATACGTTACGGCTTTCCTCTTGCTGCTGCCTTGTTGTCCACGTTGCGGGTCGTCACCCGGTGTTGCGGCTCGTTTCGACGTCTTTTGAGTATAGTGTGCAGACGGGATTGTTAGCGATGGCGTCAACGGCTTCCTGACGTCCCAAAATGCGCTTTCGTCCGGAGCGATGCCCGAGGATGATGTCCTCCTGGGTGCGTTTCGTGTCAGCGTCCTCGACGATAATATTCGCAGATCACGCAGGATGCGAGCGAGGCTCACTGTGGGGTGTAGTGCGTATGTGAGACGCGATACGTTTTCCACGATCGACCTGGTTAGCTGACGGCCGATCGCAATCCGCCGTCGATTTTCCGCGTTCGTCCTCGCGAACTCTGGCTTATGCTCTCTGTCTCTCTCTCTCCCCACTTCTCCGCTGCCATTCCATTTCGGACGCCTGGCTAGCTTCGTACCGTTGCAAACCTCTTTCTCAAATGTTTGTTTTTAGACGCTTTTCAGATCGACGAGTAAAGGGAAAATCGTTACGTCCGGATGAAACAGCCAAACACAACTTTGCCGCACGTGAAATGTGTATTAAAAAAGGGGAAAAAAAGGAAGGAAAGCGCGTACACTCGGTTATTGGAGTAAAAGAGATTTATAACGGCAATATCGCGCGGGCTGCGGAAGCCAAGTCGACGGCCGCTACTGTAATCCAAATCAGTCGTCGACGCGCGGCTGCAGCAGCAGCCCACCGAGGCGTGTACGTCGCTGCGGAGGGTTTTTGATGTCCTCGCGGTATATGCGGGCTTATATCCCTTTTTTGCGGAGGTTTTATAGCGTCTATAGGATCAGGCTTTTGTAATGGATTTTTCTCTGTTATACCTATGTTGGATATAATTTTTATTTTTTTTAGGATTCCATTTTTATAAAGTTTTCCGTAACGAGACAGTGACAACGATCTAACAACCCCTTTTCTTCCAATGAAGTGTATACCTTGTACAGCACAGGTCGTTACGAGAGATAGCAAAAGACGTGCACTATACCAGCTGAAAAGTTTGAAAACGAAAACAACGGCTGTTATTTTCCGCGCAGCGTGTGCTCCGCTGCGCTTCATTATTTCACAAAATACAGCGTCCGAAGAAAGTTTTTTCGAAGCGATTCTTGAGCGCAGTGCGTCGTTTCCAACTTTATACGCTATTATAGCCATTCGGAGAAGAACATCGGCAATAAAAATAAATAAACTGAAGCACACCCTCAGAAAAAAAATCGTCCCACACGCGTCGATACATAACAATTAAGCCGAGGCTTTTCCGCGTATACGGGACGTCGATAGGAAAGTTTTAACGAGGCCGAACGAGCATTTTTTACCGTCGGTTTAATAAGGGGGTCGGTTGGTCTCGGTGCGTATCGGTCGAGCTGGAATTTACGAGACCTCGAAGGGTCGTCGCGGCCAATCCTCTGGAGAGTAATTCGCAGCTGCGCGTCTTTTTCAATTTGCGCCCGGGCATAGCTTCGATAAAAGAGCGACGGGACGCCGATAACGAACGAGATTTATGCGGAAGCGCCGAGGATGGAAAGTTATATCGCGGAAAGAAAGTTTCGATCTGACGACGGGCTGTGATGTTGGCTAATGTGTCGTGTGTGTGTATACATCAGGGGGACGGGTTTCTCTTATCTTAATGTTTTATTTTTCTTGTGGTGAATGGTAGAGCAACCAGCTGTCTTACTTACAAGGATAGGTATAATTCTATAAGGTAAAATGCCCAATACTTGGACAAAATGAAAATTCAGCCCTATATTTGGACACTCAAATATTTGCTATTGTGATAATATAAAAAACTTAATCTCAAAAACTAAAGCGGATCAGCATTGTAAACGCCATTACGAATAATATATTAAAAAATAAATTCGAATGGATCATTTGAAAGACTGCTCTCGCGTCCCATAAGAGAAAATTTGTTCAGTATTGTCCAACTTTACCGAACACACGATTTCCATAAAGCAGTAGTTGGACACATTTAATTATACAGTGTCTAACTACTGGCTTAAAATCGCGTCCAAGTACGGGTTTGATTGTGTCAAATGATGTCCAACTACACCGTGTTTTGATGCTAATTTTCAAAATTTATTTTTATTATGAAAATTGATTGTTTGAGGTTCAGTTTTTTTTTAATTGAAAGATAATTGTGTCGGCTAAACGTTGGTGAAAAAAGTTTTTGCTATTATGCAATTTATCCATGCAAAATAAATGATGAGCTTCCGAAATTTTCTTAAAATCTGTCCATGTACTGGGCATTTTACCTTAATCGATTTAATTTGTGGGGTCTGATAAAACTTTTTTTGTTCTTTGTTATCTCGCTTAATGTATTTTCTTAAAGACATTGAATGCTCTCGTAAACACAAACAAATCCGAATGAATAAAGTATCGAAACCATCAAATATCCGAATAAATACGAAATATTCCTCGACAAAGAAATCAATTTCCCCTCTCATAACGCCCTCTTTGAAAACTTGGCGCCGCCTAATACATACCTATAACGAGAAAAAGTCGTCGCACAGAGGGCGAAGGCAACGAGGGAGAAAAACCCGAGGAAAAACCTTATTTCGCGAAATGTGTCGCCCGACTCTAGCGCAGACTTTTCTGTCGTCTAAAACGGCCGGCTGATGGGAAATAGATAACAGGGCCCGAGAAACGGTCAAAGATTACGAGCAGCGAGCAGCTAACCCTCGTAGGTCACGTTTTCTCGGCAGCAGCCATCCGCAGGGATGGCCACACACACACACACACATACACACACGCTAGCACGCACGTCCGTAGAACCGCACTGCGGAAAGTTTTTCGGGACCTCGAATATGATAATAATAATAACAATAATTATGATTGATGGTCGCTCGAAAAATCTCCTTCGGTCGCGTATAATACGTCGAAGGTGCGGCAGTCGATCAATTTACGAGAGAATCTTTCGAAATTCGCGCGCGCGCGCGATCGGTAAAAAGGCCGTCATTGTCAGTCTCGGGAAATGGATCTTTTTATTGCGATGTATCGGGCTTTTTATAGGCTTTTTATCCAGCAAGAGGACGGAAATTAATGCGAAATTTTCACGCTCGAAGTGTCAGCTATATATCTCTCTCCAGTTTTTCGAGCATAAGAAGCCGAGGTGAAACAGCATAGGAAATATCGGGAAGCTTTAAATTAATCGAACGTCGAGAGAGACGGACGAATTAATTCTTTCGGCTAATCGAATGCGAAGTCGAGAGGATATTAATCAAGCCGGTGAGCAGGAGAATTATCGCTTTGTCGTCGCTTTTATCGTCGAAATTTCAAACGCACTTGCTCAAAATAGCCTTTGTGCCGCGACAGCATGCAAAACGGTCATAATAATTACAACGCGTCGCACATACACACACTTGGACGTAAAAGGAAATAAAGCCGAGCAGTGTCGCTCCTCGAGGGGGAAAAAATCTCGGCCAGAATCGCTTCTCGCACTAGAAGTCAAGAAAGCAGGAAAACGCGGTAATTTCCCGGAGAGCAGCCGTCGCGCCGTCGTTGTCGCTATAGCGACAAAACATCCGCTGAAAGGTGCGCTGAAAGAACACTCTTCTCCCAAGGTGTATGTGTGTAGCTGTATGTATATACACGTATATAACACACGAGTCTCAAGCACAGCAGCAGCGGTCGAGTGCGCCAGTTTCGCGACACCACTCACTCATTCACTCACTCGCACACGCGACGAGCTTGGCGACGAGCTTGGCGTATCGTCCGTGAGAAAGAAAAAAATGCCTCTTCGCCGATTCTCTTTGACGTCGTCGGCAGCACGCGCTTTTGAAACACGCACACACACACAGTATGCTCTATATATACTGCGTGTCTTGGCTCGAGGCGTCCCGTGGAAATTCGAGCGACAAAGCGCCTACTTCTATATACACGTACACACACTCGCAAATGTCAGGCCCAGAGGCAAGGGGGACTGTTATACCCCCTTCCGCTATACGCGCGTGTTGGCGTTTCGCCTTCGTTAGAAATAATTCGCGCGCGTGTAGCCCCTGGCTCTGCACGACGTCTGTGCATTGTACGAGTTATTATACATACATCTCGCGACGTGTGCGCGGATGCGCCTAAGGCGCTGGAGAGTTTCAATGGGCGAGTGTGTGTGTGTGTGTGTGTGTATGTACCCAGTGCAGAAAGTTCACCGGTGGACGTTGCTGTTGGGGGTAGAGAAGTCAAAAGCCGGGGTGACGTTCCGGAGAGATTACCGTTGCGAAATTATGAGCCGAGCTTTGGTCCAGTGATTATTTCTACTTGAAATTGTCCTCCCTTATCCAAGCTCGCTGAATTATAATCCGGAGAAGCTGCCGAGGAGTGTAAAATATTTACGCATTGGGGAGGAGGGAAAAAATTCGCGGAAAATCCTATAGGTTATCCGAGAGGCTGAAAATATGGAGGGCTCGGGATTTCCAGCGGGGCGGCATCGATATAACCCGGCGTGAACTTATACGCGAGCGAGTGTAAGAAATCGAGCGAGCGAAAGAAAGCGGGACGAGCTTTCGCTCGAAGGAAAAGTGTCTTGGATATATATTCCCTCTCCCGGTCTTACGTGCTGCTGTACGCCGACGAGTTTCCTCGTTAAAAGAATAATGCCTTTTATAGTAACGAGCTTTCCTCGGGACGTAAAGCTCGACGAGACGTCGAAGAATAGCGCGTCGGAGAGAAAATTCGCCTTAAATATAGAAGGCATCGACGGCTCTCTATCTGTCTATTATCTATCTATCTAGCCTGCACGGCAGCGACTGTAGAATAAAAATTTCCGTCCTTGTAATTCGATCTCTCTCGCTCTGTAGCCGCTTTTCGCGTGTATCTTTGAGAAGGAGGATAAAAGGTTTTAGTTAGGGGAGGAGAAGAAGAAATCTCGAATAACATTTTCGCTTTAACGGCGATACGAGAGGCGATGATCCCGATACAAAGTGCTTTTTTTCGACGCTTTCTTGCCTCGTTCGGCTCGCAAATTTTATTGTCATTTGCCGGAGTTTCTATAATCGATTGATCGATTCCCTTGTCGTGGAATTTTCGGACTGGAAATAATTTTGTCGTGAAATCGTTGACATCGCCTCGTTTTATGGGCCACTATTGAGGAATAGCAAAAATGTTTACTCTGGCAAACATTAGTAATAATAGATCCTCTCTTAAAACAATGATGGCCTTTGTTGTGAAGCATTTAATACGTTATTCTGATTCGCTGGTTGGTTGCCTAGGCAACGAGATCAGAACCACGCGCTTTAAATTCATAACCTCAAAACAGAGATAGAATCAAGAGCATTCCTAGTATTATAAAAACGCTGTCTCATTTTAAAGACTCAAGTCTCAGGCAGTTACAGCATCAGCGACTCAAACATACCCAAAAAAGCATTTTTGACGTAGGCCACAAACCGCTACATAAATGCACTGAGCTCGCACATAGCGGTGAGGGGAATAGAAAATGCATCACCTATCTTTGGTATATTTTTTACTTTTTGGTATATTACCATGACAATAACGAAATACAAGCCTTGTTGTCATATTTTTTCAATTTTTTTGCCATATCACTTTTTAAAACTAGACTATAGACTAGAACTAATTTTAAAACTGCACCATACGAATTCCGGGATCAATTTGGTCCACAAAAAATTCCATATGACAAGGTGCTGCGCAAAAAAATCGAAACTTCGGCTTCCCTCAAAGAAGCTTGACACCTTGATTACTCATAATAAAATTTAAAGTTATAAAATGTTAGTAATCACTGAAAACGCCACTAACCCCTTATATTCCCTTCCCAGGACATGGACATGCTGCAGCTGTTTGCCTCACCGGCAGGCCGGGCACTGGTGCGCTCGTCGAGGGACGAGCATCACAGTCGCCAACAGCGAGGTTCCTCAACGTCGACCTCCTCGCTGAGTCGAGACCTGGGCTGCAGTTCGACGGCCACGACGACGATGGGTCGGACGAGACGCAACCGGGACGACGACTCGGGCGCCGGAAGCTCAAAGCGGTCGAGCGGTACCGTCAGCGCGCCCACCTCGCCACCGGCTCGTCAGCGCAAGTCCAGTACCGAGCTCTACAAGGAGGCCGTCGAGATTCTCGGGCTCACCTGTACCCTCAGCGATAGCTGTCGGTGCATCGACTGCCAGGTGAGCAGCGTAGGAGTATAGAATTTAAAAAATTGGGTTCAACACTCACGTTACGATGAGAACAGCTTTATGATTGTGAGAGAGCTACCAGCGCCTTTGTAACACCTGGAAAAGAAAAATGAGAGATTATTACAATTGTCGAATTTTCCGGCATGTTGTTGAATGTTGTTATCGCGTAAAATGAAGGAGATTTCTCGTCCCCGAGGTATACCCCAGTTCGGATTTAATTTCAAGCTTTGAGTTCAATTTTGAATCCCTCGAAGTGTAATAAGTTTACGCTCTGCTAGCTCGTAACAGGTTATGAATTATTTCATAACAATGAATAATAACTCGCGTCGCGATGAAATTTGTTGCGAATCAGATAATCGCATCAGACCCGGCGTAATTTGCGTTCTCGTTGAAATTTCAGCTCACCCCCTCGTGTTTTGAATTTTCTTTTTAAAGTACTTATAACTGGAATATTTTTTAATTAAAATCAATTATGCGCTGCGGGGCTTCAGCTGTTCCAAAAGAGCAACGACGAAAGCACGACTTTTACACTCCCTTAAGCTTTCAAAGGTCCTCCGGCACATTGGATTTTCTCGAGAGAACTTGAAATTCACATAATTCCTTCAAGATACCAACCCTTGGGGGGTGAAACTGAGAGCTTTGCTTGACTCGACAAAAATTTCTATGAAATTTTCAAAAGTCTTTTTCATACTAGAAGAAGAGAAAAAATATTGTGTGGGTCACATCGGAGCGGTGAAAAGCGAAATTGGTTAATTGCTTTCGTATATGATTTAATTAATTAATTGAATCATAGCAGAGCAATTAATATTATTTATTAAATATGAAAACGAGACGGTCGACGCTTCGTTAAATATCTGAAAAATGTTAATACCCAATTATATATGGCTGCGCATACGTAAACGCATATAAGCGAAAATGTCGGTACACACGCGCGCACGAGCTAACATCCGCTGGGTAGGCTAATTAAGGCAAAATTACGTGTCACGAAAACTTTATCCCGGGTAATAAACTGATTAAATATTGACAGGCTCGAGCCAATTTAGCCGTGTTTATATTTTGGTATAATCGGGCCGCGCGCGCATACATATCCCAGCCACGCAGCACTCGAGTTAAAAATACTTTTTGTTTTCAAAGAGCACACTTTCAATTTTTTATCGCTCTCATTCCCCGCGGCAACTAATACATCCTCTTTTTTCGCGTCGCGTGAAACACACGCTGCATAACGAGATTCCTGGCAGCCGGTGCGCGGCGCTAATCAAAAAGCAATTTTTGACTATTGCGCAAAGCCGCCGATAATCGGAAATCGATTTCCCTTCAACTCCATTAGCCCTGGCGATATATACATGCAGCCAGGGGTGCAAAAGTCAAAAAGCATATGGTAATCCGATCGATTCTGTTCACAGAGCAACTACTTCGACTATGAGGACGAGTGCGGGGAAGCGCGGACGGAACTGGCAGCCGGAACGCCCATATTACTGGACCACGCGCTGACGCATCCGCTGGCCTGTTCCATTCAGTAGCGACCGATCGGCTGGACACTACCACTGCGCCCGACGTCAAAAACGGCTCTGGACTCAACGTCACGCCCGGCTACAACTGCCGATGAATTTTCGAATCGAGAGCTCGGTGATATATATTCTAAAGTGCAGACTTGCTGTATATGATTTGCGATCGACGTTGAGCCTGGCTGCGCCCGATGCGAGATATTAATGAACAAAGAAACTATTTTTAACGGAGATCGGCTTAATTACACCTTGATTATATACTCGATTGCTTTGTGTGCGTATTTTAGTTGTATACATCGCCGGAGGTAAACGAGCCTAACGGATGAGCGCTTTTAATTGAAATTTCAGATGATTGGTATTATACTCGTGTGGAGAAAAATTCAAAAGTTGCCTTGCTTTCTCTCAAAGTTATACTTCGATTTCCGTTGACATATTCGCGAATTACGCAACTTCAAAGTGAAGAATAAAAGGAAAGTGTGAGATAAGACGTAAGTACATTCTTCGAGTCGAGATTTATGCATTAGTTTTTGTGTCTTCTCGTCGAAGCGAAAAAAGAGAGTACTATAGCATCCATTGTTTTTTATATATAGACGAGTAAATAACAAAACTATAATATACAACAGTCGTAGAGCTTTTCAGTACGAAAAAAAATTGTATAATCAAACAGTGTCAAACAAGGGTTCGTTGACCACCATTTTTCATGTGTCATTCTCACCTCGTTGCGGCACACTAATGCATAAATATAAGTACCGCCAGTATATAATATATCGTACGACGTAATAGCGAAAATTATTCTCATAAATTCATCATCGAGCATTGAACGTTCTTCGTGTAACTCGTTGAATACACAAGTGACTAAAAAGAGTTTTTTCAGTACATCTTTCAAATCCCATTAATGCACCATTCGTTTGCAATTCTAACGTCTGGCGTACTTTTCTTCCGACAACTTTTTCATCTTATTTTCGATGTTTTCATTTGCACTCGGTCTTGACATGCGATTTTTGCTGCGGTATTTATTTAGGGAAAATGTAAACGCAATACCGCATATCGATTATTGAACGTTAAATAAACGTTTCGAGTCGCGTTTTACAAGAATCGTTATCGAGTTTTGTTGATTTCTTTTCGACGTTAACTCGATTGGCAAAAAATACGAATGATCAGAAGTGAAATAATAACGAATGAAAATTGACGTTGAGACCGAATCAATCAGCGCGAATGCGCTCTTTGAGTATTATTATCGTTGATTTTGATACATCATCTGCGATCATAACGCGATTGCGCAAAACGATTTTGTATGTGCTCCATGCATCCCTGCTATCTTTCATATATAAAGAATTCTGTATAATAAGGGACATTTATATGTCGTAGCTCGTAATTTAATAATTTAATAAAGTAAGCGTAAACAATAAACGAATATACAGGCCTGAGCTATTCTCGTGCTTTTTATCCAAAATCGATATCAATGTCGACGTATGCACGATTGCAAAGTACTTGTAATGAGATACAAAAAAAATAACATTTTCAAAATCGACCTTCATTTGTTATAAGTATACATATATATGAATGATCTTACAGGACGTCTTTTTAAAAAAAAAATAAATAAATAAGAGTATGAAAAAAAGATTACAAAAAGAAAATCATGTATGAGTGAAGCTTAAGTGCCAAAAAGCTACATTATAACCATACCTTGATCAAACAATGGAAGTATCTACTTAATACTTACGTATACATAATAATGTACTTGCCAAAATTCAAGTGTTATCGTGTGTACATAATCTAAGAGACTGCGAACTTTGGCACTTCAAAAACCATTAAGAAGTAGGTGTTGATAATATTTCTACGATATAATAAACACGACGGTGCGCGCGAGTATAAGCGAGGAGACGACGAGAGACGAAACTGCTTATATAGTTTAACAATACGGAAAACTTTTGTCTTCGACACACAAACACACACACTCACAACACCGGGATATTATAATGTAAAGGAGCCGCGCTCTGTGTAGCTGTTATATGCAAACTTTGAAAGCTTGTTATATTATGCTTTAACAGTGTGTTCATTATATTCGCACATGATTGCCAAAAAATATTATGTATTAACGAGAATTGTGCAGAGAGAATTTACTCCCGAAGACGATTATTATATTATACATACCATATACTCGACATTTAGTTTAGTTTGTAAAGGAAGACGTTGATTTCCCGGTGAGAAAAAAATGCTTTCTGTGTATACCCGAATTACGAGCGTGAAATTTAAAGTATACTGTATTTCATAAGTTTGATATAATCGAAAGTAATTGTGATTCGAAAACTACTGTGTTTAACTCTAGTATTGTTTGCATTGTACCTATGCGCAAAACAAAGGAAAATAAAAACAAGAACAGTTTATGAGAATTCAAACCACACATATTACTCTAAGTAACGACAACTCTAATAGTTTTGAATTCTAGGTACGTAGCTTAGACGAATGCTCTCAATTACGAATAAAAAGCGCTATTGTTGTTAATCATGTGTAAAAGACTATTACGAGGCACGATTGAAAACAAATTATTGATATAGATAAAGAAAATGCTTAATTAATGATTTATCCAATGTTAAACAACGTGAAAATTTTATAAACATTCCTAAAATTAGATATTGTTAATTTAAGAAATTAACCAAGATGATTTGATTATTGACAGTTTGAGTAGCTTCTTTCGAATGAAAACGCAAAAAGACTTCTGAGTTACCAAACTATGCTGAATATTCTAAACAAGAAGGAAATTGGATTATTATTATTGCTCTATTTTTAAATGAAGAAAAGTTTTGAATACTATATCAAAAAGCGAGGATTATGTAACACTCTTTGCTAATATTACTTCCAACTTCAGCGTCGCGAAAAAACTAATGATTACTCGTACAAATTTGATTTACGATTTTATATGAAAACTTACAAATAAGTATTCTTAAATGTTCAAGAATTGTATTTGTATGACTAACTGGAAAATCGAGAACAGATTTACAAGAGTTTCACAGAAAACAAAATGGTTATTGTTTTGTTGAAAATCGAATTTGTTTTTGTAATATTTCCTTTGCTGTAATTAAATATAATTTTAATAAAAATATAACAATGAAAAGTGAAGTTTTATTCTTAAGACCCATAAACTTTCTCAAATGACTGGAAATTTTGTTAAGCAATGTTTCTCTGTCCATTCAAAAAGTATTTAACAAGACTCATGAATGAGCGAGTTCAGGCTCATATTTTTACTTTTGGAAACTAAATGTGTCAGAGTATACAAAAAACTTTAAGAATAATGAGAATTTTAATTCAAAGATGTTGAGGTAATACCAAGAATTACTTGATAGATGATATACATGCATCGTCACATTAATAATTGTTATAATTTATGCTAAAAGATTAGCTGAAAACCTTACTATAACGTAACAACTTGAATAAAGAAAATTATTCACAAATAAATTAGTTTTAATACCTGTCTTTTATGTCAAGCCAAGCCATTTGAACCTTTGAAAGATTAGTTCCAATATAAATTCACCATGAAAACACCTCCATCTGGACTGTCAAAACTTTGACTAATGTATTTTATTTTCAGCACTTACTGAGTCAAAGTATGTTTTCAATAACGAACAATAGCCATCTTGTCAATCTGTAAATAAAACACAACGTAATTGATTATTCTTACAAAAAAATTGATTAGCTAGTATCGTATTCATTGAATTACCTTCAAATATATCTGGCATGCATCTCATTAGATCTAATACTTCCTCTTTTCACAGAAATAATTGCATCTTTGACTTTTATTTTATTTTTTTTTTTTGTAAAAAAATATGACTGTATTTTACTCAAACTTTCATTGCCATAACTTTCTCATTTCTCGATCAATTCTAGAAATCAGTTCTAGTTTAATACGTAATATAATAATGTTGATAAAAATGTCTACATGTTATTTTTTTACCTTGAAACACTAATTAGTTTATAATTGAACATGAGGCTGGGCATGTCATGAATTGAAGGCGTGCATCTCTCTCGTCGATAAATGGCCTCTGTAATAAATATCACAAAACCAAAATAAATCTACAAACTCGATATTTCCTTCTTATACAGTATCGGCTGCATCAGCACCTATAGGTAGTAATACCTGATGCAAAAAAAGCATAAGTCAAACCGAGAGTCAGACAAACGTATAAGTATATAGGTATACAACTATACAAGAAAAACCGTTATCTCATCTTCCAAAAAACAAAGTCAAAGCTACCCTAAAAAACCTCTCTGTCTCCTGATAAACGATCTTACCCTGGATACTCATTATGCCGACAAAGCGTTTTTCTCGGATAAAATCTTTACCGAAGCAGATTCTTGCCAGCAAGATCCGCCTTCATCGCATCTTTTCTTCGGTTTTTTCCGGTCAAGTTCCTGGTAGACCGGAAAAATCAGCACAGCTTTTACGACGTCCTCGCGGATGCAGGCGATGCAGCACGTTCTCCCCATTTGCCACGAAGGTCGGTTACAATCACTTTTCGAAAAGCGATGAAAAAGCCGTTGGAGAATTTTTGACAGGAAAACGTCCGGCGAAGAGAGATTTTTGTTTTCAGCCGCCGAGACCTGCCGAGACGTGTCGGTACGAGCTCGTGCGGATTTTGACGGACGGAAGTGGCGCCATCTTGGTTTTGGAGGGGAAAAGACGTAGCGGCGGCGCGCGGGAAACTGGAAAGTTACCTAGCGTGTGTTATTGTAGGCTACTGCTCGGTCGGTAAGTGGATAGTTTATCCTCTTGTGGTAAGTCGTTTGAATAGTGGACGCGGTTTGAATTTGTGCATATCGGGTATCGTTATATATTACTATCGTCTAGTAATAGAAGAAAGATGAATCAAATAGAAATGTTTATTACAATCGGTATTCTATAAAAATTATTTAATAAACTTTTGATACTATTTCTATTTATATGGAGAAAAAGAGGCCGATTTTAATGACATTAGTACTACATAATGAATAACGTACATTCGGAAAATTCAATTTTGTTGATTGATTTCTATTTTTATTATCGATTATTTTATACGCAGTCAAAAGTATTCTTAAAATCGATAAATCAAAGTCAGATTATCTATTCATATCTGATATATGGGTGATTCTGCCGAAACTGGCTCATTCTGCGCGCCTGCTTCCCAGGCGTTTACACATTTGAAAAAAAATCGCACAAGCGGTTTTATGCATGTCTGGCATAACTAACTATATTTACCAATAGTTAAAACCGAGTATGCAGGCTTATATTTAAAACTACGCAATATAATAGGCCTCAAATGTCAGTTCCGTAACCTGTCTCCAACACGGATTTCAATCTAAAAGGTCGATGCAGATAAAAGTACGACATGTAAAAAAAATTCCATCATATATAGTATGAACTATAGACCTATTACAATATATTTTTCATGGTTTTGGGATTAAAATTAATTATTTAATATTAAAGCTGGGCGCTTACTCTTTGACGCCCGTTTTTGCATTAAAAAGGTACCCTCTACATTACCTTATGTTAAAAGCGTTCTAGTGTGTCATATAGCGCCGCCTATCGGTAGAATTTCAAACTATATACTACTATTTATGAAATCCAACCGTAGCATGGTTCCAAAATTCAAAATTGTGGAAGTGAGAGCTGATTTTTCATCAGAAATTTCGAAAAAAAGCACAACCTGTCAGTTCCGTAACGCTAGTAAACTACTACTTAGCAACAATGTATTTAAACATATAGGGCGTTTTTCTCGAGTAAATAGTAAGTATTTTCGAATATATGTGCAAAGAATTGTTTATAATAATTACGCTAGGCTATGCGAGCTGATAAACGCCTAAATGTCAATTCCGTAACCGTCAGTTCCGTAACACATAATACAGTAAGTATCATTAATACATTAATAATGTCCTAATCATTGCTTTTTTAGTATTTAAATGGCTCCAGTTACAAGGAAACGTCTAATAAGAGTCTAATTTTTTTTAAATAATTCGTCATTTAACGATATTGCGATCTTCGTGAATAAACGAACAGGCTGTCAAATATTGAGTGAATATACATATACATATAGATAGATAGATAGGTATATATATCTTAAACGATTTCATTTTTTTTTTTTTTACCAAGTTAAATTAAAATTTACTGGAGTTTTAGTAGCGCGAATTACAAAAATGTCAGTTCCGTAACCTAGTCAAATATGGATTGTTCACATAACTTGTTATAAAAGTTATATGTTGTGGTTTAGCTTTAGGGACTTGTTTTGTATGTAATTCCAGTTAGAATGACCGTCCGATAAGTTAAAAATAGTCGATTTTAGTATAGAACATTTTTGTGCCCGTTTTGAGCCAGTTACGACAGAATCACCCATATAATTAAGATATTTGTTTATGGATTTAATTGTATAAATATTATATTGTTATCGGTCATAGTACTTTATCAATCTTTATGGAAAATTCAATACAGAGCTATATAGTTCAGAGGGGTCCATAACATTTTTCGTATAATTTTGAAGAAAAAAGCGGGTATTTTCAATATGTTTATTCTTTAATTGCTGGAGTAATTATGAAAAAATTTATTCATCAGTAAGTAATCGAACCAGACTGATCTATAAGCTGTATGATATTATATTGAAGTATATAATACGATTACATTCTAGTGCACATCACGCGCAGTTATAGCGTGAGCAGTCGAGCAGCAGATTTATCTAGACTTGGCGCGCATATTGTTTATGAGAGAAATGGAAAAGTGCCTATGTGCCACCTATTTTCATCTGCCACAGACAAGGAGAGTTTGGGCAGTGATGAAAGGGCTAGTCCAAAACTGCTTTGTTTTGATAATTCATATTAGTCGAGGAAATAAAGTACTAAAAACGGCCCAACTGTCGATTTTTTGAGCAGTAAGACGGACTTTAATGCGGTTTTTTGCATTCGATTCGTAAGAGCGCCTACAAACTTTGTGAACTAAATTGATTAATTAATTTTTTGAAAATGCATTATGGCATTAATAATATGCATTTTGCAAGTGCACTTCCAAGAGACACTAAATAAAAAATTTGCAACTCGGTAAATATTAATGGAAATGAGTCCAGTTTTGCTACTCGGGGGTTTTTGGGGTCGCTGAACACGAATATCGCCACGGCAACCGTCTCCGAGGTACCTGGTGCCCAGGGTGGACATTATCAACGTCTTCTCCTAGAGTTTTGTGGAAAATTGTGACCGAATGAGTCGAAACTCGTTACTCGGGGGTTTTTGGGGTCACTGAATGCGAATATCGATACGGCAACCGTCTCCGAGGTACCTGGTGCCCAGGGTGAACGTTTCAACGTCTTTTTCTGGAATTATCTTGAGTATTATCATTTTTACCTCAATTAAAGTATATTGTTCTTAATTATTTATTGAAATATTATAAGAATTGTGTAGATTGTGGTGACAAGAAGTATAGACTTTGTCTTCTGGAGTTAATTTTTAAATTTTGGAGTTAAAATTTAAAGAAATGAATTTATCGATTGAGAACTTGGTTGAACACGGTTGTCAACTACTACTGGCAATGTACAATGCTCCATTCACCTTTAGAATGCCGAATGTACCTGACGAGTTCAAGCCAACCAATATACAATTGGTTGAAACTTACAGATACAGAATGTATTTAATGGCCATTGCAAAAAATAAAAAAGTAAACTTAGGAAAAATAATACCTACTATAGATGCATTCACGCAGCATCTAAAAAGAGTATATTTACAAGTGCAGAATTGGTTGCACGGAGAATATTTAAATCCGACAGAGTGGGGCTGGGAAATCGTTGAAAATTGTTTAATCCCAATTAAGATGACACAGTCTCCTGGTCCACCTAGTATTATAAATTTAATTTTTTGCAGTTGCAAAAAAGATTGCGGCAATTCGTGTGGATGCAGAAAGCACGGATTAGTCTGCAATCTTGCATGCAAAAATTGTGCAGGTGGCAACTGTACGAATATTGAAAATTATTCAGAAAAACCATCAGCAGCTGAAACTGAATGCACAGAGGAAGAGACCGAAGAAGAAACCGATAACTGAGAGCAGAATACAGTTATAAGTTTTTGATATTTGTTTAAACAATAAAATATGTAAAAAGATTGAAAATATACTTACTTTATTACATTATTTTTCAAAACATTGTTTCACTTCACACCTTTCTTACCATATTTAAATAAATAATTAAGAATAACATACTGTAATTGAGGTAAAAATGGTAATACTCAAGATAATTGCAGAAAAGGACGTTGATACTGTCCACCCTGGGCACCAGGTACCTCGGAGACGGTTGCCGTATCGATATTCGGGTGCAGCGACCCCAAAAACCCCCGAGTAACGAGTTTCGACAAATTCGGTCACAATTTTCCACAAAACTCTAGGAGAAGACGTTGATAATGTCCACCCTGGGCCCCAGGTACCTCGGAGACGGTTGCCGTGGCGATATTCGTGTTCAGCGACCCCAAAAACCCCCGAGTAGCAAAACTGGACTCATTTCCATTAATATTTACCGAGTTGCAAATTTTTTATTTAGTGTCTCTTGGAAGTGCACTTGCAAAATGCATATTATTAATGCCATAATGCATTTTCAAAAAATTAATTAATCAATTTAGTTCACAAAGTTTGTAGGCGCTCTTACGAAGCGAATGCAAAAAACCGCATTAAAATCCGTCTTACTGCTCAAAAAATCGACAGTCCATTGCTTTATTTCCTCGACTATATCGCTCTAGCGATTTACACGCCTCTCTCTGTATACATTACAATTAAGTATTTTCTCAATTTTTACTTTTTGATGTTAGGTACTTCAAACATAATACGCAGACATTGCGCAGTAAAACGAACAGCCAATTGGAGGACGAATAGAATGATTACCATGTCTTTTTTAGAGTAGGATATTTTTTTTTTATTTTTTCGTTACCGAACAACTTGCAGAATGTCGACTTTGCAAGGAAAATCTAAGCTTCAGAAACGTTTTAAAATATCGTAATATTAGACATTTTTATTTTTATTTTAATGGCCCGTAAACTATGCGTTGTTTTGGTTTCTTTGAAAATAAATAATATGTATGGCTTCTGAACTGCAATTTTGTTTACAATAAACACCGTTAAAAAGACTAGCCGCCAATCAACGTCTATCCATGCGTGTATCGCAATTGTAAACCAATTGCTTTAATTTCGCCAATATTAAGCGCAAAACAGTCCTTATTACCTCGCGAATTATTTTACGACAAAACTAACGTTCTTCGCAATCGCATCGTAAAGCTGTTTGCGCAACTTTAAACCTCGTGTGACTCATATACCGGTTAATACCTCTACACGTCGCTTTGAAAAATTCAAAATTCCGAACGACCAGCAATAATTTCATTGTAACCGAAAAAAATAGCTTAATTCTCTCGAAAGACGCGATTCTATGACACTTAACATGCATATCAGGAACCGTCTCTTCAGACCGCACAGAGCATCAGAATCGAGAAGAACAGCGTACACAGGCAGTAGTTAAAGTCAACGAGTCGTCGTCCCGCGAATGAAATATCCCAAGATACATCTATCCTCGAAGGAAAACGGCGTGTCAGCCTAGCGCGCATTCGAGAAGTTGTCTATCGAGTTACGGGGTCCGTTTGAATACGATCGGCCGCCGATCGAGCCTTATGCGATTATCCTCGGGGCTGCTCTATACGCCTCTCTCTCTCTCTATATATATGTATACAGAGGAGCGCGACACGCGGAATACTCAAACGGCTGTGCGGACACCGAGTCGCGCATAAAGTATTCGACTCTATCTCACTTTCCCATTGCCTCTCTATATCTGTATATGGAGTGTGTACAGCGGTATGTGCGATCGACTGCGTCTCCGGAGCTTGCGACAGCGAAAAGTGAGTTACGCCCGGAGAGAGAGAGAAACGTGCGCGAGACTACAACGTTCTCTCGATCCGTCTTCCCTTTTACTTCTTTTTTCTACGAGTACAGAAACACATAGCAGTTTTTCATATCTTTTTCCACCACTGCGATACATGATTAACCGATCAATCCAATCAGAAATCAATTATCAAGCTCTCGCGACGGATGTCGAGGAGAAAAGCTTCGCGTATCCGGCGTATCAGATGAGAGAGTAGAAGAGGAAACGATTTCCCCGCCGCAAATTGTTTATCAATGCTTAATGAATATCCTCGAGTCCTACTGTGTGTATAAGAAGCAGAGAAGCTTCTCTCGTTGGCGCGACGGATCGAAAAGGACTCTCGAGAGCCGAGAGGTCCGTCGCGCTCATCAATGATGCAGCTAAAGGAGATATATGGGCGCGAGCGATACGCGACTCTCTCCTCTGGGGTCGATTTCGAGAAAAGGAGAAAGAGACGAATAATCACTTTCGGTTCGCTCCGATATCGTGTCGATTTGGCTGATCATTTATTCAACGCTGTGTAATGAATCGGAGCCTCTCGGGGACCCCGTCAGCGCCTCAGCTCTTTCTCCTGTTCTCTGCCTTTCTTGTGCACGAGTATAAACAGTCGAATATTGTAACTCGATCGCTCACATGACTCGGCGCAATAATCGTTCTTTTTTCAAAGCTCACGCCTTGGAAATTAAAATTTAGGCAGTCGAAGGTTCATTTTTTTCTCGTGACTACATCACGTCGATCGCCTTCGAGTCCAAGGAGCCGAGAGCAATTGCATCGGCACGTGCCGCAAGCCTTTAACTCAGCGTCTCTCTCTCTCTCTTTCTCTTAAGAATGCCATTTGTTTTATTCGTTGTCTTACTCGCCATTTGTTTCGGAGGCCCGCTTGACGCCCTCTGTCTTATTAGAGGACTCGGCTTGACAAATCGCTTTTTTTAAAGCGACCCTTTCCTTTTCTTTCATTTTCCAACGCTTCCTCTCTATATAAACAGCTCGACGCGTGAAAAATATGCCCCGTTTAATATTCCGCGGTGGTGCTTTATTCCATCCCTCCATGCATACGTGAAAAAAAGCTCCATTCGTCGAAAAGCGCGAGAAAACGCAATTAAAATTTGGGAGAAAAATTCCGCTGCTATTACGCGAGCGCGGGGCAATTGAAAATTTACATTTTACATTCGGGAATATTTACATATATGCGGGCGTCGCTGGGGCTCATGAAAAATTCACGTGCGTGTAGGTATATGCGCCCAAATACATAACTCGCGCGGCAAACAAACGGCCGTGCAGAAATAAAAAAGCGACCGGTGGAAAAAAAGCCGCGAAATTTATTTCGCCGAGCAAACTTAATTGACTCAAGCTCGTGAAAATTATTATCTTGCGCTGCGCGTGAATTTTTCGCCCAGCCGTTATACGACCGAAATATGAAAATTTCCGCGAGCTTTGCTGCGAAACTAGTTTTTCAAAGAGAAAAAAATCATCGGGAATGATTTTTTCGACGGGTCAGACGCGAAAAGAATATTAGTATACAGAGGGTCGTCCGCTGAAGCGGGAAAATTGGTATAACTTTGAAAAAAAAGCTCGCTCCCGCGCGTCACGCAGACTTCGTCTGTCAAATATTCTCTCCTGGCTGTCACGCGTTCGGCCCTTTCATCGAATTGTTAAGGACGGGTCGTGGCGTAATCCCGCCTCTCATCTAAAATTCCATTAACCGCACGTCGCCGTAGAAAAAAGCGGAAGCCCTATAGGCGAGCCGGTAGCGCGCGTAATTGGAAAAATGACATTTTTCGCGCGCCTGATCCTCGCCGGGTGATTACGCGCTTTTGCACAAAGTGAGATTTCATCCCGGACTCTATTGGTGTGTTTCTTTCCGTGGGTTTGTTGTTTTTTTTTTTTTTTTTTTTGCTGGACGCTGCAGTGCTGTTTTTACGCGGCCGTGTGTATATTCGTACGGACGGGTTTATTAGATCATGGCTGCAACGAGTGTGCAGCGCGCGACTGAAGGCAATATTGATAAGGGCTGTGTGTACAGCGTTTTTCTACTGGTGATGGCTCTTGGTGTGTAAGCTTTCGTCAGTTGGTGCTATGTAACAAGCTTGGATGTGGATAATTAGTTTGCTATATTTTTGGCGATTTTTCAGGGAGCTTTTGAGCCATCTGACGCGAAATGATAAGTTTCGAGCTCGACAATTTTTGTGTTATCTTTTTTTGTATCCAACGTTGGATAAATTAAAATCATCAAAAAGCAAAGTCGAAAAATAAAAAAGTATTGCTCGGCAAAAAAAAAAAAAAAATGGGGCGTATCATTCGGGCGCAAGCACCGGTGCGCTGTTCGGCATTTAAATATGCAAAGCCTCGGTTGCGCGACTCTTGGCGGGGATGACTCTCTCGCTCGAATAGCCACGGCAAGGAGCACTGTAAATAATACCGCCGGTAGGAGACTCGCTCGTATTCCACGTACGGCTATATGAGGTGCTCTTCTCTCCGTGGAGGCGGGGGGCACGTATACGTTTATGCATCTCGAACTGGAGTAGGAGACCGACTGCCGCCTCGAACGACGGAGAGACTGAGTGAGAGGAGGAGCTTGCGATGGGGTAGGAGTTTTTTCACTGGTTAGTTACCCGTTAAAGCTTCTATTTCGTCAACGATTAATATTTCGTTTTGAAAGCTTCTGCAGATAACTGCAAGCTCTCTGAGCAATCCTCTGTGCACAGCGATATTGTTATAAACAAAAGTCTGAGGAAAATTAAAATTCCAAAGAAAAGCTTATTAGTTCACGCAAAGCTCACGGCGAAACCGCGTAAAATACCGACGGTAACTTACCCGCAGCAGCGCACACTGCTTTTAGAGCTTGCGACTCCCTCTCTCTCGGGTCTATACGGATGCTGCAAGCTGAGTGGGAGAGGCCGTATATTTGAAAGAGGGCTGGCCTCGGCGGGGCCGTGAATACCTTAATAGTCATAAGGTGTATCCGCTCGGCTGGATGTGACTACGTACTACGTATGCATGTATGTATATAGACGTAAACGGGAGATGCGCGGCGCGAGAGTTGTCCCTGTGAGCCGTAAGGAGATGGCGTTTTTCTCGATCTGTCGCTGATGTCGATGCTTGGAATGATGTATGCGTTGAACGTGTATTTTTATTTTTTTTTATTTTTGAGAGTTTCTATAACAGTATTAGTGTGATAATTTTAATTTTATATGCAATCTTTGAAGACATCGGACAAGCAGTAACCTCCGTACTAGTCAGACGACGCGTAGTATAATACCTCGAAACTTTTATTTTCCAAAAGGAATATATCATCAATAACCGCGTAACAATCGAATCTCATCACCATCACAATGGAATCCTACTCCCACAAAAAATCCATCCCAATAAAGAATCTCCACATCGACACCTATACAGCCCCGCAATGAATCATGACCGTCTCCACCACAATTAAATCCAAACAGCATCCCTCCCTCTCTCTCCTCTCTCTCTCTCTCTTCATCATCGCTATTATAAAGCACAAACTCGCTCTCGAAGCCATTACGCCGCAGCTCGCGAAGACTATCAGCGCAGTCTCTCTCTCTCTCTCTCTCTCTCTCTCTCTCTCTCTCTCTCTCTCTCTCTCTCTCTCTCCATGTAGCAATCTGTTAATCAGGGCGCATGCGCAGAGCCGACCCCCTTGAGAGAGCGAGAGAGCAGTTTAGGCGCGCACCCCCGCGTCAATTAATCTTGCCCAGAATGCAATAACTGTCCAATCTGCTGCTGGGCTGCGTCACGGCCCAGTCAGTGCAGCTATGCGGGAAAGAGAGTCAGGGACTATACAGGCGGATGTCTGCTTGCCGTAGATGCCGCGCTGGCCAGGATTCTCCGCGAGCTTCTTATATTTACTGAGAGCCCGGCTAGAATGAACTGCGAGGATGTGAGATTTCGTGTGGGAGCTTTTACATGTATCGGTTTTTAAAATAAAAGCTAAGATATGATAATATGATTGACGAGTAGTACAAGCGCGCGACGTGGTCAGACGTGCGCATATGAAATAGCTTATACTTAATTAGCACTTTGAAAGACGTCCGTAGTTAATTAGCGGTGTGACGGATGGGAGTTTTCTTTGAAAAAATCCTCCTTTCCGTGTATTCCGTCTAATTAATTGAAGAGCCGTATAAAGATAGAAACAACGTATACCGAGCGGCTAACGTCAATCTCATTGATTATAAACACGATTCCGAGAAGGCTCAAAAACGACGGAAAATAATAACAACAGCGAAATTTAATCAATCAGCAGTTCTCCAATTAATAACCCGAAACGAGCCAATTCCAGTCTCGCCGCGCACGTCACGCTTTGTATTTACAGTAAACAATAAATTAAGCCCAGCTCTGGAAAAATCGCCGATGGATTTAAGCGGAAAGGCATTAAGCGAAGGGCGCCCCCCGTGGAGGCCCGGAACGAAAACGAGGCAAGTGCCGCTGCTGCTACTGGGGGATGATGATACAGGAGACAGAGTAGAGAGACGGCAAACATATTGGACCTTTGAGAGCGGGACAGTTTGCTTAATTGCCGCAGTGGCAATTTTTGTTATTGCCCAGAAGTGGGACGCTGCGCTGCTGGTGGCCTTGACGATTTTCATTGTCCGATTGATTTTCCCTCTTCTAGTCTCTGTTTCTTTTTTTATATCGTGATTTTGTTTTCGATGATGATGGGGGGATGGTAGTTTGACGAAAGCAGATTCACGAGTGGTGATTTACAAATGGTAACAGCGTTTATTTTTAATAATATAATCATACTAATAATAATAATAATAATAATAATAATAATAATGACAGTAATATATCGATAGCGAGGTGTCTAATTACAATAATTACATGATAGTAAAAGTTACAACAATAAAAACTCGGATAGCGAGAGAAGTACGGATACAGTACTCATTCACTTGAACGACACTCTGCGTTGATCATCGCGTTATTTGTTATCCTATTCTCGATAATTTAGCCTCGAACGAACTCGCCGATTATCACCCGCTACGCTATATTTCGATCGTTTCCTATTTATAAGTGTCGTAGACTTTCCTTTTTTTTTCTCCGCGTCATATACATAGTCGCTGATCGATTCGATATTTATAATATTTATAGACTTACCGATCTACCGTCATATTATGATGAGATATACAGACTACACGTAGTATTTACAAATCTTTTTTGGTCACACTCGAATACCTTGTTCTCAGAGAGCAAAGCTTTAATTGTCGAAGATATGCTATGTATAATCAATGATTCAAGACAGTCGTTCACACGCGCTTCATCCTCTCCTTTGTTTATCATAATCGACGCACGCGCGCAAAATAATAAATAGACCGCCTCCTGTACTCTTCTCTTAAGTACTAAATAACAACGAACGACGAAACGAAAAAAAATTTTTCTCTTGGCGTATTCGAGTAAACTCGAACGAACGATCTGGAGCCCTTTTCTTATCACGGGGTCTCGATTGCACTGGTATGTATTTTTATATAACTAGAAAAGAAGCTTTTCGCGACATAATAATTTGACTTTCTCTAAGTTCAACTATACAGATTTCTCTCGCGCCCTCCTACATGTATCCCTAATTAAAGTCAGAGTGCGCTCGTGAATTGACGATTCGAATTACACTATCAGCTTATCTCTTATACTCGAAAGAGTCTTCAAACGATTCTGTACAGGAAGAAGAAAGAAACCGTCTCGCGGAGATCTCGGAGTAAGACTCGTCACCGCAGCCGATCGTCATCGTATGTATAACAAAACAACGAACGAAAAGCATGTCGTGCCGTTGAGCTTGCGGCGCGCTATTATACTCCGACGAATTTATCTATACACTCCTGTGAGTCTGATCGTAGCACCAGTTCACTGCATGATGCTCTGGTTGGCGGCGGCGACGGCCGCCAGAGCGTTTTGGGCGAGCGGGTTGATCGGAGACCTGAGATGCGCCGCCGACGAGGTCGAGGATCCCGAGGAAGCGGTGCCGTTGAGGTCGGCGTGCTGCGTCTCACGATGACGGCGCAGGTCAACCTTGCGCTGAAAAGCTCGGCCGCAAAGCTCGCAGGCGAACGGCTTGAAACCCGTGTGCTTGCGCGAGTGCGTTATCAGGTTGCTGCTCTGGGAGAATGCCTTGCCGCAGACCTGGCACTTGTGCGGCTTTTCACCTGGAAGCAGAAGGGTAAGCTTGCGTTAGATAAATAGTTTTACATCTCGATGGTATACGAATTCGTAGATTTGTCTTGTCGACGGAAGCGATACATTTCGCGAGAGCATATCCCGGGCGGGATCGAAAAGCTCATCCGGAAAGAGCCATAACCATCGAAAGAAACCGAGGCGAGCAAGAAAATCCAGCACACCCTCTCACCCCCAGATTTCTCACTCTCGACGTAGCAGCAGCAGCAGCAGCAGCAGCAGCAGTAGCAGCGCCGCGACAAATTCCCTTCCCCTCCTTACACTCACACCCATATACGCAGAGCTTCTCTCTCTTCCAGCCGCCATCATCACCAGCCAAGCCAGCGTGTATAAATCGGTGAAATCGATCCGCCATGCGCCGGGGTATAAGAGAAAGAGATAACCCCGAGAGGCGCGCAGCGCACGAGGATGCAGTAGGAGCTTAATTCTAACGGCGCCTCTCTCTCTCTCTCTCTCTCCCTCTTCCAACCCCGCGGACGAGAGCTTGCAGTAGTATAAGGTACAGATATAGAGAAAGCAGAGAAGGTGGTATCCGGGATTCGGGGCACGCCCGGTCAAGATTTCCTCCCGAGCGAGAATCTCAGCCGCCCCCGCTCTCTCTCTCTCTCTCTCTCTCGCTCTCCGGAAAAGAGAGAGAGAGAGAGAGAGAGCAGAGAGCCAGCGCCCTGATTGGCGACCGGGGGCGGCTCCAGCCCCTCGTTACCATAGCGACGGCCTTAGAGACAGAGAGAAAGCGCCCTCTGTGTCTGCGAGCCACGAACGAGTCGGAAGAGAGAGAGGGTGAGTTGCGCCGTCGATGCTTTTAATGGACTTTACTACTGCGATAGAGAGAGAGAGAGAGAGAACCGGGGCTACTCTGTGCAGATGCTGATGACGATGATGACGATGAGAATGATCGCCGGAGAGTATCGATAGAGGGAGCTTGAGCTTTTTCCGAGCTTTTCGCCCAAAATCAAAATATCGCCTCTCTCTCGAAAAGCCAAATCCATACTCCACATCAGCGCCTACCGAACAAATCGCGCCGACGCAAGCTCCAGCTAGAAAAAAAATCAGTATACAGCGCACTCGTTTTCTCTCCAGCTCTCGGGAAATCTATTCGCAGCGCGCAGCGCGATGAAATTCCGGATAAGCGGTCGTGTCCGGGGGAAGAAAGTACACCGCTCTCTCCCTCAAGAAAGGCCTCGCTCTCTCTCTCTCTCTCTCTCTTTCTCCGACTCTCGGGAATTTACGGGCTCGTAAAAATCAAGAAGCGTCCGCGCAGAGCTTGGCCTTCTCTCTCTCTCTCTCTCTCTCTCCCTCTCTTCTTTATCTCATCCTCGCCGAAGGCGCAGTCCGTTCACGTCGCTCTGCACGTCTACGCGCTATTCTACTTACAGTGGTAGTAGTAGCAGTAGTCTGCACATGCGCTGCTACGTGAGGGATTTTTTTTTTTGTCGGTGCGCAGCTGCGAGGAATTTCCGAGGATTTTTTCAGAAAAAAAGAGGAGAAGTAGTAGGAGCCGCGTTCAAGTCCGGCAAGTTTTCTCCATTGGAAAGCGGGAGGAGAATTATTTCCTCGTGGACTGTACACGTGCACCATCCCAAGATTTGCCGGAGTTTAATACTCAGGGCGGCGGTTGTATAATGGCGTCTTAAGTCGACGCGCAGGGGCTCTCATCTCTCTCTCTCTCTCTCTCTCACTCTTGGATTAGCATATTCATCGAGAATTTACGGCGAGCGAATGGCGGCTTAATTATCGCAGGGGCGAAGAGATCGCTGTTATCGGCTTTAATTTTGGATTAATACAGCCGAGAAGACGGCGAATGGCGACTCGAGGAAAAGATCCGTATGGGGGGAGTGTATAGAGAGAAGACTCGAGAGAGCACAAGAAGAGAAGGGGGAGAGAGGCATTGATTTCCTCCGGTAGCGCCCTCCCTCTCCGAATCCCCGCGAGAGAGGGAGAAAGAGAGAGATCTCATATTTCACAGCGAGGACAGCATGGATTTTCTACGCTGGCTCCTTCCGCGCCTGCGGATTACCGACTGATATCAATCAGACCCTGGCTCTTCTCGTCTTCTTCCCCGCGAGAGCTTTTTTCCTCCGGTGTGTGTCTCCTTGAATAATGGAGACGTCGAGCGGAACGTCTTGTTTTCGATCATTCGTGTGTGTGTGTGTGTGTCTATGCATATATAGGAAAAGGAAGAGGCGCTGAGCGAAAACACGATTCGAACTACTGCAGCAGCAACGGCTCGAAATTCCCAGGACTGCGCTTTCGCGCGGACACAGTCGGTATACACGTGTAGCTACATCGGCTGTATCCCCGAGAGCGGCTGGCAAAACGGTAAATACACGGCCGGCGTTGTTGATGCTGTCCCGGAATCTGCCCCTAGGAGACGCGTCGAAAACACGTCGTGTTGTACAATCGCATCGATTTTTTTTTTCGTATATTCGTATCTATACATAACTGTATCTTTGCTGCAACTGGATCGTATATACAATATTTCCGCGAGCGACTGACGCTCGTATAAGGTGTCGCGAATTAGCGCGAGATATCCTTGTACTCGAGAGTAGCTGAGGCGATACGGCATTAAACATGCAAATGCGGGAGTGATGTACACGTACACGTACACGTACACGACGCGGGAGGCAAGAGAGAAAGCTATCTTGAATTTCCCGGGATATGATCCATCGACAATTTACGAGTTCGCGCTTCCACGGCTCTCTGCATTTTACAACACTTGAATGTGGCATCAATACGTAATCCAACGTCGTGTATACAACAGTGGGACGGATCGAGGTGCGAGTTAATTCGGTCGGTTGGATATAAATTTAAAGCTGCGGGTCGCTGTACCATAGCCTCGATCGTTTCACACGAGATCATGATCCTAACAAAGAAATCACGCTCCGACGCAGAATCATCGTCGTCGCCACGTCATCGCGCGTCGAGAGAATAAACGAACAGTAGTCCCAGCTCCTTCGTTATATCGGCGATTCGTAATGCAATCGAGGCACGCAGCCCGTAATAATTTAATAGCCATCATAGTAGTGCTGCTAGAGAAGCGGATTACTATCCCGCATTCCCGAGACGACGACGAGCCGCAACAGCAGCACTAAGGAGCTAACCGACTTAGTGTGCGCGAGTATCGGCTTTCTTGCGGGAGCTGAACATTAAGGAATCAGCTTTCCCGGGGCCGTGTCTATATATTGGAAGCTGCGCACCGAGTCCTCGTTGTCTTGGAAATCTAGTAACTCGATTGCTTCTGATATAGCCGACGCTGTTGTTTATACTGTTGTGATAAAAAATGAATTTTCTTATTCTGTCATTTGACAATAACAGCTTCATAGAAGAAGAAAAAGAGCGTCGCGGTGCGAAGCCATCACTTCCAGTCGACTGCGCATCATCGCTTGCCGAGTTACATAACACACGGGCGCGTTATGGCCCGGATTATATTATACGCGGCGGCACAACAAGTGTTGCGCCTGTCGAAAAGTTTAAGCGGAGGGCTGCGAGCTCTTGGGGCGTCAAGTCAGTTGGAAACCTCTAATAGCTTTCGAGTAGCTACACAGTTGTGTGTACACGCGGACAGCCATGGGACCTTCGCCACAGCCGTCGAGATGTTAATACGCGCTATATATAGTTATGCTATATACCACCTTCGTGTACACCACCTTGTAATTGCTTGTCTCGCTGTTGCGATTACATTTTCGAATAGTAGTTTATCGAAGTTTGGAAAGAAGCGACGGCAATCGAGTAAAAAAAATACCAATCGACGTTGGATTTCCAGAAAGTTTAGCGAGATTAGAATAACAGACGGGGAAAACCGCGCGTATGTCCACACACGAGGGGGTGAAAAGGTCGCAAGTACACACACACAAGCATATCGAACTTTACTCTGCCGTGCGACTGGACAGGTTGCAGTGTTTATTGTGAAAACAACGCGGATATATAGGGAGAGAGAGAGAGAGAGCCACGCCATTCGATCAACACACACACACACACACACACACATGGGCTAGAAATGATCCCGTCGAGCGAGACATTACGCGAACCTATGTTATTTCAGATTTCGGTGATAAAACATAGACGGAAAATTAAAGAAATACGAATCAGAATCTAGTATAGAAGAAAAGCGACAGATTCGCGCCTCCAAGCAGCCCCACTATGCCCCAATATGCACTTCCCGCGCGTGTTTTTACAACAGCAGGTTGCTCGCTGCACTTGACTCATTTCTATATCTGCGGGTGCGAGAGAAAAGCTTGGACTGCACCCCTGCTCTAAAACGTTCATCGCGCCGCGCACGAGCAATATTTGCACAGCTCTTATTCCTGCTCTCACTCCCCTATTCGTGTGTGTGTGTGTGTGTGTGTGTGTGTGTGTGTGTGTGTGAGTGTGCCGGTGGTACCCACCTACCTAATAATGATTTTACGTTACGCCGGCCGTGTCCCTCGGGAATCTCCGGCGCACCCTTATATTGCACATGGCCCACTCTGCTGAGTCTACTCTCTCGCTCTTTTTTTCTCTCTCTCTCTCTCTCTTGCTCGCTCGCTCGCTTGCTTTGTCTAGCGCGGCTGGATTGACTTTTATCTTTTGCCTCTGTTTTTCCATCGTAAGTACATACAGCCGGCCTTTGTTTAGCGGCTGATTGAATTACGATTTTCGGACACGATTCTTCCTTTCTTTTTAATTTTTAAAAACTAATGCGAGAAGTTCTCGAGGAGTCGAGGCGAAATTCCACGCGTTGCTTTTTAATTTCCGCGCGAGGCTACTCTAATTTCGCCGGACGACAGGGAGCGGGTCATGGGTAAAAAAGGTAAGGAAAAGTCAAAACGGCCGCGCGCTCGTAATTAAAGAGGCGACAATCGCCCTGTCCTCTCGCAATTCCCCGCAGGTGTATACATATAACACAGCAGCGGGGTTGCTCTGAATTTTTCATCGGCCTGAATAATGAATTAAATGTTCCGGACGCGCGCACACATGACTCGCGCGGTCCCATAGGTTGTTAGCGAGTGACCATCGCTTTGTATCTCGGAAGACGTCGTCTGCTCTCGCTCTGTGTGTGTAAGAGTCGATGTGTATACCGGTATATAGAAAGTCGAGGGGGAAGGAAAGTACGAGACAAGGTGATAATTTGATAAGACATCGGGAGGGTTGCCATAGCGACGATACTCTCTATCTTAACTCTCGGCTCTTGTCTCTCCCTCTTCTTAGTCTCAGCTCCACCTACGCAGCTCGTCGCGGTGAAATCCATCCTGGACAAGAGCCTGCCGCGCCACCCTGAGAGAGACGCAAGTGTCAAGTGTCTTTTCCCCCGTCACTGCTTCTTCTTCTTCTTCTTCTACTTCTTTTTGTCGGCGAGAGAGGAGGTCGTGCGCTCAGGACACTCTGAGACCGAGCCGTAATCATTGCGGGCGATTTCGTGGGATTCTTCTACCTTCCTTTTTTCAATTCGTTAATCTCTCCCCAAAGCATCTCAATTTCAGCTCATCCGAAGAGCAAACTGTACATAACGCCCGAGTCGTTAATCGACGCGCACTTGATCCCCGAAGCAGAGAGAGCGCAGCCAGTCGATTCCCACAGACAATTTGTCGGCAGTGAAAATCTATTTTAGGATTACGCCCAAGAGCGCGCAAGAAGTGTGCGCATAAAGGGGGGAGAAAAGAGCAAAACTCTCTGACGCAGTAATCGCAGCGAGGATACGCGCATGGGAGAATCGGACCTCTCGAGTATCAAGGGGAAAAGAAGCAACGGTAGAGCAGCAGCAGCAGCAGCAGCAGCAGCAGCAGCAGCAGCAGTGCCCCAAAAAGACATTACGATTATTACGAAGCGCCAAACGGCAAGGGTCGTCCACCCTCTCAATCTCTTTTGCTCTTCTGCATGCCACATATGCAGGGACACACATAAGCGCCCGCGCGTGTGTCCCGGATTAACTCGTATGCTCGAGAATAGAGCTGGATTATTAATGGCTCAAAGTCGGACTCTCTCTCTCTCTCTCTCTCTCTCTCTCTCTCTCACTCGTCATAATTGATACGCGCGAATATACGGAGAGCTGAGAGCGAGAGAGTTTTATCCCGAGGCAGATTGTGGCTGTTGCGGACCCGCGGCGATCGTTAATGTTGCAGCAACGATTTACTGTCAGGTTTGCACGTAATTCTCCGGACGAGACGGACGTGCCGCTCGCGGCTAAGTAATTTCGCCGGAGAGATTTTTTCTCTCAAACGGCGTTTTCGATTATTCATCCAGTCGACAAGACAAAAACTACGACAGCCGTATCATGTTTATACGACCCTACCGTCCGTCAGGTATGATCAGGTATATGAATGAGCTGTTTCCATACCTGTGTGTATGTAGGTGTGTTTCTTCATGTCACTCTTCTGGTGGAACCGCTTGCCGCAGAACTGGCAGGGGTAGGGCCGCGTGTCCGAGTGTATGAGCAGGTGGGTGCTGAGTGTGCTCGAGCGCTTGAACGCCTTGCCGCACTGCTTGCACTCGAAGACCTTCTCCGCGGAGTGGACCGCCCGGTGCTGCGTCAAGCTGATCTCGTGACCGAAGGTTTTGTTGCACAGCTCGCAGGCAAAGGGCCTCTTGCCGTTGTGCGACCGCCTCGCGTGCACCTGACGAACGAACGATGAGTATTAAGTGATGATGCGACTTGGTTAGGTTTTCAGGTATGAGATCAGGTTTCAACTCACCTCGAGGCCGTGCGGGGTGCTGAACATCTTATCACACTTGACGCAGCTGTAGACGTCCCCGAGTGGGTGAGGATGGTGGAGACCGTGAGGTCCATGGGCCGTCGTGTGGAGTCCGGGATGTGCTGCGGCGGTCGCCGGATGGACACCTCTGAGCAGTGGGTGCAAGTGTGGCGGCAGCAGGTGGTGAGGAAGTAGCTGTGGGTGAAGATAGCTGAGGGGATGGTGCGGGTGAGGTGGAAGGACGACGCCGCTCTGGAGGTGCAGAGGCGGGTACAGGATCGACTGGTGCGACACTGGGTTACCGTTCGCCGAGCTGCCGCTGCTGTTTGTGTTTTGCGAGTGGGCCGATGGTGGGTCTGGCCTCAGGAGGGCGCTGACGCTGAACGAGTCGCCCGACCTGGTTGGGGTTCGACGGAGATCCAAAATTAGAAACTGGGTAAAAAAACAACGATTTTATTATTTTTTTCGCAAGGGTGATAACAAACCTTCTGGGAGGGTTGGACGACGGGGTACTCCGGGTAACGGCAGGTGGCGACGGTGGCGTGGCAGACCTGGGCGGACTAGAACCCTCGCGGTCGTCCTCGTCGCCGACCTCCTCCACGTCCACGTCTACCTCCTCATCCTCGGCATCGACGTCCACCTCAGCGTCCTGCTGATCGGTTCTCGGTGAATCCGGGCAAGGCGAATGCGAAGGTGACCTGCGGGGACTCCTCGATAGCGGCGATCCAACCAGTCGTCCGACGCCGAACGACAGTCGCTCTGTCATCGGGAGGAAAACAAAAATGTCATCCATTAACCGAGACCTCCGGCTTATTTTTCAAGTTCAACGCGTCGTTAGTCCGAGGGCGAACGACTGTAGAGAAAAAAGAAAAGACACGGGAAGGGGAAAAGCGGAAGAAAATGGAGTAGAGATCCCTGCGCAGAATGCCAAGCGCAACTCTCCCTCTCGTAGTCGAGCTTTCACAAGTGTATGAGAGCTGGAAATGAGATTTGAGTCACGTAGCGTACGTCTTTTTCAGGGCTTGTGTAACGCTAACGAGGCATTGCAGGCCTGCCGTTGCTCGCGGAGAGATCTCAAATACATTTTCGCTTCTCGTTTAATCTCGCCCGGCACCGGCCCACGGAATCTCCGACCCTTTTTTCCGCCGCTGAATCCTCGGCTTTGCAATTATCGCACCTGTATACTCTTTTTCCTCTCCGCATCTTGATTTGTTTCCCAACACATACACACGCGCGGATAGAGATCCTTGAAAAGTCAATCGTCTAAAGTGCGCCGAAGCGAAGGTATAGGAGGAAAATTTATAATGGCTACCGAGGGATGGATGGATTATACGAGCATAGGGCGCAATATACGATCATATCCCGAGACGAGGCCTAGATTTCTATGAAGCTCCGCGTGATTTACGAGCGAAACGTACGCGCTCGCGATTGATTTCATAATAATTCGCGAATGCAGCCGCACGACCCTTCCTTACATATTGCTTCCTATACATGGTGTGTGTATATATATATATATATATTTCTATACTGCTATGCCGCACTGCCTGTATATTGTATATTTATAATCCAAGCGCGCGACACGCGGTCACGTGCCGGCTGCTGCTGCGGGTTATACGCCCGACTAATCGCGTTTAAAGCACGCGACTTTCTCTCCAGCTCTCCCTTCGCATATAGTGTCTTGTGTATATGGAGCTGTGATCGAATGGATGAGCCTACTACTGGTTCTGCTTTTTCGCGCAAGTGCATAATGCGATTAGGGAAATACGCTGGGCGCGTGCCACGGAAATCGCTGGTGCGGCCTTTTGTGTATTATTACATACGTAGGTATATAGTGTCAGGGGATGATGATGTGTGTATATTGGAGCTATCCTGATTTCGGAGCTTTGAATATTACAAGTATAAATTTCAAAAAGCTTCTCGAAACGCATCGTGCAGTGCGGGGGACGCTAAAAAAGTGCCTGGGAAAGAGCCGAGAGAGACGCCCGACTAAGAAACAAGAAGACCAGGGGCGACTTAACCCGTCGACGAGAATGAGAAAAGAAAAGAGTTTGGCGCGCCGGAGACAGATGGGCGCCCGCGTAAAAAGCTGCGCTCCGGCGTATACTGTATATATATATAGTATACGCAAATTCTCGTGTCGCGTCGCGCGCAGCCTTCTGTGAACCCCTCGGTGTGGCAAAAAACGCCTTCGCGAAGTACCACATGACGCGAGAGAGAGAGAGAGAGAGCAAATCAAGTTAATTGCGTAATGCGTGTGTATGTGAGAGAGAGTTCGTTGCTACCGATTTCGGAGTTTGATGCGTGTTCGTTAATCAAAATAAGCCACTGCGTGTATGCGGCTGTTCAGGTTCAATCAAATCAGGAGAGACGTATGTAATTATACACGAAATATTATTACACCGGCACGCGATTGACTGCGGCGATGAGAGCTTTGATGAATTTTTCAGGGGATAATGACACGCTTGGAAATTATTCCGCGCTTTAGAGGAATTCCCGATGATAATACATAAACGCGCCATTAGGCTGATTGCACACTGCACGCATTCGACTATCTCATATTGTACTGTATAATTGAAAAAATTCGGCGATCGCCTGCATCGCTGAGATTGAGAGAAATCCTCGCGCATAGACCGCCGCCATGGACCCATATGATTTATATAACACTGTTTATACGCGCCAGCATCTAATGTCATCGGCATAGCGCGAGATTTTGGAGCAGCGACGGTGGAAATAATCGAGGATAGAGAGAAAAAAAGAAGAAGAAGAGACCGTCGTGTGTGTTATACGTGCGTGCGTTCGCTCTTAGGATTAATAAAGGAAGGCCAAGCCCGGCGTGCGCGCGCGCAGAGAAGGGAGACAATTAGATCGAGTTAACGGGGGACAACTTTAATCTTCTGTCGTCCGTCAGTCGTTTACTGCGTAGTGATCTGCCGCGCTATTAAAGCCGTTATACACTTTAGCTTCCGACGGAGGCGACCCTTCCGCTCGGCGACTTTCGCGACTCGCCATTGGCTCTCGGATTTTATTTACTGGCCTACTGCGCGCGTAAAGACTCTACTACGTTTTTTCCTTCGTCTCCTCGTAATTGTGTGTGTGTGTGCGTGTGTGTGTGTGTGTCTATGTGTGGGTATAGTCTTGGAACGGTTCGCCGAGTTGATTGCATCGAGTTTGCGCTGCTGCCGGGCGAAATGGATTCGATTAGAGGATGTCGCGCTCGCGCGAGCGGCGCAGCTTGTTGGACGTTCCGAAGCTCTCGTGATTCCGTTTTCCGATGCGCGATTATTGAATTCTTCGGCTCGTTGTCGCTGTTTTCCGTTAGCTAACCAGTCGATGAAATGTTAAGTTTCTGAGCTATTTGAATCCACTTCATCATTCTTCCGATAGCCGCAATCAAGTCTATAGCAAACACAAAGTATACGCGAGTATCTTTATTCAAGAGCCACGTCGAAACCGCTTGATCGAACGCTTACACATCATATACGAGTATGTATCAAAAATAGAATCTGATCGACGATACAAGCCGCGAATCAAAACCGTAACCAAACACTCTCATCCCAGAGAATTAGGCAGAAGCAGCCGCTGATTTCTCCGCGCACACATCCTCCGCGCATCGAACGAGGCGATGAGTGCGGCCCGAATAATAAGGAAGCTGCAGCTACTACTTGCGTATGCGCCGCGCTCGACGACAACAAGATGTCGGCTAATTCGAGTCCCTATACAAAGGAGCCGCCGCCGACGCCGACGACAACGACGACGACCGAATCTCCTCTAATCCGCCTCAATTGACAACGAGAGACAGAAAGAGAGAGAGGAAGGGACAACGTGCGCGCGAGTGTCTATATATATGTATATGAATATATAGGTGGGCTAAGTACGGTATGAATGGGCGTACGCGTGCTGCCATTTATCCCAATCATCTCTGCGTGCGCTTCTTTCTTTCTCTGCTGATGTGTACTCTCCATAAGCGGTGTGTGTATAGGAGAGCCTCTGCAATTGATAAATAAAAAGTCCACCGCCATATCCGGAACTCGCTCCACCCACGCGACGGTTGTTTGTTTTTTTCGGATCTTTACGGCTGTATTTCGTCGTTGAGCGACGTTTCGGACTTTCCCGTAATGGAGAACGGAACGTTTTGAAATTGGAAGTTGAAGCTTGTTTGTGTCGAGTTAAAACAGTTTTGTAAATCTAAATTCAAACAAAGATATGGACTGGTCCTTCGTACATCGCTGCGGTAGGTGGCGCTTAGGCTCTTTCCTGTTTCCCTCGTCTTAATGTGCGAGGCCATCAGGGCTTTGCTAAGACCACTGATTGTTTGGCCTACTGCTTGAGCCGCTCATGCTAACTCTGTGAGACTGTTATTATAACTCTAAAACTAGAATGGACATACCGATCATGTGTTATGCGACTTCTTATATCACAATAATCTTGATGATATTATGAACCTTAATTGATTCGAATTCCTTCGGGAATACATGCACACGGCTTCGAGGCGCTGTGATTATAATATATAACGCACTCGGCTTCGCAATACGACCATACTCGGCGAGCTGTCCAAAACGCCGATTCTCGTGATACTCCACACACCTTTTACGCGCAAAGAATCACACGTAGCGCGCGCTTCGGGTTACTTATTTTACCGCGCGTTCGGAATCACTGTTGCAAAAAAGTTTTACCTCCTCGCCGTAAGTATACGGCAGCATAGCGCGAAAATAATGGCAGCCGTATTTTACGCTCTGTGTTCCGGTGCGGTTCTCCGCTCATATACTATACATATACGAGGAATCGATGAAAAAACTTTTCTGACTTATATATGCCTTATATCCGCATGTGGCTCACCTGGATCAGATTTCGGAAAGGGCGGCAGGCTCGTGACCTCGTTGGAGTTGGCGAACGGCGCCCAGAGCCGCGGGAACATCAGCCGCACGTCGCATCCTGAAACAGAAATCGAGAGGAGAATTTTAATCAAATTTTGATGATAAATCATGAACGCCTGATTTTATTTACGAGCTATAGCGCACACTTTTTCATTTCAATTCCGGTGAGAAAAAGGTGTATACAGTACACAGGATCAATCTGGCGCAGCAGCAGCTCCTTGATGAATTACGTATTCTTCCGGCGTTGCGGACGGATCCTTATCCTTATACACCCCCTTGTGGAAAAGGCGCCGCGTCTTCATTAGAAAGTGGGGGAGTGTAAGGCTATTCATCAGGCGGCTGACTCTCGAGGGCATTAACTTATTTTCGCGCTGCGCAGCTTGATTAAGGAGATTCGGCGATTCTTCACGGAAAATGTTTTGTAGGTATTATTATACGCACGTATCGTATGTACTCACCTATGAGAAAATGAAAAATCCTTAATCCCCGGGCAATAGAGAGCGGCTCGGATAATCCGCGCGGCAGATTAGAGTAAAGTTATCTCGTTCGTCTGCGCCTCGCCGCGCAGGATTATCAGAAATAAATCATGTTTCCCTGTGTGTAGACACCGGCGAAGATAAGAAGCTGCTACGCTAGCTGTGTTCCCGTCGATTTTCCCGTGGATATATCATATATACTCATCTCTCCCATAATGAATAACATATCGAAAACACGAAAAGGACACGAGCTTTTTTGTATTCCCGTTTAATTTTTTATCCAGACTTCGCTACGTACACACACACAACAGTCGTTCTGATTTCGCGCGCTTGGTGTAATCTCCATGTAATCTCAGATCTTATCCCACCGATCGTATAATCTCTCGGTAACTCCTTTCGCGCAACCAAGTCAATATCGACTTTATTGCAAACCTTGCGCTCGAGCGCATAATATATAAACACACACACACAGCCGATAGCCAGATTTTTATTTTCCGCGCGCGCGCGGTTGTACACGCGCAATATACTCGGCACTTGCGCCGATATCGACAAAAGGACACCCATAATCGAGTGAAAATTGTACACGACTATATACTCGAAAGCGACTGCTTGCATTATCTTGTCAGCCTATTACCCCGATTAGTCTCGGGGCATTAGTGCGAGCGGACACGCGTCTAATGCCTGTACACACGCACACACCTCTCTCTCTCTCTCTCACCTGTTGAACGGGCACATACGCGTAAACACGACATTCGCGCATCTGCGCTGCAGCGACACGGAGACACACGCAACTCTCGATGCGTGTATACAATATACGAGTATACAATACTGCACCTCTGGGAATT
The DNA here is from genome assembly GCA_012977825.3 of Pteromalus puparum. Taxonomy (NCBI): domain Eukaryota; kingdom Metazoa; phylum Arthropoda; class Insecta; order Hymenoptera; family Pteromalidae; genus Pteromalus; species Pteromalus puparum. The sequence continues at coordinate 16,125,748 of CM053169.1, forward strand.
CAGTGCGAATTCTTTCGTGGATTTTTTTCCGCCTCGTTTTACGACCGACTATAAGGGCGTGAGATAGCAAACGGTGCTCATTAGAAAAATTAAAAAATCGCGAGCCAAGGTGACAGCGCAGTATGTGTACCTGTTGTATGTAACGTATGTAACAGTTTATTCGAATCGATCTGTGAATACACACGCCGACACGCGTATAGGGAAAACAGAGGGAGGTATTAATTACGGATGCGTGTGGACGGATACTACGCATGTACGTGTAAACGTGCAACTGCAACCGAGAGGCTGATGCTGCTGCAGCGCTGGGAGCTAATGGCGGGGTATGATGGACAGCCTGATGACAGGGGCGAAAAAGAGGCCGACGCGATATATACGGGAGGATTCGCCGGTTACATATATACCGATCAGTTTCGGCGCATTTGCTATTCCTTTTTATAACAGTGCAGGGATCTATGGTGCATTAGGCTGATTTGGCAATCGCTCGGTTCTATTTGATGTATCCAGAGTGTTTTTCTTTTATGTTTAAACATAGTCGATCGTTGTGCATTTTCCAGCGAATAACGCAGAGCGCTAGAGATGGAATTAATAAGCCATTAGTCACCCGGCGCTTTATCTCTGACAAGAGAAAGCTCTTAAAATTAATCTATCTCCTTTTTTTAATCAGCCTCTAGCTGCATGTGCATTGCGCGCTTAATTCTATTGTTATGGAAATCAGAAAACACTTGGTTCCCGGGAACGTATAACGATTTTCAATTGCAAAAGCGCTTATCATTGTCACCGAAAACGGAAAAACTGACATGGCGGCCGTGTCGCAGGATTGTCCTACCTTCGCTCTCGGGCAGTCTCGTGTTGTTACTCTCCTGCGGGCTCTCGTTGTTGTTGTTGTTGTTGTTGTTGTTGTTGTTGTTGTTATTGTTGTTCGTTTCCGTCTGGGCCTGTTGTCCCTGTGTGTTGTTAGCCACGACTTGGGGCATCTGCTTGGGTTTGACGACTCGAAAAGCCGACGCCTCGGCTACACCTCGTCGGGAGAAGTCTAGCGGTCCAACGCCCGCCGGCGAGTGTTGCTGCTGCACCTCCATCATGGTTAAACTTGATATTTCCTCTCCCGCTTTTTTTTCGAAAAAAATCAAGCTCTCACAGCTTCTGCTTCTCGAGACAAAAGAGTTCGCACTGGAGGCAAGTTCTCGCACTAGGTGTATCCTCGGAAGGACACTGTCATCGCGTCACACCGGCTTGATTACGGAGTACGTGTATAGCAAATGCACAATGTTTTATACGACTGCTCTCGAGGAACCGACACAACGCGAGAACGACACCGGGATACGATGCAGTGAGAAGAGATATATAATATCCAAGTGTATTGTGTGTGCGATGCGGCCGCTGTTTGACGCGCGACTGCGTGTAGGAGACTCGAGAGAGCAGACGACAGTAGCGAGTAGCGCCGGGATTTTCGAGCGCGAGGCTCCGCCTATACCAGTACGGGTAACGCCCCCTCTGCACTAGACACCCCCGCCACAGCGATGCTCTCTTCTTCTCTGTACCTATACCTACTGCACACTCTTCGCTGCTGCTGTGCAGCAAGTTCCAGTGGTGATGGTGTGTGTGTTTGTGTGTGTGGACGGAGCTGCGCATAGGTGTATATGCATCCCGTATACCGAGTCTCCGTGGCCATTGAGAAAAAGGAGTGAGAGATGCGTGTAATTGGCTGCGCGCGCAGCAGAAGCAGCGCTTGTTTAACGCTATGTGGCGGAGAAACCACTTGGCGGATCTGATTCTCGGACTCGCTTGCGAGATGATGCTGAGAGAGAGAGAGAGAGATTGATATTCGCCGGACACGTGCTGAATATGTTTATTAGGGCGGAATTCACTCGTTCGCGTGCTGTTGGGCTGAGCTTGTGGGGTGTGATTGCGAGAAAGAAAAGAGGTTGGTGGAATGGATTTTTATTGTATTGAGAAAAGGGGTTTCGATATGAAGTTAAAACATTTTTATTAATCTGTATACGTACCATAGCGCTGCGTCTTCGACCAAGTTTCTCCGCGACAATCATTGCGAAGAAGGAAATAAATATCCGTTTGAAATTGCCAATCGCTCATGTTTGCGAATTTTTAAAAGCAACTGTCTAAATCACTTCAAGAAATAGGAAAAACGACCGAGAAAGCAGCCGAGCAACGAAGAAAAAACGCTTCCGAATAATAAACCGTATACATGAACTGATAGCTGATGCGCTGGTATAAGCCGCCTCGGCTTTGCAATTGCCGATAAAGCGGCATGATTTTTTACAGTACACGTACGAGCGGTAATGAAAAGAGCAACAATTACATATCGAGCACTGCAATTCAAAAGCAAATTTTTGCAAACGTTTTGTTTTTTTTTTTTTTTATAACTCATTTAATTATACAACTATTTTTAGCACACACGACGAAAGAAAATTCGAGAATCAAACGTAAAAATCAAAGTATACCACCACACAGTATACATCCGCATATGGGATTCAGTAGTTTTCCTTCGATTCATCATCTCCCTGATCTCGGATCACTCGAGCTCCACACGCAACGTCAATTTACAAACCCACTAATAGCCATCTCATCGCCAAGCGCGAGATTAATTCCCGCGCGAAAGTCTCGCGCGAACGCGCGCATTGCACTTATCGTTCAAAAGCGTAATCCCTCGGCGAAATTCCGCCTATCTCGAAAATCTTTCGACGATAAGCATATATAACATCCACGAGTGCATTTCTCTTTGTCCTTTGAGTCAGCAATATACCTTTGACGCAAATTACCTGCTGTTATGCACGTACGTGTAATAACTTGCGCAAATATAGTATTACTATTAACTTATTTACGGCTTCTGATTTTCGTGCAGTGAGTCGTTGCGTCATAGCGGCTTGCATTATAAAGCAAAACGATTTTTCGTTTATGTGAGCGCGTGGACGAGCGAATTGCACCGGCGGCGGTACGTGTAATCTATCTGCGGCGAATTTTATTTTTCAAGAGCATAAAGAGCATCAATCATATTCGCTCATTCTTCGCGCGGTTCCCTCGAGTCGGAATAAGGGATCCCGAGGGTTGGCACGACGACGTTCTATCTTCGCTCGCGGAAAATTACTCTCCGCGCCTGCGTACAGGGAAATTTCGAAAAGTGCTCTATACTATAGCTGTTATCGATAAGCGGCTTCGTTGTTATAATAAGCGAAAAGGAGCGGCATGTTTTTTTCGGGTAAATAAAAATTACGAAATCCAAAATAAAATCAATAAACATATACAACACTCAACGATCGTTTCATCTCCGCTGCTATGTTTGTCGAGGTTTGCGCCGAGACGTGATTTACAGACCGAGAGACACACGAGAGATAGCTTAATCCGCAAACACATAAAAGGACGCGCCGAGTTCGCGGCTCCTATCGTAAAACACGCTTCGAGGGCTAAATACAGTCAATATTTCCGAGAGATGGCTTTTCTGATATACGTCTACCTATTTGTCGATTATCGACGCATATAGTCAGAGAGAAAGAGAGCTGAAAATATAAAGAGCGTGGAATATACGGGTTTCTTCGATTATATCGATGAATGTTCTATATACGTACAAAAAATTATGTACATGCACATATACGCGTCACTGATTAATCCGGTCAACTCTCTCCGAAATTAGATTCCGAGGAGAGGCGGCGGCCGACGTAATCCACTTAACCGGTTCGCAATTTAATTATTACAATGATTTGATGGGCTGCGATGTCGTCGTCGCGCAAACTCGATACACACGCGCGTATCAGAGAAGAGTAATATCTTCGTCACGTCGTATCAATCATGGCGTATTAATGACGCGTTTTCGGGCCTTGATCCAGTGCCGAGTTCACGATAGCCTACTGGTGTTCCTTACGCTTTAATCTCGACGTTGCGCTACTCGCAACGCACTCGAGGATAAGTATCGATCGTATGATACTGGATTATAGCGAAAAATCACGGAAGAAATTCGCAAGGTCGCGTTCGACGTTTAATTATTGTTGGCGCAATAATTTATAATTTCGACAAGATTTTCTTGTGCCTTTTATATTTTTAGAAATTTATATATAGCACAGCGGAAGCGCCTAACAAGGCTAATTTTTACGATTCCTCCGAAAAATTAAGGCCACGAGGAAATCGGCGTCTCAAAGCAGCAGCCACGCGCGGAGTATACAGAGAAGGCAATCGAGCCGCATCGGGTGTCGGTGCCGATTGATCGTATAGAGCGAGAAAGTAGTACAATAAAAGGCACTCCCGGACAAAAATAATACATCCCGTCGGCGCCTCGACCGCCATCAACATCAATAAGACAAGCCGCGCGCATCATCAGGTGGACCATATCGCTGCGGCGCCATACGAATTCGAGGACGTTTTATACGACACGCGACATCGCAACAAGTTCATTTCCTCTTCTCTTTCTTTCTCCGTCGATCTAATACGTCTTTATTTCTTGCCGCCGTCGGACGCCACAACACTACTACTCGTATGTGAGTCAGACGCTCAATCAAGGAGCGACTTTGCTACTGATTGTCTTTTGGGCATAATTGACCGAGAGCGGCGCGTGTGCGTCTTTATGTGGGTGCGATGATGACGATGCCGAGTATATAACAGATATATAGGACTGTGTGTGCAGAGGATCGGCTTACGCGGGAGTAATTAGTAATCGAGAGAGAGAGAGAGAGAGAGGCGCCGAAAATCCCGCAGATGCCGCCATGCGGGCAGAGCTCTCGTTTCTTTCTTTTTTTTTTTACTCTCCGCGCCGATAGGATCTGATCTCGCCCGCGCTTTCCGAGAGACGCGACGCTTAGAGCCGATATAGGCTTGATTGAAATTTATTTTCAGACCGGCTGCTGTTTGTTTGTTTGTTTGTTTGTCCTGTATGGGCTTTTCATACGCGCCTTTATTGATTGCCTCGTATACGTGGGAACCAATTACATTATATCCGTAAAGACACTCGATGAAGAGTGAAACATACAATAATAATAACACACCTGTAAAAGTCAACTCTCAATTAGCCGGCGCAGATAACGCGTCGATGCACGAAAATCGCAATTTCACAATCCCCAACGTGTGGCTTCGCAGAAAAGCGCGAAATCCCTTAACTCTTTAGCTGCCTTATCGCGCGTGTCATGTATACAAGCACAAACCTGGCATTGTTTTCATTCCGGCGTATCGTCAGAAAATTCGTAAACACAGCTCTGCGCCACGGCGGTGCTCGAGATGCCGATGAACTTCCGCTTAAAGTGTCTCAGCTTATGCGCCTTATCTAATCGCGATCGAAAATCATGGCCAGGGCGATGATCCGACCGACAAGATCGATGGGCCTGCGTTGCACTTTTTCGCGAGAGAGTTGGAGACGATCGATCGACGCGTGCGCTGACTAAAGGTGTCGTTTGCCTCGAGGCTCAAGGTCACTACGGAGAGACATGCTGGCTGAGTAAGCGAGTCTCGGGGTTATTGTGGCAATCGCGAATGAAAACATTACTGCGATTTTATTTTTGCGAGGTTTTTTTTTGGGGGGGTTGAGGGTATCGAGAGAAAAGTTTGAATAAGCTTTTTTTGGATGTCTGGTGAAATTACGGGGAGACTATTTTTTGTATGGGATTTAGTGTTTTACTTGAAAAAAGTGTATACTTTTTAGTAGATTACGTTAAGACTTTACAGTTTACATTCATAAAAAATTCACATAAGATTTCAGAAGATTTCACAGGAGATTTCATACGATTTTGAATCGGATTTCATAGATTTCACAATATTAGGTTTATTCGATTTTATATCGATCAACAACATTTTTTACAAAATTTTACACGGGTTGACAAAAATTTTAAGTATTTAGGCGCGAAGAAGCCTTCTCTTATTTTAGGACTTTAATGCCGAGTCAGAGACAGTTATAGCATGAACGGCCCAGGTAGCAGACCCAACAACAGGCAGTTTCGGCATAGGTAACCAACCGTTATATATATGCACATGGGCTCGTTGATAGCGATGAGGGAAACAGGAAAGCGGCTATGCGCCACTTATCTTCGCTGCCCAAAGACACGATGCGTATAAGGTGGTGGGAGAAGGGCCAGTCCAAAACCGTACCTCAAAAGCATTCATAAATCTACATCGAGTTTATAGGTTCGACTTGCAACAGGTTTTGCAATAAAAATTTTTAGTGACATATGAGCTTAAAATGTTTAATCGTACAGGTCGGTAATTAACAATCAGAGAACGAATATGATGATGTTTTGCATGAAATTATATATAGATATATTTTGGTGTAGTTGTCGTATAGGAGACGATTGAGCAATTCAAACGATAATAAATAATTTCCAATAATTTCCAAAGCACGATATTATTCTTTGTAGGTAAATCGACAACGCAGATGTCTCAGTTCGATAAGAATTCGCGATTATTTTTTACGACACACACCGAAATGTTTGTATGCATCAGTTTGGCAGATTAACATAGTTCGCATGCTCGGCATGCTTATACTCGAAATCGCGTGACAAGTGCAGTGCTAAGGAAAACACGAAGAACTGATACACCGTATCGCCGGACGATTAAGATAAAAGCGCAGTCAAGCTTAAACAGCTTTTCGGACCTGCAATAATTACATTACGACAAGCTACATCCAGAAACAAAACGCGCACAAAAGGAAAATCGATGAGCCGAAAATTTCACCCTTTCGAGACAGCGCTACGATGACGAATCGGCGAAAAATGACAGAGTAGTAGCAGTAGCTCCATACCGAGAATAAATAAATTATCTCGTCCCAATCTTGACCCCGATGCTGCATTCGACCCTATACATACACGTACCCCGATCGGCATATGGTTCACCCGAGGTGGAAAATGTGGGGCGTCGCTCTTTTTGGGGTGCATTTTATCATTTCGAATTTACTGCTTTATTTGCATCGATTGAGGCGTATCGCGTGTACATATATATAATATATGCGTGTGTGTGTGTGTGTGTGTTTTGAAATATCAATGTCCCGTCCACTCCCGGGCAATTGCATCGGTCGCTCGTATAATGTAATGACCGAGTTGGCCCTTGAATGTTTCACGAAGAGCGATTGATTCGGTCGGATCATCGTCGTCGTCCGGAATTTCATTGACGCTTTCAATTTTTAATCGCAACTGCGTCGATGGCTTCCTCGATTATTTATCGAGACGCGACAAACGTATATATATACACGTAAAAGCGGAAAACAGAGCACAATATAGACACAAAAGAGCAGCGATAATAGACTCCCCGACACAATCACATTTCCAGAGCGCTCGAATCCCCGCGAAATTAGTTTCCACTTATTATTCACTCGAACCGACATTAACACCCCCTCGACGCTATATATCCAATCGATTGTATCGCCGATCACTGACTCGTGTCTCCGAACAATACCCATAGCCGTAAACGTCGCGGCGATGAAAAAAAATCCATACACGCCTCCGCCGAAGAAAGGGCTGCGCCGTATAAGAGAGAAAAGCTCGTATTTGTGGAGGCTCGATGAAGCGTGGCGGGTTTTATCGTCGAAGAATTAACGCGAGACAAACGAGCGTGACCAAGGTCCGTACACAACACACGTGCACACCTATATATACAGGGACGCGTGTATATGTACATATACGGGTTTTCGAGGGTCAAAGGGCGATCCGAATGTAAGAGGGGATGTGTGTAATCCCCCGTAATACTGGCGCAGGCATATGCGCGCGCGCGCGACTGTACGTATCGGCGTCTCTCTCGCTCTCCCTGTGGACGGATATTTAGGGCCGATATTCATTAGCAAGCTGCCGCTGCTCTGCTACTGCCGTAGGGGTTCCAGTGTACTCTCTCTCTCTCTCTCTCTCTCCCTCTGTGCGGTTCTATGCTCCGCTGAAGCGGCTTTTCGCACTTGCTCTCGGCTAAACGCTGATGCGATGCCCTTTTCTATATTCCCGGTGCGTTCTTGACTCTTTATCATTTTTCTATATTTTTGAGCTTTCGTTCGATTGCCTATGTCAATGTTTGACTGCTTTCCGAGTTAAACGATACTCCTGTGCCTATACTGCGATAGTTATAGACTGCGCGTACGTACTCGTTTGTCAGATTCACCCCTTGCATTTCGAGGGCGTTTTAATAGCTATACACACTACAGCAACGATTCTCTTTCCTTAAAAGGACACTCTTTTAACGCCTCCGAAACACGCACGCATCGCAGTGTTAAAAAAAGAAATCGATAAAATTAGCCCTCACCCACGCACATGCTCTCTCAACGCGTAAATTGAAACAAATCCCGCGCGCGATCTATACTCCGCGGCGAAAAAAGCGCCCCCATGAACAGAAAAAAAAAACAGCGCAATCATCATCATCGCATCCAGAGCCCACGTCGCCACAATCAGCGGAGCGCGGAATTCCTCGTCAATTATCCGGCAGCAGCCCGCAACTCGAGTCGCTTTTTTCTTTCTGGCACGTGCTCTCTCGCGCGTATAAATTCGGGGTGTTACGTCATCCCTCTCCGAGCAGACGACAGAGGCATATCCGGTTGTTGGCTCTGTGGCTTGGCGGTACACTTCTGATTGACTTGGCGCCAAGCTCTCGAGGTAAACGGCTGCTGCCGCCGCCGCCGCCGCCGTCGGAATTAAACGATGATTATTGCGTTATATGCCGTGGATGTAGCATAGGGTTGCCGCCACGGCTGCGGAGAAGAGAGAGATGAGAGGAGAAGAGCCGACTTGGCCCGCATCTATAACGCCAGTATATACAGGGACATGGACGCATTCAAATCAATTTTCACGAGCGCAGGGGGTCGGGAAAAGGGGGCGAAACGATTGATGCGAGTGCGTTATGGTTATCAGGAGAGCTTTTCTTACTTTTCGGGGGGAGAGTGAGTGCAGAGTTTCGTCGGAGAGGATCAAAGATTTCATTTGCATCGAGATGCGCAAAAAATTCCGAATCTCACGTCTTCGCGTATATTTGGACAAGCTAATATATACTTCCCCCGAAGATAAGCTGCGACGAAAACGCTTCGCTGGAGAGCGAAAGGCTCGATGAACGTTTGTGTAAATAGACTCGACTCGTTGGCTAATCGGAAATTCGGGATACCGTCACGCGCGACTTTGCGTACGTCCTGCACATCAATAAGCGCAAAGACTACCTTACGTTCGAATCTGCCAAAAGATCCTGTCGAATTCATCCACCAGACATATACACGAGCGCAGGAGGTACAAGGCGTCTGAATACATGTATTTACGAGCGAGTAGAGCAGCAGCGGTACAGCGTCCTTTGATATGCTGACGGGGAGAATTATCAATTCAGATGAGCCACGCTCGGTCGTTTGGCAAAACTGCGTTTGATCTGCTTCGCTCGGGCCATCGCCCTGGGCTTATACGCTCCTCGTGATCGTCGTCGTAGTCGTAGTCGTTGCAACCTTTTCCTACTCCAGCTCTCTCGAGTCGATTCTCCGCTGGGAATTTCGATCGGACGCTATCACGGATGTAATCTTGCGGATTCCCTTCGCTAGTACTTTTCTTATACTTGTATATATACACACAGTCGCGAATCGTTAACAATAGGTTTTCCAAGTAAACGAAAATCCTTGGATATTCGATATAATCTGCATTCAGCGATCGCACGAAAACTCGGTAAAATTTACAACCTCATCGACATATGTATATCTTAATCTCGCGCGGATCAGCCGATCGATAATTAAGCCGCTGCGGAATTCACTGGAGCTCGGAAAAGCGACCGATAAGAGAGGCTGGATATCGCAGCTTTTCACGGATCCGACGACAATCTCGGTTGCGAGCGTATAACGCGAGGTCGCCTGCACCTGAGACGCTAAAAGCTTCGAGGCGACCCCCTGGATGAACGCTCGGAGCTGGTCGTTAAGTTCCTGATTCGATATTTATCCATACGGGACTGGGGGAGTGGAGGCGGCTGCTTTAGTTTAGCTTTTTAATTATTCGTCGACGTATACGCGGGAGAAAGTGCAGGTTTTTGTTTTAGAGTGTACTTTTACGATGATTTCGTTTGAAATTGATTATAGTCACGTGTGTATGATCGGTGGTGTTAATTGTACGTGGTACTAACTACTTGAAAGGTCAATTGTAAAATTATCTGAATTTTGAAATAAATTTTCTTATTATTAGTTCAAGTATATTAGAATGGCAAACTTTTTTCAGTAGCTGAATTAGTCATAGTAGATTTACCTATATATTTTGTTGTACGATTTTTAATTGTGTTTGTATTATGTGATTATATGCCTCAAAATTATGGCGAATCGATTGTTGTGGAAGTTTATGTTACAAATCCGATATTCATACACTGCATATTCGTCAGATCAACGTTAAGTAGTCGCACATGCAGTTATAGCATACACGACTCAAGTAGATTCGACAAGTCAGTTTTGACGTAATGGCACACCACTTATATATATATCACCTATCGTCGCCAATCAAAGTCTTATAGAGAGCCTGAAAGTCCAAGCTGCTTGACGAGCGGTGGAGAAAAGATCCAATCCGAATCTATTTAATTTCACGTCTGTATTATACTTGGAAACCATTGCAAACTACCTGGCTACCAGAGTCAAGCTTATATACAAACTATCAAAAGTTATACAGCACAAAATGCACTAGGCATAAATGCCTATATATTTATGAAATCTTAGTGATATGCATCAAATCAAATCATACAGACATGCACTGTCGTCAAACTATTATTTTTACTTTTTTTTTACTTTCAACTCTTTGCATTCGTGCAGTGGTTAGCGAGTGCCTCGAAAAATCCGACTAAAATAAATCCATCCATAATAGCCGGTCGCTATACTTAAGAAATTAGTTTACAGTCAGTTACGAACCTACAAAGAACTGGCTAAAACCACTCGTCGTTTATCCCAGTCAAGTATAGGTTATATAAAGATAGAAACTCGGTTAAATCAGTGAATAACTGACCTCACACCGCTGACTACTCATAGCGTATGTATATAGAGTCCATTAAGAAGAAAGCGTGAATGAAAGATGAATCCGATTGATCGAGGATCAATGGGAAGCGCAGCCTCGTACCCGACGACGATCGTCGCAGCGAATCGTCAAGGGGTCAAACGGAGCTTGTATTCGCACAGTTGACCCCGACGACTCTCAATCACGACGGACGCGCTCTCTCCTCTGACTCATCGGAGACTACATTAGAGGCAAAACAATTCCCGATGCGAGTTATTGGATTAGATTTCGCCGTCCAAGAGAGCACTATACAGTGTCGAGATCAAGACAGCATTCGAAAATTAAAATAGTTTTCAAAAGAATCTACGAAGTACGAGCTCACAGCAGCGGCATAAAATCCCCGGTAAAAGAAAAACAAGAGAGCATATATATATAGCGAGAGAGCCTCATAGCCGTGAGAGAGTGAGACTCGCCCATATTTACCGAGCAATCAAGCCGAATCATTAACCCCCGGGAGCAAAAGTTAAAGCAGCGGCGGCATCAGCATCGTCCAGCGGCATACGCACACACACACACACACACGCGCAAACGTGGACTACCGCGGACAGGAAGTCCAGCTAATCAGGGGTAGTGAGTGGCAAACAGGGGCGCGGTTATGCGCGCGCTCACGCGGAAAGGAATCCGAGGGGATTCCTAGCGAAACATTACACACACGTATATGTATAATACGCCGACGGCCTTCTAATTAATTTATCTAATCAGACGAGGTTATTCTATATACGCCCGAGAGCTCTGCTGTTCGAGTGTCTCTCGTATTTTGTATTTTTCATGCGGCCCTTATGATTTTAATAAGCTTCGAGATGTGTAACGATCGCTGTACGTCTCGTGGATTTCGAGAATCACAGGGCCATATCGTATGTGCACGATTAGATAAGCTAGATTTGACGACGCGATGCACATCGTGCAAGCACGTGTCGATTCTCTAATGTACAATACAATTGTTTTTCGACGACCGATAATACAAGCGGCGATGTGCACTTTGGATCCAACTTGCATCAGACGCTACTGATAAGCCCGAAATTTAAATGTGACTCGGATTCAAAAAAATAAATCTAGATCGATGTAAGCAGAAGAAGAAGACGCGTTTCCCAGGAGCGACGCACTGCGCGCAGGATTCGGTGCCCTTTATCCGATTACGCTCAATTAAGGCGACAGTATAGCAGCGCGTGGAAACGTTCGGAGCTGCGAGATTCTAAGACTGTATTTCAATATAATAAAGCCGCGCGCGCGGCTATTATTGCTTTGCTTGGTTTGCGCGTGACTCACATTATATTGCCACCGCCGCCGCCGCCGACGACGACGACGAGTCTCTAAATGGAGACAATATTGCGCGCATTATAGGTTCGAGACCGTTATAGTCGAGCGTGTGATTTAATGCAGCCACGGACTTAATGCCCCCGAGGCGATGAGAAAGTGTCGTCGTGCCACTTCGGGACAATGCGACGATGCGAGGACTGTACATATATCGAGGAATTATTTGTCAATTGTGTTTCGCGCGCATCGGGACTTTATTAAATTCAGATTTCCGGGAAATAATACGTGCGAGAGCTGCACGACCGCCCATTTGTCCCGGAGATAAAAAGAAAAAATATTCCCGTAGCTATATAGCTCCCCCTTTTTACGAGGTAAAAGATTAACCATTGCCGCGAACTAAAAGTAGGAGCTGAAGAAGAAGAAGAAGAAGAAGAAGAACAATAAGAAACGAAGGGGACCACTTCTCGGGACAGGGAATTTCCCGAGAAAATCACCCCCGCGGCGTCTCTTTGCGAACGCAAAGTGGAAAAGAGGGTTGAGGGTAGGAGAGAAAAAAAACTGTGCGGCAAGACACAGAGGATAATAATAAGGCTGGTAATTCGCCGCACTTTGACGCTCGCGAAGGAGCGAAAAAGTCGCTCTTACTCTTTATCGCCCCAGCGGATGTCTCCCCGAGGCGCTCGAATATGCAATTAAAAAGCGCGCCGTTGCGTTGTAAGAAGCGACGCTATTATATACTCTGCAAAGGAGAGGAAGGAAAAAGTGCCTCGAGCTCTGATTACAAGCTGCTGCGCGGGTAATTCGGGGATTCCCCTGCAATTATTTGCTTGTGTATTTTACATAAATTTCGACGAGAGACGCGCGGCCGCAGTCGAGGTGTGGCCGCACTCTGTAACGCCTTGTTCTTTTTACGGCGAGAGCTACTATACTGCTCGGGAAATTGTGTACACACTATAGCTGTTTTATGTATATGTGCATAGCGCTCGGTTTTTAATGAGGGGAATTGATTAGGATGATTACGTATGCACGTGGCTATCGTATCGTATTTTTATTAATTTGATTTCGAGACTTCTTTTTTTTTTGTAGAGGGGAAAGCTCGATATTAAATTAATTTTAAGCTACGCATATACGGGCAGGCTGTAATTACAGGAGTTAAACACATTCGTAGAATGAATGACTTCTACTCGTAAATGGAGAAACGAAGTTTTTTTTTTAATTTTCTTTGTACTATATTTAAATTGAATATTTTTTCCAAAAGCTGTACTTATTTTGTAATTTGATACTGGGAGACTGATATCGACGAGATAGTGAATAATGGCACAAGAAATAGGAACAAAGTTCAGAAACAGATTAAAGCAGTTTATTATATCTGCAAGTGAGGGTATACTTATATGAGTACCAGTGAGATGAATTCGCCTAGCGGAGTTGGGTGTATAACTAATATACGAATAAAGCCGAAAATGGGCACATCATAATACCTATATAACTGATTCTCGGTTATTGGAGCTGGCGAAATCATTTTACGAGAATTTTAAGGACTACACGAGAACACCGAAGTCATAACGAACCAACTTCCAAACGAGCGCGTTGCACTGAATTTTGGAACCCGAAAAGCGAAAGCCGCACACATGCTTCGCTTTGCGAGAAAGCAAATAAAAATCCCATCACCCTCTCTCTCTCTCTCTCTCTCTCTCTCCTTCTTTCTCGACGAAAAATCTTACATAAGTGCAGCAGAGGAAGAGCGCGAGGAGTTCAAAGCTCAGGGTTCACATGCTCTACTCCGCGTCTTTCTCTCTTTCTGTCTCTCACAGGGATTACGCGGTGCATTGCGATATGGTGAGAGCCACCGAGAGCGAAAAGGGATACACATGTGAAACGCTTAACGACCGAGTAAAAACTCTCTCTCTCTCTCTCTCTTTCTCTCTCGAGTTAGTTGTGCGGTATACGTGCGCGAGTAGCGCTAATTTGGACGCGGAATTGCCAGAACAAACGGAACTGCATGCTGCGCTACTGCATCCCGCCAGATGTTTCGTGAAATGAATCCCCGCGCAGCGATGCAGCTCGAGAAACATTATACGCGCGCTTATGTGCGATATGCGCACGAAGAGAAAGAGAGAGAGAGAGAGAGAGAGAGAGAGAGCTGTATATTTTGCTTGTGTCGAGTGTGAAAAACGCTCGACGCGATTCCTCGATGAATTACTCAGCCGCGTGAGAAGGGCTTCTTCCTGTTTTTTTTTTAGCCGGGGTGACTGATTGCCGTACGCGAGTGAGATGATACTCGTTTTTGCGATCTCCGAGTTTAAAATTCGTCGCTATATATTTTTCGCTCAATCGAATGAAACTGCGGCAAACCCGAGAACCCTCGCGTCATACCTCCGCACGGACGGACATTGAAAAAACCCAGTTTTGCATCGACGCTTACGTAAAGCCTGACTCACTGATTCAATTATACCTCTCTTCCCCAGGAAAAGCACAGTTAAAGCTCTAATTACTCCAGTCTCGCGCAAACCAAAAAGAAACGGAAAATACAAAATTTTTTAAATAAAACTGAGAATACCACCCCCAAAGCAGCCGGGAAAATTCATTACCTCAGCCAGGGCCAGGTCACGCTCGGACAAAGGAACAAGCTCGCGCAGTTGTTCAACCGTCCACGAAAAGGGGCCGCAGAGAGCAGCGGCGATATCCGAACGGCCGCCGCACACACATATAACCACGCGGTCAGTCAGAGAGTCCGGCTCAATTAGCCCTGGCCGCGCACACGTAAACGCGCTGTTTTCCTAATGCGGCGAAACCACGCCGGTTATTAACCGACGCCGCGCGAACGAGACACCCGGGAGTTGAATTCTGCCGAGAGATGCTCTCTCCTCTATATATCCTGTGCGCTATATATACTCTGCACTGCAGCGCCGAAAGGATTGATATTGTAGCATCGCAGAGTATGTGTGTGTGTGTGTGGGAGAGATCACGCGCGCCGCTGTGTGCACTTGTTAGAGGCGCATCGGGATGATTCAATTATCGAGGCTACATCGTTGATTATTTGCCGAGGCGAATAACTCGTTCTCGTCTGTATACTGTGTGTAACGGCTGGAGGTTGTATAGACCCACTCTGGTTATTGGCGCGAGGACATGTCACGTCGGTTGGCTTTTTTTTGCCGGTGTTTTTCGGTGAGTGTGTATATCGCGATGTACTGGATTTCGCAGCTTCCATAGTTCGCGACACGATAGTTTTAGGATTCTACACACTCAATCAGTATACTTCTCTTCGCTGATGCTGCTGTAATGAATCAAAAAGCGCACACGAAACGCACCCGAGAGTTCAGCGACCCACCAAATCTCCCGGTGTCCTCTGGGCCGCTGTCCGCCTCCTCCGAAAATCCAAGCCCTCGAATCGCGAAATAAGCGCAGGAGATACCCCTGCTCGTATCAAACCTGCTTATCTATAAATGTAAATCACTCTCGCGGTAGGCTCTGCTCAGCTCTCTCTCTCTCTCTCTCGTCAATTAGGGCCGGCGACTAATTAGCCTCACCTCGTCCACCGGTCAGATTTTCAACAGCAGCGGCAGCAGAGTACAGCCGAGAGCAGAGTATAGCGAGCATTTGTGGGCGTGTTTCCGCCTCGGGGGATCGGCGCGCCTCTAGCTGCGCGCAATCCCCCGGAGACGCGCGTGACTTTTCACGCAGCGGCTCTATGTGTATATGCTCGAAAAGACGCCGCGCGACCGTACATACGCGGCCTTCGTGTGCAGGATGTATCCTTGGACGAAGTGCCTGCCGACACGCCAACAACGCTCGTGTGTGTGTGGGGGGAGAGATCGGCTCCAATTCGATTCAATTCCAACGTCACTCCCCCCACTTCTTTTTTTAGAGCCATGATCCGTTTTTCCTCCCTCGAGTACAATACGTTCTCTCGGATGATTTTGCTTTCCCTATATACTGTGTGCTGGCTATATGGATATGTCTCTCGCTCGCGAGGAGACGCTGATTACCGGGGAGTTTTATTTTTTTTTTCGGGCTACTATAGGGGGTGAACTGTATGCAGGTATTTGGGTGAAGTTTCTAGAGGGAGCGATTGTTGTGTTTTAGGAGGTTTTATCGTGACGATGACGGGGAATTGCATACGATGAGGTGCGGATTATCTTTAATCAGTTTTTAACGCGGAATGATCGTTGTGGTAGATAAGCGGGAGTTTTGATGTGTATTACAAGGGACGTGTATCACGTGTATTATATTTAATTAGGAAATGTCATTCCTGAGGATAGAGCCAGAGAGAGAGAGAGGACATGTTTTCATATACTGATTAAATTCTTTTGTCGCATAAAAATGATGGAAATCGTGTGTCAATCTCATTCGGCTAATGGTTTTTGTATATATCATCTCTCGCCGACCTACTTTTACTGTACACTATAACATAAGTATTCTGTAATATTACACCACACTCGTTACAATCACGTAATGTCCAATGGTGTAACAATAAACTCGCACATTAAAATTTTGCAATTCGATACGATGCATCAGCCCGTGAGACGCACATAAAAATTCTATTAAGCCTTCCACAACGGCTGATAAGACGTCCGCAACGTATTCATTCCCGCCGATAAATTCTGCATCCCCGACAGTTCTCGTTTGCCGCAAGCTCCCCCCTCCCCCCTATACCTGAGCGGGCGGGAATTTCAAATCAGCCGAGATACTCAGGACCTTTGATTTATTTCCTTATTACACGCAACGAGCCACCGCGAAAGCTCGGAGGCAGCAGAAAGAGAGAGAGAGAGAGAACGGAAGCCCAGATGAAATTTCAATGATATCGTGAAGGCTGTGTGTATAGGTATACGTGGAGACTGTAAGAGAGGGAGGCAGGCGCGCCGTCGGGGGAAAACGCACTGCGCGCGATGAAAATGGGATTGAAAACCACTAGGCTAATCTCCGGAGCGCAGCGAGCGCACCGCAATTTGCAAACTAGATAATCCGAGAGGGCGTATATATACCTATATAGGTAGAACTGCATTGGCTTTTTGGCGAAGCTCTGATATAAGTACTCGGTCGATTGGAGGTTTCGCTTTTTGCGAGGGAGATTTGTTTTTTGAATTAATGCGCTGGCTGATTTAAACGTATGTACTGTGTGTGTGTTAAGGGCGCTAGCGAGTTGTGTATACCGTATCGAATTTGGATCACTTTATATCTTATCCTACTCTATTAAAAAAGACATGACAATCGTTCTATTCGCTATCTGATTGGCTGCTCGTTTTACCGCGGAATGTCTGCTTATGTTTTAATTCCGAACCTCAAAAAGTGAAATTTGAAACTTACTTATGCACCGAGCATTTTTATTTTGAAAGCACCGTTACGAGTCTAAATTAAACTTGAAGTACATAACGTACGCGTAGACCGCTAGAGCGATATCAATTACTAGAACAAAGCACTTTTGGACTGGCCCTTTAATCAATTCGTGTCTCTGGCAGGTGAAAATAGGTGGCGCATAGGCACTTTTCCATTTTCCTCATAAAAATATGCGCACGTACCGAGTCTATATAGATATAGCGGTGTGCTATCGATGCTAAAACTGCCTTGTCTGGCCTGCTGCTTCGGCTGCTTATGCGATAACTGCGCGCGAAGATGCACGAGACGTTTTCTCTTTGTGTAATTCTTCGTAAGCAGCGCCCCTGACGGATTTCCAGGTGATTTGGCCTTGATCCCCCAAAAGTTTGAATCACAAAATGAAAGTTTATAATGGTGGAGTGCCAAATTGTTCAAAAAATTCATCGGATATCGGTATAGCTCTACATAAGGTTTGTTCGATTATTGAGATCGGACAGGTTAGTTCAATAAATATAGATATACTGTAAAAGGCGAGTTCGGACAGTTCAGAACAGAACTGAACCAAACAAACCTACCAGAATTCCAAAAAAATGCTGATATTAGGAAACAATGGATTTAAGGCTGTAACCTAACCAAATATGTATTTTCGTGTCCCTTCACATCCATAATTCAATAAATCACTTAAATTGATAAAAAAAAGCCTGTTCTTTCGACATTGTGAATTTTCCAATATTTACATTTTTATTTCGGCCGATTCAAACAGCCGTTCGGAGGATCAAGGAAGCTTCGCCTAAAAATCCGATTTGAAAGTTGATTTTTTAATGGTTAAGAATTTAAATATTGCAAGAAATCAATTCAACGCAATTATCAAAATAAAGTAGTTATTTATGCATCTTTTTAAAACAAAAACATTTTTTTCCAAATTGTAGCTCTTAAAAGTCCTCTCTATCAAACCCAACCCGGCATAAAATTCGAAATTCAAAAAAACGCAAATCCTCGCAAAGCACGCTCCCTCTTCCGTAGAAAACAAACCGTCGTCCTTTCGGCCGGTCAGAGAGTTAGCGAGCTCGGCAAAGTTAAGGGACCGCCATTTAAATGAATGTTTAATCTCGCCTGGCCATGTTCCTACAGTCTCTCGCGCTTTCTCTGCAGCAGCCCAGAGTCTTCCTCCTCCTCCTCCTCGTCGTCAATTTCATCCCCCCCCCCCCATCCTTCTCTCTCTCTCTCTCTCTCTACCTTTTCTCGAACGTTTTGCGGAACGTTATATCCCCGAGTGCCATTTTCTCCCTCCCTTCCTCCCCCCTCCCTCTCTCTCTCTCCCTGAATAGGATAGCCGTCGCACACGGGAGAAAAAAGGGGGGACGTGAAGAGGGTCGTGGCAGTTCGCGAGAGAAAGAGAGAGAGAGAGAGAGAGAGAGGCAAGTAAAAAACCAATTGAGTCTGTGCACTGGCCTCCTCCTACTCTCCGCTTCCTAAAGTACCTCTCGCCGACGCGGCGGAGGTATAACCGAGGGAACGAAAGCGAATCAGAGTGAGGGAAAAAGAGGATTAAAACCGTCGAGCTTTTATATATTACTCGGAGGAAAAGAGCTAGAAATTTATCTCGATGCTTTCGAGTACAATTCGAGTGAATCGACGAAAATACCCTAATCGTCCGCATATATAGGGTATTGTATAAGATTCGAGTGTGTTCGAGACTAAAATGAAATAAAAGCGAGAATCCTGGAGAGTGCGAGCAGCAGCGCGCTATAGGTATGTACAGGGCAAAAAAGGAAGACGGAGAGGAGGAGAGAACGCGGCACGGGGAAAGAGGAGCGACAGCCAGCCAAGAAAAAGAAGATCGAGACTAGCGCCGGGCGCACGTAGCCATTTAACCTCTGCATTGCAAATTCCACCCCCTTTTTGCCGTCTCTATGCTGTATACGTATATATACGCGCGTCGAGGCCGGCGTCGTGTGCGGTGTAAGAGTACAGAGGGTGAGACGGAGACTCGAGGGTAGCTTTCTCTCTCTCTCTCTCTCTCTCTCTCTCTCTCTTTCGCCGCAGCGCAGGACGGGGTTATTTTAACGAAATATCTTTAAACGGGGCGCCGGCAGCAGCAGCAGCAGAGGAGAAAAGCAGCGCAGTCGAGGGTGTGTGTGTGCTACTGGTAGCAGTGGGTAACGGCAGATGAAAGGATACCTAGTTACGGAATGAGGGCTCGGCAGCAGCAGCGGCAGCGGGAGCAGCCCCGTTTAAGGGATTACCGACCTCCCATTATTCAAATGTATGCTAAATGCACAGGATGCGCGATAGCTTATCAAGGCCCTTAGTCGACTGACGCTACGCTCTATCGTTTCGCCGCGCACCGAGTGGGCTTCTCTCTCTGTTTCGCGATGGAAGCTACTTCGTACCGGCGTGGCTATTCCATTTCCATCTATTTTCCGCGCTTCTTCCTCCTTCTTCCGCTTCCTCTTTTTGCTTCTGGCACAGTAGCGAGAGTTCCTGCACTTTTCCGAGCAAGCTCGACGACGCTTAATTGCGAGGAATTGGGAATCTGTATGTCGGAGCTCGCAGTTCGGAATTCGAAAGCGCGAAAAGCTCGAAGAAAGCGGAGGTGACGAGTGACGGCTCGGCAGGTGGGGAAAACTTTCGAAATTCAACGCGAGCTTCTCCTGCGCAAACCCGACGTAAGACGGACGAGTTGAGATTATCGCGTCATCGATCGTAAAGCCTCGACGATAATGACAAAAAAAAAAAAAAGAAGCGCGTCACATAAAATTTCCGCGCGACAACGGATGAAACTCGTCAAAAAAAAAATCTCCTCGATGAGACTAGACTGGAAAACGAGGTGTCAATCGCGCAGCGAGAGAAAAAGACACACACTGGTCACACTCGGTCCCTTTCTCGCGTCTACGAAAGCGAGTGAAATTAGATCAGTCATTAAGAGCCGCGAGATAGCTGCGCGCGATTTAACGAAGATGACCTCATGCAGCGGCTACTGCAGCAGCGAATTCTCACGACAATCGGCTCGTCGACTCGCAAGTGGCGTGAATTGTCGGCAATTGTTTCCGAAATCCCGCGCAGTCTTCTCTCTCTCTCTCTTAGCTCTTTCTTGGCTACTATATACTCTCCGTGCGCATGACCACTGCACTCTTATTACGACTACGACGACGGCGGACATCGCGATCGTGCGATGACGATGTGTGCAGTCGTCGCATGTGTATCCTTCGCGCTTGCTTTTAACTGAATTATAGCTTTTCAAGGTATTACGCTTATACTACGCTGAGGATTGTGTGACGACGATGTCTGTGTACTTGGATTTTTCACGGAATTGAAATCGACGACGCATTCCAGAGGCTGTTTTTCTAAGATCGAAAGGCGTGTATCAAACTCGTTGTTTAAGTATACGTCTTTCGACCTGGATGATGATGTAGATCGATTTTGAAACAGATTTTTTCTCCAACGCGATACTATATAGCCGCTAAAGTCTCGTCGTAAATTTCTCGTTCAGCCTCAACGAAGAGCTTCCGTTCGGATCGAAGCCATTGAATAATAACGCTGCCGATACTCTCGCAAAAAGCCAAAAGTCACACGGCGAAAGCGGCGCTGAGAGAAAGATATGAGATGATGATGCGTGAATCACTCGCGACAATTACGGCAATTACAAACTCTCTCTCTTGCTCTCGCGCGCGCACACACACACACACACATACACGAGTCTGGCTAGCGTTTGCCGTTCCCACGACCTCGCGTTCATTCACGCGTCTCGCAAATCTTGACTCGACGTGATACTACAACTTTGCCGAGAGGAAGAGAGAGTCTTTCTCTCTCTCTCTTCGTCTTTATTGATTCTCTCATTCATGAACGAAAGCGTCCACGGCTGCGAGCTTTGTTTTTTTTCTCTTCTTCTTGCCGTACACAGACTCTTTCGGATGAGTCGACGCGGGCAGTTTAAAAATTGTTAATTGGACCGCCGGCCGAATTGAGTCAATCGTCCTAAAATAAATCTCTGAAGGAGAGGCTGAAACGCAGGCTTAAAAATATCTCGTAAATAGTTTCGTTAAGGCCCTGTGTGGAGTTACACTCGCTCGTCATTGTCACTCTGGACACACACGCACGAGACGCATTGTTTACACTGCTCGTTGTAAGCGCAGAAAGTATACGCCGGCACAGCTAATCAATAAAACATCAGGGTTACTTTCCAAAGTACACACAGAGTTCGGAAAAATTGCCACAGCACACATTCGCGCGCTGATCGATACATATATGTACAACGGGATATATCCCTCAGGCCAAACACAAAGAGCCGGGCATATATAAGATACGCACACAGACTGAGAGAAAGAGAACGACTGTATAAGGTAAAAGTATAGCAGCCCCTGCGGGGAATTGACATTTGACACCTCGGACGCGTGTGTATAGCCCCGGCGGCGATTGCCTGATTATGATCTCGCTAATCCAAGGTAGCTTTATCGGGGGCTTAAGACCACCCCGACGTGATTGCTCGGGTATGGCTCCATTGGCAAATATAAGTTGGTGCGGCATGTGCCACGATGACGAGGAGTGAGAGTAGCTTTACTGGTTCTTCGGATGTAAGTATAGCGCGGTGCAGGAAAAAGGTAAGCGGAGATGATTCGTTCGGTGTACTGTGATATATGGTGTGGCGGATCGCTTTGTTGGCGTTATGGGTGGTTTTTGCAGTTGGGGAGAGACGGGGATTCATATTTCTCGAGGCTCTGATTGAATTGCAATTGTTTTCGTATAAAGCGAGTGTAAAAAAGGAGTATTTTGATGAACATTCGTTGATAAAGTTGTGCTTTATTTGGTCGACTCTATAATTTTTTTTTTTTTTTTTCGTGTTACGTTTGTGAATAATTGGTATCGCAATAATAATTTTACCTGACGAAAATGACTTTAGACGCGCGCAGTTATAGCATAAGCATGAGCAGGTTCCAACAAGGCAGTTTTAGCATTGGTAGTACACCACTATATATCTATACTCGGCGCGCATATTGTTATGAGGGAAAATGGAAAAGTGTCCATGCGCCACCCATTTTCATCTACTGCCAGAGACACGGAGAGTTTAGGCAGTGACGAAATGGCCAGTCCAAAACTGCTTTGTTCTGATAACTGAACTTTTAAAATTAAGTTTATCCACAAGACCAATACCATTATCAAAATAACACACCTGCAGTAAAATAGTTAAACGACCAATAAACGAAACGAAATATTCACTCTTCAGAAAACACAACGTGTCACGCAAAAAGCGAGTTTACGCATCATATACTATATATATACGTTCGATTCCCTCGAACATAAGCCCGCTCGCGCAACAACTCTATCAAGCCATACATCCAAAAATCAATTGGCCCCTCCCACTTGCTAAACGCAAACCGGCTCTAAAGTGCGCAATCGAGCGCCTCGCTCGTCTGCGACCGCAATAAAAATGCAAATAATCCCACTCTCGAAAATCGCGTTCGCGGCTTTTATTAGCCCAAGCCTATCCGCACCACGAACGCAGACACGCACACACAGCGATCTCTCGAAAGAGCATTACGCCGGATTACGAGCGATAGAGAGAGAAAGATCGCGGGGGGTAAAGTGACACCGCGTAGTCTTAACAAAACACGAAGAGAGTGAGAGAGAGAGAGAGAGAGAGAGAGAGAGAGAGAAGTTACAGGAGGGGAACCATCCGTAAATATTGTTACTGCGCCCGCTGGCAATTTCGCCCCCGCCATATGTCGTGCGGAGGCACGACGTCGCAGCTCTCTCTCTCTTTTTGCGCGTATGCAGCGCACAGAGCGAGGTGTAGCATTGTGAGGGTGAGTTGCAAGTGCGCGGACGTGACTCTGCGGATTCGTCGACGTTCTCTGCTTTATATAGAGATTCTTTTCTCCTCGTGTATACATTAGTCTATGATTTTCTCGGATATAGCAGCAGTCCCCGCGTATTTATTATGCGAAAGAACAAAAAGAAAAATCCTTCCAGTTGCAAGATCAAATAACCCCATCCCTCTTCTGATGCACGTAGTGCACATGCATAATACGCCAAGCTAAACAGCCCGAAGAAATCGGACCAGAGATCAGAGCCGAATCCGTCGTAGGCGTAGTCGAATTAGCATCGCTTTCAAGTTACATGCTAATCTCGGTCGCTCGACAAATTGCCGCTGAATGACGGCTAACGAGTGAAAGGGTCGTGTATACTCTTTTCTATTGTCGACGCGCGCGCGCGCGCAAGAGAGAGAGAGAGAGAGAGAAAGAGAGACAGACACGTGGCGCGGATTACGCGGCTAATTTCAGAGGTATAGCTATAGCGCTCTGCCATTCGTGCGCGAGCGCACTTAGCCAATTCAGGGTAATTCGCTGCCATATATATATATCGTCAGCGGGGATGGGATTATTAAGTCGGATTCGGGAGGTGTGCGTGTGTATGCTGCAGCGAGATTTTTCCACGATGAGTTTGACCTTACGTAATGCGCGAAAACCTGTGATTTCGTGATTGTCGCTGACGACGAGTCGTGCAGTATAGTGTGTTGAGGGAAATGATTTACATTAACTTATATATCCGACGGTCTATTTATACTGCAACTCGTTGTGTCTATTATATTTCAGTTCATATCCGTCGGTTCGATGGACTGCAGGAAAATCCAGGGATACGAGGACGGAAGCGAACGATCATCGGTTCGACCCCGAACACATCGGTTTTTCCTCATCAAACATCGCTCTCAAAGCCATCACCTTCACCCTTTCGAAAACTCACCCTTTTCACCCCTTTTTCCTCGACAGATCAGCTGTCCTCTCCCTCTCTCTCGGCTTGAAAAATCGCTCCTCCGAAAATCGCATCATCGTCCCTTCAGAAAAGTCATCAGACTACATGCACGTTTACACCCTAGACAGTAATTTATTACTCGTAAATAAAAAGGGCTGCGCCGTCCGCTACGCTCGAGAAATTGCCGGCGTGCGCGCGGTATTGATGGAGACGTAAGCGCCTCGAAACAAGTGCGAAATCGGTCTCCGCATTCATATATGTAACGACGAGGGGGACAAAGCGTGAAAAAATCAATTAGTCGCGGACACGGATATAGGCGTTCATTGTCGCGCCTGTATATCGGAAAATACGAGCATGTGCCGATGCTCGAGAGGAGGCGAGAGCGCGTGTTCGGAAACTGATTTTTCTTCGGGACGACCCTACGTGTGCACGTGTTTCACGGGTTTTCTGCCGTGTAATGCGCAAGGACTTGTATAGTATGCGTATTATACGGGAGGATCGAGTTTGTTTTCGGTTGTGTGGCACACTTACTTCGCCGCGGATTTGCTTGATGTTACGAGAAATACATATTTGTAAATTAAAATGTTCAAATTGATCATTTTGATGAATTTGTTTCTTGTACAAAAAAATATTTATCACGACAACATATTATATTATGGTCCTGCGAAATTTTCATATCAAACTTAAATAACACAGATTGTTTCGTAGTATGTGTGTTTGTTTGTACAATGGAGAAAAGAACGCATATTCAATCAAATTAAGTAGTTAATGGCTCTGAAAGTAGTTAAATAGCATGAGCAGTCGAAGCAAGACCAAGAAGATAGTTTGGGCATAGCGGAATACTCTTATATCTATACACTTGGCACGCAAATTGTGATGAGGGAAATAGGAAAGCGCTCACGCGCCATCTATCATCGCTAACCCAGACTTTAATAAACATATAGTTATAGGAAGTTCAAGTGATTATAGCGAAAGGTCGAGTCGAGAACACCTTGTTTTATTTCGGGCTTGGCGGAGATCGCATGCGTGGAAATGAACTACCAATTAATAAGAATATGATAGTTAGAAATTCATGAACATTTAGAATTACAGTTTGAGCAAAGATACATTTATTAGTAAAATTTACCGGATGATTTGTAGCAATCGAGGAACCAAAATCTGTTCAATACATAGAATCGACTATATCAGTAAAAAATGATAGTAGTAGCTATATTACGTAATTACTTTTATGGGAGTCTACATACCTTGTTCTAAAAAAAGCCTTCTTGTTAGACAATTATCTTATATACACCTTTCTTTGTAACAGAAATTATCCGCGTGCGTAAATTGAAAATGCCGACCATGCATGGGAGAATCGTCGACAGGATCTCGTCTCTCTCTCTCTCTCTCTCTCTCTCTCTCTCTCTCTCTCTCTCTCGCACTGCAATAAAAAAAAACTCATCTCAACATTTTGCAAGCAATCTAGCCTAATGGTCACTAGAACCTTGAAAGCCACATCGAAAGCTTTCGTTCAAATCTCCCGTGTCGGCATGAACCGACCCTCGAAAACCTCCGTATATCCGCACGAAAGAGCGAAATCCTCGAGCAGCAGGAAATCCCCGTGAAAAATCATCCGTCAGACCGATCGAACCTTAGCCGAGAAAAAAAATGGCGATTTTTCGCACCCTATATACCCTCGACTCGAGCCTTGCCCCATTATTTCCAAACCGCGCAAGTGTGTCCATATACACACACATACAGGCGAAGACCGAAAGCGAAAGCGCATCTCGGGCGGAAGGACGAGGCGCTCGAACAATGCTCGTCGTCCGACACTTGGCAGCTTGATCCCGCTTGAGTAATGTCGAAATCTGGGGCGTGTTCCTCGGGAAAAGCCTCCTCTGTTGCCAAGAGAGTATCGCGGTTACGACTCGGAGTAATATACGCCGTTAATTATCACCGCCAAGTTGATACCTATACCACTATATTTTTTCGTGTATATAGGTACATAAAGTATAACGGCTCGTGGGTAATGATACGTGCGTTATCGAGATGGATATACGATTTTTTTTCTTCGTGCGCTTTCGAGGCGATGAGTAATTTCCGTCGTTCTTTTGTGTCGCCACAATCGAATTTAATAGATTCGCCCAATCTATATGCAAATTACGCAGAACGAAAGATAAAAGAGATTTCCGATGAATCTCATTTGTACACATACGTGGCTATACTCTCGTATACATGCGCTGCAAGATAATCCACTCGGCGAACAAATTTTCCGCCGACGAGAGACAGAGAGAGAGAGAGCGACCCGCGAAAATCCAATTCGCAAAACTCCTCTCGCTCGAAAATCCCACGCCCACCTCGCGCAAACTTTTTCTCGGAAAAATGGCGTCGCGAGAGAGAGAGAGAGAGAGAGAGCGAGAGAGCGAGCAGTGTAACACACGTACTGCGGAGAAGCTAGCAGCTCTCCTCTCCCGAGGGTGGGTAATGGAGGATGTGATAATTTAGCATGCAGAGAAAGAGAGAGAGAGAGAGAGAGAGAGCGGGAGTGTATTTGAATTTTATTGGCGCGAGCGCTTGCGACTGTCAAAGTGGGGGACACTTTCTCGAGAAAAGAGGATATACCAAGGGTTGCCGCAGCTCCTCCTCTATATCTCTGAGCGAGTCGCCCCTGGGGGACAGTTCGCCGCGATATTGGTCGGGGCGACTCGCTCTTCCAATATCTTTCCTGAGCGGCTGCGGCTGCGGCGCTTCTTGGGGCTATAGGTATAAGGAGCCGTCGCTGCGCGGCCATGAATAAACTATCGGCGACTTTGAATATCTGAAGGCGAGCGTTAGCCGATATCTATCCGGTTTCCATTCGTTTTTCCTTGCGCGACCTCGTCTGCGATGGGAAAAGCGCTCGCGCGCGCGCGGGACGGCAGTTTCGAAGAGGAGACACGTCGCTGTGAGTGAGAGAGAGAGAGAGAGAGAGAGAGAGGGAGGACGCCGAGGAATACCGAATTTTTAGTATCCGACCGAGAGAGAGAGAGAGAGAGAGAGAGAGAGAGCTGCGGGATTACTCGCGGGAATGTAGTGTGTGCAGCCCCGAGTGAGCGAGCTTTTATATGCGCTTTTACGGCTTCGAATTATATGCTTTGAGATATTGGTCCGCGGTTTTATCCGCACATACGTACAGCGCTTCGCTGTGGCTCTCTCTATGATCTATGGCGCGTAGGTGGATGGAGAGTGGGCGGTTGACTTTTTATTTTCGAGAGGGAGAGCGCGCGCCTTTCCTTTAGGGAAATTTTGCAGGGTTTATTTATTTTTTATTCTATGCCACGATGGCAGAGAGAAGTCCGCTGCTGTTGGCATCTAATCGGGGAGGTATCGGTTTTTGAAAAAGTGTTGGACTTGTCGGGTAGGATATTTGCTCCAGTCCTTTGAAGGTTTATATTAAATTTTTATACACTAGGCGCTTCGCGCACTCTTCTATCTATCCCGACTAAACTGTCGTGAGATATGATTCGTTATACGAGATGAATATTAAATCAAATTGATGCTTTATAAGATTATAGCAAAGCAGCCAAGACGCAGAATATAAGAGCGAGATGGTCTACGTAAAAAAATCCGGTGCAGGTAAGAAATTGGCGGATAGCAGTGAAGATGGACAAGCAAAACATTCACCAAAAAAATACGTCTAAAAGGGAATACCCAAGACCAAAGAGTAAAAATCGACGCTAACAGGTGTAAAATTTTAGAGTTTACTCTTTTAAAAAGTGCATATCGTGAAATTTACACCTTTGAAAAGTTGAAATTGTCAAAATTACACTTCAGAAAAGTGGACATTCTTTGAAACAATTTTGTCAATCAAAAGAACTGTTAATATTCAATGTGCTTTAATTTAAACTGTTGGAGAAATTCAACAATATAAATCAAAGCGCTATATATATCAACAATCCAAGACATACATAAACGTTCAAAGTTATACAGTTACGGTATACCATAAACTTCAATCGCAGTTTGAGTTTTACTCTTTTTAAAAGTGTATAATGTTTAAGATTAATACTTTACATAAAGTGTCAAAGTAACGATTTACACTTTTCTAAAGTGTACATCGTTTTTGGTTTTCACTGTTATATAGTGTAAATTTAACCCTTTACACCTTTTCGCATCGATTTTTATTCTTTATGTGTTAGATAAGTAAATGATTCGTATTTCAAGAGTCTCAGTCATAGCACGAGCGGTCGAAGCAGCAGACCAAACAAGGCAGTTTTAGCATCGGTGGCCACCCTAAATATCTAGACTCGGCATGCATATATTATTATGGGAGAAATGGAAAGGTGCTTATGCGCCACCTAGTTTCACCTACCAGATCACCACGGATAGTTTAGGCGGTGACGAAAGGGCCAGTCCAAAACTGCTTTGTTTCGATAGTTGATATCGCTCTAGTAATCCACACGAACACTTGCATATATATTAGAATGAAGTTTAATTTAGACTCGGAACGGTGTTTTTATAATAAAAAAATTTGTTACATAAGTATAAGCTACAAATTTTGATCTAAAAAGGTCGAGATTCCCGGCGCAATATAACGAATTACACCCCTTGTTATTATATTTTCTCGATGTTCACTGTTTGAGGTGGGGAATTCAAACTTATGCAGACATCGCGCGGTAAAACGAACAACCAATGCATCAGACAACGAATAAAATATGAGAACCATGTTGTTTTTAGAGTAGGATAACACGTGATTCATTGAAAAAGCAATGATATACTGTGCTTTAATTTCGCCTGGATGTTAAAAAAAAGTTAAGAATTTGATAGATATTATAGATCTCAAAACTTTTACTTCGAGGCAAGAATTCAGAGAAAGTGACATCAAAGCCGACACGCAAGAACATTCTTAAACAAATGATTACACACACATCATCCAGCCTTTCGAGCCGAGCCTATATGTATCGCCGTCCCAAAACTAATCGTCAACCCGAAAAGCAAATGAAACTCATAAAAGACGACAAGCAGTCGTAAACCAACCCGTGGGTGTCCCACGAAAAGAACAAGAAGAAGAAAAAAAAAAACAAAAGAACGAAAGACGCGCAACTCCAATATAAAAAGCGTCGCGGTAATCCAGGCCGAAGATCCGCTCGCGTCAGCTTCGCTCCATAAAAAGACCGCGTCATATAATAGACATCGCGCTATACATACCCTCCGCTATACAAGCCTCAAACAGGGCAAATCGAGAGCCTCGATTAATTTCTCTCTCTCTCTCTCTCTCTCGCGCGCGCGCGCGCGATATCCACGTCAAAATGATAAAATCAAGCAGTAGGGATAATGAGAAGCGTCGCGTCTCGCGCAATTCATCGCCGCGAGAGACTCGGGGGTGGATTATTAATATTCAGAGCCGCGGCCCCGCACAGCCGAGTGACAAATATACTTAGAGAGCGAGAGAGACCGAGAGCCAACCCCGGGCCGGGACTCTGTAATTAACGCTAATCTCCCGAGCTCTTCTCTCCCCCTCGCCTGTCTTTCTCGCGCCAGTCCGCTGTACTTCTCTGCGCTTATTTCGCGAGCTTTCGCCGTGCGGAGTGTTCGGGTTGTCGGCGGCGGGGTTTCGAGTGATTTTTCAACTCGGCTTGCTAGCCGTTTTCTCTTGCGCGAAAAGTTGTTGTTTTTTTCTTTTACAAAAATATTCAGCGTCGAGAAACAATTTATGCACACATACACACACCAACCCTCTCTCTAAACAACTCATACAGATTTACAACACGGCCCATCAGAGGACCGAGGATTTATCGAGCGGCGAGTATCAACCCTCGCGCAAAAAAACAATTAAAAAACAGCCCTCTGCGCGAGCCATTAAAGAGATGAGAAGCGAGCCGCTACTACCGATCTGTGTGTGTGTGTGTTTGTGTTTTCGGCGCTTCGGTTATCCCTCTCGCGTAAAATACTGCACTCGGAGCAGCGGACCGCGAATATCCTTGATTAAACGCAAAAAAGCAGAGCCGCTCCAATGCTCGCGCCGCATGGCTTTTCCAGCCGCTGCTGTGCGCGAATCTTCCCCTCTCTCTCTCTCTCTCTCTCTCTCTCTCTCTACGACGTCGTTTGCTGGAGGAAAAAAGGGATAATTGAAGCCGAAGATTGGAACAATACTCATCGTGGTGTTTCTTTTTTCCGAGGTATTCTGGGCTTTTGTATACCAACGACGCTATTATTTTATTAAAAAAGGAACACCTGACGACAAAGCGTGTGCGCATAATCGCGCGTGACTATTACCCCCTACAGCATCAGCAGGCAAAAGCAAGGATGGATTTCACCGAGGCGTAGAGCGATTAGAACTCGCCTAATACACCCTATTCCTCGCATCATCATCGTCATCCCCCTCCTCATAAAAGGGCGCACCGAAAGCGTGATAATCGCGGGCGCGACGATGACGGGAGCCCGAAACAATGCGGCTGTGCTGCTGCTACCGCCGCTGCTGCTGCTCTGCGAATTGTCAGAGTCGCTCCGGTGGTGATGTATGGCGGCGTAAGGCCACGTGCCTCGCCCCCGCCCCCCGAACCCTCGAGCGCGTTGTTGGCAAGGATTAAGGGCAGAGGACATACCAGAACCGCCACCGAGCTGCCGCACCAAAGACGACGTCGACGTAGCTTTGTGTAAGTGTGCGTGTGTGTGTGTGTGTGTGTGTGCGGCTCAGACATTCCGGGGCTTTTCAATTTCGAGGACAGAGACTGGAGGAGAGGAGATTTCGTTATGAGGCCTTTGGAGAGAGACGCGTGCGCTTTTAGAGGGGGATATGAGCTTGTGGAAAGATTGAGATAGTTTTCTTCGAGCTTCTTGCGAAATCAGCGCTGGGACGTTGGGAAAGTTAATTTTGCCGTTGAGGGGGTGCTTAAAAATATTATAGTTGGTGTTGGAGAATTTTTTTACGAGTTATCTTATAATAGGCAGGTAAAAAAAGCTAATGCAATAGCAAATGAAAGATTATGGTCTACACCTTGGTAAAATATTCACCATATTATCATGGCATTCATCGCTATATACATATGGTTGAAAATCATGAAAATGCACAATGATTGGCCATAATGCGATGAATGCCTATTATATACTAGTGTATGAATCAAGCTGGTTTTAATAATGTCTTGTAACAAATGTTCGGAATGATTGATATAAGTCAATTAAGTAAGTATTATAAGAATACAGAAATCAATGCTTGAAAACTCGCAAACCGAGTAAAAGCTCTTGCTGAGAGCATGAAATAAACAAAAAGAAAATAATTTGCGCTTTAAACATACGCTGCTTTCGATATTTAGACTTATTTTTCTAAGATGCTCATAGATAAATTTTTCACAATTTTTACAATTTTGCGCTATTTGGAATCAAATCATTTGAGAAAAACTATTTAGCAATATATTTTTGCTAACTTTTTCATAATTCAAAAGATCTTAAAAATGTGATAACAAAAGACCTTTTTCATAATAATTCGTGTAATTATATTATAACAATTGTCAATCTCCACTAAACTAACTTCCTGCGAAATCGACCATCGATCACTTCTCAACAACCGATAAGACAGATCCCTCCCGGACCACCATTCGAACTACACCCATGATGCGGTTTCAAAACCTACTTCTCCAAACAGTCGCATCGAAAGTAAAGGCGCAAGCGTCAGGGTCACCCATTGACGGGGTTACTGTACGCAACAACTCTCTCAGCTGTGAGGCCCCCAGTAGCGTGTAGACAGATAGACGCGTGCAGCCGTCGGGCTTTGTGCTCCGCAATGTCAAGACAAACCATTAATTTTTCCTTTCTTTTCTTCGCGCTCTTCGCGATCGCGATACTGCCAAACAATGTTGTGGAGTCTTATCGAGCCGTTGCCGTCATCCACGGAGTCCTCACCGGCAGCGACAGTATGGAGCTCATCACCCAGAGGATACAAGAGGTAGGCTAGAGTTTTATGCATCTTTTTCTCTCCGTGTGTATAGCGT
Organism: Pteromalus puparum; assembly: GCA_012977825.3. Classification (NCBI taxonomy): domain Eukaryota; kingdom Metazoa; phylum Arthropoda; class Insecta; order Hymenoptera; family Pteromalidae; genus Pteromalus; species Pteromalus puparum. The sequence goes on from CM053169.1 coordinate 16,157,966, forward strand.
CGTCTTTGTCGTATCTTTTGTTTGTGTGTTATCCAGCATCTGTGCAAGAAGCTCGTTTTGAATGAGCTGCGCGGCTCTTTGTGTTTGTTCTATCGCAGTTTCGGTTTTAAAAATAGTCTCCCATCGCATGCGCTTCTAATTCGATGATTGTTAAGAATGTTGTGTGTGATAATTATCAATTTATGTTGTGCGCACTAGTAGCCGCCGACGTAATTGAGATAAAAAGAGAAGAAAAGTTGAAATTTCAAAATATTTTCTTTAATAAGCTGGTATTAATTTGAAGAAAAAAAATTTGCTTCAGATGCACCCGGGAACGCAAGTCTACAACACAGTGAGATACGCAGGCTGGAGCAGTCTGGAACCCATGTGGAGGCAAGTCGAGGAGATAGGCCAGGACATATTAGCCATAGGTGCTGCCTTTCCCGAAGGTATAAATCTTCTCGGCTACAGTCAGGGAGGATTACTCGCCAGGGCTATACTGCAGAGGTTTCCCGAACACAATGTCAGGAATTTCATCTCGCTGAGCTCCCCCCAAGCCGGTCAATACGGAAGTACGGCAATCATTTAATAACTCGATTGCGACGTTATACGTATATTTGATAAAATCGCTGACGTAAATACTAATTTCGACATTTGTTATCTAGCGAAGTTTCTGCATTTGATATTTCCTGATCTGGTCTGCGAAACTGCCTACGAATTGTTCTACTCGAAGGTCGGACAACATACGAGCGTTGGAAACTATTGGAACGATCCGCATCATCAGGTGTGTATGAATCATTTTTTATAATCGGTGTTTGACAGTTATTGCGATTTGGAATTTCAAAAAAAGAAACTCTTTGCAGACTTGAACTTTTTTTCGTTGCAATAACAGAGATTCATGCTATATTTAAACCACTTATTGTATACACTCAATATTCGATCATCGCATTTATCGCTTATTGCGCACAGATAGTTGTTGTCAATCAAACTCAGCTTGTGTACTAATTTTATAACAATTTCTTCGAATAAAATATTAAATGATTTGTTTCAGGAACTGTACTACAAATATAGCAGATTTCTACCATTCGTCAACAACGAAAAGATCACCACAAATACGACAACGTTCAAGGAAGGTTTGAAGAAGCTCAATAAGATGGTGCTCATAGGGGGTCCCGACGACGGTGTAATCACCCCTTGGCAGAGCAGTCAATTTGGTTTCTACGACAAAAACGAGACGGTCGTCGAGTTACGCGACAGGGACGAGTACAAGAACGACTTGATCGGCTTGAAAACCCTGGATAAACAAAAGAAGCTGGTGATGCACACAGTGCCGGGTATCCCGCATTTCGAGTGGCACAAAAACGTGTCAATAGTAGATCAATTTATTTTACCCCACTTAGATTAAGCGCACGAGAAGATTTCAACTGCAATATTTACATTGTGATCTGATGAACAGTGAGATGCACAAAAATGACATTAATCTCATAAGGTGATATATCTCTATACAAGAGGAAGACTGTCGCGCCCGTTTTGGCGCGTAATCGAACCACGTATCGATCGAATGATTCGATTTTCCGATCTAAGTAGCTAATTTGCGTAGAAAAATATTTTTATTGAATTCGTCGACCGTGACCATGAGTTGCGTAAATATACATATTTATTTTGTGATCAATGTATTGTAAACATTTGAATTTTAATATAATTCAATATGCCAAATGATTAATCAAAATTTATATTAAATATACGCTTTTGAAACTCGAATGAAATGTAACTTGGTAGTTTAAAATGTAATACTTTACAATAGCTCTTTGCGAATAAATTAATGAATTTTTACGCTAATTTAAATAGATATGTAGCACCAACATTATCATACATTCATATTTTATAAGGTGCGTATAATTTCTTTATCAATTGGTTAAAAAGTTCAGTTCGTACCGCAACATGATAAGGCTTTTTACGGCATTCAATCGAATTAAAATTTTCATCTTTTCTTGTACATTAAATGTGTTCGCTTCATAATTGAACTTAGAATGAATGAATTAATCAGTAGACTGCGTAAAACTTTTGATTTATAGCGCTACTGATTGATGTTCTCTAAATATCGAAAACTTGTTTCTTTCTTTTCATCTTTAAAACCGTAATAGCTGTTAGCAGTAGCGGATTAACATAAGGGCACATGGCGCACGTGCCCAGAGGCCCCCACAAAACTGGGGCCTCCACAAATTTCATACAACCAAATCGCAATAATAAAACTTGAAATATTGAAGGTATATAACCAAAAGTTTGTCCCCGAAAAAACGCTCAACGCTTTGTCGATTTGCAGAAGACCAAATCGATCGCGAATTCACTTGAAAATAGGAAGCGATATACCGCATCTCACCGCGCGCATATTAGGCTCCTTTATAAGCTTTTTAAGCACAGAGTCCGCGGATCGTATCCCAATTTTTGTACTCATAGAATTAATATAACAATTTCAAGAATTTTGTGTACGCCTTTTAGATTTTGATCCCAAGATTCCTAAGAATAATAGTATGTTGAGCAACTAGGGAGGGAAATTGTCTTTTTCTTTTGCTTGCAGCGTCCTCTACTCCCACTCGTGCTCAAGACATCATCCGAGTCTGAAAAAGCCACCCCTCCCTTGTTGCACATCGTACTGTTTTTTAATAAGGACACGAATGGACCCTTTTTTATGCATGGGATGTTTTGAACAACTAATATTTTACCTTACGCTGCTAAGAAAAACTCGATTTTCTATTCATTTCTCATGCATGAAATAGTACAAGGGAGTAAAGTCGATGATTATTCCCGCGGGTGAAAGTAAATCACCCGAGGGAATAATCGAATTTACTCCTATGTTGCATATAGTGCTTTATTCACGACTGAACTGTGTGTAGCCACTTTATTTCCTCAAAAGTGCATGGAACCTATTATACTTACTCAGCCACCGGCATTATAAAGAAAATATAACTTTTTTTATTATTTTCTAAAATTTAAAATTTTTTAAATTTTTAAAAATTTTCCGGATTTTGCGGGAATAAAGTAAATTTGCGGGAATAAAATGCTGCTTTTGTCTCGCTTTTCAGGGAATAAAGTGGCTATTATAAATGGGCCTCTAGAAATTAAATTCGGTACTGCAGGCTGTTAGAATAAATGCGGGTAGTAACAAGAAGTGACATTAAATCACGATATTATTGTAATTTCCCGCGTAGCGAGTAGGATTATTTTCATTTCATTAAAATACTATACGAAATATTGGCACTCATATTATACAAACAAGACATTTTATTAGTGGACATATCATTACTCATTGAACCCACGCATTCAAGCACACAAGATAAAATACGTTTTCAAATGTATAGTCAAGCATAATAAGTTGTTAATTCGAATACATTTTTACAATGGCTGTTTATGAGTGAATCGTTTGATCAAATCATAGGCCCATTTTGGCTGATCATTGGGGACCAAGTGTCCAGAATTTCTAACAAGAACTTCCAAAAGATTCCCGTAAGTCTTCGAATAACCAGCCAGTTCTTTTCCAACCCTCCACTGTTTTCTCTCCGATTTCACAAACTCATCAACGCCGTTCCAATCCAAATGTCTAATCAAATCTTGAGTTCCTGGGTACGGAATAATGACGTCCATCTGACCATGATACAGCAGTACCTTATAATGCTGTAAGAGTTCGGTAACAATCGGTGATATGGATTGCGTGATATCTGCTTTGAGATCATTCGTAATATTAGAGTTGTATCTCCGAAACTCTCGGTCACCTACGTGCAAAGCTTCGCGAATATCTTGCCTTTTCAAAAATCTTACATAATAATGTGGTTTATCCAGCTGATTTACCAAGAGATTTTGGTAGTTTATATATCCTGTCAGGCTCTCAAACACCGAAGGGGATTGAGTAAACATATTCAAGAGTATTTGGTCGTTTTCCATAGCAGCTTCTACGTATTTTTTCTGCTCAAGAAGATCTCGTGTTTGAGCTTCGATTTTTTTCAACCGATCTCGACCATTGGAATCGACGAGACCAATGTTGTACAAAAAGTCACCGTATTTGAACTGGTAATACGCATCCATTAGACCGTTGCCGATGGCAAGGCCCTTTAAATTTACTCTTGAAGGAATATCCATTCTTTCGTTGTAATTCTTGATTGCGTACGCAGCACTTGGAACGTATTTTCCAGCATAAGATTCACCCGAGAGATAAAATTCATTTTTCTGAAGTTCGGGGAACAGCTTGAAGAATTGCACGAGAGCTTCCAGCAAGTCGCATCCAATATCAGTCTGATTACGAGCATAGCCCGCGTTGTCGTCGGTAAAGCTAAATCCTACCCCAACGGGGTTGTCTATGTAAATTATATGGTGATCCTTGTGCCAGGAATACTCGCGCAGTGCAATTGTTTTATTGTCAGTCAGTAGAAACGGTCCATTTTCCTCGAAAAGACCAACCAGCGATGACGCGCCTGGACCTCCATTAAGCCACAATAGGACCGGAGCATTTTTTGGACGTTCCTGCGTTGAAGATACAGAATGTTATTTGTATAATCAATACGCACCAAATGTGTGGCAGAATGAATGTATTTACAACAATACAAAAAAGCAATTAAAAAACATAAATAATAAACGATGGTTATTATTTTTAGGAATTGTACTGTTTATTGATAGTGAAATACCCAGCGTAACTTTCGATATTCAGAAAGTGCTGGGATTCAACTAATGCCCTTTGTCTTGCTTCATTGAGATTTCCACTCTCAATTAATTGTGTCAAGTAGCGGCTGGTTTTGTTCACTATGGCTATATAACTTTTAATTGAGATCGCCGAGTTTTTGGTGAAACACGCGAAAATGAGAGCGATACAAATAATTCGTTTCATATGATTTTACTTTCGGAAAATGACACTTTTGAAGAGACACATACAACTGAATTCAGTGATTTTATACGCTTTGCTAACATAAAATGAACGTTTTCTTTATATTCAAAATTTTCAAGCTGATAAGGCTCTTCAAACATAATAGTTCATGCGGGTATAATACGAAAAAAGTAATCTCGTAATGCACACACACTTTGGAAAATCCATTAGACAGCTACCAAATATTGATTTCATATAGAAATTAACATACGGAATTTTGGCGCTGTAGAGTCGTTCACTGTGTGAGATATATCGATACATGATGTACCAGAGAATTAAACATTTTAAACTCGCAAGTGAGCACTAGTTTCCGTCGGAAATATAGTTTTATAATCAATCAAATGAATTGTATAAAAACTTTATAATACAATTACTATACTATAATACAATACTATCTGGGTAAAAACGCTTTTCATATTAAAATAATACCTTCTATAGGTTGAAGGAAGCAACATCCCGAAAAATTTGCCGCGGCTTTTTTCTTCTGTGTGAATAACAAAAAGATTTTCTTTTAATTTTCAACCATATTAGCTTTGTTTAAATATAATATGACTTATGCAGGCGATAAGAACAAATGGGCTTGAATCGTCATATGAATTTGTGTATGTTTCGTTTATTTCATTACAATATATTACTCATACGAAAAATGTTCACTTGCACAGTTTATGGAGGGTAAAGTATTATACGCCATGCAATAACAAACAATCTTGTTCTACTGATGCAAATAAATTCATTCGTCTAATCCATGCTTTCGAACACATTTCGAAAAAAACATTAGTATCCAAAATAATCAGTCATAAAAATGCAAGATACAATAAGCACTAATAATTTGACAGAAGGCATAACAAGTTGTCAGTTTTAAATTCATTTTTACAATGGTTGGTTATGAGAAAACCGTTTGATCAAATCATAGGCCCACTTCGGTTGATTATCAGGTACCAAGTGTCCAGAATTCCTAACAAGAACTTCTGAAAGATTTCTATAAGTCTTCGAATAACCAGCCAATTCTTTCCCAACCCACCACTGTTTTCTCTCCGATTTTACAAATTCATCAACGCCGGACCAATTCAAATGTTTAATCATATCTTGAGTTCCTGGGTATGGAATAATGACGTCCGTCTGTCCATGATACTACAGCAGTACTCTGTGATGCTGCAACAGTTCGGCAAGAATCGGTGCCATAGATTGCGTCATATCAGCTTTGAAATCGTTCGCGATTTCGCGAAGAACACTCGGTCACCGACATGCAAAGCTTCGCGAATATCTTGCCTGTTTAGGAATTCTACATAATATTGTGGTATAGCATCCTTCTGGTTTACCAAGAGATTTTATATTATTATTGCGACAAAAAGCGCCGTGCGCATCTGTCCCGGGTATTTTAGAGCTTTGGTGTCGAGTGCCGATGCGAGCAGTTGCAAGATTTTCACATACGGGGGCAGCTGGTATCCAATCAATTACACCCGCCACCGCGAGCAGGTCGAAGAATATAACGCGGTTGTTTGTGCACGAGTGGAGCTGATTCATTTGATTTCTAACGATTGGTCATTCGCTATGTTATAGTTAAACAGTCTGTCCATGCGTCATTTATATGACATGGCATTTAAACTATATATGATTGACTAGCAAAAATTATTATTGTATGTGTATTATATTACGAAATCTGGCACGTCACAAAACGATAACTATAAATAAAAAACAAAATGCAACTGGAATCGGTGTGTTCTATATACTTTGCCATAAATATGAAATAAACGTTTCTCAAATCAAATTTTTTGAGACGATAAGCTTTCTGGGCATAAAATTCATGCGGGTGGTAAGAAAAAAAGTTATCTGAATTTCAGCTAAATTGACGTACGTCGAAACATTTCTTTTTTCTTATTTTATGAAAAAGTATAATCTACAAATTTTCATAATATTTATAAGTTTTTTTTTTAATCACAGTACTACGTCATGGAATTACAAAAGAAAAGATCATTCATAAAAACATTTTTACAAAGGCTTGTGATGAGTAAAGTGTGTGATCATAACCCAAGCCCACATTGGCTGATCTCCAGGCACCATGTGTCCAGCATTCCTCACAAGTACCTCAGTCAAATTGTCCACCTTCTTCGTGTATCCAGCCAATTCGTCGCCAACCCACCACTGCTTCCTCTCCGCCGTTTTATATTTCTCAGCTCCTGGCCAATCCAAATTTCTCAAGTAGTTCACGGTCATAGGATACGCACAAATTATATCCAACTGACCGTTGTAAATCATTATTCTGTAATTTTGGATCAAATCTGCAACGATGTATGCTGCGGATTTCGTAGTGTCAGCCCTGAGGTACTTTTCAACTTTATTCGTCTCCGTATTAAAAGGACGATCGCCAACATGTAGAGCTTTCCTGATGTCCGGACGTTGCACAAATTGAGCAAACAAATCCGAATCATTGGAATCTTTTATGTGCAGGTAATTGAAATAAAAGTTGTAGCCAGTTAGATTCTGAAACAACGAGTTGGAATCGAAGTCACCGTCGATTAGATTATCGAGAACCTCATCGGCTTCCAAGTATTTGCCTTGCTTGATGAAATCTTTGGCTTTGTTCTCCATCACCGTAAACTGTTCTCGTGCGTTGAAATCAATGAGTCCAATCTGGTACAGATAATCCCCATAATTAATCTGATTAATAGGATCGGTCCAGCCGTCTCCAATTGCAAGACCTTGTAAATTGATCTTGATTTTAGCCTTGATGTTGTAGTCTTTGATCGCGTGCGACACCGCAGGCACATATTTTCCAGCGTAGGATTCTCCGGTTACGTAAAAATCGTTCTTCTGAAGTTTCGGGAAAATATTGAAGAACTGAACCAGAGCCTCATGCATATCGCGTCCGACATCGGTTTCATTGGTGGCATAGCCTGCTTCGTTCTCCGTGAAACTGTAGCCGGTACCCACGGGATTATCGATGTAGATGACGTTGTGATTGATGTTCCAGGAGTATTTGCGGAACTTCAGCGTTTGATTTTTCGTGACAATGAAGGGTCCGTTTTCGGTGAAGAGACCGTACAGAGACGTTGCACCTGGACCACCTTGCAGCCACAGCAAAACTGGGGCATTTTCCGGATTGATCTGAAGATAAATTGTAGACGAGATTTTTTTAATGGCGATTGTGAAGCTTTTGTCATAATTATAATTAAATTTAAGATTGAATTCTAGAATAAAATATTTTCTAAATTTTAAACTAAATAAATCTTTCTAGAAATAATGAATATGAGACAAAGAGAAAGAGATGCTTTGTTTATTTTGATAATTTTGTTTTGCCAAGCGGTAAAAAGTTTGTAGCTGACGAAATTCTAAATAAAATCGTTTTATCATTTTTATGCTCGCGGCGATAGTGGATTGATAGGAAAATTCAGAGTATGCAATTAAATGAAATCGCACGATTATAAAAAAGTCGGAATATATATAAGTAGTTGATGACATTTGTTCAGTAATTGTAATGCTAATGCTAATTTCTATAGTGGGATGAGTAAAATTATAATTTTTAAATAAAACGAAATCTGGGAAAATAAGATTACCTTTATTTGTTAACATTTTTCTATTACTTAAATACAAATGGAGTAATAAAAATTGTTATAACAGAAATACTTTACAGTATATGAAATAAACGTTCTTTTCCAAATTATTTTTACATCATTCATAATTATTATTGTTGGAATAATTTAAAAAAATGAGATTGCAAATTACTTCTATATATATAAAGTTATCAAATTTGTCATGAAAATATCTCACACATTTGCATCATATTGCTTAAGTAGTTGACAAAGTTCAAACACATTTTAGTAATGAGTTCAAGTGTTGCAAAAGTATAAAGGTTTTGTCTTAATTTCTAAAATTCTCATCAATTTTTTTTACTAAATAACTGTGAAATTGTGTACAAACACCTTATTCTATAATCACAAACCATTTTTCTATCATATTAACTTACAAAGTATTTAAACAGCCTCTTAAATCTTTGTCATTCTCTTAAATGTGATGGTTAACAGATTAGTTTATAAACAAATAATTAAAAAGATTTGTGATGAGTGAAACGAGTGATTAAGTCCCAAGCCCACATTGGCTGATCCGCAGGCACCATGTGTCCAGCATTCCTTACAAGTACTTCAGTCAAGTTTCCAACAGTTTTAGAGTATCCAGCCAATTCTTTTCCTACCCACCATTGCTTTCTTACAGCTTTTTTATATTCTTTAGCTCCAGGCCAATCTAAATTCTGGAGATAATTTTCTGTCAATGGGTAGGCTACGATTATATCTAATTGTCCATTGTAAATCAGAACTTTGTAGTGCTGCAGTAGATCAGCAACAAAGAATGTTGCTGATTGGGTGATATCTGACCTAAGATGTTCTTCTACTTTTTGAGCTTGAGTATTGAATGAACAATTGCCAACATGTATAGCTTTGCGAACATCTGGCCTCTGTACCCATTCAGCAAACCAATCAGAGCTGTTAGAATCCTTTGTATGTAGATAATTGAAGTAGAAATCAAAACCAGTCAAGTTTTTGAATAATGATGGCTCATTAGTTAAATCGTTATCAATCAGTCTGTCAAAGATTACAAAAGCATCCATATACTTTTGCTGTCTAATCAAATCTCTTGCTTGACTTTCCAGTTGTTTAAATTGATCACGTCCATTAAAATCAAGAAGTCCAATCTGATATAAATAATCGCTGTAATAAAGCTGATTCAAGGGATCTGTCAAGCCATTTCCAATGGCAAGACCTTTGAGGTTTATCTTGATTTTAGCTTTGATATTATAATCTTTGATGGCATGAGATGCAGCAGGCACATACTTTCCAGCATAAGACTCTCCAGTAACATAAAATTCATTACTCTGAAGTTCGGGAAAGAGATCAAAGAACTGCACCAGTGCTGTATGAATATCACGACCAACATCAGTTTCATTGATAGCGTATCCTAAATCATTTTCTGTAAAACTGTAACCAGTTCCAACTGGGTTGTCGATGTAAATTAAATTGTGATTGATGTTCCAAGAATATTTTCTTGCCTTCAATGTCCTATTTTTTGTAACACTGAAAGGTCCATTTTCAGTAAAAAGACCAAACAAAGATGTTGATCCTGGACCACCTTGCAGCCACAGGACAACTGGAGCATCTTTTGGATTTATCTGTGTCAACAACAGACGATAATTATTCAATAATCCAATCGTGGTTTATATTTGGGTTTTAATTTATACTTGATAGAATGGTGCTAATGAGTTAAAGATAATGCTAATCAAAATCATATTGAAAGAAGACACAAATCAGCAAAAACATATTTAATAAGTTGTATTTTTAAGTTATTGCTAACTCAAACATTTTCTGATTTTCCTTGATTTTTCTAAGATTTACTTAAGACTTTCCTGTTTCATAAATTCTATTTTTACAGTTTTTAAACTCAAACGTTGGAAACTCAACAAATATGTTATGAAACAGAAAAGTCTCACTAATCTCACTAATAACTAAAGGAGTCATGTAGCCCTGTATGTAAACTTCCTGTTCAGAACATGATAACAAGGTGGTATGTGTCTTGTGTTACATGGTAATCATATATCTACAATTTTTTAATCTTTATGGCTATTTAAACTGAGTGGTTATTTTTTTGCAACTTTTATAAATTTTCTACTTGGAAAATATTTTTGCAAAACATTAAACATTGGCATCTCAAGAAAACAAATTTCCAATACCTTTAAATATAGTTACGTAAGATGCAGGAATGACACAGTATAATACTAACTTTAACTTACATCAATGAATGAAAGTCATCCCACAAAACATGATTCTTTATAAGTAAATGAACTATAGAAACCAGTGCGTGAAAAAAAAATATAAAGATCAACAAAGATCGACAAAATGAACTCAGAAAAAAAATTCGCAAATCAAAAAATCATCAGTAAATATAAATAAACAGTCACCTTAGCAGGGAAAAACCAGAAGAACAAATTCGAGTTGTACTGCTTGTTGACGGTGAGGTATCCGGCGTAGCTATCGACATCTGCCATCTCCTTGTGTTGCACCGAGGCCTTTTGTCTCGCCACGTCGATCTTTCCACTCTCGATCAGCGGTGTCAGGAACAAAGGATCTCCGACATCCTCCCCTTTGCGTACAGGGTAGCTCTTCAATTTTGGATAGACGTTGGTGAAGGCCGAGCCATAGTCGCAAAAGGCGATGGCCAAAAGCGTTAGAATTAAACTCCTCATGATTGATTGCCTCTCTTCTGAACGTTGACGATTCTGCGGTGCCCCGGAAGCAAGTGCGGCGCAACTGGACTGGGTGGGCGGACTTTCCTTTTTTTTTCTAACTGCGCGTCACTTATTTTGTTTCCACTTTTCCCGACCCGAGAGACTCCGGCCGCTGACGATCGGGAAGTGATCTCGCCGCCGAGTGTGGAGTGTGGACTGTGCCACTGTGGTGGGAAACAAACGTGAAGTGAGCTGATGATGCTTTGAGAAGTTAGCCGTTGTTTCGCGCAGAAGTGCCAACTTTTGCATTTGAATTCAAACACTATGAACAGCAGAGTTTTGTAAACAAATTAGCTATTTTAATAATTTGTACGCTAATCGTTCTTCGTTTACTTTATGATACTTATAAATGTCGATTGCGTATATAAATGAGGGTTAATCGCGATAAAAGGTTATGTGCACACAAGTTCTTGAGTTAGCTGTACTGAATTAAATGACCAGTGAGAGCGCAGACAGCTGATCGAGAATCCACAGGTCGAGAAATCAAATTTTGTCATCTCCACGGTTAGACAGGCGAACTAGGTACTTATTGTTATTGTGTGCACACCGGAAGCTCTGCATTGTCATCACGACAGTGTTTATGTTTGTCAATTGAAAGAGACGCTTGTACGTCGCGGTGCCGGTATTACAGAAGTGTTTTTAGGTGAGAGAGAGAGAGAGAGAGAGAGAGAGAGACGCCAAGAAACGCACGAGCGATCACTCGTAACGGAAAAAGTTTTAATGAAACTGCGTTGGTCATTAACAGACGAATCTGCAAAGAGTTTCTCTATGTGATTCAAGACGCTGGTGTTACCTAGCGTATACGCTTATACAGTACGAGTTTCTTGTAACAGGTAGGAATTCTTTGTTTTTGGTCTATTGGTTAGTTTGCTGTTTTTTGAGAAAGTTGCCCGACTAAAGAATGTTATTTGTTTAGGTACTGTAGATATAGAGGCAAAATGAATGACTCATTTTTGGAAGACTTGGATTTAATTCCTAAGGATACAAATGCACCTAAGAATCCTCAGTTGAATAATCGATACATAACCACACGTTCAATCCCTTCGAATGTTCGCACCAAAAATGAATTTGACAATCCAGAGGTGAAGCAAGAGAAGATCATTTCTTCATCAAGTGTACCCAAAACTAAAACAACTCGGCGCAGTGGGAGTCAAGAGCCCAGTAAACTGACCATAACAGAGAAGAAGCCACTCAGCTCTACTCCGAAATCAGAGCGAAAGAGTCAAGGCGAGGACAACTTGATAAAGCCAGTTGAAAATCAAATACGAACGGACAATCTCAGAGTCAAGCCACATGATGTAAAAGCAGTAACCAAACTGCAGGAAAATAAATCTGTGAAAGACCGCAGAAGATCAGGTAGCTCGACAGGTTCTAGTAGGTTTCTAGATGTATCTGGTAAAGAAAACACTCGACCATTGACTGACTCCTCTTCCTCAAGAGAAAGCGGCTCTCATGCTGAGTTAAAAAAAGATTTCAGTCGGCGTGCATCGGATGGTGTGAGCAAAAAATCAAGTGACATGTTGGAGAAAACAGATCCTGTGATGTTCTTAAATGCTATTAAAGATCTCGTAAGCAGGTACACTGAACAAGAAACTGTCAAAGTGTTAAGAGCGATGCAAAATTTACACATCAACTCTCAAGCAAATCTCATAAAACATCTTATGTCGCAAACAAGTGAATTAGTCAGGGAACTAAATCTTCACAAAAATTCTGGAAATGTTAAATCCCTTATTGAAGAGAACGAGAGGATGAGAGAAGACATATTTATACTGAGAGCAAGGAATGAAGTATTGCAGAAGAAAGTTGATGAAATGGCTTTAATAAAAGAGGAGAACATGTCTTTGAAGTTAAAATTGAAAGAACTGCAGCAGTGAGTCTTCAGACGTGAGTGCTGGTTTGCTTACTTGATTAAGACTTATTGTTACACCTAATTCATTATTTAAGTTTTTTATACGATCTGATTATCCATTATTACTTACTGGATGTAAACCTATTTTTTACTGTTAGTGTATTTTTTTACATATTCATTATTAAAAAAAAGTTGTTTATAGTTGTGCTTGTAACTTATATTATTAAAAGATTCAGGAGTGCCTTGAGGGGATGAATAAAAATTGTATACATAAAGAATATTATTTATTATTAAGACAATATCAATAATATTTATATGCTACGCTTAATTAAGTTATAAATCTTAGAATATGTACATTTTCTTTGATGAATTTACAAAAGGCTTTGCTAAATAAACATTCATGTGTAAATAAGAAAAAAAAGCTGCATCATGATTCCGTACAAATCTCATGAAAATACATGCATGTATGCAATAGTTGTATAATAAAAAAATAAAAAAAGATGCGTTTCATAATGTAAAGTAATGAAGCATGTTCATGACGTACGATATATAAATGACTTTCACGAGTGTATAAAATTGCTACACTTTTGTAGAAAACGTCTAATAAGTTTTTAAACTTTCTATAACGAATTGATTTTTAGATACGTCTCGATAACTGGTCCATCATCGATTCTGCAATGATTACTTTTTTCATATACCTCACACATAATATCATTATACTCTGCGTTATGTGCGCTGCAAGTATTCGTTCAGTAACACTCTTAAAAACTATGATATTTCTATGTATAGACCATAGGAACGTACTCTCCTTTTTCGCGTTACTAACAATACTCAGAGATTCTTTGAACATTAGCGCACCGAAAATTTTGATAAAAGCCCGTAAACGAGATACTCTTTACAAATTGATTGAAATATAAAGAGAAACACGTCGTAAATTAAAAATAATATCTGATAGATCATTCGCTACGCTCTTCGTCGTGCAGTCTCCTTCGCAATTGACTTTCTTCGCCGTCGTCTACTTCGTCTCCGCCGTTTTCGTCGATCTCGTTGTAGTTCTGATCGTCGTCGTCGCCGTCCGTTCGTTCGCCGGGTTCTGGAGGCCTCGTCCATCTACACAAATATAACAAAAGGATTTATTTACGTTCAAGAGTCTCTTCCAAAAGACAAGATTGTAGTTTTTCAATTTTACCTGATCAACGTCTCCGGCGATCTATAGAGGAAAACGAGTTTGGCGAACAGATCCTCCTCGAGACACAAGTCTCCGCTTTCTCGCACCAGGTAGATATCCAAACAGAGTCTGAGTATGCGATCGACATAAGGCAGGTCCTCGAACATAATCTTTGGTGCCATATCACTGACCATCTTCTTGATGAAGCTGCTCACCAAAATGACAGCTGTGGTGTACAGTCCAAATATTCTGAAAATTCAATGGCTTATTAAAAAACTGTTTATAATTCTATTGAGAGAAATCGAAACTTTTGCCTACCCCAATCCACTGATGAAACTAAGACCTTCCGGGAAAACCTTGTCGTTGAACAAGAACATCATGATATACGAGCAATCGTTCAACGGGATCTCGTTCAGAGTTGTGTTGTAGATCGAGTCATTGCAAGCCTCGTGAACGGCGAACCACTGTTGGTTGATCGAGTTGTTAGTCACGACCAGCGTCACGTCTCGATACAGATAGTTCATCGACTCCTCGTCCTCGGCGTCAAAGTTGATCTTGTCTGTTTAAAAGATATATTTACCGTTACTAATAAATCGATTCTAAAAATAACTCTTATTAAAAACTATGTCCACACTCACTTTTATTGAACTGAACCAGTGGCTTCATCAGCTGTGGTACGACCGAAGTGGTCCTACTGGTGACCTTCAGGAACATCGGCAGTACGTTCTGTAGTAATACGCTCTTGCTCTTTATGTCGGATTGGTTTCCGGTCCCATTACCCGATATCACCACGTCTGTAGCATTGTTCCCAGCCATAGGTTCCACACTATCTCCGATACCGTTCAACGCGTCCAGCAGATCTTTCCTCACCGGATTGATCACACCGTTGACGAACGGAGCCAGCTTTATATCCCTGGTGTTTGACGTGACCCCAGAAGTGTCTTTCGATGCTGGTTTCTTCGACACAGTCCACTCCACGTGAATTGTCACGATATTGTCTGACATCAGCTCAGCTTTCAACCGATTTTTATCCGGTGGCGAGATGTTCCATAGTCTACCAGACTCGGTGCTGAGTTTCACCGCTGCCACGTCCGTATTAATGTAGTTCTCGAGGAAGGTCACGGCGGATCGGTCACGATGCGTTACCTCGTACAGCTCTCTTAGGTCGTTGAAGTTCTTCTCGCTGTACTGGAAGATGGAACTGTTCTGCGCGGAGATCGTGTAAATTGGTTCGTACGACCCGATCTTCATATTCAGGGTAACTTCGTAGGGAAGGTTGGAGATGCCGACAGTGCTGCCCAAAGCGAAGAGAAGCAGTGGGAACCAGATCATGCCGATCATGAGGAACAGTGCACCACCTCCTACCAGGTATTTGCTCATCTGGGCCTTCTTTATACCCCGCTCTTGAGGGTAATCAGTCTCTAAGCCGCGCATACACTGAAATTGGTAGTGATTTGTTAGTAATCAATCTTTTTGGATACCAATATTTTGAATCGTTTTTAGGTGGATTACCTTTATTTGGTATATGTTGGCAAAGATATCTTCCATCTTGAACCAGTCCATCACCGTCATTGACGTGTCGGTCCAGATCCAATCCATGACAGCCCTCATTTCAAATAGGAATGGAACAACCATGAACCTATTTTAATTTTAACATCGATTAGTAAAAGTGTTACTAAGAATAGAGGATGATTGCCCGACATTATTCGTAAGTCTTACCCTTTGAATAGAGTATAATTTACAATGGTATACTTTTTGCACAAAAAGTTACCAAGTATACGAGTGGGATAGCCAAGACGTAATTGGTAAGCTGCGAGAAGTAGATAGAAACACTTCACCATGTACCATATTTGGGGTATGACTTTGGTATTGAATTGCCTGCAAAAATTGGTTCGAATATGAGTAATTCATTAAAATACTCTATGATATTTAATAAATTATGAAATCACATATCATTTACCTTTCAGTAGCGCTTGGCAGGATAATAAACATCCAAATATGAACACCGACTACCAGGCAGTACTGGAATATCAGTTTTCCAGCGATAGATTTTTTCAAAAATAATGCCCTATCAATGACTATCAAAGCAAATTGTAGCAACAACATGAGTAGGAATGGCATTGGCACTCGATTCTCCGCGAAGTACGTTGCAACGCCTCCATCGCCTTGCTGTGCCTGCAAGAATAAAAAAGTTTATTAAAATTTTGAAATTATTTTAGCAATGAATTGATGTATTGCAGTTAATTAAGTTTACCCCAAAGGACGAAAATCCGAAGATCAAAAGAATGAAGTTGAAGAAATCACAAAGGAACATGTAAGCGTAGACGTTTGTCTTCTCCTTGCCCGATTGGTCAATGATATTTGCAAAGAACCTCCTCATGGGCTCCAAGTATTTAGAAAGTCTGAAATAATATTTGAATTTATTATTCCGATTAGATAGAAAAAGTACTTTTATAAATTTTAGGCAACTAACGTTAAACGCATTGCTTTCTGGAAATCTTCTTCTACCAGACTTCTTTCCGATGCTTGAATAACGACAAGCTTTTCATTGTCACCGGTTGGTGGAGAATTGTGTTCAGCATCACCAGGTACCTCCAACTGCAAGCTCAAAGTTCTTCCTTTTGGTGTCGTGATTTCATTATTCGCGTTATTCCTGAAATGCATGATAAATTTTATTAATAATAAAACTAGAATGACAAAAATAAATCTAAATTTGTAATTGTAATTATTGAAATAAACACTTACGTTGTGCCGCTTGCTTCCGCTTCTTGTGTAGGCTGCTGCGCGACCACCACTTTATTTTCATCCTTATCTGCGCTCGGTTGTCTTACAGTGGCCACTGTGAGACCTGATGGAATAATTTTGCGAGTCTTCAATGATGGCGTTGTCCACTGTCCCAAGGACTTCAGCATGAACCTTTATGGCAAATAAAAAAAGTCTCTTAATCGATAAGATCCGTAGGGGATATGTAATATACTAATATGATTCAGACGTCGCTATTTACCGATGGAAAAATACAACTAGAAGAAGTAGTAAATCCCATAGGGCATAATTTGGCTTTCGTTCAACTCCTAAGATCCTTGGGATTTCGAAGGGGTAGGACGACATTTCCTTTTTATTCCAGTAGAGGAACGCAGGTTGGCAGATACATTTAATTATAACTATGACCTACGCATAATTATGAAAGTATTAAAAACAATTTCATACATATCCTGTGTTCGATGAATATTTTCATTTACTGACCTCGATGTAAGCAATGAGCGTGATCCAGAAAGTCTTGGACGGTCTCGGGATGGTCAGCGATCCCCACAGGAACACCATCAAAGGTAGTGGCGTTGACAGGATCGAGGCGTTTTTAATCTGGTGCAAGAAGACCATGAAGTAACACAGGAACGTTGAATGGGCCAGAATTCCGAACCAGATGGAAGCGGCCAATTGAATAATCGGAGGCTGGTCCACCTCAGAGAGGACTGCTTCTTCGTCATCACTGCGTTGAATAACTCCATGTGAGAACAGCGAGCTGTGCGTATGATAAAAGATCGATTGAGTTTGGCTGTTGTTTTGTTTGAAGTTGCTTTATTTACAAGTTTATGCATATTGATGAGATATTGTACAGCTTGTTTTTACAGCGATAATGAAAATGAAATTTAGAAATATTGACGACACCACATCGAGCCTAAAATACTGGCTTAAAAAGATACGGACTTCGAAAATATTTTTTATTCTTTTTAGGCCATAGAACTGCTAACATATTATTCGACATCGAAAGAAGAAAGCACACCCAAAGCTCATATCGTCGCTCCCTACGAAGACTAGCACTGTTCACATTTTCCAGCTAAGAGTAGCACTGTTCAGATTTCCCGCGAAGACTAGCACTACTCAGATTTATTTTCTTCGAAAAGATTAATTATTTTTTAAAGAAAAACCAAAATTATTAAGACAAAGCTAATAAAATTGAAATATTCTTCTAATTGCCGAACAATTTTTAAAAATTTCAATTTCAAAATAGAAGAATATTTCAATTTTATTAGCTTTGTCTTAATAATTTTGGTTTTTCTTTAAAAAATAATTAATCTTTTCGAAGAAAATGAATCTGAGTAGTGCTAGTCTTCGCGGGAAATCTCAACAGTGCTACTCTTTGCTGGAAAATGTGAACAGTGCTAGTCTTCGTAGGGAGCGACGATATTATGTCGAGTCATTAAGTACCTAAACGTTTCTATTTGATTTTCTCACTCATCGAAATATTTGCTTGTTAATGGATCATACTTCCATTGTTATACACTGCAAATTTTAAAAAAGAAAATAATCAATGGGTATTATAGCCAATTCTTTAACATATCAAGTTTAGCCGAGCGACTGAAATAAAAGACATGGATTTTTAAACACTTAAATTGCATGCAATTTAAGTTTCTCGGTACCTAGAGGAGGATATGTCCAATCCTCGCTCCAAACTTGGCGCTAAAATTCGGATGTGTGGCACTGACAGCGAACTTTCCTTCCTACTACAGATAATATAACACTATTCTACGAGCCACGCATTTTTTGCCACATGAAAATCGGTACAAAATATTTTACATGTAATTAAATTTCAAAATTATCACTCTTAGTCGTATGAGAAAATTATTTATCTTTTAAATAAAAGATTCTTTATAGTGTTCAATTTTCTTTCATCAGAGTTTATAAACAAGTAACACAGACATATGCCTACCTCTTTCTACTCCGGTCATCCCTGGTACTTGGTCCTTCGCCGGGGTCATCGACAATGTCGTCTGGATTCCCATTAAGGGGTGATCTATTGAAGCAAGCGTTTCACTACTACTAACTAGTAATTTACAACTTATGATGTAAGAATATCGCGCAAGCCAGCTATCGCCACGAATAAATACGTAAGTATATCTAAATGTCACAAATATCTTTTTATGATACGTGCATGAAAAATACCCTTTTTCATACATGTAAAATGAATAGAAAATCGAGTATTTTTTATAAAAATTTTGAAAATTTGAATAAAAAGTTTGAAGTATACTATGCGTCAAAGAGTTCTCAATTTCCTATTCCTTCTGCATGCTTAAAAAAGGGCTTATTCATGTCCTTATCAAAAAAAGTACGGTGTTCAACAGGGGGGGGGGGGGCGGCTTTTTCAGACAGGCGCCCTCGACTCCCACTCGTGCTCAAAACAAATATACTATTTCAACTGTGATTGTGAATATTCAAATATATTTATTATAAAAAAAAATTATCGTTTTAAACGTACATTTATAAATATACAGATTGTTATTGATTAAAAATTTGATATTGCATCGTATTTTTGATTTCTAAGGTTACTACTGTTGATATTAACTACATAAGCGTCTACTTAATTTAATGAGAAGCGATACGGTTAGTAACTAGACAATATAGGTATTAGCCAATTGCCTTTTGCGAAAGCTATTACTTTTATGTACCTTTGTTTGACTATCGGCAGCGGCTGCCATATCTGGCTTATTCCCAGACGTGTGCCCATTCTAAAATCTGGTTTGGCCTGTGGATAATCAAAAACGTAATTAAAATCGAGTTGTTTTAATTTCACAGTTCACGTTCGAATTAGCATTTAATTTCACACGTTCGACCCACCTTTAATAGCTTTTTTTCTTTAGCCAACACCTTTCTGACGTATCGGTAATCGTTGGAGTAATGATTCAGGTACCTGGTCATGGACACCATGGTGCTGTTGATAAATGCCCAGATGAATCTGAAGTACGTTAGGAAAGACACCTTAGGCTCGTCCGTTTCTTCTTTGGATTTGGTCGCGTCTACGTCGTCGATCTCCGAAATCTTGTCTAAATCCTCGTCCAGATCGTCTCCTTCGATGGCTGAACTCAGGCTTGCTTGTTCGGGCAGCTGCGTCAAGAATCAACCAAAGGAAAGATTAAGTTTTGATAGGACACGCGTAGCTTAGCTTCATCCGTGTTTTTAGAAGACAAACTACTGTGCACAATATACCACTGAACATTGTTGTTACACAATTATATTTTATTTATTAGCTGCACAAGCTCGGAGTGTATGCAAATTCAACTTTTTACGTTGTAAAATTTGCCCATGGACTGAAGTTCAAAATTAATTTTTAAGTTAACTTTTGTTTTGCAAACTTGTATAAAATTTTGCAGCTTTAACAAAAAACTAATGTTAAACTTCAATCCATCACCTGACTTAGAAAGCTGGCTGTTTTTACATATTAGGCAAAGCCTTCGCCAACAGAATAATAGTAATTCCTGTCGCAGACGTTACGTGTTGGTAATATAACGTCATAGTTATTGGCGTAATTAGCGATTTTGATTACAATTGCTGAACTACTGTACGTGGAAAATCAGAGTTAAACGCATTAAGTATATAGTGCCTCAATCGTCGCAGGATAAGAAACTTTGTCTGCGTTTGTGTTGCACGTAAGGTTGTGTTAAGAGGCAGAATGTAAAATAAGGACGAAGCGAAAACTCGGGAAAATAAAGAAGAAATTGAAATGTCTTTTAAATTTTGAAATGGTCTCTATATTACTGAGCATGCATTGTTAATTGACTAAAGTCGCTAAAAGCTTAATTAGTGACTCAAGCGTAGGGTGTTTGAAAGCTCTACTATTGTAGTTTAACATAAAAAGCATCGACGGTTAAAGTATAAATAACGTTAAGGATGGGGACTACTCGAAAATCGACAATTTTTGGATTAATAGTTAAATTTAATTAACTTGATGTTAAGCACTCTATTGTAAATGGCATAACGTTATAAAATTACAGTTTGCTAAGTTATATATGTTATGAAGTTTAAATCTATAAATATAATATTTTTGATCGAGACAAATTTTTAAGTGTTCCTGGCGATGAACCATGCATCGAATCGACTTGAAATTTTGCATAACTATTCTTCAATATACAACTAATAGATTTGTGTAGTGGTTTTACTGATGGATGTGTTCTTGAAATTTTATCAAAATAAAAGTGTAAAAAGTGACATTAAAAAATGGATATTTTTAGACGAATATGCTTTAAGTAGTGTAACTTTTTTTTAAAATTACCTTAAATAATTCCACAACACAAATCTCTTTGTTACATACATTAGAAATGATACCTTCAATGGTAAGTACCGTGATTGAAAGTTTCATCGCCAGGACTGTTTTGAAAATGATCAATTTTTGAGCTTTTTTAAACTTAAAATTCGTTTTTGTTAGCTTCCAAAGGGTCTTGGAAGCTCTACCCGGGCTAATTTTCTTAGTTTCTTTTTATAAATTTTATGATGTTACATTTTATACGCACGATTTAATATGAAATATCAAAAAATAAAATCTCGAGTAGTCCCCAATCCTTAAACAAATCGTTGAAATAATGCGCAGATTATCCAGACCGGCAAGTTCCCATACGTACTCCTAAACACTTGTTATACAGTACCACGAAGACGTGAGAAAAAAATACAATAAAAAGACGTGTCGCACGAACAGAATAACAGAGAGGAAAAATGAAAGTTAAGAGAGTATAGCGATGACAGGATAGGTAGGATTTACAACAACGGAAAAAAGGTAAACGTAAGTACGTAGAGTAGCTGAAAGAAAAAGATAGAAAGAGAGAAAGTAGAGAAATGTAGGCATGCAGGACTTTTGGAGGACAATCTCACATCGGTAGCCGCGGCAGTGTCGGTATCGGAACGAGCGCTCAGATAGGACATGGATGATTTCTTGCGGGTCAGCGGCACACTCCTACGTCGGATTTTCATGGCGTCCTTTTGCGTTCCTCCGTACAGCGCGACATGCGTCGCTATTTCAATGTCTGTTTTAATCAGCGTGTTCATCAGCTGCAAAATCGCAACCACTCAAAACCCGTGAGTTTAGCCGTTCTCTGGTCGATGACCGCTGCGCGCGCAGCTTTTATTTTTGTTATTTTGCTTATATCGTTTAGGATGTGTGTCTTTTAGTGTCGCTTTTGATGTGTAAATTTGGGTGAAAACTAATTATGTGTGACAGAATGAGCGAAATCAAAAATAAAATTTATCTTTCTTGAAAATACAAAGTAAATACCCCAAAAATGGATGGTAAGCTTTTAACGGGTGTCACAAACAAAGGAATGGCCAACAAGAGTTTAATGCAAAAAGGGGAGAAAAGGAAAAAACCCGTAAATGTAAAATCATTAAGCACATATTTTTGTTTGCAAAAATTTCTAGCAAGATAGCAATCGCAAAATCTGACTAGCTGTGTATATTTTATTGCGTTTGCTAGGTCTGATTTGGTAAGCTTTTATTTCTTTTCAATAAAAAAACACACATTACTATGTTCTAGGGCTTGTTACTTTCAGTGTGGGTGGCTTGTTATTTTTGTCATGCTTTATAATTCGAACAAATTTATTTGCAGTAAGTAAATTTTGCCAATTATTGATTTTAAAACAAAAACTTTCTGCAAATGAATTTGTCCATATTGTGTGTTTTTGTTTTACTATAAAGTGTTCTTGGAGAACATAACAATTTATAATAAATATCGAAGATATCCTGAGAGTAATATGCGTAAACATAATTCAAAATTTGCTTATTCAATGTGTAAATCTATTATATCTATAATTGTTTTTCAAATTGTTCCATAATAATATTATGTAAAGAAATTTCATACATGGAAAATCAGAAAAACTCACCTCAGATATAGTCATTCGACGAGTTCTCTGTTCACGCTCGCGACGCGGATTTTCCTCTTCCGATATGTCCTTCTCAGCCTGCAAATCGGTCAAGTCGTCGTCGTCCATGTCGTCGAACATGTAGTAATCTCCCGATCGGATGGCTACACAAGACATACCAGATTAGCAATTTTGCAAAACCAGAAAAGCGATGGAAAAGCAACGGATATTTCGTCATACGAAAGCAAGTTTATAAAAAAGCTTACGTAAATAGTTAGTATCTTACGCACATATTACCTACATGCTTGTAAGAAAGTTACATGCTATCTAAACGCCAAAGTTGAAAATCTGGAAGTAGAAAGTTTAAAACCAACTTTTTAATCTTTACAAAAGATTGAAAGCCAAACTTCAAACTCTTAAGAGATTAATTTGTAGGTTTCAATCTTTGTCGAAAGTTTAAAATCACAAAATTAATCTTTCCGAAAAATCAGACGAGGTTTTTTCCACTTTCTAATGATTAAAACGTGCATTTCAATCTTTGTGCAAAGATTAAAATAGTGCAATTAAATCACGAAAAGATTAAAACCTACAAATTAATCTCTTAAGAGTTTGAAGTTTGGCTTTTAATCTTTTTTAAAGTTTAAAATGTCGGTTTTAAACTTTCTACTTCCAGATTTTCAACTTAGGCGTTTAGAGTATACTTTAATCGAAAATTAACCAATCAATTAAATACTACACAGCAAAAAATAGCAAGAATAATTTACAAATTATTTACAAAACTGGATAGGAGATATTATTATATTGCTCTGCATTCTGTGGAATCAGGAAATTTTTTGGGGCTGCAAAGAAATTGATTTTTTTAAATTACCCTGTACGTGTGTCTTTGGACTATTATGCATGTACAACGGCCGTTCAAGCTGCCTATACAAAGTATCTGTGGAGTAAAAAAAAACAAAAAGAAAAATAATGTATTTACAAAAAGTAATTCAGTATTTGTATTATATACATGTTTTTTTAAATCGTTAATAGCATCGTCACTCTTAATTACTAATAGAGGCACAAACGTCACAAATATTTATACAAAGGATTTACTGGACGATGTATGGATTTACGGGAAAGTGTCCGAAGAGGTAACAGGTTCTGAAATTGAAGATTAAATTGTCGTTTTTTTTATACGATATCAATTGGTGCGTTTTCTATAGATGCGTGTATTTATACATTTCTATTCTAACGTATTCGTTAGAATAGAAATGTAGAGAAGAAGCTATTGCGTTAATTTTTTTAGAAAACGCGTCATCAGTAGAATCAGCCAGCATGGATCAGACACTCTTGGTGGTTCTGTCAATTCTCCACATCTTCATAAGCGATATAGTACAATGTATTCTGTTCGAATGCTCGCATCTTCTATCCAAAGCTCGTATGTACAAGATACAAGTCGACCGCTAGAGGCTCACAGTATAAACAGCAACAACAACGAAGACGAAGACGACGACGTAGACAACAGAGCTTCAGCATCATCTACAATCTCATTACACGTATGATGCGATCTGGGCGATCTGGAGGCCGTGGAGATAATTGACCTCCTAGGTGTTCTGGGCGCGTTAGTCCAGGAACTCTCAGCATAGCTGGACTGTCTTCTGTGCGACCTTGTCTCAATGTTGCTTAATTTTCCGATAACGCTGTCCTCCTCTTGTTGTCGTCGTCTGTCGTACGGCGGAGGTGAGAACACTGGGAATGTTTCGTCGGGCGATGGACCTCTGGGGTTCAGTTCACTACTCGGTGGTGAGCCAAAGGAAATGCGAGTAGGCTCGAGGTAGCCTTCCAGGCTCACCGTCATTATGGCTGAGTTAGGAGATGGTGGTTGCAGGAGAGAAGCTGCGCGAGGTGTTAGCGGTGGAGGTTCTTCCTCATCTTCGTCTTCGTCGATTGGTGTTTGGTAGCCCTGAGGTGGCGTATGCGACGACGAGACGCAGGATGACATGCTGGATGTGCGAGCCAATGGAGCTTCGCCTTTTGTGAAGGTTAGCAATTTTTTTTTTAATGAGAAGAAAAGTGAGGGTTTTCTTTTTCAAACATTTATGAACTTTTGGTAAATGCAAAAGTGCTCGTTTATAGATTTTTTTATAGTTTATAAATAAAATGGACGTATAATATGAGTTAATAAGATTAATCTCATTCGCAGCCGTTCAAATTAGTTCTATATTAAAGAGAAACTTATCACCTATGAATCAGTTTAGTTTTATCATAGCTCGCACTTGCGTCATCTTGAGTAATTAACTATTTTCAATAGATTACGATTACTATTATATTAAATTTCAAAATTCTTGTACTTACCGATTTTGTGAGTTCTAGGCTCCTTGTAACTTGGGCCTTGAATCTTTCTCTGATTGGCCTTAATCTTGTCCATCTTGAATTTAATTTTTTGCAATACCGCCTTCTCTTGATCCTCCTGGTCTTGAATCCGTTTCTGATGAAGTTCTTCTAATAACTCAGCCCCTCTTGAGGCTAGAATACTCATTGCTTTGGTCTCGTCTACTATGTGGAAGAAATAGTAGCTGCGGAACAGGCGTTTTTGAAGCAGCAGAAAACCGAAGCACAGTCCGTCCCAAACCATACCAATGTCTTCTCGGTCCACATCGCAGGTAGAACTGGATTTAAATTGTTCGTCGGAAATTTCGAACTTTTTCAAACAAGCTATGCCCAGCAGTTGGATACACCAACAAGCATATGCTTCCAGCTGAAATAATTATAAAACGTTTAGTTGATTTACCGATTTCGTAATTATCAGTTTGCTTTGAAGAGTTCAACCTACATTCTGTATGAATACACATCCGATGCCTTGGAATATCGTTTTGCAGAAAATTACAAAAATATTGTAACCGATCAATATGTTCCACCACTTCAGAATAGTCTTGAGGGGTCTAAGATAAAAGTCACTGCCTTGCCATAAGAACACAAAGGCGCCAATCAAATATCCCAGCGAGAACAAGTTTGTCCTCTTAGTACCAGCCAGGAACATGATAGACAACGTGATCCACATCAAACTCATCATACTTCCGCGCTTGAAGACATCCAGCCAGTTGTGTATATGCGAGACGTAATCTCTTACTGGATTGATGAAACTTGGCTTCTCCATATCTTTGTAGACTGAGAAGTTGTGGCCAGCCACAAACTCTTGTCCACTCGATGCACTGCGTTGTTCTATTCGGAAAACCAGACTTTGACGGACTATCATCAAAAGCAAGATGAAGTCGCCTGAAAATTAAATATTGCTCATTTTAGTTTTTTTGATCAATGATACTTAATAGATTTTAAAGAATAGAAGAGTTATAACTTACACATTAGTTTCTTTGGGTTTGGTCGAGAATCTGGATCTGGCAAAAACATCCATTCCTGCAAGCCTCTCATAATGTTAGAATCTCGCCATGGATAATCTAAAAAATAAAACATATATACATATATTTGTATTGTTTTATCTGAAGATCTCTTGACATTAAAAAACAAAAAACAATGCACACACCGATGCATAGCCACGTGGGTGGTGCAACGACAAGCGCATACTGCAGTGGCAACGATACCACAGCGAAAAACTTCAAGAACGGCCAGACCCTTGACGTAGTCTGCCTGTTCATAGAGAATAAAATCATCAACCAGATGCTGTAGAGAACCGAATAAAAATCTAGTCTGCTTCCAATAAGCGCAACTATGCCCATCAGGCAGAATTCCAAGCCGAATTTGTAGAAACCATAGTTGAAAAGGAACTTGATACAGGGCACTATTCCTTTATCTGCGTCTGCTCTCTTGATCTTTGGGAACATGACCATCGGTGTCTCAAGCGATTCATTGTTTTCTTGGCGATAGAACCACTGGCGGACGGCAATTATCGCTCGAATAGTTGTGACCGTTATTATACCGATGTAACCTTCTAGAAGTTTCGGAAGTTTCATAGTGTCGGTGACTTTTTTCATACCGATCCACTCAGCCATGTTGTAGGTCTTTATAATATCAGTTGCATTTGTGGTAGAGTTGCCTTGGATATGCTCCTGAAATACGTAAGGACATGTTAATTTTTAGTCACAATAAATTTTGATACATAGGCATTTCAAGATATTTTACTTACAGTACAATTACGATTCCACTCGTCGTGTTTAATGTAGTCGATTTGATAAAGCATTTTGATGACCATCAGAACTGCGACTGCCGTAGCCATAACGTTGATTACCATTATTTGGGCGGTACGTCTGAAGTTTATCGAAATAGCTATTGTCAGTATGAAGAAGAAATTGATGGCACACACCTAAAACCAATGCAACATTTTTAGTACTCGATGAAATAATTTTCAAATGTACGTTGATAATAAGTATTCAGGAAATAAATCTTACGTCGTCGATGCACAAAAGTACAAAGGAAATAAAAATGATTTTCTGCATGTGAATCTCTAGAAAGAGCCAAACATGATTGTAAAAATTGTAGAGATGATTCGTTATCCTTCGCATCAACGCAAGTCTCTCCAACTTTGACATTTCTAAAAAAAAAAAACACTTTTGTATTCCAGCCAGTCTTTCAAGTCAAAGTCACGGCAAAGTCATATACATACGTTTCAGTTCCTTCAGAGTGAATACATGCCGTTGACCGTCATGATCGGCTGCAAAAACTTCAGTGGGAGATACTATCGGTATTGTACTTGGCGAATGACCAAGGCTATCTTTTCTCGCAGCCTCAGCACTGTAATGAGAGTCATGTTATAAATGCAAGCTTCTCCGCAATGCGACATTTGCAATGTGTTTTCAATGCTTACACTCTTTTGATGTTCGTAACTTCGAGGAAATCATGGTGGAAATAATGAATTTGCAAAACTGTGATGATCACGAAGAATGTGGGAGTGAGAAGCCTTACAAACAAGTCTTTGGTATCGTAAGTGATTAAGCCGATATCTTCTTGCCTGGAAAAGAACATTAGGATTGAAAGTTTAGGAATCGTTTGAAACATCGACCTAAATTCTTAGCTTAATAGCAGTAACTAATACGTTTTTCGGGTATCAAGTAAAATGTCTTACAAATTCTGTGATATATGAAGATATTTTTCCCAATACTCGGGAAAATCCGGAAACTGATATGTATACACCAGAATCAGCATTATGACTGAGTATCCGATAACGGTTATCCAAAATCCATACATCATTTTTCTCCATAGCGTCCAAGATATCTGAAATAAGAAGCAAAGATTAAAAATTGTTTCATCTACGGTTTAAAAATTTATTTAATAATAATTTTCACCTGGAAGGTAATGATGAAGAATAAAAACAGAGTCATGTAAACTATGCGGAAGACGGTCATGCGTTCGCCGGTGATGCCACTGGTGAATAGCATCACAGCGACGACGGCTATCCAAAACTTGGTCATGAACCTCTTGACGACGACGCCTACGTCCTTCATGAATTTGCTCTTGATTTCGGGCTCGGCTTGATTGTTCATCGCTGTCGTCGCCGTCGATACTGACACGTGCAGAGGAGCTACCATATCCCGCAGCGTTGACGATCTACGCTGCCTCATTTTCTCCGCCGTATATTGTCTCATTGTGATCCAGAACATCGTCATAAATAGGCACTAAAATTTAACAGTAGGGGTCAGTATCGATACTAATTGATCGTTATTGTTTTTTTTCTGTGTTTGTATGTCAGCGTGCTTATGTGTATACCTTGACTACGAGATGCCAACAACTCAATTCGGACGGCTTTTTGAAACCGATGTCTGCCATTTTTATGCCGTGAATGATTGTGGGCAATTCGGCCTCGGTCAGGTCCATGCTATATACATATTGAACTAGGAGAAGAAGTGTTGAGTAAAAAACGATGAAAGGCGAGCACTTCATCATCGATGCTCTTTTGTTGGGGACCATCCACAGAACCAAGGCCCACAGTAATAGGGCAAAGGTTGTCCAGCTATGGTACATGATACTCCAAGTCTAAAAAAGAAAACAGACGTGTTTATCCTTCTGAAAAGTAATTTTTCATAGGATAGACGCGATAACAACGTCTCAAGAATAGCCAATGTGGTAAATGCAATTATCACAATAATGACTTTTTTTGTTTACCATCATAATGATGTTCGTGGCTAAGTAAGAAGAATTGACGATAAGTTGAAAGACGGAAAAAACTGCCATGATGACGTGTTCGAGAATTCCAGGCTTCTCCTCTGAAACACCTATGAAGATTATTTGTTTTATGCATATTTCCCGTGCATATATTCATCGCATAAACAAAGATCACGACGCGCGTGCTAACCTTCGCTGAGCGACTGCAGCTGAATGCTGTCGTCTTGCTGTCCGTCTTGTACTATGACACTCCCAGTTGAATCTTGAAGCAGTCCAGTGCGTCCGGATCCAAACCGCATTAGCTGTGCAGTAATTGATCAATGTATAAAGAACGGGTTCGCTTCACTGAATTCGCACGTGAATATAGAATAATTATATACATCAAGTGAGCTAATTCAAAGTTTACGTTTATTAAAATAATATAAAATGAGTGAGCGAAACAATTGTTAATAATAGATGAAGCTAGATAAAAGGATAAAACTCAAAGCTCTTGACGAAAATAAAATATAATTAATACAAGCAGTATCACGAACAAGCTCAAAAGGAATAAAAATATTATTTAAAATCTGAAAAGAGAAATCTACAATGCTTGCGCTGGACATCAATACCTTCACCAATATAGAATAAACCCTTTGAAGTATAAATTAAGAAAAGCTAAACGCAGTGCAAAGTTCAAAGATAATAATCATAACACGAACACAAAAGTAGTTGCATAATTAAAATACAATAGTTGTGTTAAAACATGTAAATTTTCTTCAAAGTGCAATTACATAAAAAGTGCATCATATATTACGCTTCAACAACAATGATAATAATGCTATTTACTCGATGTGTATATGCAGTCTCTGCTCTACTATATCCATAAATGTATAATACGAAATTCTTTAATTGTGTATAGTTTTGCATTCGTGTCGAAAGAAAAAGAACAAAAGCGGTACTTCAAATACGTACAGGCGTCCTCTCATTGGGTTGCGAGGGCTCAGGCTCGGCGATCGGCTTCTAAAATATATGGCAAAACTAATACATAGCGGCAACCAAACCAAGAATATTCTCTATAGGTGCATATCATAGTCGTACACGTAGAAAGTCAAAAACGCACAAACAATGTTCTGTGTCTTCTTCTGGCTGTAAACACACATACACTCACACGCACGCTTGTCCATTAAGTATCGTTGTATAATATGTATTCTGTAAGAGTTCGCACTGTTTGGCAAATAAGCGTTTTGAATTAATAGCAGATTACTCACGTGCATTACGATAATAATATAATTTATTTACAAAATATAAGGTATATAAACTCTGTTATGTACGATAAAATACTGAAAATTTACAAGCGGTATTTGTACGATATTAAAAATGAGTTACTTGTATACAAAATGAATAATGATAATAAATGTATGCAAAATTTAAAAATCGGCTCATGCAGGATGCTGAAATCCTTACTCGAGCCTTTCGTCGCGCAGATTGCCAGCGTTGCGAGGGTGTTCTTTTGCGCATGGACACGTGCCGCGACAATGGCGTGTCCAGCGTTTCCAGTTTGCCGCTTAGGCGCGTTCTTTGCTTAGCCTGCAATGCCTCGTTAGTAAAAGCGCAGCTCCGTTTGTTTTATATATAGGGTTTGTCTTTTATATCATACTCTGTTTGAAATACTTTTAATTATACGTTTTAAAATACATACGTGACCGATTTTATATTGCTCAATTGAATGTCCCGTTATTATTAATGCTGACGTATAATGATTAAATTTGAAATTTAAGTTGTTCATCGTACCCGATTAGTAGAAACAGTTGCTGAATTCATTGTATTGTGATCGTTATTAATTTATTCACGATTGTTCGTAAGTATATCTTTTTAATTGTTAATTGCCAGAACATTGCAATAAGAGTCAAAGTTGGAGACAGAGAAAAAGAAAGAGTTTCGTTTGTTAGTAAGGACATTTTGTTGAAGAAAAAGTTTCAGTTCCGTATTAATGTGCATACAAAATGTCTTTGTCCTAGAAAAAATGTCGTAATTATAAAAGACGTGTGATTTTTGCTTTAAAGTTGGTGTTACTTTGTGAACTATATACTTTCTCTACGAAAAAGTATGTCTGGTCAGCACATATTTTCCACTTGGGAATATTTATACGTCACTTTATTTTCCATATCTATTGTAATTCATTTCATAAATTTGTTTTAAATTAAAGCAAAAATCATATCTATAGTTAATCTGGTGCGTATAGTTCACAAACATTTAAATATCATACCTGAATGTAAAAATTGGATGAATAATTCAAACTAGTCTTTCAATTATAACATCATCATCTCCAACTCAAAAAAATGTTTGTAAACCATTTCCACTCCACCGCGTCAATCAAAGCCGAGATCAAAGCCAAACTCAAAGCAAGCACTTACCGGTTTCTTAAACAGAAACTTGGACTGCAGTGCCAGTACAAAGTACAGCAGAAACAGCCTCAACGAGTAAGCGTAGGTTGACCAGTCGGCATCGTCGATGTACTCCACGTCTCTCGGATCGGTACAGTTGGTCTCGTAAACGGCCTGCAGCGCAAAGTACCTGGCCCAGGTGCTGTTCATCGGCAGGTACTCCTGGGGCCACTGGTTCTGGTAGGACAGCAGCACCACTATGTGTACCGCCACGACTGCCATAACTACACGGCAGACGAAAGCGAAGCCTCGACGAAGCTCCCGGTGGAAGGCCCACCAGGTCGCCGAGCCGATGAACACCAGAAAGTAGAAGCCTCCCTCCACCGAGGGTTTTAGAGAAGCTGCGCAGCATAACGTGGCTAGTACGATGTACGTGCCGATGCTGCCCAGGAAGTTGATTATCTGGAGATTCATCGATTTTTTCGTTCGTTAAGTTAGGCGGTGTTTATACGTTTAATTTTTTTTTTTTTTTTTTTTTTTTTTTTTT
>CM053169.1:16190734-16212243 GCA_012977825.3 Pteromalus puparum
TTTTTTTTTTTTTTTTTTTGATGAATATAAGGGTAGGAAAGAAACCTTGGCCGATCGTTCCTTGGACTTCTTCTCCTGAATCTGCAGCGAAGAGTTATCGTCCTCTTGCCTGGGCGGCGGGGTGATCAGTTGTCGACACGTCAAATAAACGACTATACTCGACGGAAAGACTACAATCTCCGGCGTAAGCCAGAAAAACACCTCCCACGCCGACGCGCTATCTAGCCTGACTAGACCAACGTGTCTCAGCAGCGTTTCTGCGAACTCGCCTGTTCCGTGAAAAAACAAACGATCAATTTTTCAAACTCATTGAACCAACCAAGCTATAGAGTAAAATAAAAATGCATACAGTTGTTGAGAAAGTGACCGTAAGGTGGAAGCGCTAGAAGAACTATGTGAAAGGTGAGCTGTGTGAGGCTGACGATGAGACTGAGCCCAATGCTGGCCTTGAGGTAGCGGCCGGTGTGGCCGTTCATGGAGCTGTACGTCGGCACCGGCACAATCGGCGAGACGAGTGCCAGCGCCAGGTACACCAGTGACAGCCCCACAGGTCTCCATATCGTGCCTGTGTGCAAATAATTTAGAATTATCATTTTCATCCTGTAATTAAATTTACAAAACGCGCTTTCAGATCCGAATGTGGTACGTACATCGTATATAAGCTTTTTAATTCTATATTGTAATTAACTAGCGTGCATAATTAATCGAGCGTCGAGCGGTGCTCTTAGCGGCGTGTACTTCATCAATCCTCGTCGCACGCGAGGTAATTAACTTAATACTTCAACGCGATACAATAATAGCCCGAAACGAGGTGCTTTGAAATTGAAATAAAATTCATTCAATAATATAGAGCAATCATCAATTTTACGAGATAGAGAGACACACCTCTCACCGTGAAATCTCGCATACGCACATCAAACTCCCCGTCATTTTTCATTCGAGAAGCGGAGAACGAGGGCTTGGAAATTAATAAAGAAAAAATAAGGCGCGCGCGCGCGGGGTGTTATAAATTCCTCGATGCGAGCGAACGCCTGTAACCTAGTTCTGGTATCAAGAGAGAGAGAGAGAGAGAGAGACAAAAGGTCGCCCTCGCGACGACGCTTTTAGGGCATGAAAAAGAAGACGGCGCACGAATGGCGGAATTACACGCATACTCTATACGATCTACCTTTTTCTCCCCCTGTACGTATATATAGTACATAAAACTAAGCGGTCACGGCGCCGCTTTTTTTCCTCTTCTCTATGTAGGCTCGTGCAAACGAAAATGACTTTATGGGAAGAGGTGTATTGGACGACGGATCCCAGAGGACGCTTTAACCCCGAGTTTTTTTTTTTAATATTGAGCCGACGTACCCGTTGCGGATGGCTTGTTTATGGTAGGAATCGAGGTCGGAGTAATTTGAATTTTTTAAGTTTCGAGGAATGCTTTTTTTGGTGTTGGTCGGAGCAAAGTTTATATGTCTGTTTGTTTTGATAAAAACTATGTGTACCAACTTTTCAGACCGATCGATATGATGCGTAATTTTTATTCGTATAACATTAACATTGCGCAACAATGGTATTAAGAGATTCGAAGTGGCCGAGTGTTTGAGTGGTGTCAAGAAACTCATGCGGAGAGGCGACACGCTGCTTTTTGTCTGCAGCCTGCCGCGAGTCTAATTTTAGAGAAACTGTATTTCGCCTCCGCCTTTCATTCTAGAGATCGGCTTTCGAGTGCAAAGTACTGGAATTCGTGTATTTCGGTATACATTTGTATACGCGTCCAAAAATAATTTTTTTCTCATTTTGTACCATCTGATGCTCTACTAATCAGTTAACTTTTTTTTTTTTATAAAAAAGGTAATATATACATTGTTTACTTACATCCTACAAGGATCGCAGGAAAGAGAATCCTGACAAGGGCCACGTTCAGCCAATACTTTGTCATGTTTTCGGACAGCCTTCTTGCCTATCCTGAAACAAGAAAAGACAAAAAAAATTAAATACGTCTTCACGTCTCATGTTACTTTTTAAATAAAACATACAACTCTCAACGGATCCCACACAAAAACTAATCATCCTCCGCTGCACTGATAACGATTATTTCACCGTCATTTTTCTCAACGATAAGAACATCACGTCATTAAAACGCATTAGTGCCAACGACTGCGGTGACGACGGCGCAGAGTCGAAGTGGGCTGAGGCAATATATATCGTGAGGTAATCAAAGTTCCTCTCTTTCTCTCGTCTCTTTTTGTGTGTATAGCGCACAACACTAGTCAGAGCCAACCTGTCTTGTGTATGGGGGAATTTCGGACAATCGACGTGTCCTAGTTTCTACTAACTGACAATGATGCGACCAATCCCATCCGACTTGCTCGAACGAAAAAAAAAATCTATTTCCTCCGATATGGACGCTCAGGAAAAGCTGCGCCTTTCGAGTCGCCATCTGATTTAAATAGTCGTTTCTCGCGTTTTCCGATACCTGATAGAATATATTAATGTCTCGAAAATTCATCCTCGCTTCGCTGACCCATTAAAATACCCATCGAAAAATCGTCCGAATGTTAAAGCGTCATATATATTTTATTATGCAAAACGAAGCTACCCAAAAGCCAACATTCTCGGCTAATCGGAAGGTCGATTCCAGCCACGATTTTTTTTTCGGTGTCTTTATTTATCCCGAGAGATGAGCTCATCGTCCTCTATCGTCGCGTGTATGATGGAATTAATTCAAGCATAAAATTAAAGCATGATATCACTTCCATAAATTGACGAAAGCCATCGCACACACGCCCGAAAGAAGATTGTTGCACAACTGAAGTTTACGCGTGCACAGGGACACGCGATCCTGTCATCCATACTCGAGTAGTTTATTTCTCACGACACGAGGGCGTTATGTAGATCAGCGCAGCTGTGGACATACGTGCGCGAAAGACAATACCTACTCGCGCGTAATTAAGAGGCCATAAGAAAAGTCTCGGCATCCTGTCCGACGGCATTACGACTGATTACGCGATGGCAATTTTTTTTTATTGGACAATGATAGCAAGAAATTCCTTCCGACCGTAACGAATCGAATTTTTTCGGAGAACGACGAATATAACGCCGAGGTTGACGGTCTATAAGTAACGCGAGATGCCTCACGCTGTTACAGAGAAAAAAAAGGAGTGTAAGTCTAGTAGACGATGTATTTTATTGAGTCGATGAAGTGATGAGCGTCTGCAGGAAAAGTTGTATCAATTTCTGCACTCTATTCTCGTCGTGGTCGTATACAGGCCCACTTCCTCCCACTGTGTTGCGTTATGCTCTCAATGAGCCGTGGACTTTGACGTGCATCTCAGATTCGCGAAAAAAGGGAGCAGAAAATGTTACGACAGATTTTAATCGGAGCGTTAAAACGAAGCTTATATTTTTATATTATTTCACTCGCGAGTCGAGACAAAGAAAGCGAAGTCGACAGGTGATAAACGATACTTTCCGTATAGCGGCGGCGGTTAACGGCCGAAATCGTACCCCAAAACTCGCCCCTCTAATTAAAATTCCGCGGTTTCAATTTACATAATTCCCCGCGCCATTTAGAACCTATGTGCTTGTCGAAGTAAATATCCACTCATGAATAATGCATCTGCGGCGGTGGTGCGCTTTCATTTGAAAAATTAGCGGCGCGACTAATGCACCGCGACACGCTTTCGACGGCCGGCGGCCCACCGCGTAATTGTCGCGTGATTAAAATGTGCTGAGGTGGTGTTTGTATGTACCTATATACCTATGTGTAAAGAGTGAGCTTTCGATGGGATAGGCAAAGGAGAGAGAGCGAGAGAGAGAGAGAGAGAGAGAGAGAGAGAGATCGTCACGCTGATAGGAAAAACGGATAGAAGTGTATCTGATTGATGCTAGAGTTAGATATACTAATGGGGTGCGGATATTTTCTTTTTGTTTTCGTTGTGCGAGTTCATTGTTTTTGCGGTTTGCGGAGAAATAAAAGATAAAAGTTATTTATCAAAGACGATCAATCATTCGAGAGAGAAGAGAGAAGGATTAATCACCTATTGTATTGTGTAGGTGAAGTTGGGGAGAAGGTTAACCGAACCAGCCCCATAAAAAGTCAACCCTTCGTCAAACATAATCTTTCGCTCGTAAACTCGGCCTTTATATTCTTATCTCGCGCCAACTATCGCCTAATTGGTTCCATAATAATTTCACCGTCAATCATTGTTAAGCTGGTTTGCTTGATTCTTTTGGGTTGGGTTTTTCACATACTTTATTTTTATAAATATAAATATAATTATTTCTCTAACGAAACGTCTTGTAATTTGTCTAGCTCTTTTTTCCCCTCAAAAAACACTAATGGAATCATACCTAAAAGTTTTGATCGCTCCATCTTGAAGGAGTTCTATTTATTGCCTGATTAGTCAGTTAAAAAAGGGTGCGGTTGCGGTTTGATTTTGAATTCGATTTTGTATTTTAAATTTTAGAAGAATGATAAGTAAAGCAAAAAAAGAGATATTAGGATAGTTTTGTATTATATTTAAACAGTTACTAATATTTAGAATTTTTCGACTTTAGGCTGTACACTACATAACCTATAAAACTTGTACGTACGAATTTAGAACCTCAAAGAAAATAATTTCTGAATAAAAGAAAATTTCACTTTTATAGACTGCACCTGACTCTTATGAATGAGTCGTTCATGTATGCACTCGTATACCACCTCTCTGTGTCTCGGGCAGGTAAAAAAATAGGTGGCGCATGAACACTTTTCCATTTTCCTCC
The DNA here is from genome assembly GCA_012977825.3 of Pteromalus puparum. Classification (NCBI taxonomy): domain Eukaryota; kingdom Metazoa; phylum Arthropoda; class Insecta; order Hymenoptera; family Pteromalidae; genus Pteromalus; species Pteromalus puparum. The sequence goes on from CM053169.1 coordinate 16,195,490, forward strand.
CATAACAAATATGCGCGCCGAGTCTAGATATAGCAATGTGCTACCAATGCTAAAACTGCCTTGTTTGGCCTGCTGCTTTGGCCGCTCATGCTGTAACTGTAAGAGAATTTTTTCATACCAATCTGAATCTATCCTTACATTTATACTTAAAAATACAGAGATCGCCTCCATTTATACAACTAAAACCGAATGACTGTTGCCGATTCCCTACCCTTTTCCAAGTAAACCCCATTCAATTTCCTATATACCCACCTGCAACCACCCACACTCCCACAAAACCGTCCACACCCACATCCCTGTATGAAGCCCCGAAAAGCTCTAACGAATTTTCCGAGACCTCCCGCGTACACAAAAGCCACTCTTCGCGGCTCTAATTGAGAAGGATCGTCTCAGTCGGTTTCCATAATACACGCGCGCGCTCTGATTCCTCACAGCCCACGCCGTGTGTGCACAGTGTCACACCCCTCCGACGCGCGGAATTCATTACCCTGAGTCCATATAATAGATACCGTGCGTCGTCGGCTTTTTTTTCTCTCTACTCCTCTCTATATACTCGACTATACACTATACGCACAGCTCGTGCGTGATGCACGCAAAGGGAATAGCTCGCGTTGTACGAAAGTAAAAAGGGTTAATTAAGGAGCTGCTGCAGCTCTCTCGCAAGCGCGATTTGCCTATTATTCTCTCTTTGTTGTGTTGCTGTTAACGCGCGCGTGTTGTACACAGTCGGTTTGTTCGGATGATTTATTAATCGGGCTGATGGTGGATGGATATTGTTTTCACGTGTATATCTGATGAATTTTACTGCAAGAGGTGTTTAGTTTTTTTTTTTTTTGTAGAGAGACACTGCTAATTCGCGAGGTGGAAATGGGCGAGAGCAACAGTGTACGCTTTATCTATACGAGCGATAAGATCTAATTAGGTACTTCCCTTGGAAAAGGAGACTTATGATTGCGATGTGCTCTTGTTTTTATTGCTGTAGAGAAATGGATTGCGGTATGTTTTTCTCTACATTTCGACATTTCGTGAGTAAGCGTACTTATATGTACTTTGGCTTCGAACCGCTTCGATCTTATCTTCGATATCAAACAAACATTGCATCTCCGAAAAATAATATTTACGTTCAGCTGAAGTAAGACTCATTGTATAACGATGCAAATAAACAGCTTTACTGTCTTATTCTAGCTTCAAGTAAGCTATACTTTTCAACCTTGACAAAAATGTATCACGAGAAACGTCGTTTATCTCGGCAATAAATATTTTTCATGATCGACTTATCGCGAGAACAGGTTTTTGCAGACGAAGAGAGAAATCGCGATTGTTTCACGCGCTCTCTTTACAATCCTACTCATTTTCTCACGAGTATTTAGCGAAGCCATACAAAGCCAATTAATCCACACCGCAGGTATAGACACAAGTCACACCTCTGAATATAACAACGCTAACTCGAGTCGACAAAATCGCATCCACTCAGCTCTAATAATATCCAGCGTCGCATCAGCAGTGGAAAAAAGGTCAACATAAACAAAAGAATCTCGAGCGCCGATAATGACTAATCCTCGCGTCCCTGCTAATGAGAATTCCGCGCTTTTACGACGCCAGGCTCAGGCTCGTCCACGAGCGCGAATTTAGTGCCGGGTTTTATCGCTGCGGCATGAGTCGATGCGTCGAAGGCTGTACGGAACAAACCTGCGTGGACTCTCGCTTTGAAGTGCGAGGAGAAAATATTCTGTTCTGTTATTCGGATGCTAAGTGCTGTTTTGTGCTGCTGCACCTGTGGTTCGAGAGGCTTTGAAGTGGAGGCGAAGTATAGATTTGAGATTGAGTGAGATGTATGGTTTCGGCGACTGGATTTTGGAATATTTTCAATTCGACGCTTCGAGATATAAATTATAATGTTTTTGGTGGACGAGGCGAGCCTTGCGAGCCGCTCGTAATCCCTCTTTTAACACTCGCGGAGATTTGAGATGCTCGAGTTGATAAATTGATATGATTCAATCGTGTGCTGCAATAAAAACAATGCGCTAAATTCAAGGTAGGACGTTCTGGAAAGATATCGACTTTTTAAAATATATAAGTATACCCGAAATTCATTTATCAAGCTTGAAAATTTCAGGATAAAATAGAAGAAGTACGTGCTCTGAAACTACGAAAACTTCTGGGTCAGAATAAATTCGTTTTAAATTTATCGCCAGTATGCGTCAAAATTACTTTCGTCACAGTCGTCGACTATCGATTACACTGCTGCTGCGTGGGATAAAAAATCTCTCCATTTTGCAAAGTCGAACCATACGCCTGAATGGGAGTGAGTAACTTCCTGAAAAATTGTTTCAGAACACGCGAGAAAAGCTGAAAATATATACCAGCTGTTTATTTACGTTGCAATGCCCGCAGAATCGAAACCAAGCTGTACACGGTAAAAAAGAGGAGATCGATAGGCTCGAAAGGTTTGTTTTTCTACAAGTTGGATTTTATCCGCGAAATGCCAAAAATTCCAGGAAAAACACAGCAGTTTACCCTTTTGCCGGTCTGATGCGTAAGTGTAACAGACAGTGTTTACATTCGCGGAAACTAAGTGATGTATACCTTGAAGCTGTTAATTATGCCGAACATTAAACCAGAGTAAACGTGGCAACGAATATTCATTGTTTTAAATCTATAAATCGTTGTTCAAAGTGAAATTTTACGTTATGCGATTCTAAAATTAATACAACACCACGCCAACTCGTTTATAATACCAACGACGAAGCTATAGCTCGAACGTTTTCCAATGCAATATTAATTGCACAACGTCGTCGTCATAAATAGTTGATGCAAGTAACCTCCATCTCTCATTGTAAACCTTCATTCATATATCCAGAAGCAATGATAAAACTTCAATTTCACTGATCGACTGAATCACGCTCGTCTAGTCGCGTCGCGGTGCACAGTATAAGTATAAGGTACGCGTCGTGGATAACCCAATTTCGAGGTCGAACAGCTGATTACGATACGGATACGACACACGACAGCCACCGCGGCCGTGTTGTCAAAGCATTGAAAAAAGAAAACAGTCACTGCGTTGCAGACTCGTGCAAAAACCGGCTAACACACGAGCTTATACACCAGCGTGAACGCTTATCTCTCGTATAACCTCAGGTAAGTAAACAGCTAATCCCGACACTGCATCGTTATAAACTCAATGCAAAAATTCACCTGCAGTGTCTCCTTCCCGCTGTCTCAGCGCATCCCGGGAGCTGCTCTTCGCCCGAGTCGTGGCTTCCTCCCGGCCGGAAAAACATGCGCTCGAGTAGAGCCACCCACTTTCTCACTTGGCGCAGCTAAGGAAAAGTCACCTTTGCTGCATCGATCTGGAAGAAAAGCAGCAGCAGCAGCGTGTCATAACCTTACAGACGACGCTCACTTTTATTTCCCCGAACGCGCACTTCGCGCCGATAATGTTTCGATATGATAATGAGACGGGGAATAGAATACGAACGCAAACGTGCACGACGCGACCATCAGCTGCTCGGAGACTGAGCGCTGAATTCGAGAGAGACGAGGCTCGAGCCGGCTTTTTCGTCGCGCGCTGTCTGCGCCGACGCGTGCGACTGTGTATACTATACTATACTATACATACAGGTACTATAATGACTATACTGCTGCGCTGTGCGTGTTGCTCCATTTGGAGATGTGTGGCCGTAGTCGCATGGAGTAAGAGGGGTATTTATTTCGCGTATTTATTTGAGGAGAGACAGAGAGGAGTTTGGTTTAGTTTAAATGAGAGAAATGGAAATGTTTATTGGTGAGACTATACTTAAATCAACTGCGAAAACAATTCAATTACTTATTATTGCATTCAACATTATAAAGTATTATATTTTTTGAAATAAAGTAAATAAAACTGCGATATTTATTTCTTATAATATTAGTAAAAGTAAATTTGAGTTAAAAAATCTCACATATAAAAATCGGTTATTCTAAGTATGGTAGGTATATTAATAATAACAGATTTTAGTTATGAAAATTAAAAAGGCAGAAATGTAATTAAGTATAAAGAGCGGGTTTAAAGCGGGTTTCATTATAATAACATTGTGAAACGCTTTTCTATTATTTCTTTCAAGATTTTCTGGTAAAATCTGAGGTACGTTTAGCAAGTTTTATTTGAAATAATGGAATATTTATACTATTTTAGATATGCAAAGTTCTTATATCAAGAAATCGACATGTTCAGAAATGTTGCAAAAATATAATTTCCACATGCAGTATTTAGTAAATCATGTATCCATTTTTTAAATATTGGGAAGAGATCTTTGCAATTGTCGATTACCGACATGTATGTACTCCGTTCGCATAGTTATCGTATAAGTACTGCATGTTTTCTCAAACTGTCGTAAGAGGGCCCCCAAACGTGCTTTACGTATCTTTATGCGCGAATATTTAAATAAATAATAATTTTTAAATATGAATTCTCAAAATATAAACTTGGAAGTGAAATATTTGGTTTAGAAGCTATACGATTTTAGAAAATGCATTGAGTAAGCTGAAAGAATGAAGCTTTGTTCTACGTGATTCGGGACTCTGGAATTTAGCTGCTTTCCAAGTGTTTTTCCGGGGAGAGAGAGTACGCGTCGCAATATGTGTTTTCTAGAACAAGCTAAGCTTTGTTTAAAAAAAAGGGACCGAGGGAGGAGAGAGACGCAGGACTGCAACGGGCCTAACAGCAGAATGCAGTCGGTCTCCAGACGTGGAAATGAACGCACGGATTTTCTTGCGCGAGAATTTTTAAGTTTCATGCACTTTTAATGCGGCCTATTGACGGTCTCAAGCCCGAGAAAACGCAGAGAGGAAGTGTTATTAATTAATTTCTTCAAATTAACTATTTTAAAAGTCACGTTACTCAAATCGAACGTATTACACGTTCTTAGGACGAATAAACGAACGAACTTAGTTTTATTAGCATATGTATTATGTGGCGCGAAAAGTATAATACATCACTGCGTCTTCGCTTCGGTGAATCGGGTGAATCCGCCGAGCGATCACTGGAGGAAAAACCCGAGGAAAAACTAGCAGCCACTTTCCTGGCATCAATTTGGGTTCCCCTCTTGCTCTATGGTGATGCCGCATATAATTAATGACTTCTGCACAGTTTTTTTTTTAAATGATACCTATAGTTGTTTCTATCTCAATTTAGACATATACCATATATGCTTATGCTAATTTAATTGATAGGAATCTTTAAAAATTAACGTTTTTTGACATACACATTAATTTAGTTCTTTTGTCACATTATTTTGTTCGTTATATATTTAGACTCTCTTTGAAAAGGGACGCTATAAAGCGTCCGAAACGTCGAATAAAAAGTTTAACGCATGATTTATGTTCGTTTGCGCTCGTTCGAGTCACTTCATATATTAAAATATAATAATTGTTTGCATCATTGCATCTGAAAAAATGATATAAGTGCTGAGTGTATTGGTGTACTGGAACTTGTGAGCATTAGCCAAAAATGAGGCATATGCAGACGTTGTGCCACAAGTCCTACGAGCTTCGCCATATGTTTAAAGGAATGAAATTATCCAGTACAGTGTAAAATTTTGCATCTTTTGAAGTTTGCAACCGTTTGGAGTTGACGTTGCATGTGAGGATTTTTCTGGGATTGATTGGTTGATTCACTGATTTTCTAATCGAATTACCATCGTTCGTTCGTATCTCTATTATTACAACAATCGCTGGAGTCATGCTCTGTGCTCATTAAATAATTCATTTTAAGGTCGCATTAATCAACGGAACAAGTAAAATTCGCTTTTACGATGACTTTTATCGTTGAGCCATCTGCCATGCAGTGTGTGTACCAACCAAACACGTTCCGCTACACAACGTTTTCGGGTATAGCATGATACAACAGCCAAAATATATGCGTAGCGCTCCTAGCCGCGGCTTCTCCAGAAATCTATTCGGCGAGTATAGTGAGATAAGTAGCCGGCCTGCAAGAGGCACATATAGGGGCGAGGTCGCTCGCGGGTCATAAGGCGGAACGACGAGTATAGTGACCGGTTCTGCGGAGAAGACTCTTTTTTCCGCTTTTTTGAAAAATTAATGAGAAGGATGGCGTGTAAGACGCGGCTATGCCGAGCGTTTGGCGAATTTACGTATTTCTGGTGTTGAATGAAAAATTGAATGCTGAGTGTTTGAGTCAGATGTTTGACAATATAGAAAGCCATAAATATCTAGGTTTAATTTTTGACTTTAATATGAAATGGGAGAAACACGCGAATTATATTGTCAAAAAAACAAGATATTTAATTTTCATTTTTGCAAAAATTAAAAATACTATGGATAGCAAAACTTTAATGATGATTTATAATGCATTTTTTCAAAGCTTAGTCAATTATGGCATAATAGCCTGGGGAGGAGCGTATGATAACTGTATAAATCTAATCCAAAGTATACAAAAGAAATTATTAAAGATTATAAATGAAAATAATTTTGTAACGCAAAAGATTCCTCTTACTGTGAGGCAACTCTTCAAATTAGAGGCTGTTTCTTTTCATTATAATAATTTAAAAGAGACGTAATTGTCAAGTAAGCGCAATACTAGAAATAAGATAATACCACTCCCAAAAATTAACAAAACTAATAAGTAAAAAAAATAGCAATTATGAGGCTATTATGATATTTAACGCTTTGACTAATGATCTCAAAACAATAACTTATAGCAAAGTTTTAATTAAGGAAAGACTAAAAAGGTTTATAAGGGAATTATAGTTCGTAAAATGATAGGATAGTTCTTATCTAATGTTATGTAATATTTTTGCGTGAAAATTTATTGAAGTTTTACAAAACCAAAAATGTATTTGAAATCATATTTAGTTTTAAGTTTTTGTTTTCTTTTAGTTTTAATAGGATGCCTTATAGGCATATGTATGCGGCTCAATAAATACTTTAAATACTTTAAATTAATTATACCTTTAGAGTTGCAGTATTTTTAGAAATTATTTAAAAGGCTACAAAAATTGAAAAATTCATAACAATGTCCACGTTATATTTAAAAATTTTATGAATTTCAAATACTTAGTAGGCTGCAGCGACGACTATACCAACAGGCGATACTACGTCGCATTGGCGGTATGTTAAACTTGCGAGTGAAAATGTTGTCATCACAGTGACATCTGGTGGAATCGTTTAAAAGTGTAACTCATGGCTCTGCTTTACCAAATCAAAACTTACCGATGTTCAGTTAAACGTTCACTAAATTGCAATGTCTAATTTTATACTTGGTTTTATGCTTAAAATAACTTATCAAATATAAACATGGGAAACTAGACTCGTCAAAGCATACATAGTTTTATACGAAATTTATTTATTAATATTTTGCAGTATATGAAGATTCTGTATACAATTTGTGTGCATTTTGTTAATTCACAATCAAACTTAAATTTACACTTACAGCCTTTAAAAATTACACGCATTATCATCATTCAGACGTCCAATTGCTTCATCATCCAGTGAAAAAATCCGAGTACGGAGAAGCTAAAACTTAAAGGGATCGCAGTTGCTTTCAGCCATGCCCATAAACTGCGAATATAGAACATGCGTGACATGTATTTATGAGAATGAAAATTGTAATTTTATTAGAAAATAGTTTTCAGCAATAACACACAATTGCAAAACCTAAGATAACACAACTTACTCAACTAGCTCGAAATGCACATTACCGTGGAATTTTCAGCTGCGGTATTATTATACTCTGCACTTTAGCCTCTACAACAAGAGTTTACATTATTACTTCCGTTTTCTTTTCTACATAATTACAATTCACCTAATCACTTGTACAATTAATGCGTGAAAATCAATATAACATCAGTCTTATTGTTTTATATATTCAAGTATACATTTCTCGATAAATTTTCAACTTATCGAATAGGTAGTAACACTGGTTTTTCGTTTGTTTCAATATATTTTTGGAATAATATTATACTACAGCTTATAATCGTGCATCGTCTCTACTTTTTCATGGCTTTGGTCTGGATCATAGAAATTTTAAAAAGACTCTACGCGGCATCGCAGCCTTTATAATGAAATGCAATACTGTCGTAATAATACTGACAAAATTGTAGAATATTACAACGTCTCGCCTTCTTCGAAATCTTTATGGTAAAAATTAGTTCAGAAGGCAAATCAAATTTTGCCAAAATCATAAAACAATACTATAGGAACTCTAGCATTTTCAACAGTCAACATATAACATTAAAATTTCAACATAAAAGTTACTACCCAACAATATACAAGCAAAAAGAGTTGTGCAAAGGAACATCATCTCTACGTTGCTACTCACGTCGATGACTAATGCGATACATATACATACACATATAACAATTTCGAACATCCATTAAGAAAAGAGCGTACGCGCGCACTTTGCCAATTGGCATATAGGTATGAGGTACACTTGTACCTACGTATGCACCTATATATCTATATGCATAATCAGCTCAGTGCGAGCGTAGAACTCCGCGTTAAAAATTAAGCCGTCATCGTAGTAACGAGAGAGGGGCCCGGTGTATATGTGACTGTGTGCGTGTCATGTAGGTCAAATAATAGTTTAGCTAAGCTAAATCGGCAGATAGCCGCGCATACATCCCAAGTCCTTGACATTCATTCGCTCCTACGACACACACGCACACACACACACACACACAGTTATAAAGTATAATCCTTGCGAGCAGCGGCTACTGCGCACGTGTACAAACAATCGGGAGACGACGTATAGACGGATAGGAAGATACATGCGATTTACGATAATAGGCTAGAGGAAAGACGTTTTGTGATAAGAGGAGGAGCAGAGATTAGAGACAGAGAGAGAGAGAGTAATTTACTCGTAAGGATTGTCGGAGACGGTGAAAGCCTTGGGCGTTGGGATCGAGCCGGACTCGAGGATGTAGACCGGCGTGATCGGCTTGTCGTCCACGTCCGTCTTCGTCTGCTCGATCTTGAAGACCACGTCCAGACCCTCGATCACCTAATCGAACAGATAAAGCGGTCGCTATTATAATATTATGTGCGTGTAATGAAAAAATTGTTATTCGTCTCTCCAATCTCTCGTGGACCAGACTATTCTTAATCTTATCTGTGCTTGTACCGAGAACCGTTATCAGCGTAGTTCACAGTTCGTGAGCTAAATCGGATAATTCATAAAGCACATGTCGAAATCCTGTGAAACTGAGATAGTATTATAGAGAGCGAGAGAGCGAGAGATCCACAAAGCGTTCAAGGTGATACTATTTACAGTGTACCGAGAGGTCAATTTGCTCTCTAACGCACCTCCCTTTGAATATTTAAACATCCATTAGAGCCAAACGTGAGTCGGTCGGCCGACCAATAACCAGCCTAAACTGGTTGAGAGCAAAACACAAGCGTGCCCGTGTATATAATAGCATCGTGTGTTATTATAAGAATGTGCGATGAGAGAGAATAATCACCTTTCCGAAGACGGTGTGGGCACCATCGAGCCAAGGAGTAGCGATGGTCGTGATGAAGAACTGGCAGCCGTTGGTATTCTTGCCGGCGTTGGCCATGCTCAAAAATCCTGGACCCGAGTGATTGATCTTGAAGTTTTCGTCGTCGAAGTACTTGCCGTAAATGCTAATCGAACCTGTGCCGTCTCCCTTCTCGATGTCTCCGCCTGAAATTTTATTTTTCGATGTAAATCATTGCTGAAGAAAAATCTTCAAAGAATCCATGAATGGAAAATAAATGTTACAATTATTTGTATGGTTAATTAAAATATAACAATATTTCTTAAAAAAGACATGGTGATCATCCCTTTCATGCATATGTGTGGCGCTAAAGCGATATGAATTACCAAAACAAAGCAGTTTTGGACTGGTCCTTTCGTCGCCGCCTAAATTTTACATGTCTGTGGCAGGTGAAAATAGGTGGCGCCCAGACATTTCTCCATTTCTCATATAATAATGTGCGTGCCAAGTCTAGATAATATTATAGTCGTGTGCCACCAATGCTAAAACTGCTTTGCCTACCTTGAATCATGAATTTCTTAATAACTCGGTGGAACTTGGAGCCAGCGTAGGTTCGGCCCTTGATACCCTCGGTGGCCAGCTTGAGAAAGTTTTCGACGGTCTTGGGGGCGTCTTCACCAAAGAGGCCCAGGGCTATGCGACCCGCGGGATTGTCGCCGATCATGATATCGAAGTAGACCTGGTCCGTTATCGTGAACGTGGTAGCCTAAAAGAACGATGCCGTCATGGATTTTTCAAGATTTAGAAGTTTGGTTGGATTTTGTCGAACGAACGCTTTATTGGAGGGAAATATAAGCAAACTAAATATGAAATTTCGTAGTTCGTTTAACTATTGAGTTTTTCCTATAAATCACTTTAATAGATATTGCTCAGTAAATTTTAGAAATTAAAAAAAAAAAAAGAAACTTGTAAATAGCAATAAAAAGGTCGAGAAAAAAAAGACTTTTGATACAATAACTTATAAACAAAACTCTAGAACATTTTATCCTTGATTTCTAATGCTTCATCATAACGCAATCAAGTTAATTTTTCTCCCAACTGTGAAATCAAGTCATATTAATAAAACAATAGGGCGTAACACAATCCATCATCAAGAAAGAAAGTAATCCCGTAAAGGCGACGGCGTAGAATATCTCCCCCCAACGCGTATAAAGTTGTTTTGGTACATATGGGTTAGTAAAAGCATGCGCGGGACTCGTGTGCACCCGCCACAAAGTCAGAGCTGAAGCCTTATAGGACGATGTATATAGGAACGCAGCTGCGCGGCTCTGTCCTATTAGACTGATTCTACGCTCTATAGCCTCGCTGCTTTTATTTTCCGACTACTTTGCGTGCCTTCATCTCTGCAGGAATGTTGCACGAGAATTCGTTGTGTAATAAATAACCTTACGTAAGTTGGATTTTTTTACAACACTTGCTTATTGTAAATTAGAAAACGAGCGCGCGTCGTGAATAGAAGTAAAAGTGCGTAGTAACGTCCGTAATCACGAACAATTTCACGCGCGTATACATTCCAAAAGAGATTGAAAATTGCGAAGAATCGGTGACACTCCTCTCGGCGATTTTTACGCGGAAACAGCTTGTGTCAACGCGATTCCAGCTAAAACGTAATCAATCGTCTCACACGTGCGTCTCGAGTGAAAAACAACAGACGCATGCAAACTCACCTGAGCGTAATCAGCCGTAGCGGCAATTAGCAGTACAGCTGCGAGCAGGCACCTCATGATTCACGCGCTTCTTTCTCTCGCGAAAAAACAGAAAAAATAAAATCCAACCGATAGGACCCGCTGAGAACTCGATCGAATGCCTGGTCGCGATAAACTGGCGGAGGAGTTACGCGAGCTATGCGCCGACGTGTCGTCCGTGTCGTCGGCGTCGTTGTCGCAGTGCGCGGGCGCGAGCTTTTTTGCCGCGCCGCAGCACGGCCGGGAGCCGAGAAGCAACCGCGTAGTCTTCTCTTGACGGACTGGACGCATCCGGAATACACCCACTCGTGTAGGGCCACGCTTATCTTCACGAGCAGCTGAATCCGTGTCAGAGAACGTGCCGTGGCGATTTGCCGATTTTTCTTTATATTTATGTAACGATCCAGATATTATAGCTATCGCGGGCGATGGCATAATTATTTTTAGTTTTAGCTGATTATTGAGCAGGATTTTTTAAGTTGCGCTGCTGCTGCTGCTGCTGCAGTCGAGGTGAACGAACCGCTGAACATGTGATTTATGAAGCTCGTGTGCAGGATAATAAAAAGTCATTAATCAGCGAAAGAAGACCAAGCAGAGTCGTATCAAATGAAACGCTTGTACAGCGTGAAAAATCGACTGTCGAGAGTATAATATTGGTAAAAATACGACACGAGGGAGACGCTCGAATCGTCCGAAAGATCCGGTACAGTTAAGCTGCAGTTTTGCTCGAAAAGCAGCAAACAACTCGGAAACCAGAATTGACCATTTAGATCCTTATAAACTTTAATGCTTTGCGGAGAGCTCGTCAAGTGTATGACGTCACCGCGGTATACTTCGAATCGCTCGTAATAAAACGGGCATATTTATGTTTTGACAGAAACCGCGCAGAAATGCCGAGGGGCTCGTGTGTTTTGGTATCGCTGAACTTTGGAGATGCTTTTTTCCAAGCACGTCTGTCGATTCTTGAAAAAAAAGGCAGTTTGGGAAACGTTCAGCTGGAAAAATGCCAGCGAGATCGAGTATTTGAATTTACGCACAAAACAATTTCACAACGTTATATACAGCAGCCCGAAAACAAACTGGAATTTTCCCCTAATTCGCGAAGCCGCGCTAAACGAAATAGAAATTGCTTACATCCTATTTACCAAAATCTCTCAGCTGCAAAATTCGCACTTTTCTCTGCTGATTAAAAAAAATCACACACTCGGGCAAAACAACCACGTACGCAACGACATCTGCCCCATCCATTTCTCTCTCGCTCGCTCGCACACTTTCTTGAATCCTTAACTACCAGCTACGCTCACACCCGATCGGCTGGTCCCGTTACTCCTCGAATATTATAAAAGCCGAGCGTTAAACCCGGCGCGAGGTCAGTCGTCTCACATGGATTCCTCCCGCGGGTTCGTCTCGCTGCTGCTGCTGCTGCTGCTGCTGACGGTTGGCGTCATCCAAGCCTCCGTCTTGCAGCGCGCAAGGACTGGACATGACGAGGATTTCGTTTACCCAAGCTTTAAGAATGTCGAGATTCCCGAAGCTCAGGTCACCTACGAGGGAGCCCAGGTCTGGAGGGTTAAGGGGGCCGACGATTACGCCGAGTACTTGACCTATCTGCAGGATAGAGGGGGTGAGATGGAACACTTAATTTTTTGTTGAAAACGTACCAATGACTTTCAATTTCAATAACAATCATTAGCGTAAAACAATATAAGGAAACGCTTTGTCCTCCGTCATAATCATACTGGCACTTCGCCACATGCATCCCAAGAGATAAAAGAGACAAGAAAAAAGCAAACAAACTCGCTTCGGTACAAACGCGGCGTCTGTGGTCTAATTCTCGCCTGGTGACACATTTTTCTCTCTCTTGTCGATTGCAGATTTATCGCTGTGGACAGGCAACGACACAACGATAGACGTTTTAGTACTTCCTGACGTTATTCCACGGGTCTCGCGTTTCCTGCACCAGCGACACGTTGAGTACGACGTGGTCATACCTGATCTCCAGCAGGCCATTAATCACGAGAATCCGATAAAGACGCCAGCCGAGATCGAGGAACTCGAGGGCCGTCATGGTGAGTCCGACTCTTTTACATCTCCTTTATGCTTTTACACTGTGCTTTTTTTGCTTGTAGTTTACTCAAACTAACGCTATTATAATAGTCTAAGCTAATTTTAAGCTGAGAACGACGAAAGAAATGTATGTACAGAAAAGAAAAAGTTAAGATCGAAGCGAAATTGAAACACTTTCGTCGCGCCTACTCGTGAATATCAATTCACGAGTAGGCGCGACGATTGACCGAGAAAATGATGTAGCATCAGTGACAAGCTAGTCGGTGAAAGCCTTTTGTAATCTATAGCGAACGCATAAAAACAATACACAGACTCGCCGGCGCACATGTCAATGAAACGGCCACTTGATATGCTTCGAAGTCGCTGAGCAAGCGGTCAGCGAACTGACGCGCATAGTCCAATAACCCACTTACCTTTGATTAGCTCATTTTAATAAAATAAACCAATTGCTGTCAATTAAGGCTTTGCACATAAAATTTCTCTTGTCGTTCGATATAACATTAATTTTTCAAGCAAAAAATTTTCGTCGATGCTTTGCGAAGGTAAACAGGAATAATGTATCGACAGCTCGAGTGGTGTTCTAGCTCGCTACGCTTGGTGGAAGAGAGCCGTAATAACCGGCTCTACGAAAAGCTATTCTCCGCGATACTATCCTCGTCCTCTGCGCTATCCCAATGCTAATTCGATAGAAGGTGGAGGTGACGAGCGGCCCTGGCGATGGAAGGGTGAGCTTCACTGTCCCAAGCTTTTCGCTTCGCAGGTTCAGCTGGTCCTTAATTTATTCTTATGCCGAATCGAAACTTTTCGAGTTATCGCGAGTACACAAACTAGCAACTGAATGTGCGAAGCGCAACTCGAGCGAAAGCTGGAGCCGGAACGAAAGGTCTCTCTTTTGGTTAAGCCGGTAGCACTGAATTTTAGGACACCGGATGGAGTGGACGAGTTACCACCGTCTCGAGGACATTCACGGCTACCTCGACTACTTGGCCAACACCTATCCGCAGCTCTGCTCCGTAATGACGATTGGACGATCTGTCGAGGGTCGCGAACTCAAGGTACGTAAAAAAAAGTCACCGAAAGTTTTGGCGAAGACTTAACTCTCGTGGCGAATCCACAACAGGTGCTCCGCATCAGCAAGGGAACAGCGAACGCTCCGGCACTTTGGATCGACGGCGGTATTCACGCCCGCGAGTGGATTTCGCCGGCCTCCGTCACCTACATCATCGACTATCTGGTCGAACACAGCGACCAGCTCGAGGCCGACTATTACATTCTGCCGGTGGTCAATCCTGACGGGTAATTTGCTTGCAGTCTATTTTTTCTTCATTCCAACGCTCCATTTTCTAAAGCGTGATTGATTCGAGCTAGCTGCTCCGGAACGAAACGATCTGGTTTTTGTTTTTAACCGCGAAACTCACTCGAGAGGATGTCGCTCGAGGACTCATTGATTCTTTTCCTTACAGTTACGAGTACACCTTCCGAGGCGACAGACTCTGGCGTAAGAACCGAGGTAACCCGCAGAAGGGAGGCAGCTGCATCGGTATTGACCTGAATCGTAACTTCGGATACAGATGGGGTGGACAGGGTACCAGCAAGCAGCCCTGTCGCGAAACCTACGCTGGTACCGGACCCTTTTCCGAGCCCGAGACCAGAGCCATCAAGAACTTCTTCGAAGCTAGCGCCGCTAACTTCAAGGTTCGTTACGTAAAATCTATTTGATTGGAAACGAGATCGAAGTGAAAGTTACCGATAATCTATGCTCGCGAATTTCCTCGTTCATTTATGCATCAATCACGAATTCATTCGATCGAATCTCTATTCCCACAGGCCTACCTGACGTTCCACAGCTACGGCCAATACATCCTCTACCCATGGGGTTACGACCGTCGTGTCCCACCAGATTACAAGGACCTAGACAACGTGGGCAAAAAGATGGCTGCAGCGATGCGAGCAGCCGGTGGTGCGAACAGTGCCTACACCGTAGGCAATAGTGCGACGACGCTCTATGCCGCTTCCGGTGGCGCCGATGACTGGGCCAAGGCTCATCTCAAGATCAAGTACACCTACACCGTCGAGCTTCGCGACAAGGGCCAGAACGGCTTCGTACTGCCCGCCAGGTACATCATGCCCACAGCTGAAGAGGCTCTCGCTGCTGTCAAGGTCGTCGCACAAGCTATCAAGACGGCGTGAGGGTTGTTATCATGGTTATCGAGCTTTCGATCGACTTACTTATTCTGTAAGCTTGCGAGCGACGACAAAGTCGCGCGGATTATTGTGATGCATTATTTATTTACGTTGTAGTTAAGTCATTTTTTTTTTTTTTAATAAAGCGTGATTCGTTAATCCTACTCTAAAAAAGACATGGTAATTATTCTATTTGTTCACTAACGTTAAAAAGTGAAAATAAAATAACAAGGAGTGCATTTCGTTATATCGTCGCGAGAATTTCAACCTTTTCAAATCAATATTAAAACATTTTTATTTAAAAAACACTGTTGCCATATCAATTTGTCAAAACACAAAGCAATTTTGGACTGGCACTTTTGTCACTGCCCAAGGTCTCCGTGTTTCTGGCAGGTGAAAATAGGTGGCGCATAGGCACTTTTAGGTACATTGTTTTGGCCTGCTGTTTCGGCCGCTCATGCTATAACTATGCGCGCGTTTAAAGTCTTATTATACTGTACAGATTCAACAACATGATTGACACAGATAGTGCCACTGTATACGATTCGAACACAGTGACCCAAATAAATTTAGCATTACATACGCGCTCAGCAAAAAGTCTGTGGTTAAGTAGTAAAACGCTTACATCACTCGATATACCCCGACTTTTTTCTCTTACGCGAGCGTGATTTCAAAATAATTCTTCGTTTTCTCCTCGCCAATTGAAAAAAATCGTTACCCTACTTCAAAAATTACAGCTCGACTCATCGCAACGCAAACAACTTCCTCGATCCTCGTTAGTCAAACGCCGATGTGGTACGTACCTGATTCCGTACACTGAACCCGCTTGTGTATATACTTACGCTACTCGTCGAGAACCAGTTTCGCCGGATCCCGCTACTATCGTTCTCCACCGATCGATTCTCCACGAGGAAGAAGATGACGATCCATCGGAGGAACGGACTCCTCAGCGCTGGGGTCAACTACCCATCCGTTATACACTCCGCTCGGAGAGTGGACGCGTTTACTTTCGCGTCTTGGATTTACGTATTATTATGCTCTGGAGGCGTGTATACAGAGCGATTTTACTGCGCTGCTTTCAATTATGTCGTAGGTATTTACTACTGGGAGGCGTCATTGAGAAAGTGATTTGTCTGCGGGACAATTACTTCATTCCTGCTGTGCGGCGTTACTCAATGGGTATATAATTCACGACTGTGGTTAATGTGGCTTGCTTGGTTTTTTTTTTTTTTTTTTTTTTTTTTTTTTTTAAAAAAAAAAAAGGGTCCCCCGCCCAACAGGCCGTTTTAAGCCCCCCGGTGAA
>CM053169.1:16213029-16260227 GCA_012977825.3 Pteromalus puparum
TTTTTTTTTTTTTTTTTTTTTTTTTTTGTAACAAATAATAAGGTTTAATCTTTATTTCGTTATTTTAAGTATGCTATGTACACGGGCGCTTTCGCATTTTATCACAAAATCGCACAATTTTCCTATGGTATAATAATAAGTACAGCTGATCAGTGGTTCAGCATTATCATGTGGATCCACTCGACGAAAGCGGAGACTCTCGTGTAGACGGACGGAGCGTTTCTTCCGCCGCAGGGGAAGAGACCCCAGGACACGACACCGATCACCTCAACCATATCGAAGGAATTCGTTATCACCAACGGTCCTCCGGAATCGCCCTGAAAGAGGTGCTTTATTAGACTCGGAAATTAAAAAAAAAAATGCAAAAGTTAGTTTTCAAGATTTTATGCGTAAGTACCTTGCACGCCGACTGGGAGCCGTCGAGTGGCCCCGTGCAGATGTTGGTCGGGTGCAGTGGATTTCGTCCCTCCTTTTTCAGACGGTTGTCCAGAGCCTCCTTGCACTCGTGGAAGTCGAGCAGAGGCAGAGTCGCCGCTTGCAAGACCTCTGGAGCCTCGGGTCTTCGCGTTCGACTGATGCTTCCCCAGCCCGTCAACATCGCGTTTCCGTGGTGACTCTCCTCGGGATAGGGCAGAGACGCGGTGGAGACGTACTCGTTGAGTTCGAAAGGCTCTTCCAGCTTCATGAGGGCTATGTCGTAGGGACCGACGGATCTGACCGGGAGAATTTCGCAATTTTACGACAATTTTCTAAAAAGTTTTTCGATAGAATGTCCTCCACCACCAACTCACCCCTTGTACTCCGGATAGACAAAAGTCTCCTCGACCAGCCTCTTCTGCTCAGTGTCCTCTTCGGTCCCCAGCTGATGTTTTCCCGCGTAAATCAAGTACTGACCACCAGGTCTCTTGGGCGACAAGGTCTTGCAGTGTCCAGCGGTAAGAACCCAACCGGCAGTCAAGAGGGTACCTCCGCACACGTGACGCGGTTTTATGCCGCGTTTCTTGTTGAACCAGTGAAGCGAGACCTGCCAAGGGTGACGGCCCTTTTCCGCGTCCTCGCCGCCGACGATGCGAGTCGGTCGCTCGGCGAGCAAGGCCAGCTCTGCCTCCGCACCTGTCGTATTTTAATTTTATTTGATTGATGATTGATTGTTGAACGTTTGATTAATCTATTTGCGGAGAATATTGATTTTATCAAGCGTGGTTTCTAGCTTTCGAAATGTTGACATTTGAAAATCAGTGCGTTTTGTTTGATTTTTTAAGAAGAATTCAAACGTATATCTTTTGTTAACAAGCGCGGCCGTGGTAATGAAAGAGTAAATAAATCAGATTACGAGTAAGACGTCACGTGTTCTTGAAACATTTATCCTTGATTGCTTGTTATTTACAGACAAAGGATTGCGAAAATTTTGCTGTTTTTATGCCGTAGATTAGCCAAGCAAAATCGAGCCATTCTCTTATAGTGCGTTGTTTTTTTTTGTGATATATTATCCGATTCTAGTATGACAAAGCCATGCTTTCTAAATTTGCTTCGATTAAGACTTGCGGCATACCATCGATTCGATTGGCTTTCCTCAGACACCATAGATAGGATTTCACTCGCACTGTATGGGATTACGAATCGCTATAAATGCAGCTTCGAGAAACCGATACCTATAATATCGATTCCCAAAAATTTACTTGTAATCAAAATCTTAGAACTCACCATCGTTCTGTGGAAATTCAAACACAAGAGCACAGAGCACCAAGCACAGTATTTTTAACATACTTTCAAATCTCTAATCTTCCAAAGCAGCGCAAACAAACGAGTGTTCTCGCACCGAGCGCGCGAATGTCGCGCAGACTTTTTCAGCTGGCGACAATCTCCGGAAAAAGAGATGCGATCTCTCGCGAAATGGTTCCTGATCTCACGATCCGTTACAGATATATGCACTACTCTCGGCTACTATATTATGACAGAACGGCAGGTAGACTCGCCGGTACGACGATCGACGATAGACTGAATCGTTAAGCAAGACCAGCTGTATCCCATTTTGCTCGGGACTGCGAACAGCGGAAGTAATTCGACGTAAAAGGCTATTGACAGAAATGCCTTTTTCTGCTTTTTTATTACCCCCAGCGCGCGGACTTATGTACAAATCTCCCGCGCTCTCGCGCTCACCTGTTGTTGTCGTCGTTTACTGCCATTAGCGACTGTAGCGATCTTACGCTCGTTATTCGCTCTTGTTTCGTCAGCGACTATAGGACAAATGAAGAAAATCAGTCGGTCAGTCATCGTGAGCCGATTGTTTGATTGCTCTAATGCTGGCTTAATTAATTTATTTCGGGGAATCGCGCTCTGACTGTGTTTCTGCGCGTATAGGCTGTAACTTGTTCGCGGTACTGTACGCTTACGATTATGTGCTAGAATTTTGATATAACAAAGTCGACTTGTTCTTCCTTTTTGACTTTTCCGCTGATTTGTCTAGCTTTGCAGACATTTACTTTTTAAATGTATACGATTTTGCGTTATATCTCTTACGCAAGCTTTTGTAATAGTTTGCTTTCTTCCTTTATACGAGCCTCTTTCATCAATCCTTGAATATGCTTGAATTCCTCATCTCAAAATCTCGACCTTTTTAAATCAAAATTTAAAGTTTACTTTTTAACTAAATGTGCCATTAATGCTAAAACTGCCTTATTTGGCCTGTTGCTTTGGTCACTCATGCTATAACTGCGCGAAGCGCATTCAAGCAACATTCAAGTCACTAGTAAAAAGAAGCAAATTTTTTTACTATAAAATAATTTTATATATTTTTTCAGAAAAATTTACAAAATTCACATCGAGACTGTTTCTTCAGTTGCGGTCTACGAATTTGCAGCAACGATGGATTGGATCCAATCGTTATACGCCGATACCCTGGTGTACACCGAAGGTGCTCCAGTGGTTCCACACGGAACGATTCCCCACGAAACTACTCCAATGAGTTCCGGATTACCCTCGGCGTTTGTCTGGATCAGAGGGCCACCAGAGTCACCGCTGCAGGCAGAGTATCCACCGGTCAGTGGGCCAGTGCAGACGTTGGTCTCGTGGAGTGGTGAGGGACCGGTGAGCTTCTCGATCGCCTCCTTGCAGGTGTTCAGGTCGATCAGCGGAAGATCTGCCTTCTGGAGGGTATTTGGCATGATAGGATTCTGAGAAGTCGAGGTCGAACCCCAACCGGAGAGGGTTGAATCACCCTGGGGGATGCTGTTGGCTTTGGGCAGGTCGATCGGTTGGACGTTCTTGTTGAGCACCAGAGGAGTTTTCAGCTTGAGCAGGGCTATGTCGTAGGGAGCGACATTTCTAGAAAATGATTCATTCGAAATAGAAAATTTGACAGTGAAAATAAAATATCAACTATAAGAATATATGAATCCAACCTACCCCGGGTACTGATTGTGAACGAAAGTCTGTTCCACAGTAGACGCCTGCTCGCCAGACTCCCGACTGTTGATCAGGTGCTTGCCGGCTTTGACAGTGAGACCGCCAAATGGTACACCTCTGGGACAGTGAGCTGCGGTCAGAATCCACCTTTCGTTGAGGATACTTCCACCGCACATGTGACTCAGAGGGATGATGGGTGGCAGGCCCCACTGCAGCGAGACCTGGTGCGGGAACTCGCCAGGATTGGCATCGCTGCCACCGACGACACGACTGGCGATCGCGTCCTTGAAGTCCGGTATACGCAGGCCGAGGTGTGGCTGAGCTGATGATTTTTAATGATTTACTTTAAAAAACTCAATGATCAATGGTCTCGACGAGAAAATTAATTAGAACGCACTTGCGTAGACAACAGCCAAAAGGCAGGTAAGCAGGACGAGATTGGACAACATTGTGGAGTATGACGACAGGTGTACCGGATCGTTGTTTTATACTGAGTGATGATCAAGATATAGGTTTTTAAATCTAGACAGATTGGGAACAATAATATTTGTCGTGCATCGCACAATCATTTCGAGTAGGTACTAGGTACAGTCTTCGATTTGGAAATCGTATCAATATCGGTGTCACGCTACTTCTGGTGAGTTTAATCGGTCATTCTGATTTCAAAATGATACTAAATGGCGTGAAATTGCTGATGCAATTAAACAAAATTTAAGTACTTATTTATTGAATAATGGTGACATTAATTAAAGTTGTGCTCTCTATTACAATGATCAGACTACGGATATTATGGTATTTCGATAGTTCACTGAGAAAAAGTAAACATTTTTTTCAAATTAATTAAACGCGGTTATTTATTTATCAAACGATAACTAATAAGGACGTCCTCTCACACATTTCAGATCGGAAATTAGAGATAAAATCGAAATCGGAATATAAATACAGATATTAATGATTGAGTATTTATTTGAAATATAACAGATTTAATATTTTAATACGACCACAGTACATTCTATTTGTCCTTTGATTAGATGTTTGTTTTACCGTGCAATATCCTGTGCATGGGAAAATATTATAACAATTTGGAGTATATTTCGTTATATTGTCGTGGAAATCTCGAGCTTTTTAAATACAAATTTGAAGCTTACTTGTGTACAAAAAAAATTTTACTGCAAAAATACTGTTGCGAGACTAAATTAAACTTAATTCTAATATGCATCGCTATAGAACGATATCAATTACCACAACAAAGCAGTTTTGGACTAGCTCCTGCTTCACGAGTACTTTCGAGAACATAAGTGGCGCATCGGCATTTTTGCATTTTCCTCATAACAATATGCGCGCCGAGTTTAGTTGTAGTGGTGTGCCACTAAGGTTAACACTGCCTCGTTTGGCCTGCTGCTTCAGCTGCTCATGCTATACCTATAACTTGTAATAGCTATACCTATAGTATCTATAATGCATGATTTTAATTAATTAATAGATTTTTTTATGTAAGTACTTACGTATATTTCTAGCTGCATTCTTACTCTCCAGCATTCTTATAAGGGGCAATGGAGTATAAAACTAATTTTCCTAATCAAACCATGCATGAAGCATTTGAAATAATACCAAAAGTCATAGATATAAAAGCGCCAGCTGCTGAAAGTGAGAAATCACTTTTCTAAAGATTGATATTTTATTAAAGATTGATATTTTATTTAAAGACTAAGTATTCCTTCGAAATATAACAGATCTTATCAAATCGTAGTATTTCACAAATCTGTTTATACATAATAATAGTATCCCATTATATAATTTATCCAGTCGACGAATGCAGAAACCCTAACGAACACTGCCGGCGCACCGAAAGCTCCACACGGTATAAGCCCCCAAGAGACAACACCAACAATTTCAATCGTGCCATTTGCAGTCTGCCCAATGAGTGGTCCACCGGAATCACCCTGAAAAATAAATAAACTGTTAATATGCGAATCAATATAGAGCATATATTACAATAAAGACGGTTTATAGAAGATGACACTCGAGTTCGTACCTGACACGCAGAAAATCCTCCAGTAAGTGGTCCAGTGCAGACATGCGTGTCGTGCACGTTTTCCCACATTTCACCCAAAACTCGGAACGCTTGTCTGCATGTAGAGAGATCAATGATAGGTAGCGTCACCTTTTGCAATATGTCTGGTAAAATAGCCTTGTTGGACTTGGAGATCGAACCCCATCCGGATAACACAACGTTTCCTTGAGGTAAACCGTTAGGCTGTGGTAGATTGATCGGAGCGACGTACTTATTAAACTTCAACGGCGTCAGCAATTTTATGAGCGCTATATCGTACGGTGTAGTGCCTCTGCAAAAAATATTGTCACAGCGTGAGTTTTAGAAACAATAGGTACTTGGTTTTTGATTTTAATTTTAGTTATTCAATTGAACTTTCACTCACCCTTGATATTGTGGATGCATATACATTTTCGCAGCATAAGCAGTTTGTTCTGTCGTTTCTTTAGATTTGATAGAGTTTTTCCCAGCCTTGATGATCAATTGCCCGGAAGAAGGCAGATCGTGTACGCAATGTCCTGCGGTTAAAATCCATCTCTCGCCAATGATAGATCCACCGCATATGTGAGTAAAAGAAACAAGAGGCGGATAGCCGAACTGCAAACTGACTTGATGAGGAAATTCGCCTTTGGCACAATTCTTTCCTCCGATGACACGATTGATCTTAAGTAGGTCAGCCAATGACTGACTTTGCACAAAATTTGGAAGGTCTAAAAGCAGTTGAAATTATTGTAATGAGAATAATCGACAGTATGATACAATGTTTCTATTTTAATTTTGATTTAACTTACTGGCATTGGTGAGAGCCAAGATGCAACTGAGAATAACAAGCAAAGCCATGGTTGTTCAATAATAACTGTGGATCTTCTGGGCAATATGCTTTCATTATATAGTAGAGGCATGATTCGAAAAATTTCATTACTTATCAAATGTACAATGACAGTGTGGCTAAAAGAACTTAGTGTCGATATTTTTCTCGAGAAAGTTGATTAATACAAAGTGATTTAAAATAATCCAATTTCTCGTGAATTATAGTAACCAATGTAAAGCAATGCCATTGGAATGTTGATTAAAAATTAAGTATACGCTACTTTTTAGATAGTATTTATTTTTTACTGAGCTTAATCGCACTCGAAGTGATTGAGTATATCGATGCCTGAGTAGAATAACACCGTATCTCAGCGGAGGCTTCAAGATCGTCGTATCCCGGTGGCGGCTTCGAGAACGTCGTATGCCAGAAGAGGCTTTAAGAACATCGTATCCTAGAAGAGGCTTCAAGAACGTCGTATCTTAAGATTGGCTTTAAAAACCACTTTTACTTTCGTGATTCTTGCTAAATAGACGCGATAAAAGATTTTGAAAAAAATAGTATAGATGCTATATTGTGTTAATAGTTGACACCATCTTTTTCAAAATCTTTTATCGCGTCTATTTAGCAAGAATCACGAAAGTAAAAGTAGTCTTTAAAGCCAATCCTAAGATACGACGTTCTTGAAGCCTCTTCTAGGATACGACGATCTTGAAGCCTCCGCTGAGATACGGTGTTATTCCACTCAGCCGTCGATATAGTGTACACATGGTTGCAGAGAATCAGGCGCTACAGACAGCTACAATCAGAATGACTTATATTACATGTAGATATGTATGTACTTTTTTTTTTTAAGTGGCATTTCGAACTCGAGTTCATCGCCTCATCTACGCAAGCCTTCCACGTATCCCTATTTTGTGCTAACCCTATCCATTTCGCGCCGTCCCGCCCGATTTCAGTTAAGTCCGCGTTTACATTGTCCTCCCACCTGCGTCTAGGTCTACCTAGAGGTCGCGATGTATTTGGCTTTCCTTCCATTATACGCGCTGCCGTGCGATCATTTCCTATTCTTGCAACGTGCCCTACCCATCTTAGTCTCCGCGATTTAATTATTCTGTTTATATTCGGTGATGCGTATAAGTTATGTAGCTCGTCGTTGTGCAGCTTCCTCCACTCCCCGGTTTCCTCATCTTTCTTTGGTCCGTATATTTTTCGCAGAACCTTATTTTCGAAAACCCTAAAACGGTTTTCTTCCGCTTTAGTAAGCGCCCAAGTTTC
This sequence comes from Pteromalus puparum, assembly GCA_012977825.3. Classification (NCBI taxonomy): domain Eukaryota; kingdom Metazoa; phylum Arthropoda; class Insecta; order Hymenoptera; family Pteromalidae; genus Pteromalus; species Pteromalus puparum. The sequence continues at coordinate 16,220,574 of CM053169.1, forward strand.
GCACCCGTACAGGATTACCGGCATTATTATAGTCCTATATATCCTTACTTTTACATTTCTAGACAGCAGTTTTGATTTTAGTAATCTATTCACGGCGTAGTAGCAAGCATTACCCGAATGAAGTCTCTTGTTAATCTCGGCTTTAATTTCGTTTCGATCATTTATGGTTGTGCCTAAATATCTGAATTCGCTAACCTTTTCGAAAGTAAAATTTCCGACTCTAAGATCCCCCTCTCCTTCGCAAATGCCCAGTTTATCCATAATCATATATTTCGTTTTCGATTCGCTCACCTCTAACCCCGTTTCCTCGGCCGCATTTATGAGTATTTCCGCGTTTCTCGCTACCGTTTCGCCATTATCCCCCACTATGTCCAAATCATCTGCATATCCTAGAATCTGCGTTTTTCCGTTGAGTGTTGCGCCCAGCCCGCTAGTCTGCATTTGTCTAACAACATACTCTAGCGTTAAGTTAAAGAGTACCGTGGAGAGCCCGTCCCCTTGTTTCAAACCGTCGTGTATCATGAACGATTCAGATACATTACCGCCTACTCGTACTTTTCCCGTGCTTCCGTTCAGACATATTTGTATTAATTTCACAAGTTTTTTTGGCACGCCGAGGAGCACAAGGATTTGATACATTTTGCTTCGCTTGATAGAATCATACGCTTTTTTAAAATCTATGAATAACTGGTGTATTGTTTCGCAATATTCCCATTTTTTCTCTAACAGCTGTCTTATAGTAAACATTTGATCGCTCGTCGACCTGTTACGCCGGAATCCACACTGATAATCTCCTATTATATCTTCCGCGAAGGGTGTGAGTCTGGCCTGTATTACGTTTGACAGAACTTTGTAGCAGGTAGCTAAAAGTGAGATTCCCCGATAGTTATTGCAGTCTGTCTTATCTCCCTTTTTAAAAATCGGTATGATGATGGATTCTTTCCAGTTTTCCGGCATTGTTTCATTTTTCCAAATAGAGCGTACTAGTTCAAAAATTTTCGATGTCAGCGCAGTGCCCCCATATTTAAGTAGTTCAGCTGGTATAGAATCGTTTCCCGCGGCCTTATTGTTTTTTAGTTTTTTGATCGCGGCTTCTACTTCTTTGTAGGTCGGTTCTTCCAAATGGAGTTCAGCAGTGTGGATTTCGTCTCCCGTTTCCTCGCAGTTTTCATGTACGTTTAGCAGCTTATCAAAATAGCCCTTCCACAGCTTTAACAGTTCACCTTCGCTTGTGACGAGATTCCCGCCCTCATCTTTCATTAATTGTGATCTACTCTGGAAACCCTTCCTAATAGCGTTAATTCCTTTGTACATCTCGCGCGGGTTATTTTCCTTACTATTAGTTTCTATTTTTCTAATCTGATTCTTTTGATACTCGCGTTTTTTGTTCCTGTAAATCGCCCCCACTTGCCTTCTTATTTCGTGGTACTCTTCTACGGCCCTATCGCCTCCATTGTGTACGCTGTCTAATTTGGCCTTTTTGCGCCTTTCAAACCAGTGTTCGCACTCTTCGTCAAACCATGGTTTGCTCTTTGGCTTTTTCTTTCTACCTAGCACTTTATTCGTGGCCTCTTTTATCGTTTTTTCGATATCCCCCCAAAGACTGTTCGGGTCGTCATCTACCTCCGTCGGTGCATCCGTTTCCTTGAGTACCTGAAACCGATTTCTTATTTCTACTTGATACTTAATTCGTTCTATCCCGTTCCGTAGCTTTTCAATATCGAATAACTGACACCTCACCCTTATAAATTCTCATCTTTAATTTTTGTCCGGAAATTGCTGGATCCTCTTATTTAATGAAAAATGAGTTTCTTAATATTCAATGTCGCCTATAAAAAGCAGATTCCAATGATAAGATAAGTGCCAATGACTTGGCAGCGGTTTTATATCTTCCGCGAAGGGCGCGAGTCTGGCCTGTATTACGTTTGATAGAACTTTGTAGCATGTAGCTAAAAGTGAGATTCCCCGGTACTTATTACAGTCTGTCTTATCTCCCTTTATAAAAATCGGTATGATGATGGATTCTTTCCAGTTTTCCGGTATCGTTTCATTTTTCCAAATAGCACATACTAGTACTTGTCCGTATACAATGACGTTTCGCAGGCATCTGCCGTTTTTATTCTCTTTCCTGTTATGATCGCTCGGCAACGAGCGATCTTCAACTCTTTTTTTCTTTATCTGCCGATCAATCGCTTTTCTTTTGTAACGTTCGAAAATGCTCCTTCCTTCGAAATGACCTGAAGCCAATTAATTCTGAGAGACTCTCAAGTTTCTGCTTCGTACTGGCCCTACAGTCGCGAACACCCCTTGTCGGATGACGCACTGAGGCTTATCCGCATGACCATTTGCTTTCAGGTCTGTGCGTCGGTCGCCGAAACATAACGGAACCTTTCCGACAGTTACATCAGTTACATTTTCTAATCTGGTTCTTTTGATACTCACGCTTTTTGTTTCTGTAAATCGCTCCCACTTGCTTTCTTATTTCATGGTACTCTTCTACGGCGCTATCGCTTTCATTATGTACGCTGTCTAACTTAGCCTTTTTGCGCCTTTTAAACCAAAGTTCGCACTCTTCGTCAAACCATGGTTTGCTCTTTGGCTTTTTCTTTTTACCTATAGCACTTTATTCGCTGCCTCTTTCATCGTCTTTTCGATATCCCCCCCATAGACGTTCGGATCGTCAACCACCTCCGTCGGTGCATCCGTTTCCTCGAGCACCTGAAACCGATTCCTTATTTCTACTTGATACTTAATTCGCTCTATCCCGTTTCGTAGCTTTTCAATATCGAAGGTTTCTACTTTACTCGCTCGTTTACTAAGTACGTTTACTACGTAAGTTTGTGCTTCCTGAAAGAATATTTTTCGTAACGGTATCAAGGAGCGCGGTAGCGCCCCATTGGCAAGTATAAGTTTTATACACTATGCCGTCGGGAGCACCTACGACCCTATTATACTTTGAATTTGCTAGATAACCTATACACGTTTTACGAATCTTTCTATTATATTATTTGATCCGAAATTAATGCTCATGTATGAATATTCTATCTTCAAGAATTCAATTAGATCTTTCGAATTATCGTAGCATTTTCTCCTTCAGCAAATTAATTAAGATTGAAAATTAATTTGTGATTTTTCTTTAATTTTTCGCCTCCCCGATTCTCTTTTTTTCCGGCTCAATCACTTTCAACAATACTGAGATTGTTGGTTATGGGAGGTTAGAAGTTCATATAAATGTACATACAAAAACTAACTATTTATTTACATTTATACGAAACGCCATTATTAAATAAAAGTCCTCAAGAGAGTTATCCGCTGTGTCGACGCTGCAGAGAGCCGAACGCACGGAGACAGAGCGCTGCATGCATATTATACGAAAAAGATTGAGAGAGCAGAGAGTCAGAGAGAGCGAGCGAGAGAGAAGTGTCTGCCAAAAGTCTCACAGGCAGACGGAGCGCTGCTGAACATGTTTATACCTAAAGTACATATAGTCGTCGGTCATATTCTCTCGGTTGAGCTGCATAAGTTCAGCCGCACTATAGTTTGCTAAAACTCCCAAGGTGCACCTAACCTTTTCCCGGAAAAGTACCAGGCAAACTTCAGTGTTGCCGAAAGTACAGATCGTTTTGCAGCTCGAGTGTTATAAGTGTCTCTCACAATAATTAGCGAAAAAGAAGAAAATGATGTGCGATGGGCCCATAGCGTATGTGCATTCAGCACTATGAGATAATAATATACGTGGTGCGCCAGTGCGTGGACTGTGGCGTGAGCTCAGGCCTGTGTCTGGTAGATACAAACTTTGCATTCTGTTGTCTGCTGGCTACTACTCTGAAATAGGTTTGTATTTCTTCAGGACAATTCAAGCGCACCAGCATGGATTGCCAGTGATACAGGCACGACGTATGCATGTTGGATACAGAGATATAGATTGGACTAGAGAGGACACCGACCAATCGCTCTATTGAACATGCTGGCCTGTGGCACCAAGGTCCAAGAGCGAGATCAACAGCGTAATCGGCGGCCATCCCAAGCTCAACTTCAACTTCATCGAGCTCTCACCGCCCGTATAACCCGATCCTCTTTTCCCATAACCTCATTTGCTTATTTCTCCAAAACATGTCGAAGACGGCAAGCTCTAATTTCTTAATCTTCCGTTACAGCAACGTTAATCTTAACCTGAGCGCGACGCCGCCTCGATCATAGTCAACCTGAACTCGGTCATATGCCTCACATGTCATCGGTGTAGCCGAGTTCGCCACAGCCGTTTTGATGGACAGCAAGCGACACTTCAACTTCGCGCTGTAGACCAAGTCCAAAGAGGATCAGAAGCCTGCGCTCGAACAGCAGCTATATTGCGGCTCCTACACTGGGCGGCGCATTAAACAACGAACTTACGAACCCGAGAATGAGTTCGCGGCAGGGCGCGTCTGCGACAACGATTTCATCGCACAAGGAGAACAAGGAGGTAGATGTCAACGAGGAGCCGATGCTTCCTCAAGAGATCGGCAGTACCGGAGACCGTTCAGCCTAAAGCTCAGCATACCCACGACATCTCGCAACAAGTTCAAACCTACTACTGATACTGTCACCTGCCAGCGTTATGTGCTACGGTCACTGCTAGCGTACCGCCAGACAAGAATTATGTGTCTGTATAAGCGCCGAGCGCTCGCTAGCAACTCAAGCGCTTAATTATCTAGATCGTTTCAGACAGGATGTGTACGTGAATGCTGGGTACAGAGACTAAACACAGCAGTATGCTCGGGACCCTGGCTCACATCGATGGACTGAAAACTATAGGCATCGGCAAATCGTTCCATGACTTACTGGACTGCGACATGTAGAGCGATTCGACAGCGTACATGCAGCGTGATCCGCGGATAATCAAAGCTCGACTGTTACTTCACCAAGTTTTCGTTACTGTACTTCGACAAAGATCCCATCGGCTGCAATTCTAACCTTAACGAAAATTTTGGCTTGCACCAGAGCATACACAAGGCAACAGAAATTGCTCCAGAATTTTGTATGACGATGGAGAATAGCGACACAAGCGTGCTGGATCATAACGATGGACTAGACACTGAACATCGACAAATCGCACTATCAGAAGATATGCTGGACTGCGACATCAAGAGCGAGACCGATATAGTGTGATCGGCGGTCACTGTAAGCTCGTCTTCAACTTCACGAGCTCTCTCCACTTGTCTTCGACGACGAACCCGTGGGTTGCAAGGACGACCCCCGTGGCTGGTCGTTCGATTCGTATACCAGAGGCTTCTCAACGGCAACATATACTCAACTCCAAGACCTCATACGTTTAATTATTCTTCCGCAGTCGAAAATGAACAAGATCTTCCTTCTTTCGTTACAGCTGTTTTAACCTCGGGATGATAGTGATTGTGCCGCGACTTTCAGGGTCCTAATCGAAAGTTATAGCAAAATTCGCTAAGTAGTTCTTACGGGGTGCATCTCCCCCATCGCCACTTCCTACGAAACTTCAACTCAGATTTTCAACAAAGACTAGCGCAATTCAATACTTTGCCATTTTTTTTTTTTACAAAAAAAAAGAACTTTTCTAGAAAAAAGCAACAAATTTGAGTTGTATTAGTCTTTGTTGGAAATTAGAATTTCGTTGGTCTTCGTAAAAAGTGATAATATTAAGTAACAGTCTCTTGGGAGATTGTTTGTATCAAAAACATTTCTTTACAAGTTTATTTAATTAAACGCATTGAAAGGTTATGAAATCAGTTAAATAAACACCTTTTACAAGGTAAAACGTTGGAAACTATAAGTTATGTGTTCTTCCTCATCAATCTGTATCTTAGTATCATAATTATAAATTTTCCTCTAAAAAGTTATGCAATTCTTAAAGAAATTGTCAAATCTTTACAGCTTACAAAAGTTTATGTGTATTTTTATCAATATACGCTAATGAATGTAGTGAAATCAGTTTTAAAAATGTCAAGTGTTAAAAATCAGCACACTGATAAAAATTATTTCTTACTCCAAGAAGAATTAATCTCACTTTAGTAAATTAATCACACTCAATTATAGCTTCAGGATGAAAATCTGCATTCTGTTTCGTAATTTTCCCACATCTAATCTGAATCTTTTAATACTATAATCCAAATCATCTTGTGCAAAGAAATGAACAAAATCATATAAATATAAAAAAAATCAAGCAAATCCCTCTTAATTATAGAAGAATTATTCAAACACAAATCGGATTTTCTTGGAGTAAGAAATGATTTTTATCAGTGTGCTGATTTTTAACACTTGACATTTTTAAAACTGATTTCACTACATTCATTAGCGTATATTGATAAAAATACACATAAACTTTTGTAAGCTGTAAAGATTTGACAATTTCTTTAAGAATTGCATAACTTTTTAGAGGAAAATTTATAATTATGATACTAATAAATTATACAATCAAATGATATTTGAATGAAATTACATATGTTTAAAATTTTTTATTAGAAAATACGTTTTGAAAAACCATAGCTTTGAAGGAATTTATGAAACAAACCTAAACTCTGTAGACAATCATGGTAATCATTCTATTTGTTCTTTGATCGGATATTCAAGCAGTTTTGGACTAGCCCTTTCGTCACCGCGTAAATTATCCGTGGTGATCTCGTAGGTGAAAATAGATGGCGCATAAGCACATTTCTGTTAGAAATCACATCTAGTTAGAAAATGTAGAAGTTGTACGGCTTTATTTTAAGAACAATTTGAGATAAAGTAATGGTTAATGTACAATTTAATTTTTCATCATACGTGCACGAAAAAGGCCACTTTCCATGCATGTAAAATGAATGGAAAATCGAGTTTTTCTTAGCAGCTGGAAAAAATTACTNTAGTTTTTTCTTTACTCTGCAGACTATCCGATGTGTGTTTTTAAAACTTTCAAAATTTTCAAAATTTTCAAAATTTTTAAAATTTTAATACAAATTTGTTTTACTTTGAAAAGTCCTCGAATTTCCCATTCCTTCCATATGCATGACAAGTGGCCTATTCGCGCACTTATCATAAAAAGTACGGTGTGCAACAAGGGGGGAGTGGCTTTTTTAGACTCGGGTGCTGTTTTGAGCACCCTTGTCCGTCTCAGGTGCCTACGGCACCCTTGACTCCCACTCGTGCTCAATACATCACCATCGCTAGATAAAGCCAATTTTTCCCCCTAGTTGCACAATATACTATTACAAGAATAAGACTTAAAGAGTAAAAATTGAGAAAATATGATAACAAGGGGTGTATTTAGTTATATTCTCACGAAAATCTTGACATTTTGAAATCAAAATTCAAAGCCTACTTACTTACCAAACCTTTTTTTAAACAATATATTGCGAGACTACACGGAAATAATTTTTCAGTAAAAATTACCGGAATAGCACGGTAATCGTGGGGCGCCGTGTCTTTCCGGAAGTTTTTATCTGAATTAAGATATTATTTATCTTGCTCCCCGTAAATTTTACTTAACTAGCACTGTACATTTTTTGATGGCCAAAATTTTTACCGTCTTGCACAGGAATTCATACACGTCCATGTGCGTCATCTGCTTCCATAATCTCCAAATCTAATCCTGATGTACGCTCGTTGAATCCAACGAATTTCTTGGTTTAAAGTCTGTAATTTATGAATAACCCTTTATTTATCAAGAATATGACGTTGAGAATGCGTCACGCACATGTATATAACAAAATATTATAATATGGAGGCTATGGAGAAAAATAACAAAGTACCGAAAATTTTACTGTGCCGATCCAGTAAAAATGCTTCAGATGGCGCGGCGTCCGAGCGTTACTGTTCTGGCACGGTAATTTTGATCCTTAATTTCTAGTAATTTTTATTGTAAAATTCTTTCCGTGTATAATAATTAAATTAAATTCTAATATCCATGCGTACGCGTGTAGATCGCTAAAGCGATATCAGTTAACAAAACAAAGCAGTTTTTGACTGGCCATTTCTCGAGTCCTTTTGTGACCGCCTAAACTCTCCGTGTCTGTGGCGCAAAATAATTTTTAGTATCTTTATTTTTCTTTTAAAAACTGGACTATTATTATTGCAAAATAATTCACTTACTAAGTACTCATATTGATTTCGTAAAATTCAATAATTTATGATTACTCATTAGTCAGAAAAAATGCTTGTACAGAATAAGCAATGATTTCAGATTTATTATTTTGTCAACATTCCTTGCCAACAACCTTCTTAATTATATTCACCTTTTATCAAATTCACGGGAACAATATTGACGTAGAATTCCTTTGCAAGTCGTCATGATTTTGATTATAATAACTCATATGCACCGTTTACTCATCGTCGCTATATAATACGAAGACGCTGCACTGGTAGCATCCTCAGATATCATCATGTCGTCTTTGAAACAACTCATCGTTCTTAGCTGCCTGGCGGGACTTGCCTGTGCCTGTACGTAACTATCTTTATACTTATCCAATACAATTTAGTTCAGAACCATAGACGATAAATATTATTAAACGCAATTTTTTTCAGACCGTCCGTTTGTTGGACATGTCAAATCTCTTGCCGATCTCCTCAAGTTCAATCGCATTATAGGCGGTCAAGATGCCATAAAGGGTGAATTTCCGCATCAGGTCAGTCTTCAATGGGGCTATCCCCCCTTCGTCGCCTATAGTCACTTGTGCGGTGGTTCCATCATCGATGAGAGCTGGATCTTGACTGCTGCCCACTGCGTGAACACTTTGCCAAGATCTGGGGAATTCGTAGTTAGAGCAGGAAAGCACTTCATTAAGAGCAACGAAGTTACCGAGCAAATTTCGCTGACCACAGAAATTTTCATTCATAAAAATTATCGTGGGTAAGCAATGCTTCTTAAAAATTATGCTGACGTCTTTGTATTTCTATTTAAAAACTTTGAATTTTGATTTCATAATATCTTCCTTTTCGCAGTGAGGTTTCGCCATTCGATATCGCTCTTATCAAACTAGCAACTCCTTTGGTATTCAACGACTACGTCAGTGCGATCGATCTGCCTCAACCGAACATTGTACCGCAAGGCAAAGTTATTTTATCCGGCTGGGGTTCCATATCAAAAACTAGACAGGCAATATTACCGAATGCATTGCAAAAAGTTACGCTTCCTCTTATCGACATTGGCAAGTGCAGAAGAGCTTTGAGAATGCTTGGGGAACGTGGAGAGGTACACGAAACGAACATTTGCACTGGACCTTTGACCGGTTGTTTAACCGCATGCAGTGTAAGATATTCTTTTACAAATATAATATTTTTCACGTGATTTCAGTAAATAATAATTATTTTTCTTTATGTTTGCAGGGTGATTCAGGAGGTCCTCTGATTTCAAGGAATGAAAACGGGACAACAGAAATCGTTGGCATTGTTTCGTGGGGTATCGTACCGTGTGGTGGTGTCGGAGCCCCTGCAGTATTCGTCAGAGTCTCGGCATTCATCGACTGGATCAATTCGATAATAACAACTTATTGACGCACACATCGGATGTGAATCTTCTACGAATAAGATAATTAATTTAATATTTATGAAAATATCACCTTAAACGTGCATTCTAATTGAGATTTTACTATTTAAGATAATAATTGTAGTTATACGCAGCATTCAATAAATATATACTCATTGATTTATAGAAAATTGCTATATTTTTTATTATAGTCCTGAATATTTCACAAGTATGTAATGATTATAAGAATTGTAAAATACATTAGCAAAACCATAAGCTTGTTAAATCTGGCTCGTAACTTCCTTTAGATTTTCTAAAAATGTATCAAAACACTTACAATATTGTCGTATCTACCATAGTGAAATGAGTTTAAAAAATGTCAAGTGTTAAAAATCAGCATGCTAACCAAAATCATTTCTTACTCGAAGAAGAATTAATCTGAAAACTAATCCGAATCATCTTGTGCAAAGAAATAAGAATAATTATATATAAGAGAACTAGGAATGAAGGCGCGCTTCGCGCGCTCTTGATTCTATCCCTGTCTGATAAATCTGGGTTATGACTGTTTTGAGGTTATGCATTTAACGCGCACGGTTCTGATCTCGTTACCTAGGCAACCAACCAGCAACCAATCAGAATCACGTATTAAATGCTTCACAACAAAGGCCATCATTTTTTTAAGAGAGGATTTTGAGGTTATGTATTTAAAGCGCATCGTTCTGATCTCGTTACCTAGGCAACCAACCAGCAACCAATCAGAATCACGTATTACATGATTCACAACAAAGCATGATGTACAAATATATAAGGTGTGTTCTTGCGCATCCATTTAAACAACCAATCACGAACGCTTCCACTCGTCGGCTATATTGAATTTCTGACCAATCACGTTTCATATTGAACCGAGCGAATTTTTACATCGTATAAGCGTATTAAAAATAGATATCAAAATTTCATTTGATAAAGTTATTAATGAAAATGAATTCTTAGTGTTTCAAAATGAAATTAAGTAATTTATGATTAAGGGTGAATATTAAAAAAAAAAATAATTATTATTATAGATCTTTTTTATTGAAAAATGTTATGTATAAAATTTTTGTTTTTTCGCAACTCTGTCTGCTACTCTAATTTGATCATAAACTTCTTTGCGCTTTTTATTAAGTTCTCTGAGTCTTATGTACGTGCGTGTTCGGACTAAGCAAAGAATAACTTCCATAGGTATCGTAATTTCAAAAATATCAACTAATTTACTATTAACAATTTTAGATACTTTCGTAAAAATCAAATCTTCATCTGATAAGAATTTACCATGGAAGTTATTAAATATCTCTTCCATAACAAAAGCCGCTTTAGATAGATCCTCAGAAGGATAGATTAAGTTTCCTCTAGATATGTGGGATATCCAAGTAGGTGGATTATCGGGAAGGATGGTCTTTGTAGGATGTCCAAGATTTGGATACTTGGATCTAAAGCGATGACCTACATATCCGTCAATATACAGCAAAGCTTCTTCATGTACAATTTCTTCTATAACTTCTTGTTCATTTAGCGTAGCAATATCTATATAGTATACATTAATAATGTTTTAAGAGTTACGTTATAGCAAAAAATTAATTCTAAAAATGTTTGGAAATACATAAAGCAAATATATGAAATATATAAAAATAGCAAAAAGTTTAATTGTAAAAATCTGTACAAATATACACGTTAAAAAAATTTTCAATTTGACATGATTACCTTGTGATAAATAATAATATATTATTTGTCACCTATATTATTTAGTTAGCAATATTCCGAAAGAGTATTTTTCCAAGTAGACACATTTAAAAAAAATAATTTTTAAACATATTATGGTATATTAATGAATTTTAAAGCGTAGCATGGTTAATACCTCGATCATCCATATCGTCCAAGTCATTACTACTGTTATCTTCATTGCCCATAAAATCTATGTTTTTTTGGTCGTACATGGAGCCCATTATTGCTTCCTCCTCAAGAGGAAGCTTTGTAATAGTAAAATTTTCAGTTTTGCTAATACTTCGTGGAAACGCATTTGGAGGTGTTTGGAGTACGAATATTACGTTTTTAGAAAATGTCCGTGCGGATAGCTGTGTGTGTGTGTGTGTGTGTGTGCGTGTGTGTGTGTGTGTGTGCGTACGTATACCGCCATAATTTTGGAACCATGCGACGGATCGTAATAAAATTTGACATGCATATATTTTTTCTAATTCTAAATTTAGGTCAGTTTTTGGTTTATGATTCTGACCATTTTATGGCCATATTATAGCCATTTTTCTATTTTTGAAAAAATATTTTTGCTTTTTTATAATGATATGATTTATACAATATATTCAACAATAGTGTATCTAAAAGAACATAAATTTGTCTACTTTTTCCCGCAAGATTTTCTAGATTGACTGATCTGTTCATTTTTTATGATATAAAAGGTAATTTTTCGATAAACATATATAACTCAAAAAATAAATAGTTAAATGTTTTGAAAAAATTCATGACAATAAAAAGCAACAATATCTACTAGTTGTAAAAATTTTGAGCAATTTTGGCGACTAGTTTTTGAGATAAAAATCAAAAACAAAAAAATGTTTTTTTTATGTACGATTACGGGAGTAAAAGGGTTTAAATTGAGTTGAAATTTTAGGAAAAGATTGATCTTTTGATCACTTCGGCTAGGTTCTTTTTGTAGATTATGAAACCTTTTAGTTTAAAAGATATTAAGATTCAAATTCTTCAACTCTCACCCTGTATACTCTGTGTGACTGAACATTATTATTTTTGTTAAACCATATAATTTGATAATTAAAGCTTACACTTTTCCTTGTGTAGTGTAGCTGGAAAAAAGTGCGTTTAAATGTCGCTCGCTTAAAGTTCGCTTTAATACCGTAGTGTAGAAAGGGCAATAGGCCCGCTGGGTACATTTTGCTGGAGCCTTTCTACAATGCGTTCCGTTCCGTCTGTTCTGTTCTGTGCGTTCTGTTCCGTTGCTCCGCGGAACGCGCATTGCAGTTGCCCATCTACGCGTTTATATAACTTTGGTTATTCACATGTAACCGTAACAGTTTCTCTACTTACAACTCTTATTAATTTATGCGTGTCGCTTGTGCTCCGAAAAGTTTCTTGCTCCGAAATGCTTTTTTGTCAAAAGGATTATTTCGTTACGATTACATGTGAATAACCAAAGTTATATAAACGCGTAGATGGGCAACTGCAATGCGCGTTCCGCGGAGCAACGGAACAGAACGCACAGAACAGAACAGACGGAACGGAACGCATTGTAGAAAGGCTCCTGAGGAGTGAATCGGCGAGCGGCAAGCGTCACGGCGGCGTGACAGATAAATTCGTCACGAAAGCAGCGGCAGCTCTCTCCCCTCCGCCGTTCTCGTCCCTGCTTGCATGGCGTATAACACGCAGCTCCCCCTTCACCGCGCTCTCTTCACCGACGCGTACTTAGCTTACAGCTCTCTCCCCTCACCTCATCGCGTCCCCACACTGCTCTATACAAGCGCTCCAAGCGGCTATCGGGTATTAGGAATGTTCACTTGAAAGCTCAGCCTAGAGGGCATCATGGCGCTCAGCCCTGTCATGGTGGCCTCACGCATGCGCACAGTTATTTTGCGATTAGCGTACCGAATACGACCATTTAGCCACTGTGGCGTGGATTATTTCGGACCAATGCAGATAAAAATCGGGAGACGCAGGGAAAAGCGTTGGGGCGTACTCTTTACGTGCTTAATAACAACAAGGGCAATTCACTTGGAATTGGCGTCATCCTTAACAGCGGGATCCGCGATTTTAGCTTTGCAACGATTAGCCGCAAGAAGAGGTTGTCCGTCTGTTATGTACAGCGATAACGGGACAAACTTCCGCGGTGCGTGTAGAGAACTAAAAGACGAAACCGCGAAAATCAACATGAACGAACAAAGGGAGTACGCGTTGCAGAACGGTATGAAGTGGCTGTTTAATCCGCCTGACGCACCGCACATGGGCGGCGCGTGGGAGCGGTTAATTAGATCCGTAAAAACCGCATTGAACGCCGTGCTCAAGGGACAAGTAACCACGGAGGAAATTTTGTACACATTATTGACGGAGGTAGAACATTCGGTAAACTCTCGTCCGCTGACCCACGTGTCGGTAGATCCACGGGATAAGGAGGCGCTTACTCCGAACCATTTTCTGATCGGAACATCATCGGGAGAAGTCAAATTAGGGAAATACGACGCGCAATCGGTTTGTTTACGAAAACAATGGCGTATCGCGCAGGCATTCGCGGACTCCTTTTGGAAACGATGGCTGCGAGAGTACGTACCAACGCTAATCCCCAGAAAGAAATGGTTACAGCGAGATCCGCCGCTCGCCGTGGGCGATATAGTATTAATCATTGATTTACAGGCGCCACGAAATTCGTGGAAAAAGGGCTACGTCGTAGAAGTATACGAAGGCGCTGACGCGAAGTCAGAGTAGCTAAAATCGATACAGCGAGCGGTCAATTTGTGAGACCTGTGCGTAAATTAGTAAAACTAATCAGCGAGAAAGATGTACAAAAATAGGTGCTATTTTGTACGAGGGGGAGTGTTGTTACGGATAGAAGTAAGGCAAAACCGCGACGAGGGGGAGCGGACAAAGAGAGAGTGCAAAAATGCCTGGCCATAGACAGAAGTCGGTAATGACGGTTGCACGCGCGTCGGCCGAGCTCCCATAGCGCGGAACCACCTCGACGGTTCTGTGGCTTCTAGCCCCCAGCTAAGGGTGACATTGTCACCCTGAGGCTGCCTACGACCCCGAAGGGAGCTTGCTCCGCGGTTCTGAGGGTCCCACGTTGCACGGGGAAGCCGAAAGGCGAGCCGTGGCACGTTCTCGGCTGAGGAGCGAGGCGGCGTGGCGGCAGCCCTTCTTGACGTAATTCAAAGTTCGCGCGGCTCTCTCTCTCCCTCCGCGACTCCTCGGCGGTCATCGACGGCGGATTAGGCGGCAATTAGCCATAAGTGGGGGGTAGCGACGGATCCAGAACGGGAGCGATCGATGTACGAGTCAGATGCACTCTGACCATTGGTGCGAACAACAGCTAGCGAATAAAATAACTGCTAATCATCGACGTTATACAATAAAAGTCTCCATAGTACACTCACTATATCTATTGTATCTAAGTGTAGAATTATTTACCCTGAAGGAACCCAGCTTTATCCTAAACTTATACGATACTTATATTTTAATTCTATTTATGTGTTAAAAAAAAAATAATTAGTTTACATAGTACAGTAGTAAGGCAGTGCAACTCCTCTCAATCAAGGGGTAAACAAGTGGATAATGAGAGAAACGCAGAGGAAAATCACGAGAAGAGCTAATTTACACACCGTTACGCGCATGGCTGCCTCAAAAGTGGAAGCGTACGTCGGTTTTTCGGCTACTTCACAGTCCGTTGAGCTTCATTATTTTAATTTGTTTTCAAATCTCTTCCAAATTGAAAAACGAACGTTGCAGAATCTCTCTCTCAGCGACCCTTCAAACGGCAACAATATAATTACACCTCGCGGCAACGCGCGTAGTATATCTATCATCCAAAAGAGCTGCTGCTACTGCTGCTGTTGCTTCTGCTGGTCGCATGCTTGGCTAATATGCGGAATGCAGGCGCGCGAAACGAAACGCACACGTGCAGCGATGCACCTTTCGCAAACGACTACCGGCTCGCTCTCGAAAGAAGAATATATACATAGAGGAGAAAGAGAAGAAGAGAGAAGAAGATGCAAGTATGAAGGAAGAAACGTGTGTATATGGTTGCGAAAGCCTCTCGTTAGAAAATCGATCGAGCGAACGCACGCGCGCGCGCGGGAGATGAAGATGAATTGATGAGCTTTGTAACGTGTCGGGCCTGCAGGGGCCTTTGCGAAAAATGACATTAACGCGTGCATGCGCGTCAGAGTGAGAGAGAGAGAGAGAGAGAGAGAGAGAGAGAGAGAGAGAGAGAGAGGTGATCCGCTTTCGCGTCCGATGAAGCGAGAGAAAAAAATACGAGGCGCCGAGAATTTTCTCTCTCGATTTCGCATATCTTCTGATATAAAAAGCCGATTATAGACGAGCGCGCAATCGCCGCTGATGATGATTTTTTATCCAGTTTGGATTATTAGGTGCTTGTGTTATGGACGTGTATGACTTTGGAATGCTGTTAAGGATAAGCGAAGGCTGCGAAATATCGAGATTTCAGCGATGCCAATCTGCAGTAGAGTCAAACGTCACATAGATAAAAACACTCTAAAATTTGAAGCAAGTAGTTATCATCGGTAACTCAACGCTGCCGAACGATCGCAGCCTCTGATGCAGAACTGTCCGACTAGCTAAATACACACACATCGAAGCTCTGATCTCCGTATTACAAGCCATGCACGAGCCACTTGACGCGGAAGTCCCCCCGTATACAATATACAGCGGCCTGTGCAACACAGCTATATACGCGGCGCCAGGAGCACACAAAGCCCATAAATTATAGACCCGCACAATTATCGCCAATAGAGATGGATAAGGATTCCCTCGATCCACCAGCACCAACAGCAGTACAACGTGTACATATAGGCGTATAATATGCAGAGGAGAGAAACGCTGGAAGCTGTGAGCGCGCGAGCGCGTGGCCAACTTCATGCTCGATGATTATATAATACGAGAGCGGGGAATTCGCGAGCCGTGAAATTGCAGAAGATCGAGTCGCGAGGCTTTTCAGCGATGCGCCGAGCCGCGAGAATGTCATAATTACCGTGAGCGCACGCCAAGCGAAATACTACGCGCGAATCTTATATGGTGCGCGTTGCGGGATGAAGATTCGCGCTCGATTTTTTTTCCAAGCGTAAAATTAATGGGCGATCAGTCAGCCGGTGTTATATTAGCTCGAGATAGCTTGATAAAGAGGCTTTTTGCATAATATATGAGCCGAGATGCGCTCGTGATTTTTTTTTGGTTTTTGAACTGTCGCAATAGTGCATAAACTGATGTGCTGAGAAGGTAATTAACTTCTTAACAGCGTGAATCGCGAGGGAAAAGGGAAAAACGACGCTTGATTGACGAGACTCGAGAGGGTATCCGATATTCCTTTTCACTTGCGTGCAGTGCGGTCTGTCGTTAATGCTTTAAAATAGTCAATTATTGGGAGTGGCCAGACGTATGATGCGGCTCGTTTTCTAAATTCATGCCCTGGGATTGGTCTTCAAAGAGAATGGTGTATCGGGTGCGAAATGATTTTTGGGATCTGTTGTTGTAGTATATAATGATAGGTTATGATTTCTATGATTAAGTGTCCTTATATAGAAAAATCATGAATAGATTGTTCTGATTAATTTATTTCATAATTAATTTTATTCAATATTGGATATTAAATAATTGGATATTATAAGAGAAAGAATTCGAAAACGTAAATTATTCAAATTTCAATTCTTCATTAAAAACCCCCTTGTTCGAGAATTCTCTTATCCATATGCATGAGGAATAAAATTATTAAAATGAAAATCCGCTGAAATTCGATTAAAAAAAAACTAAAATATCTAAATCATTCTATAGCTCCACACGTTATGCGCATAAATTCATATGCCAAGCAGAACGGAAGGACCTGCTTGAAAAGTTGACGAGTGTAAATTTCAATCAAGGGGTAAACAAGTGGATAATGATAATTATTCTAGGTTATTTATAGAATATTTTTTTATAAATATTACCGGATTTTTGTTGTAATTTTTGTCTCCTTTTGAAGTGAAAATAAGTCCAGTTCTATCTGCTTTTGAGCTCCAGATGAGAGGAAACATTGCACTTTCTTAACTATTTTTTAAGAATATGAGTGTTTTTTTGTGCGATAGGAATCATAATAGCAATATAGAAGCTCAAAGGGTATATAATCTACAACATCTACAATATCAGGATTAAAGTAACAATATTAAAAAATAATTTATATTAATAAATAAAATATTTATTTATTTTTATATATTTACAATCGAATTATAAAACTCGTGGTATTTCGATGGTACAAGGCGTTTAGTAACCATCGCCTCAAGGTCAGCTTTTTTCTTTTCACTTAGTGCTATTTTTGCAGTGTAATTACATGTTTATATTAACTAGCTCTTGTTAATGACATTTTAAGGAATAAATAGTTCGCGGTATCAGTGCTACTCTTCGCGGCACAAATTGATCTGTGCTACTCTTCGCGGCATAAGTTGATCTGTGCTACTCTTCGCGGAGAGAAGCTGAACTGTGCAACTCTTCGCGGAGCGAATCGGTTCTGTGCTACTCTTCGCGGCGAGAATGAACCGTGCTACTCTTCGATAAGAATCTAGGCTGTGCTGGTCTTCGTAGGGACCGACGATATGATAGCCCGACTCAATTATTTTTTTTTTAATTTTAAGCAGGATTCTTTTGTTTGAAACAAAGTACTGTACTTAAAGGGCCAAAAAGATGCTCCACAACAACGATGATCGATGTACCGATTAATATAGTAATGTTCTACTATAATTGTTATTTATTTATTTATTAAAGCAAAATTTCCGTACTAGTTGTAGCATGTACATACTTTTTTAGGAAAGCATGTTAGAAGCTTCTTTAATTTTTTATTATATTTGATAACGACAAGACGACGCTCGGAAAAATTCCGCTCTTCCACATTTTCTCTGTATCAATTTAATATGCTTTAAAATAAATAATACATGATTTTCTATCAGAGNTAAATTTAATATCCCTATATAAAAAAGTCATGACCGGATGAAGTGAAGCCAAGAATGCGTCAATATGATTGGCTCGTGTAGTGCGCATGCGTCAAAAGTATCGTTAGAATTTTTTGATTTGTTTTTGATTTCTAAAATTGATCCTAATACAAAGAATGTAATATATTACTATAATACATATCAATAATTATTATTTGTGTATTTATAATATTCTATTGTAAATATTATCATTGTTACAAAAAGTGACATGATGTGAACGTTGACACGAACTGAGTTGAGACATAACCTTAAAATTTTAAAAGGTAGTTGGTGACGAAACCGCGGCAATTTTGAAATTTACATGAGCGCGAAATGAATCATATATTGTAAAGTTTGATATATTTCCGTAATAGAAAACAAATATTAAAAATATCAATCAAGCATTTATATTTCATTTAATAAGTTAATGAATTAATATTCTACTACAGTGCGCGCAGCGCACTGCGCCAAATCTAATGCTTTAAAATAAATGATACATGATTTTCTATCAGAGTTCTATTTCTATCAGAGTATTATAGTATAAGACTGGACATTGAAATAATTTGCATTCGAAGAGAAGCTGACCTTGACCTTATCTCACATATCTATCAAATGTAAGTTCTACGTGCATACAAACTTACCTGTTGCATTTACATACATCGTAAGCTTATATTCATTTGAAATGACAAAATTAATTGGAGAAAATTTCAGGCTGAATAAAAAACTTTAATAAACTATTATCGATATTCCGTAGTTGAAGAAAGAACATTACATACAACATTAATTTTTTGCAATCATATTTCTTAATAAAAGCATCAAGTACATATAAAACTTGCTGTACATTTGCTGCATATGGCAGATGTAATACGCAGGACTTGATCAGTCTCCAAAAACTAGTTTATATCATAACAAAAGTAAATATTGTTTTTTGAACTGAAAATGTTACGATAGTCAAATCCTTTTGTCAGATAAATAAAATAACCTCTATCACAAGGTATGGTATGGTATCAGCAAAATATACAAATTTTTATTAACTATCGAGCATTAACTGCCAGTTGATGTATGACATTTAACAAATGACTTGTAATATTCTTGTGTGCTATAATTACAAGTGTAATAATAAGTGTTAAATCTTACTTGAAGAGTATGTGAATTCTAATATGGCATCTACAGAAGGTGTGCTTGCTCTCTTACTCAACTCAACTTAAAATCATGAAATAATAATGGAACAAATAACACAACAGCAAAATAGAGAGCAGAAAACAATTTTATAGACTGGAGTACATAAATAATTGTATTATATTGACTCAGTCGATCATGAAATGCTCATAGATAAGTTGAAGTTTTACGGTATCTCTGGTATGTTGCTTGAATGGGTTCGTTCCTACTTGAATAGAAGATATCAATGTGTTAAAATAGGTCAGATTTGTTCATATCACATTGAGGCGATATCAGGAGTACCACAAGGTTCTCATCTCGGAACTCTTTTCTTTAATGTCTTCATAAACGATGTAAAACTGCCTATAAGAAATTCACATGTCTTACTATATGCTGATGATACAAAAATATTTAAAATTGTTAAGAATGAATTGGATGCTAAAGAGCTTCAGGATGATGTGAATTCTTTCACGAATTGGTGTAGAGTAAACAATTTGTCTCTAAATATTAAGAAATGTGAAGTTCTGTCAATACATAATGGGTCCAGATATTTTGAGCATAGCTACAGCATTGATAACATAGCTCTTGATCGTGTGAAAGAAGTTAAGGACTTAGGAGTCTTGTATGATGAAAATTTTACTTTCACAAATCATCTGTTCTATGTAAAAAATAAAGCCTCTAAAATCTTACATTTTATTAATAGATCTACTGGTTTCTTTAAAACACCGTATGCTTTTTACAAGCTATACACTTCTCTTGTAAGACCAATATTGTGCTATGCCTCACCTATCTGGACACCTAATTACTATATACATATTTACGAAATTGAAAAAATTCAGCACATGTTCTTAAGATTACTATCATTCCGTGCGAAATTTCCTATGGATAAATTTTCACATAATTACAGTGAAATAGCTGAAAAATTCCATGTCCCTTCAGTCAAGTCATTTCATGATTATCAGGATATACTGATGCTCCATAAAATTGTTGCAGGATACATAGATTCACCCTTTTTATTAGAAAGACTAAATTTCCATGTACCTGCTAGACAACTGAGAACTAATTGTAAGTTATTTGAAGTCAAACCCTTAGATAGGAACTTAAATTTCAAGTCAAGTATTTCAAGGATGTCCGAGTTAGCGAATCAGCAAGTTGATTGGATTGACTTAAATTACATGTCAATATCTAGTTTTAAGAATATTGCAAGAGAGAAATTATTCTCTTTCAAATTATATTAATTTTCTATATTGAAATGTTACTTTCTTTTATACTTATTTATACTTATTTATTTATCTTTTTCTTCCTTGGCACTCTACCTAGTAGATATGTACCATCTTACCAAAACTTTCACATTGTACTATTATTGTATCTAAAAAGGGGAATTTTCCCCGTGAAATAAAATAAAATAAAAAAAAAAAAAATAAATATTACTGAATATAATTTACAGTTTGTACAATGTTTTTCTAAATATCAATAAATTCAATATGAATTAATACTAGAGTAATCTAATAGAGTAGAATGCATGGGTTCTATCCGTTATTTACACCCTATTTCTATCCTTGCCCAGTGGGCTTGCACTAAATGATTTTCTTCCTGGAAAAAGTGGATATTTCGAGAGATATTTTGAAACTACTGCGGTTCACAACGATGTTTGTTTGGATCCGGCGGTTTTCTGTCAGTATCAAACAATATTGAGCAATATTGCATGTAACTGCAAATATTGCGCGAATGTAGGTGCGTTCGTCTAGTATATCACGTGTATGGGGGAATTTGTCGCGTTGGCCGCACTGACATGAAGGTAGCCCATCCGCCATCCCAAGATACTCTCAGATACTCGCAGGTATCCTCGGATACCCTCGGATACTCTCAGATACTCGCAAGTATCCTCGTATACCCTCGGATACTCTCAGGTACCCTCGGATATCCTCGGATACTCACAGGTAGCCTTGGATATCCTCGGTATACCCTCGGGTATCCTCAGTATATCCTCGGGTACCCTCGGTATACCCTTGGTATACCTCCGGGATACCCTCGGTATATATCCTAAGTATATCCTCGGTATATCCTCGGTATACTCGAAGATACCTTCGAGTACATGAGGTCCGAGGGCAGCCGTATGAGCACACCGCCGNTAATGCTGACGCAAGATGGCAGTATGTCTGAGGTAGCCTCGAGTGCCGCAAATGCACGGAGGCACACCCAATACTGTACACAGGGGCAGCACCTATTCGAAATAAAATTGCAAATCTTGCTTTATGCTTGCGCGATTCGCAGGTACATCGGTATAGCCTTTCACCGAGAGCATCGAACCAAGCATATGATGTGGTGTTTAAACATTATGTCGGTATTTTCAGGTTTTTAATTATTGACCTGGCAAGTATGGTTTCACACTTGAGTCTTGAAGACAAAACGACACCTCTCTAACGTAGCCTCGACAATTGACATGTACCCGCACGTCGGAGTTAAAATTACTTAACCCATCCGCCACTGTGAAAGCGCTATAAAGATACTCGTGGATCGAGGGGAGGTGAGGTGGCGGCAATAACTAAATGCACCGGATTAACAATAACCTTTTTTATTGTAGAACACAAACTCCCGACAGTCTCTCTCTCTCTCTCTACCTTTACAACCGCTCTCTGCGGAGGCTGACTCTAAAGTGGCGAGCTTGCGCACGCTCGCACATGCTAACACTTATGAACGTAAGGTGGCGCTTCACGCTAGTACTATAATATAAATGTACCTTATATCCCAACATAC
Source organism: Pteromalus puparum (assembly GCA_012977825.3). Lineage (NCBI taxonomy): Eukaryota > Metazoa > Arthropoda > Insecta > Hymenoptera > Pteromalidae > Pteromalus > Pteromalus puparum. Next base: position 16,242,663 of record CM053169.1, read on the forward strand.
GCAACTCCAGCAAGAAACTTGACTTTTTGCGCTTGGAGGTTATCCCTTGTTTTGGTGTCTGCTTCTGTTGCTGCTGCTGATGCTCTTGCTGCTTCCACTTCTGCGTATACATTCAACTTTCAAGATGCATTCTAGATGTGGATCGACTATCACTGTTTGTGCTGCTACTTCTACGGCTGTGCTGATACCTTCCTCCGACATACTGTCTGGATGAAGATTCGTCGACACTCAAAATTCACAAGTATTTCTTGTGTTATGTGCAGTGAAATCAGTGATTACGTGGTTTTATTATGTGTAGATGACTCTATAGCTGATTTACACTGTCTGTGTATTATAGGTTGGCATTGACGGCTACAGACAAGATGACTCTGGAGCTGGATAAAAACTGTCTGCTGCTACTGATGCTGGTTGGCGTTTCGAGAGGTTTCAGTTATCTGGAGACGACTCTGAAACCAGGTTCACGCTCTTTGGTGGTGATGGCTGGCATTGCTGAAGGCTTCAATCAGCTGAGGAGGACCTTGGAACCATGTTCACACTCACTGGTGGTACTGGCTGGCGTTGCTGGAGGCTTCGAACATCTGAGGATGACCTTGGAACCAGATTCAATCATCAGAAGACAACCCTGGAGCTGAAATCACACTGTTTGCTGGCCTGGTTAGCTTTGCTGACCTGTTGCAATCATCTGTAGACAACCCTGAAGTTGGAAGTTGCTGGTATACATTCTACAGCTGTACATCAAGGATCTACAGTAGGTCCTCGACCAGGGTCTGCTGTTACTAGTACGGAGTCCAGTGCTGCTGGAGTTACTGGTCCACAGTGTACTCTCCCTGCTAAAAATAGTCTATTAAAATCCATAAGATTCTCTATCGAATTGAATGGTAAGTCTTAATCGCCTTATTCGCATTAAAACTCAATTAAATTCCATTAAATTAATTAAAGTCTATTAAATTCTATAGAAAAATCTATCGATTTTAATTGCTGTTATTTATCTATCCATTTTAATTGTAATTTTCCTCATTGACACTGAATGATTGAATGGAATTTAATTGAGTTTTATTGGGAAAAACGCGATTAAGGCTTGCCATTCAATTTTATCGACTTTTATCGATTTCAATGGAATTGTTTTAGCAGGGCCAGCTGCACATTCAGGGGCCACTGCTGCGACTGCTGTGTGTGCAGCTTTTGCTGCTTATATTCATACAACTTTTGCTGCTTCTGCTACTCGAGCTTGGTCAACTGCTGCTGCTGCTATACAAGCAACTCCTGCAACAGCTGTATGTTCAGGATTCCCTGCTGGTCCTCGACCAAGATCAACTTGCTGCTTATACTAGTACATCTCCTTTTATACGGCTAATTAAGTAGTTTCTGACGCTTCTTGTTCCTTCCAAAGCTTTTTGCTATTGCTGATATAGCACATCTATATAAATTTACATAAACTCACTTTTTTCAAATTTCTGGGAAAAAAATTTCACATCTCAAAAGTAGTTTTTTGTCATAAGAAAAGCGTGTATTCGAAACACGTGTGTATATGCGAAATACACGTAATTATTTATTAATTTTTATAATATAAAAAGCGTGTATTCGAAACACGCGTGTATATGCGAAATGCACAGTTATTTTATTGTAAAAAATGCGTGTAGTCGAAACACAGATCATTATGTATAGGCATTTTTCGTTATATCAAATCTGCGTGTACGGCAACACGCAGTGTGAGTTTCGATATTGTAAATTTTTGTAGTGGTTGACGCCAGATGGCGCCAGAGGTTATTATAAGCACTACCTGCACTACCGGCCGCAAGGTCGGTAAAATCGCAGAAATGGGTTTGAGACCCCCTTAAGTAAAGAGCTGAAATGTAAAAACCGTTTTTTCTAAAAAATTTGGTTTCCTCTTATAGGGTTGTCGTTGCACGTCGTAAAGTCCCTCCTACGAATTTATGTCATACTGATAATATTAAAATAGCATTCACATACTGTATTTTAAAGTAATATTTTATTTATTGGAACAATAAATTTTGTTGGAGGAAGCTACGTGCCAATGAATTTGCAACGGTTTTCAATCTGCTTAAGCAATTTTTGTTCTTATCGGTCGCGTCGGCAGTGCTTATCACCGACCTGTGTAAATTTGGAGCGTCGCGGTTACGAAACTACACGATGAATCGATTGATTGATCGACACTGATTTATCGGATAAGTCGGGCGCGTGATGCGTAAAATTGCGTCTTACTGTCAATGAGTGTAAGTGAATTTTCTATGGCAGGTCGGCTGTCCATCACAGTATTAATAAATGTAAATTGCTGTAATGTCCACAATCGATGAAAATGTGTAGACAACTTTCATGTATCATAATTTTTGGTATATTTATTTTTGTTTACTAATTTTACTATATATTAATATAAATGATCGTGTATATAATTTGTCTAAATTGCACAATGTTATCCAATACAACAAATTACTTTGCTTAAAAAAAATGTTAATATTTAACCTACACAATAACATCGATTAGATAAATGCTTTCGAAGCAGTGCAACGGTCATTTACTGGAAAACACCAGTGCGAAATACTTATCTTTGAGTGTACTTTTGATTAAAAAGAAAGTGCAATTAGATTTAAAAATTTTGAACGTGTACATTTCAACATACTTATCTGTCCAAAAGCTTGGCTTGCGCATACAAAAATTAAATTAAGAATTTTGTTCCATTATCGTATTTGATGTGTATGATCATAATTTGTGTATTTGTTTCCAATAAAGCTGCTGAGTTATCCTTTGCAGTAGTAACATACGAATTCATGTTTTTATATTTTTATTATTAATAGAAATTCATTATATCTAACAATGCAGATTCCATATTCGGTTCATTGATAACAATATAAACTACTAGAGTAAAATGCCACAAAGCACCGAAAATTGACTGCGCTTATCTGCATCAGACGCAGAACTGAAGAGTAACCGCATTTCGTTTGAATTGAATGAAACGCGGTTAAATACTTCTGTACCTCTGTGATAACAGAGCCTATACGTAGACCGGTTGGAGCCGCAATTATTAGTGTACTGAATTCTTTAATCTTTAATCAGTCACCTTAATATTTTTCATCTATTTCCATTGACAAATAACTCATAGATTCTCTATCTTGGGGACATTTCTATGCACACATGATTGTTCCGAAAAGATATATAAGTTGTTGGCGAGACGATGTTTTTTCCACATTCGACGATGGCTTTGAAACTAATCGTCCTCAGCTGCCTGCTGGCACTAGCCCATTCCGGTAAGTTCCAATTTTATTCCATTCAGAGCATAACTATTAAGATTGATACATAATTTTCTATACATACAGCTCACCTCGGGGTTAGGACGCCATTTTTCGGCAGTCGTATCGTAGGTGGCGAGGATGCAAACATCGGTCAGTTCCCGCATCAAGTATCCTTAGAATGGGGAGTACCACCGATAGTTCCTCTCAGTAATTTCTGCGGAGGCGCCATTATCGCCGAGGACTGGATCCTGACAGCCGGACACTGCGTCATAGATGTCTCCAACTACGGAACTTTAGCTATCAAAGCTGGAAAGCACAATATCAACGAGAAGGAGGCTAACGAGCAGTTGTCTGAGGTTGAAAAAATTTTCATTCACGAAAAATATCTTGGGTGAGTTATGTTGCATATACTCTTGAGAAAAAGCATGACAGGCATTTGAATGAAAAAAATTTTTATTTATGAAACGCAAGAATTATAAGTATAAATATAAATATAATAGTTTTATTTGTTTCTTATATACGCAGAAACGTAGGACCATTCGACATTGCCCTTCTAAAGCTCAAGACGCCTTTGAAGTTCAATGACTTCGTGCAACCGATCGCGTTGCCAAAGGCTGGCTCTGAAACCACTGGTAATGTAGTACTATCTGGCTGGGGTTCAATCTCTCCAACCAATAGGCCCAAGTACCCAAGTATCTTGCAGACCATCCAGCTGCCCACGATTGACCTGAAGACTTGCAATGCCTCGATCGAAGAGTTCTCTAAGCCATCACCCCTTCATGAGACGAACCTCTGTACTGGTCCACTTTCCGGTGGATACTCTGCTTGCAGTGTAAGCTTCACATTTTAATTCTCGATAACAGAAAAATGGAATAAATTGTAGTTTTACGAAATATTTGGTTGGCATTTCAGGGTGACTCTGGCGGTCCTCTGATTAGCAACAACAATGGACACAAGGAAGTCGTAGGTGTAGTTTCCTGGGGAATGATACCGTGCGGTACTCCAGGTGCACCATCGGTTTTCGTCAAGGTTTCATCATTCATTGAATGGATAAGAGACATCACCGGTGATCTGTCCACTAAAGAACTACACTACGTTAAGCGTGTTTAATTTAAATGATAAAATGCCTGTGATTTGATCGATAATTCCGCTGTGAATGGATATCCACGAATTTTATACTGATACGATCGTGTATAACAGAGTGTATGTTCCAAGAACGGTACTTCATAGATTTTTGTTTTATATTGTAAACAGGAATTGACCAAGTTTGAATAATAAATACGATTTTTATAAATTGTTTATTGATTTTTTATTGATATTTAATAATTATCTTTTGCTTCATTGATAAGTAAAAAAAATACAAAAACATATACCGACTTATACTGTTTATGTAAATACGTTAAAAAATGTAATCTGAAATTTTTGACATTATAAAATTCAAGTATCAATTCACTAACAAAGACATAAAATCTACGATTCGACATGTAATTGTAACTATTACTTTGACAGACTATCGCTTGATTACTGACTTTACAAGAATCGTCAATTTATAAATGATTTATAGTTTATACTTGGGAATCATGAAAATATTGAGTTAACAATTGTTGCGATTCAGGTTCTAAAGATCCTTTAAAAGTATTGTTTGCTACTCTAATATATTAAAAGTAACATACAAGTTTAGAACAAATATTGTTTATGTAATAAAAAAACTTCAGAATGGCTCTATCAATCAAAATATATTTTGATTTCAGAGAAAAAGAATAATATTGATTTGCTTTCATAAGCATTGGATACAAACGCGAACATATAGATATGTATTCAAAAATATTACCTGCTAATCCCAGCAAAGTGATAACAGACGATAGTCAATCAAAGACCACCACTTCAAGACGGGACAACGACAAAGCCTCTAGTTCCTGCATTCTTTATTCGTCGATTAAATCTAACGTTACAGCGCGGTCTTTATCTTATTAAAGTAACATAAACTTTATCAGCATTACCGGCGCTCTTGATTAAACCGATTTTTACGGAATGCTATTGGCAAATATTATTTTTTTATCAGCAGATTTATAATCTCACTGTAATAATGAACTTGACGCAAGGTATAAATTAGCGTCGACGCGAAACTAGCCTTACTTGTAAAGATGGCTTTCAAATTCGTCGTCATCAGCTGCCTTCTGGCTCTTGCCAACGCTGGTAAGTGATTAAGCAAAACCAACATTTTTCATAACGATATTAATAGTACACTAAAGAAACAGTAAAATTGATTCTCTCTTGACATTAGAGATTTTTCAACGCTCTTAATTTAATTTTAACGTTAAATTTGTAGGTCCCTTCCTCTCGGTAAGGACTCCAGCCCTCACCCCAAGACTGGGTCATGGCCTTGCTCCCCTGGAGGCCCGTATCGTCGGTGGCGACGAGGCTGAGGTCGGCGAATTCCCTCACCAGGTTTCCCTTCAATTTGGCTTTTCGACTGTCTCTCACTTCTGCGGAGGCACCATCATCCACCCACAGTTCATCCTGACCGCTGGACACTGTGTTCAAGCTGTCCCCAATTACGGCAGATTCGTCGTTAAGGCTGGCAAACACAACCTCAACGAGACCGAGGATAGCGAACAGGCTATTGAAGTCGAGAGTACTTACGTCCACGAACTCTACCCTGGGTAAGTTTCTATACATGAACTTTTTATAGTGTTTTTAAAGTGTGACACAGAATCTTCTGTACATGTATATTTAACTTGATGATTTGCGTGTATAAGGAATCGTAACAGAAGAATAATAAAATTGTTCAATCATTACAGTGATGTTGCCCCCTACGACATCGCCATTCTCAAGCTGAAAGCTCCTCTGAAGTTCACTGAGCGCGTCCAGCCTATCGCTCTCCCCAAGGCCGGAGTTGAACCAACCGGTGATGTCATCCTTTCCGGATGGGGCTCCATCTCCACTACCTTCTGGCCCATCATGCCTGACAAACTCCAGACGGCCGTTCTTCCTCTTATTGACCGCAAGACCTGCAACGCCTCCATCATCGAGCTTAACGACGGAAAGCCATCTCCTCTCCACCCTACCAACATTTGCACTGGACCCCTCACCGGTGAACAGGGCGCTTGCCGAGTAAGTGTTATTTAATTACTACATATTGAATGAAAAACAATATGCTCGATAATAAATGCATAAATTGTATCGTAATTATCAAAATAGGTTATTTACGAGAAAACGCTATTGAGCTAAACGAATCGATAACTTAAATGTAAAAAATTTGAATTTAAAATGAACTTTGTCTTCTTTTTAATATTTCAAGAAGCTATGCACATAAAAATGCAAAATCAATAGTTGACTGTAAAATATTATTAATACCTCAATGTACACCCTTTCAAACAGAGGTTGCTAGCGTGTTTTTACAATACTCACAATTTCTATACATGTTTTCTACACACTTCTTATAATCAAATAATTTATCTTTTCAGGGTGACTCTGGCGGCCCATTGATCGCCAAGCACGACGATGTCAAGGAAGTCGTCGGTGTTGTTTCTTGGGGATTCGTTCCATGCGGTACTGTCAACGCTCCCTCGGTCTTCGTCAAGGTCGCTGACTTTGTCGACTGGATTCAGGAGACCATCTCTGCCAACGCCTTTTAAATTGAATTTAGTAGTTCAATTCTGTTTATAGTGTAAATTCCTTTGTACAAAAATTTGTAACTAATGACGCGCTACTTTATTGTAGAAAGATGACTATTATCCTTCTTCACAAGCGAGACACGCTCTCATCAACATCAATTAACTTATGCATCAAACTCGCACCAATATTGTTTTGTATATAATAAACCTGATTATTCATTATTTAATACTTGTAATTATTGAATTTTCACGTCCAGTTTTGAAAAGTCTATACATTTGACCTCTAGCAGAAATAATTGTCTGTTTGACCGTGCACGTGTCTAGTTAAGTACATTCATAGAATTTTGCCATGTCATGGTGTTTAATTTTGTTAGAGTTATGATGTGGTGTGAGAAAGGAGTGACATGGTATTGGAAATAATATTGAACTCTTTATTGTAATGATCTGCTATATAAGACGGATATGAAGCGTAAGAGCCTTACTCTATGAACTCTTAGCGCTGACTGACGATCAGGCCACGTAGGCGAGCGGGACACCCCCAAAAATTCGCTTAGAAATAGCAGTATGTGACCACGGCGTTCTAGTCGCTGAAAATAGTTCTACTTTATGTTTTCGAGGTCGCTGAACACGAATCTGGAGTTATTTTTTCGATTTAAGTGGGGGAACATTGAGAAAAATGGAAAATAAGTGCAAAATGGGGAAAACCTAATTTACATGATTTTTAAAACTCAACTTGCTATATCTCAGACATTTATGCATATTTCTTTTTGAAATTTTAACCATTTATTCTTCAAGATATTGTCTAGAAATAAAATCTAATTCGAAGTTCCTAGAGCAATTATTTTCTGAGTGGCGATTTTTTGAAGTTGTGCCATCGGATTTTATGAGTTTTTACATACTATCGAAAAAGTTGAGTGACAAAGTTTCTAATTTCAAGTTAAAAGCTTTTTATTATTAAAATATAGTATGTAAGGATGTTTTTTGTAATATTTGACCTGTGTATATTCAATAACAAAAAAGATATACGATTTGAAAGCCGAGCGCTGAGCGGGGCGCGCGCGCGCCTGACCCGTCGTGATTATTGCGGCATGCGTATACAGACGTTTTTATGATCTTCACTAGCTCGATTACTTAATATATCGCTTTTAATATTATTTGAGTTAGTGTATATACGTTGTTTATGCATATTTGAAATATATTAATCGAGAAGGTAAGTACAGCTAGTTACATTACAGTTTATTATACTTATTCAATGTGCATATGTCATAATTATATGAAAACCTATTGTTATGATTACTTGTATTGAATTAAAATATTTAAACTTTTAAAAAAACACTAAGACAAATGTCAAGTGAAGAATTGGTTAATTTAGCTACGATCAATAATTTACCTATAGATACTGTACACGAAATCGTTAGCGTGTTCGTCTCTTATATATATGATCCAAACAAAAAGTCAAAAGCTATTCGCAGTGACATCAATTCCTTACGTTATAGTCTAGCAATCGAAAAAAATCTCAACATTGTAAAACTTCCTCCGTCAAAACCAGCTATGCTAAAGCATATTTTAAGAGCTCTTTGGCCAATCAACAAATGGAAGCAAGCAACCACTTCTCTAATTTCATCCGAAGATGTGACAAAGTTTGGGTGGTTGGTAGAAGACGACAAATTACAATTTGATTATTACGACGGACCCACTGCAATAGAAACTCTGCAAAAATACTTTTGTTCCTGTAGTGGGAAAAATGCTTGTACAACTGCGATTTGTCCTTGTGTAGTCTCTAATTTAAAATGTTGTGATGTATGTAATTGTAGCGATTCATGTGTCAATGTAAATAAAATAAATGAATAGTTTTAATGCGGTTCAATGATTTTTATTAAATTAAAAGTTGTACTTACCTTGCTGATTTGGAATATGTATAGGCGCGCGCGCCGCGCTCAGCGCTCGGCTTTCAAATCGTATATCTTTTTTGTTATTGAACATACACAGGTCAAATTTTACAAAAAACATCCTTACATACTATATTTTAATAATAAATAGCTTTTAATTTGAAATTAGAAACTTTGTCACTCAACTTTTTCGATAGTATGTAAAAACTCATAAAATCCGATGGCACAACTTCGAAAATTCGCCACTCAGAAAATAATTGCTCTAGGAACTTCGAATTAGATTTTATTTCTAGACAATATCTTGAAGAATAAGTGGTTAAAATTTCAAAAAGTAATATGCATTAATGTCTGAGATATAGCAAGTTGAGTTTTAACAATCATAAATTAGGTTTTCCCCTTTTTGCACTTATTTTCCATTTTTCTCAATGTTCCCCCACTTTAATCGAAAAAATAACTCCAGATTCGTGTTCAGCGATCTCGAAAACATAAAGTAGAACTATTTTCAGCGACTAGAACGACCATGGTCACTAACCGGTCATTTTAGGAGTGATCCCCCGCTCTCCTAGCAGAGACGCGGACGCGAGGCTGAAGGCTTGACGGGGCGTGTAGATAGAGCGCCCTCTTTCTCTGTGGCTCAAACCGAGTCTATGGAAACTTACTCTAACACTTCCTCCGTTTTCGTAGACTCGAAACTATTGTAAGTACATACATTCGCTTATTAAACCGAGAGTGCTGCTCAAGTAGCGGAAACGATCTCTTGGTAGGGCCTTCGTCAATATGTCTGCACGTTGATTCTCGGAGCTTACAAATTTTACATCCAATTCGCCACTCTCATACTTTTCGCGAATGAAATTGAATCTGATGTCGATGTGTTTAGTTCGTTTGTGTAACTGAGCGTTTTTAACCAATTTGATGGCACTCTGATTGTCAATAAAAAGTGTTGTACTATCAACACATCGATATCCGATTCCATTTAATAGCTTTCTCAACCAGCACAATTCTTTAGCTGCGGCTGCTGCTGCTACATATTCGGATTCGGTGGTGCTCAAGGTAACAAGCTGTTGACGTTGTGAGCTCCACGTTATTGCGCCACCACTCATACAGAAGACGAAACCCGTTGTGGACCTCCGAGTGTCCAAGTCGCTCGCAAAGTCGGCGTCGGAGTATCCTACAATAAGAGTATTATCGTTAGTTTGGCCGTACATTAAACCTACATCGCGTGTGCCTGCAAGATACGCAAATACACGTTTTACAGCGTTCCAATGATTTGAATCGTAATTACATAAGTATTTGCTAAGCGACTTGACCGCGTATGCAATATCCGGTCTGGATACGATGGCCAAGAACATAAGCGATCCGATAGCTTCGCGATAGGGAACAGAGCATTCTTTTGCCAGTTCCGGATCAGCTGGTTGCAGCTTTACATTAGGATCGGCCGGCACACACATTGGCTTCGCATCACTCAATCCAAATTTTCTGAGAATATGTTCTAGATATGTAGATTGATTAATAAATATCGTTTTCTCCTCTCTATTTCTCTGAATTTGAAGACCAACGAAGTAGCTTGCATCTCCTATCGTTATAGAAAACTCCTTTTTGAAAATATCAAGAATCTTATTCAAAGTGGTAGTTGATTTGCTTGCAAGCAAGCCATCGTCAACAAACAAAGCAAGATAGACTTCATGGCCTTCATATTCAGTTACAAATATACACCTATCCGCTTCACATTCTTTAAATCTGAATTTATACAAAAAGTTTTTGAACTTAATGTTCCAACAGCGGGGTGCTTGTTTCAAGCCATACAGAGATTTTCGCAACTCACATACCATATTCCTTGAATCTTTGTCTTGAACGTGAACGCCTTTAGGGATTTCCATGAAAATCTTCTCTTTTAGATCACCGTATAAGAAGGCTGTGCACACATCAAAAGAAATCATCTCCAGATCCTTGGTGGCTATGTGTGCAAGCAGTACTCGGAGTGAGTCATATCTGACGACTGGGGAGAATGTTTCCTGATAGTCCAGACCTGGCTCCTGCATGTATCCTTTTGCACAGTCGTGCTTTCTCTACTACAGTGTCTTCATCAGCTTGATTTTGGGTGATCTTGAAGACCCAAGTAGACTTTATAGTCTTGGTGTTGGGCTCTCTTGGTACAAGTTTCCAAGTACCATTGCGACTGTGAGCGTCCAGCTCCTTGTTGATGGCCCTTTTCCATTTATCAGCATTGGGACCATGTACCGCCTCACTAAAATTAGTAGGAGTTTGTAAAGCAGTGTAATTTGCACTGTACCTGATGGGTTTCTTCACTTGGTTCCTGTCTCGTAAGGGTGTCTCCCTGGGAGGAGGTCTCTGGGTTGGCTCTCGTTTACGTCCAGGTTCAGGTGCAGGTGCATTCTCTTTGGCTTCCTCTATGACTGCCTCTTCGGGTATTAGTGGTTCTGGTTGATTCTCTTCAGCCTCCTTCGCAGGTATGTCTAGCAGCAGGTCGTCCTCCTCTCCAGCATTCTCGGCCGAGCTGATTCCTCTCTTGGACTCGTCGAAGTTCACGTGACGGGCAACCGTAACTTTCCTGGAGCTGGAGCAATATACCTGTAGTTTGTCGACTCCTCCTCGTACCGTACTAGAACCATTTTGACAGCCTTGTTGTCAAACTTTTTAATTTGCGCCTTTGGAATGTTTTTGAAAGCATTTGATCCAAAAATCTTCAGATGACTTAGATCGGGCTTCTTCTTATACCATAACTCGTATGCTGTTTTGTTTTTGTCTTTTGTTGGGGTAGATATACTGACCTGTTGACAGCTTCCGGCCAGAGTGAACGGAGTAAGCCAGCTGAGTTGAGCATTGTTCTTGCACATTCCACAATTGTGCGGTTCTCTCGCTCGGCTTTACCATTCTGCTCCGGGGTGTAAGGAGCAGTTCGCTCATGAACGATGCCCTTGGACTCCAGGACCTTACTTAGCTGACGGTTTACGTACTCCAATCCGTTGTCGGTGCGCAAGATTTTCATTGATCTGCCAAACTTGTTGTGAATGAGCTTCTCGAAAGCTGCAAACTTCTCAATGACGTCGGATTTGTGCTTGATGAAGTAGACGTGTCGAAATGAGGTAGCGTCGTCAATGAAGGATACGTAGTATCTCGCTTCTCCTAGAGATGTCTCTGACATGGGTCCACACACGTCACTGTGTATCATCTCGCCCGGCATCATAGACCTTGCGACTTCTTTCTTGAAAGGAATTTTGTGAGACTTTCCCAGCGCGCAGTCTTCACATATAAACTCGCTTGTTTCCTTCACTTTGACTCTGCTCACTAGATCTCTGGAGGTCAAATCTTTAAGTGACTGCACGTTGAGATGCCCCATCCTTTCGTGCCAAATACGTAGATCTGTGATCACTGCATTGACTTGTGGTTTCGGCGGGGTTACTACTCTGATACACATACGGTAGATTTGATTAGTCTGCTTGACTCCTACAACAATGGGCTTTCCGTTGTTTAGCACCTTGACCAAGTTGTCTTTAAATTGTACTTCGAGGCCGCGTGATGTGCATAGTCCAATGGAGTACAAGTTCTTTTCCATATTAGGAACGTACAGCACGTTGTGAATTTGAGCGTCTTCCCATGTGTTGTTGATGAGTCTTTGGACGTGCACGGTGCCCTCGTCGACCACTCTGCATTCGCGATCGTCACCTAGTACTATGGTGCTGCATTTGGGTCGGTAATTTACCAGCCACTCCTTTCTAAATGTGATGTGTGCGGACGCGCCACTGTCGGCAAGCCAGGCATCTGCTTGATCGACGTTACGCATGGCTTTGTGTTGTTCTGGTGATGGTTTAGACCAGCAAGTACGCGTCTCTGCTCTTGGGTCACCTTGTCCGCACTCTTTGACTCGCTTGCTCGAAGCGACCAGGACACAGTTCGCGGAATTGGTTTCCGAACTCATCGACTTGTTATTCTTTTCAGGACATTCGCGTACGAAGTGCCCCTTCTCGGAACACACGTAGCATTTGACATTGTCCTTCTTCTTTCAAAAAGTTTTCTTCTTCGACTTCGGCTTCTGATCACCAATACTCTTTTTTTTCGTTGTTGCTGCCAATGCTGTCGTTTCACTCTCGTCTGCGTCTAGGTAGCACTTTTCCTCGATAAGCCGCGCCTTGAGTAGCTCTATTGTTTGTCATTTTGGGTCCATGACTCCCCATGATGTTCTAAAATGACGATATTTCGGCGGTAGACTAGCCAATATCTTCGACATCACGACCGTGTCCGGGATGTTTTCACCGATGTCGATCAACTGTCTGGCAAGATTTTGAACCTTCGCAATATGTTGTACCACCGTGTCATTCGAGTCCATCTGGTATTCGTGGAACCTCTGGCTCATCAGTAACTTGTGCGTCTCTGTTCTTTGTTCATGAATAGACGCTTTGTTCATGAATAGACGCGTCCCACATCTCTTTGGAAGTGTCGCAGACCAGCAGACTCTCCATCTGCTCGGACTCCATTGAAGCAGATAAAAGATATTTGGCCTTGGCATCCTGCTTGATCCAGGCTTTACCTGCAGCATCCGTTAAGTCGTTCGGTCTTGCCTCTGTGCCATCTACATATCCAAGCAGATCATTCGCCACCAATGCCGCCGTCACCTGGAACTTCCAGTGTTGAAAGTTCTTTCCGTTAAACTTGACTAAGCCGCGAGCTGTGGTTTTTCCCGCCATTTTTAGGCACGACCGCGACACGGAAGTGCCTTATAGTTTCGTGTGCGATAAATGTGTACCATGCGATATCTCGCACAATTTTCGACCGATCGGGCTGAAATTTTAGGAGAAGTCTCCTTTCGCAAAAGCCAAAAAACCATTTTTTTTCATCCGGATCCTCTACGTCGTTTTGAAATACGGGCACAATTTGTTAAGATTTTATGGATTTTTACGTGTATTTCCAATAAAAATTTTGGTGTTACATAATTAATTCTGAGAGATTTTAGTCAATCGGGCTAAAAATTTGTGTATGAACTCCTCTTATAATAGTAAGCTGACAGTTCTATTTTGGGCTTGATCCTGCATGTATACGCAGAATGCGGCCACCTCCAAAAATCGCTAAAAACGGTTTTTTGTCTCTAACTCGAATTCTAAGCATTCTACAAAAAAAAGTTAAATGAAAAAGTTGTAGATCTTTGAGAAATACAACTTTTTTCCATTAACATCAAATCATGAAAATGCTTATAACTCGAGTTTACAGCCCAAAATCGCCTTTTTACAGCTAAAAAACCAATTCTTGCCATGAAACTTTTCGGATATACGTTTTACATGAAAATGTTAAATATAAAAGTTGTAAACATTTTCAAAATACAACTTTTTACCGTGGCAAACATTTTTTAAACACTTTTGGACATTAAATAACTCTAGAAACGCCTTTTTATAGCTGAAATTCCAATTATTTGCCATAAAACTTTGCGGATTTACGTTTTACATGAAAATGTTAAATATAGAAGTTGTAAAGATTTTCAAAATACAACTTTTTACCGTGGCAAACATTATTTTTAACACTTTTTAACATACAACAACTCTAGAAACGATTTTTTAAACATCAAAACGCGCTATGTAAATCTTGGCTACGCTAATTAATAATATTCTTCTGTTTCAAAATAATAATATTCTCTTCAAAGTATAATTTCTTGCTGCAACTGCTTGGCATTGTTTCGTTTTATTTTGTACATAAAAAAAAGAATAAAATTAAAACCAAAAAAACCTCTGCACCTAAATAATATATAAAGTAAAACTATTTATGATCTGCATCTTAGAAGCACGGCATCTGCAAAAATATAAATGACATCAATTACATGAAATCATTCAAATTATGTAGAAAATATTGTACCTGAAAGTTACACACTAACGAAGCTCCATAATTATCGATGATCAGGCATATGACCAATGCCCTTGATCCTACTGCTCCTCATCCAGCAGACCATGATATTTCCAGTTGCAGTATGATTTAAACACTAAAAAACAAAAGAAATCATATTAAAAACTCATATCAACAAACAATTATTCAACTCACTGATCTCAGCTGATAAAAAAACTGATCCGTTAATAGTAGTAAGCAGTATTCCGGAGTCTTGATGAAACTTTCTTCCAACTCCAACATTTTGATGGCTCAGATGCCGACACCAATATCTTCAGTCGTACTCCTGTGCATGCAGTAGTAGACTCTGATGCCAAAAAATTACTCGTACACCTATAGCCATACAGGAAAATTGTTACAATCTTTTTTCGCATAGTTTATATTTACAAATAAAAACCGCTGCCAATTCTTTGGCACGTAGCTTCCTTCAACCTTTAGTATCGCTTTAATATCTAAATTGTTTTTACTTCATATATAATTCTATAAAGTTTTTATGCTTTTTCGTTTGATGGATAAAATTATTTCGAAATAATTATATTACATAATCAATGCGTAACTGAAAATATTGTTTTTAACGATTTAATAAAACAAAAAACAGAAAAAACCTAGCCGATAATCATGATGTTTTAACGAAAAGTTCAAAATTTAGTTTCCGAGATATAATGATAAGGATATAGTTCGCGGAACGTATCTAAAATCACCAGTGATCGAAAAATCGCCATGAATATACGCACATGCGTAACTGAAAATCTTATTTTTAACGAATTAATAAAACAAAAACAGCAAAAAACGAGTCTAAGTATAGATTAAAATCCATTAATGGAAACTGAGATCGAAGCGATACAGTTTTCAGTTATATAGAGTATACAGGGTAAGAAAACAAAATTTTGAAGCTTAATATCTTTAAAACTAACTGGTATCATAAACAACCCAAAGAAAGAGATAAAGGTGCTATATAATGCTAACTAAATCCAAAATTTTAAATTGATTATTGCCTTTTTACTCCAGTTATCGCATCACGTAGAAAAAACGACTCATAGTATACAGGGTGAAAAAACAAAAGTTTGAAGCTCAATATCTTTGAAACTAACTGGTTTTATAAAAATCCCAAAGAAAGGGATCATTGTGCTATATAATGCTAACTAAATCCAAAATTTGAACTTGATTATTGCCTTTTTACTCCAGTTATCGCGTCACGTAGAAAACGGATTTTTTTCAGTTTTTGATGTTTTTCTCTGGATCTGCCCCATGAAATGACTTAAAATTTAAGTGCTATATAGTTCTAATTACCTTCAATAATCATATATATTTTTTAGAATGATTCGCTATTTAGTTTTTGAGTTATAACGATTTTAAAAAATTGCACTGTATGGTGTATAATAAAAGAACGACGAACGATAATATAAATTTTTCACGGTAAAAACATAGGCAATTTTATTCTCTTTCAGGTACATATTAAGCAATTTACTTTTATTAACTTTTCCGATAACTTTGTTGGCAAAAACTGAAATCTCAAAACTAAAAAATCACTATAAAAAAAAAACCGTATATAAATTGTAACTAGCGCGCCACAACGCGGCCTTCGGCCGCTATGTGGCTTGCCGCCTTGCATCGCTTCGCGATGCAAGGCACGCAAAACGCTCGCGCTTCGCGCTTCGCGTTTTGCGCATAAGGCACGACCGCTGACGCTCGCGCTTCGCGCTCGCCAGGCCCCCCGACGCTCGCGCTACGCGCTCGCCAAGCGCCCAAGCCCCGTCGCTCGCGCTTCGCGCTCGCCATAAGTACCTGCCGGTGTCGGCGCTGCACTCTCGCTGTCTGACGTTTGTTATCTAATATATATATATATATATAAAAAAAATAAAAAAAAAACGATGAAAAAAAATTAATTTTGTATCTATTTTGTATACAATTAAAAAATGTGTTGGCCATGCGTAACTCGAATGTTTTTTATTTATTTTAGTTTTTAACTCATAATTTTCAATATTGTTGATTTTGGAATATACATTCATAATTTTGATATGTATTCTTTTATCGCGACAAAATTTACTTTAAATATGATTAAAAAAACCAATTATTATTCCGTAAGATTAAAAAAAATTATCATTTTATATTACTTTAATTCAAATTATATTACTTAGATGGGAATTCGCCTTGTTAAGCGACAACAAGTGGCGCACAAAATATACGCGAAATTTCATAAGGTGGACAAAATCGGAACTATCCTATTGGTGGAAAATACATTGCAGGTTTATGTGTAAGCTGTGACGTCATGCTTAACAAAGTGAATTCCATAACGTTTCTAAAGTCATAAATTTTGTGCAAAGAAAATACATAATTTGTTGGCTCTATCGAAGCGAGGCAGCTAGCGAGCTCGACCACTGCGCATACATTGTGCGCATCGAGCTGGCGACCGGTTCACGCAGCTGTCTGCCGTGTGTGTGTTTTGACGTTTTGAAGTAGCCTCCCGGCCTCCGCTAACCGCAATGTTTTGCTCTGTACATCTTTTCGACGATATTATAAGTGAGTGCGTAGTGAAAAACGACAAAAACGACGCGATGCAGTAGTGTTATAAGTAGTTTAAAAATTAGAGCAGAAGTGCTCCTATTGTTCCTGTATGCGTTTACAAGCAACCTCTGCTCACCGCGATTCCGCTCGCGGATCTGCTACTCGCGGTTCTTGCTTTGTAAAACAGGGCAAAAAGTATTCAAAGGTGGTGCACTCGGAATGGCACAGACGATGCGATGTGTGAATATCATTCTATCGAAGAATGCTGCAATATGTGAAGATACGTAACTTTAGCAAGAAATTTGAGTTTTGGCTTGGAGGTTATCTTTTCTATTCGTGACTACTCCTGCTGCTGCTCCTGCTGATTCTATTGCTGTGCTGATATATTATTCTTGTCAGATGCTGTCTAGGTGACGATTC